>MU968501.1:4703382-5115452 GCA_034641835.2 Pinus albicaulis
CTTTGCATATATCAGGTAATCTTTAATTTCCGGCAACAAAGGAATTTCGACATATGTGTTCTTCAATTCATGTAAAATATCAAATTCAGGCAGAGATATTGGGATTTTCTGTTGTACTAACCTCTCTAGATATGGTGGAGTTTAAGTCATAATAGATTTACCCTTTTCAATTTGTTGTTCTGGTTGAGATTGTTGAATTTTTTTCTCCCTAATCAGTTTTTTCTTCTATTATTGGAGGAGAATCTTTATGTAACACCTTCCCAGACCTTAAGTGGACATCTTTTATGGGAAGAATAGAATAGGTAAGATAATATGTTTCCTCTTCCATATTGTATGTTGTTCTATCCACTTTGATACTTGGATTAGCTACTGGCTGAGCTGGCAATTGTGTTGGTCTAGGAGGTGGTTGGTTAGTAGGTAGTTGAAGCTACTGAGGTTGAGTTAACATTGGTTGATTTTGGGGTGGAAATGGCATTGGTTGATGTTGCTAGAATTGTTGGTATTGAGGACATGGTTGTGGAGGGTATGGTTGTTGATATTGATATTGTTGAGGGTACATATGTTGAGGTGTATGGTTTCTGTTAGTATGAATCCTTTGTCGAAGTGTACGAAAAAGGACCACTTTAGCTATGCATAACTAATAGCCCTAACAACAAAAGTGGCTGCCAATATCTTCATATCTGCAGTTAGTTGATCAAGAAAAGAGCTGCAAAAAACCAGATCTATGCATAGAAAGACATTAAGCAGTAAAAAGAAGGGTTTGCTCCATATATCCAATATACAAGACAAGAACAATTTTTGAAATAATTTTTGTATTAAGGGCACCTGGGAGGAAAAAAAGAAGGCGTATCCAATTCTCCTCAATGGGATGGGTTCTTGGAAGTCCTCAGCACTTCAGATCTAGAATCTCTCTCTCTTGTTGGTGTAGAAAACCCACACAAAGAATAGAACTCAAAGGGAGCTCACACAACAAATAGTGGAAAAATGTGACCAAGTGTATAGATCCAGAGTGATCTAATAGGCAACAAAAGGTGAAGAATGGTAGGAAAAACCCTCGTATTTATAACAAAATATTGGGTCATTCTAGATCTTGGTTCATGATTAAAATAATGTTAACCAAATCTAGATCCACCTTTTATGGAATATTTTATTATATTTGTTGGAGGGAAAAAGTATTTGACTTGGGTCAAATCCCTTTATTTGTTAATAATAAATAAATAAATGATTTATTTATCTTTTTAAGGAAGTGGCTGAAGGATAATTAAATAAATAATGATTTATTTAATTATTTGTGGGTGATTTGGTCATATTTAACAAGGAATATTATCTAAATAAGATTTAAATAATTATTCCTAGAAAATAATAAGATAAATCAAGGTTTATCTAATTAATTTCTTTGTTTTCGGGTTAAACATGACTAGGAATAATAATTAAATTATGGTTTAATTAATTATTCCATGAGGAAAATTAAACAAAATAGGTTTGTTTAATATTTCCTTTTGGGGTTTCCTGTTTAGACCATAAACAACCTAATAAATGTGGTTTATTAAGTTATTTTACATAGTGAAAGCAATTTTACTTAGGGTAAAATTGGTCTTACATGTTGTACTTGGGTCCATCTAATGATAATAGGTTAGATGACCAAAAAATGGTGTAACAGATTGCCCCCCAACGTGCGAGTGTTAGGAGAAAATCGTATGACCGAAGTACATTGTAAGAACTCAATCACCAGACATCAAGAGGGAAGTCAGAGAGAGAAATGTAAGGTAGATGAGTGTGCTGAAGAACTAGACCCTGAGGAGACGAGACTCGCAGGTGCAACAAGTCTCTTTTTATGAGAGGGTACCTGTGCTAAAGGCAGTGGGGGAGGCATACCTATGCCCACCGAGACAAAGTACAAAAGAATAGTGTGTTCAATAAACAAGGGACCAAACCATAAAGTACAACCAACATAAACGTGAGCCAGATAATAATACAATGAGGAATGCCACATACATGTTGTGCCTGGGATAACAGCCAGGACTTATACAATAATATCTGAGTACATGAGATACAAATACAACCCAAATGCCCCCTGTACATGGGGAAGGGCTCACAATATCTGACTGATACATGAAAATCAAAGAGGCGCTGCAAGCGGCTAAGGCCGACATCATCAAATACATGGAGCTGCATCGAAGGCTGCAATGAAGAGGTCATCCGGGCATGTGGGGGGCTACCTGCAGGGCCACCCCCGCATGAGGGCTGAGACATCTCACACACACCCGGGAGTCACCAATAGCTGCTGCTGCATCACTGAACCATCAAGCATACGGATCTCGATCATGCTGAAAGGAGCTGGAGTGGAGAAACAATCAAGTCAAAGGGAAATGAGAGATCCCTTTGCCTGATCTAAGGCACCGAACAAGAGTGGAAGCTGGAACCAAGGTACACCGCCCTCTAGACCTTTCTTCTGGAATGAAGGAGCTGATGTCGACAGAAGGAGGTCTGCCATAGGTGAGGCAATGAGAGATCCTCAACTAAGGCACGAGAGAAAATAGTAGAGCGACGGACAGACTAACACTAATGATGATGGTGAAATGGAAGGGACTGAGTAGCGAATGGACGACTTCCCTTGTTAGAGCATAAAGGGCATGAATGACATGGCAGCGACTGACACAACATCATAAGGGATAGGGGACAGTGGGACTGAAGGTCGTAATATGCGACACAAGAGAGAGACCAAGCAATGAAGGATGGAGGACTATAGCGGGGTACAAAGGGACTCGAGATAGACTCCATGAATGCGATGATGACTCAACTTGAATGCTCTAAACAAGGGCGACTCGATGGTGCTGCCACACAGTAAAGGCCCAATGGGGAACCATGAAAACATGAGTGCAAGGTGGGAACTCATGACAAAAATCGACACAAACATGGACAAGTATGGAGGCGAAGTGGTGCCCCAAGTACAAGTGTTGTAAGTGAGGAAATTCGATTCAAAGGGGAGGTGAAGTGACCCTTCTTGGACACAATGTGTCCTGGTGAAGTATCAAATCACCAAAAACTAACAGATACCCAATTGAGGGCTCGGTGAGAGCTTTCCAACGGTGCAGACGGTTTGTCAAACGGGGCTACGGTATGGTCGCAGCAAGCGAAAGAAGAAACAAGGGTTCTCTTTTAATAAGGCAGTTTTCCCTCCAAATTCACTCATTTGCTAGTGTTGCTGTGGTGAATGTAGAGAGGAGAGAAGGCCCTAAATCTTGCGGCAAGCGTAGTGGACAAACCGACCGTTGGAATCGAGATCCGTCAGTTGCAGGTAAGAGGCCTAACCTTACTCTTTCATTTTGATGGATTGAAAGTTCAGTTTAGGGCCCAAAATCTCAGTAACAGACCCTCCTTCATCTCTACGACCGGGTCGCACTTTTTGGGCCAAAAAGTGCAACCTGGGAAGCAGGTTTCAGGGCAAAAACTGTGACCTGTCCCAGAATTGGGCAGAAAACTGCGACCTGGGAGATGAGGGGGTTTTAGTGTTGTTTTATGGCTGAGAGTTGGGTTTTTGTGTTTGGTTATGGTATTCCCGATCTGTATGCTGACAAAAATGATGTTTTTGTGAAGATATGGAAGATATACAGGTTAACTGGAGAGAGAGATACCTGGGTACATTACGGGCAGAGATCCAGGCAGAGCAGGGCATCCGTCGTGTGTTGGCCAGGTTTGGGGTTCTAAAGTTTTTGGAGAACCCTTTGATGAGAGCGGGAGAACCTTTGTTGGCCCGGATTATCAGTTACTAGGATCCAGAGCATGAGGTCTTTGTAGTGCAGGTGCACAGGATCGAACTGACAGTCCAAGATGTGTATTTCCTGACGGGTCTCCCGCCACTGGGTTTGGTGGGAAACACGCAGCCAGTATTACCGTGGGGGTGGCATATCATGGAGTTTGTGGAGCGACATTGTCGACCAGGTCTCCAAGTCAAGGGGACTCGGATACCGATCGGGGACCTAGAGAGATTAGAGACCCGTGCAGTGGCCGCAGCAGTGCTGCGTATCCTGGGCAACCAGGCGCTCCATCACATCACTGGGGGGCAGATGATGATTGTGGAGAGTGTGTTGAGTGGGACCTACTATGGGTGGGCCCAAATGATGCTGGTGTCGTTAAAGTGACAGTTGTCGCTCTGCAAGCAGCAAGTGAACCACGATTGCTCGTATGGGACTTTATTGTGCACCTTCTTCTTTGAGAAGATCCCGACCTTGCGGCCTCGTATACAGCTCCCAGATGGGGGCCCGAGAGAGCCCAGGATGCGCCGGTGGGGGCGGCTACTATGCAGAGGAGGAGGAGGGGCGGTCGGGCGAGTGTTTCGACCTGAGTTCTTTGCCCATTGGGATCAGATGCCGTTATACATAGACGACTATCCCTATAGTGGGATGAGTTATTGTGGGGATCCGGACCTACCACTTCTGCCTGGTCGAGTATGGGGGCCCGATGGTAAGTGATAAGTAACTATTCTTGTATGGGCATGTTAAAGTTATTGAATAGTAGATATGGTACTGATTCATGTACTTTTGGTATGCAGATATAGCTCCAGTAAAACCGGCCGGATATATGGGATGCCCGGCAGCCTCTGAAGCTGCAGGGTCGAGTGGGTTGAGAGCAGCACGCAATGAGGATGCGGCCGCCCTTCTGGAGGACATCCGCCGTAGATGTGAGACGTTGCTGACTGGAGTTTCAAAGCGTGGGTGGCAAGAATTAGATGACCAGTACGTGGAGGCATGCATTGGTATTCCCTCGGAATGGCGAGGTGTCGTGCGGTGCATGGCGATGGCCGGTCAAGGCATACGTGATCTATGGGCTGCAGGGGCAGAGCCATTGGCTCGGGATCCGCCAGATAGTGAGTAGATGTGGGGCATGTGGTGCCCCCTAGTGTGTACAGAGGGGCAGGTGGTGCCCCTAGTTTTGAGTGGTTTGTAACATGCTATGGGCATGTCATATGTATCAGAGTAGATGGACTCAAAACACATGTTTTGCAACACATATTATGGATATGCATCGTTTTTAATTATTATGAATGTTATTGTCTTGTATGAAATGCGTGTGATAAATTCCAGTCTAGAACATGGTTTGTAATACTATCTACATAGTGATTTTGTTCTCGAGGTACATGGTTGAAAGTTATGGTTTCAAATTCACGTATCAAGAGTTTCATTCGTAAATATCGTCTAAACAGCACAGGTTTATGCACACGATAAACACCATTTAGTTGCATGACAAGAAGTAGGGAATCCAAACGAACATGCAGATGGAGGATGCGATGAAAGAGGGCATTGACTAAGAGACCACGCACTGCATCATATTCAACCTGATTGTTGGTGGCAGTACCAATGTAGACCCCGTTAGAGAGGACAGGGGCATGCAAGGAGGTGAAAATGGCCCAACCTGCCGAGGCTAGATTCTGGGAGTAACGACTTGCACCATCGGTGTAACCGATAAAGGGTGGGGACAGGAGGTCCTGCAGAATGGTGTCACAAGACAAAAAATGGGGGGAGGAGATACAATGACGGCAGCGTGAGTGAACAGAAGACATCGAGTGGAAACTACGGGAGGGAGTGTAATGAGCAGGATGGCTATGGCTCATATACAAACTAGAGGGTGGTATATGAGGGCTATAGGAGGTATGGCGGGAACTCGGGCTGCGGAGGTCAACAAAGATACGGGGGGAGTGATCTCGTGTATGGGTAGAAATGAGGGGGTCTAGAGTGGTCGCTGAAGGGGGATCAAGCGAGACCACAGGGGAGGATGCAAGGGGACTGGGCTCTAAAGGTCGCACAGAGGAGGATAGGTAAATAATGGTCGTAGTAGACTCCGTCATCTGAACATCAGGGGGGGGAATGTCGATGGGAGCGGGGGGATCCTCAAGCTGGCCCGAAGCATACTTCGCGAGTATGGGAGAGGCGGATTGATTTTGTTCAACCTCATACTCTCGAACTACTTCTAAAGAGGCACGGTAATGCGTCAGGTGAGGACAATGGTGGGAGTAATGGCCATGGATACCACACAAAGCGCAGGGTTTGCTAGTGCGAATAGTCTTTGGGTTCTTGGTTACGGATGAGGACATAAGAGAAGGGTCGGAGACTGTAGACTCAGGGAACGCGACTTTAACCATGGGTTGAATGCGAGGCAACTCAGGACAAGTATGGGTGGCATGACCGATGACATCACACAAGGCACAAGGCTTTGCGGGCTGGGGAGGAGCAGGGTCAGTCGGGTTGGCCTTGTCTTTGGATGCCCCCTTGCGAGCTTTGTCTTTCTTTCCTGGATCTGTCACCACAGGGGTAGGGTCCTAGGGAGGTGCAGGGGGCATGGTAGCAACGGAGGAAGCAAGGGGGATCGATTGAACCGGTGTCAAAGCAAGATAGGGTTTGGGGTGACCAGGAGGGGTAGCGGCTGGAGGGTCAAGGTACCAGACGGGTATACCCATGGTCAAGTTAGGGAGAGAGAGGGTGGCCATGACGGGGACTGAATAGACTCCGGGAGGGGGAGCTAGGAAAGGTATCTGACCAGCGGAATAATGACCAGGAGGGACGGCTCCGAGGTGGTTAAGGCTTGGGGGAACCAATCGAGGGGGATAAAGGGGTTCAGGGACACCAGCTGTAGGAGAAGGGCCACAAGGAGGAGGTCCGGCTGGCGGAGATGAAGGGATAGGAGCGGGTTACAGTGGGCGAGGTTGATTCTGAGGTTGCTGACTAGCCGAAGCGGGTCGCTTAAGGGTAGCCCGAGACGATTTCATCATGCAAACATTCGACAAGCTGGGATCAGAAATATGAGGAGGGGGAAGACCAGGAAAAGTTCCAAGCAGGGAGGAATCTTTGTAGACGCTTGGGGAGACACTGGTCAAGGAATCGACGGTTTGCTTATTGGCTACAGAAGAGATGGTCGTCTCGGGGGAGGTCTGAGACGGCGGCTCATGGTAAGACAGCTGGTCAATGGTGACTATCTTTCCATTGTGAGGGAAAGACATCTTGCGAAAAAACGCGGATGGGACAGCAGACATGGCATAAGTGTAGCTTCGCCCCAATAGAATGTTGTAGTCTAGAGGGGCGTCAATGACTTCGACGTCAATGCAAACGGTCTTACCGGCAAGGGTGATAGGACAATTACGGAAAAGGCCAATCGGCTGGGAGGCATGGCTGTCCCACACTCGAAGGGTGATCGTGGAAGGGGCCAATTCAGGAGATCCGAGTTGTTTCCAAATTGAAGCAGACATCACACAGGTAGATGCCCCTTCATCAATTATACACCGAGAAACGTTAGCGTTCCGGATTTTGACTAGGATTTGGAAGGCGACGGAAGCAGGAAGAGGAGGATGGTCTGATTGATGGGCGTCGAACACAATCATTTGGTCATCAGCAGGATCTACAACGCCCACGGCAGATAGTAGAGCCTTCTTTTGGGAAGGGCACGACTGGAGGAGTTCCAGTGTGGAAATGGCAGCAGTAGATTGCGCCAAATCATCTACTATGCTATACGAAGGAGCAGCTCGACTAGAAGCAGAATTTCGACGTAACGGTCCTTTAGGAATCTTGGTATGGACCTCAACTTTGGTTTGAGGGATATGTAAGGGACCATTGGTTGTCGAAAGAGGCTCTGTAGAACCGGAAGAAGGGGACTCGAGGGCAGACTGAGCGGGAGGCTTGGGGTATTGGCGAGACCGAGTTTGCAGGTGAAGGTCGACGGTTGGGGAAGGATCAAAGTTCATCATGAGGATCTAGTAAGGAACCAGAAATGGAAGGTGGAGTGGCAACCTGTCCGTCAGGTGGTTGGTTAGCCACGAATCCTTGCTGAGGGAAAGGATCAGTAAAAACAGCTGGTTGGGTAGGGGCCACATTAGGAGGAGCATGAGGGGAGGCGTGTTGTCCACGCAATGTGGCTTGAGACTCCCACATCTGCCGCATCTGAGGTAAGAGGGGACAATCGTGGGTGTAATGACCATAAACACCGCAACACGAAAAGGGCTTATTTGTGCGAAGCGGCCTGTCCGGCTTGGGCTGAGTGCCCTGTTGCTGGTTAGCAGTGTTAGGGTCAACACCTTGAGGATTGGGTCCACGAGTACCAGAGGAAAATTGATTTTGATTGCCTCTCCACCTTCTTTGAGAAGAAGGGGGATTAGTCGCGCCCTGCTGTGCAAATACTTTCCCTAGAGGGGGCTGTAGGTGCTGTTGCTGGGGTTGAAGAGGCAAGGGAGGTGGAAGCGCATATGCTGGAGGAGCTGGCACACCAGGCTGCGGATAAGGGTAATGGTTAGGTTGGGCAACATTGAGGTAAGCAGGAGGTTGGTCAAAAGGAGGAGGCATGCCATATCCTGGATACATGCTACCGAGAGGGGGAAGAGTGCTAGAGGTGCTGGCCCCTCCCTGAGGGAGACCATAGCCCATAGGAGGCTGAGCGTACAGATGGGAAAGGGCTCCAACGATACCGTCGGCGGAATTAGATGCCCCCGGGGAATTAGCGCCACCGGGCCTGGGGAGGTCAGGAAGGACGGTATAAACATAACCAGACTAAGCATAGATCAGGTCATATTTCAAGGCTATTTGGAGGGCGGCTTCTTCGGTTTGAGGGAAATGGGAGGCGACATCTTTGCCAATGGGAGCTAAGAGAGAGCGAAGGAACCAGTCCATATAGATCCGATCTTCGAAGGGGGGAGCTCGACATAAGCTTCATCTTCATCGTCATTCCTGGACATGAGCGGAAAGGCGGGTTGAAGAGGTTTGCTTGAAAGAGGTCAAAAGCTCCGTACCAATATCATATTGGAGAGGGAGATGGAAGTAAGATAAAAAGGCTTGGGCAATGGTCGCAAAGGTGGTATGGGAAGAAGTGGTTTGGTCAACATACCATTTAGAAGCTTCGCCGGTAAGCGTGCGTTGGAACAATCGAAGACGAATGGAGTCATCGGTAATGGAATTGGAGGAACACCACATGTGGAAAGATCGGACATGATTGGTTGGATCTTCTCCAGCAAGGCCTTCGAACTTAGGGATGTCGGAGGGGAGCTTGGTTGGTGTGGAGCGATAAAAAGGTGTCTTTTTAACTCCTAATTACCTTCACATTAATTTTCAACCCAGGGACGACTTTTTATTTCAAGAGTGTACTCAGTCTGAGGCGGCTATTTACTCAAGAGTAATGTTTTGCAGTATAGTGCTTAAAATGCAAAAGTAAATGAAAGCTGGAAACAAAATCTAATTGGAACAACAAGAAACTGAAATGTTCTAAACTAAATCATTCACTCAAACAACCATCAATCGAGGATATAGTAGCGATAACTCATTCCTCTGGATATTGATGCAATTGAAATCAAACCGGAACAAGACAATCAATCTGGGAACGAGGAAGCAATAACCAATGTTCTCTACAGTTGAGAGTCCTGCTTTAAAGCAATTAAAAGGAAATAGAAATTAAACTAAAGCTGCCATTGAAAGTAAACTAGGAAAACTCCTTAAAAGCAAACTCTTGCAATTAATCAACCAAACTAAACAGTGAAGTAAATGGACAGCAAACTTATAATTAAAGGAATTAAACAACGAATCATATTTAATAGATCTGAACAGCAAACTGTAATTAGTGGAATCGAATAACCAACAATCTGAAATGAACAGCGAAGCTTTACATTTGAAATGAACAGCATAACAATATAAGTTGAAAAGGATAATCATCTCTGTTATGATGGAAAAGAACAGCCACGCGATTCAATATCAACTTGTGCAATAAAATAATTCCATAAAATATTCTAACAGCACACTATAAAAACATGAAACTGTAAAATAATGCAATTCAAAATAATAGGAAATAAATGAAACCATCACACAGCAGCAATTGTAAAGATATGATACACAGCAGCAGCAACATACTCCACCAGAGGCTGGGCCCTTAGCCGCCAGCGGACGCTGCTGGGTTACTTCAGAAGGAAAAGAATGAACAGCAACTCCCAAATCATGTATTAATCAGAAAATTGTGGAATCATTACAACAGCAAAGGCTTGAGAATTACAACATGCAACAATCCCTATCCTATCATGAATAATCCACCATCATTCTTCATCATTTTTCCATCATTTTTCATCCCCAAATCATCCCCCATCTCTGATCTCTGTTTTCATTTAAATAGAGAGAGATCAGAGAGCAGTTACAATAGAGATAACTACAACATGATTTCTATTACAAAATTGGATTTTTTCCAACCAATTGATAAACAAGAAGATATATTTCCATCCAGCTTTCAACAAGAGCAAGACGAATTTGGCTTTGCAGCTGAGATTTGGAGGACGACCGCAACAACAAATCTCAGAAAATCGTGCTCAAAGAACCCTGCGTTTCTCTCAGTAAAAGCCGAATTTGGGCAAACCGTTCTTTGTAAAAGTTAATTGGGTCCGTTCTAAACAAAACCCATGTTCCGGATTTTCCAGATTCTGCTTCATTTGCTCGAAATCTCAACCGCCAAACCGTCACTTCTTATTCCAGCGAATTTCTGAGTTGGCACTTTTAATGATCAAATCTTCAATCTGGAAATTATCTTGGAGGCTAAAAATGGTGAATAATGTTACAACTGATTTATTAAAACTATCATTTATAAAATCATGCATAATCATCAATTTATTAGAAATAAAGGAGAATAAATAATATTCATTCATAGAAGCATAAATCATCATAAAATGGATTTATATAATAAATTATAATAAATGACATGATGAAGAATAGTAGAAATGGGTGGAATAAGTGTTCAAAAGTGATAACAATAATGGCATATTAACGGCCCAACATACCCCCACACTCATTATGTTGCATGACCTCATGCAACGAAAACTGAATATATTGCATGTCCTCATGCAACCCAAAGACAGAAACCCATGTGTTAACCAAGCAATAAAAAATACATTCATCTCAGCTCATGAAATGGATAGAACAAATGAATTCTTCCTTAATTAATGAATATTCACTTTTAGTAATCTTGATGAAGGCATAACAATTTTTATATTGACATTCAACTATATGTATATATGAAGTTGCAACAAAATATGATATAAGTAACAACAAACTTCATTAACCATTTTCTCAAAAAACTACAAACCAGCTTTTGTTGAAATTTGGCAAGTAAATTTATAATATATGAATGCCTTTATGATCCAAAAATCAGACTGTTTTGATGCATGGATCATGAGATATAAACAAAATGACTGTAGCTGAGAGTGCATGATTTCCGAAATTTTATGAACCAATTTATCTTGAAATTGTCTGGGTTTGTATTAATGATACGTCTGTGTTTTCCAAAAATCACAAGAATTGAGTTCATAGTTTTTTTTTTTTTTTTTCTGAATATGGCTACTTCTATATTGATATTGATACAAAAATAGTGTTACATGGAGGCCGTGGCCTCAAGATTTCCAGCCCAGTACTGAGGCATGCTAGCTTTACCAGCAGGTAATTTATCATCATTACAGTTAAGAGAGAGACCATGAAAGCTTCGAAGAGCTATAAGACTGTCTGTTCCTAGCAAATGACTTAGAACTGTAACTGAAACCGTAGCAAGAACAGACCTTGACAAAATAACTCCTGTGGAGTAGACCAGAATAGCTAAATGTTTACAATTTCTAGCCATAGCAAAAACAAATTTGACCATTCTGGAACCAGTAATTAGAGCAAAATACTGGACAAAAAACTGAGTATAACTCCCACGCAGGGGAGACCGACCATAAAACAGGACTGAGACCAAGAGAACAGTAGCAGTATTAGGCAGAAACATAAGACTGTAGAAAAGCACCTGAAAGCCGATGAAAACCAAAACACCGCCGCGCCCACCTGGAACCAACTTACTGAGCAGAGGAAGGGTCTTCCTCGAAAATGAGGCAGGCATATTTATACGGGTCCTCGTCATCAGAAGGGGGACCGCTATTGCGTTCTGGACCGCCTACAGTGGGAGCCGAAGGACCTGCCGAAGCACCCAGATTGGCCTCAATGCCCGAAGAAACCAGCTTCCCAATATCCGCCTGGGGCACGCTGTGCACTGTCTCCATGAAAGGCTCCCGAGCAGCAACAGTGGTGGCGCAAGCCTGGACCGAAGAAACCGGATCAGTGGGAGCTGCACGAAGATCGATGGTCACTGTGGCGAGGAGGGAGGTATTATCAATGCTGCAGGGGAAGTGAAAACGGGCGTGATGAGAATTTGCCCTGGACGACAAACGGAAATGCCCCGCAGAATTGAAGCGATTCCGACCCCTCCCACGTCCTCTGCGCAGTGCTGGAAGACGAACAGGACCAAACTCAGATGAATATGACGAGGAATCAGAGTTAGAGGGGGAGGATCGATTAATGGCGCGCCCCAGGACTCCCCCTCTCCTGCAGGGCATTCTTGGGCGGAGGCGAGGCATTGTATGATGAGCAGCAAGTATAATGGGGGCGGGATGAGCTTGTGGGCAATCAAATACAGTGACAGACGGACGCGGAAGAGTGCAGGAGGCACAATTGGATATGTGAATTCCGGGCAGAAGTTCCATACAACAATTTAACACACAGCGCTTGCCATTACTGGTGCGAGAGCTGCGCTCAACCGCCGCAGGAAGGCAACAAACGCTGAGGGGAGGAATCAACACTAAATTTCCAGAGTTCTCCACCGCGGAAGAAGGAATACACCAGTTTCGGGGAGAGAGCTCCCAAGTATACGCATTGAATGGCCTGACTGCAGCATTAAAGGGCTCGATCATGCGAGGATGGGTGGCGGTGGTGGTAAGCCACGCGCCAACCCACCTGACCCCCTGTGCAGCATTAAACACTGCTACCACCCGCATCCGGGACATAGTTTTAAAAATATTATGGAAATCAATTTCTACACTGAAATTGTATGCCTTAAATGAGAAAGAAAATTGAAAACATCCATCATGCGTAGCAATTCCTCCCCCTCGCTGAAAAATTAGCATGCCCTCATGCGATGCTAGAAAAAAATTGAGGTGGTTGCTACCAGCTGTTGAATTCTATGCTTGGTGTAAAACAACATGGAATAAGGGAGGTGTTGAGAAGGAATAAGAATAGCAATGGAAACATACTTCATAACTAGCCTAATATCAGAACATCGCAAGTAAACACACCGACATCTTCTACACATATAGAGAGAGCCCTCTCTGAGCCCAGGAAGGCTAGGTCCTTGGGCTCCAAAGCTTGGTTTGATGTTACATCGTCATTTGGCTAGCCAATCGGCCAAATCACGGGACCCTAACAACTTAAACTATCGCTCTCTTCAAACTCTATATAAGGAAAATATGGTGACAGGCCTTCCTATGGTATCTTGCTGAGATGTTGTTTTCTCTAAATGTGTAGTCGGAAAACATCATCGGGATAGTTTTTACAAACGTGCCTCTTGGCACGCTTCAATCCCTTTGCAGCTTGTGCATAGTGATTTATGTGGTCCAGTTCCTGTTGTTTCTTTCTCTGGTTGCAAGTACTTCTTAAATTTCATTGATGATTTTTCCAGATGCACTTGGGTATACTTCTTAAAACTCAAGAGTGAGGTTTTTAACATGTTCTTGGCCTTTAAGGCTTTTGTTGAGAAACAACCTGGACACCAAATTCTTAAGTTAAGATCAGACAATGGAGGAGAATGTGTTAACAACAAATTTATCAACTTCTGCACTGAGCATGGCATTCAATTGCAACATACTGTTCCATATACTCCACAAAAAAATGGTGTAGCTGAATGGAAGAATCACACCTTAAAATAAATGGCTAATTGTATGATTCAATCTAAGGGACTTGGTCTCAATTTTTGGGCATAAGCCATTAACTGTGCAAATTTCATAGTAAATCACACTCCTACTAAGGCTTTAAAGAATATAACTACAGAAGAAGCTTGGAGCTCAATCAAACCAGATGTAAGTCACTTTCGTGTTTTTGGAAGTGATGCTTGGGCCCATATTCCAGATGCGAAACATAAAGCCTTAGAACCTAAGAGTGAAAAATGCATTTTTTTGGATATTCTGAAGATGTCAAAGGATATATAATTCTTCAACCAAAATCCAAAAATATAATCATTAGAAGAGATGTAAAATTTGATGAAAATATGTCAGCCTGTGAGTCTAGTTCGGTGAGTTTTCCAACTTTGGCTGCGAGCCTGATTTGACATACGTGCCACCTCTATCTCTCTCTTGTATTTTTAATAGCATTCCTTCTAGTTCAGATGATGACAGTGAGGATGAAAATCCTCCTCCACCTCTTGAAATTGTTCCTTATACTCCATCGCTTCCAATATGGGCCAACTCTACTCGGGATGCAAGAGGTTCTCTTGCAGGTGACCTTGTCGATCGACGACGTACACATTCTCAGTTCGAAAGAGCCTCTTCCTTATTGGCTCAAGTTCCAGAAAAAATTGATCCAAAAACCTTTGAAGAAGCCTCCAGTCATCTAGATTGAGATGAAGCTATGATTGAAAAGTATCATTCCTTATTGGCAAATGATACTTGGGATCTTGTTCCTCTTCCAAAAGGAAGAAAACTTTTCAGATGTAGATGGGTTTACAAAACAGGGTTTGGACCAGATGGAAAAGTGGATAGACATAAAGCTCGTCTTGTTGCTAAAGGATTTTCAAAAGTTGAAGGCATTGACTATACTGAAACCTTATCCCCTGTTGCCAAAATGAATTTTATCCACCTTGTTCTTTCCCTTGCTGCCTCCTTTAAATGGGAAGTCCATCATATGGATGTTAAATCCACCTTCTTACATAGATATTTGCATGAAGAAATCTACATGGAACAACCCCCTGGATTTATCCAAAAAGACTCCAGCCTTATTTGCCGCCTTAGGAAGTCTCTCTATGGTATCAAACAAGATCCTCGGGCTTGGTATGCCAAAATGGATAGATTTCTATTAGATAATGGCTTTTCTAGGTGCCATTCTGACAACACTATCTACACCAAGAAAGTGGGTAAGTCCTTCACCATCCTTGTTCTTTATGTTGATGATCTTATCCTTACTAGTAGTGATCCAAACCATATAAACCATGTGAAGTATAGCCTCAAAAAGAAGTCTGAAATGATAGACTTAGGACACTTGCATTATTTCCTTGGTCTTCATGTCTTGCAATCCAAGGAAGGCATTACCCTCTCTCAGTCCAAGTATGCCTATGATCTTCTACACCACTTTCACATGTAAGATTGTACGCCAGCCCCTTCCTCCTTTCAGTTTGGAGTCAATATTTCAGTCACTTGTACTACCCCTGAAGTTGATGCTACCTTATATCATCAACTTGTTGGTAAACTTATATATCTAACCCATACTCATCCTGACATTTCCTTTGCCGTTGTTCTTGTCGCTCGGTTTATGCAACAACCTCATGAAAGTCACTGGAAAGCAGCTAAAAGAATACTTCGATATATTCGAGGTGTAGTTCAGTTCAGGATTCATTACAATGCAGGAGCATCTCCATTGTTGATTGGTTTCGCTGATTCTAATTGTGTTAGTGACCCTTATGATCGAAATTATACTGCAGGATATGTATTCACTCTTGGTTCAGGACCTACTACTTGGTCTTGTAAGAAACAAAGTGCCATATCTCTTTCTTCAGCATGGTATCGTGGTGCGCTAGCCACATGTAGCTATGGTTTTCGTCAAATCATTCGAATTTGGCCCCATCAACAAATATCCAACCATACTTTGGTGTGATAACTTGGTCATTCAATCATGTAAAGATCCAAGCTTCAAAGATTGGCGTATGAAACACATTGAAATCCACATACACTTCATCATAAAGCTCATTAATTATCGTGTTCTTGAAGTGCAGTACTGTCCAACCAATGATCAAGTAGCCAATATCTTTACAAAGGCTCTCACAGAAGCGAAGTTTACCAAACTTCGATCCATGCTTGGAGTGGAGGAAAGTTTTCATTAAGGGGGGATAGGCTCTAATGCCTCCTTCCTTCTCCTATTGTGTCACTTTTGTAAATCCTTCAATCCTATCCCAATTTGTTCTTAAGGGGGGATGTTAGGATATTTCGACACACAGGAAATAGGCTCCTTTTGTGTCACCTTTGTAAATCCTTCAATCCTATCCCAAGTTGTTCTTAAGGGGGGATGTTAGGATATTCCAACACATAGGAAATAGTTAAGAATAACTTAGTCTAGTGTAGAGTTGGGTAAAGTGTGTGTGTTTACCATGTACATTTGTAACTTATAATCCGACGGTCACGATTTGTAGTGATTCGACGGTTATCTCTCACCTCGGTATTAAAGACACTTGATCGACGGCTTAACACCCGATTGGTCCATGATCTCTATTTAAAGAGCATGGAGGGTCATTTTTCCAGTAACCATTTATGAGAGAAACATATGTAACTTTTCTTTTTATATTAATAAATTTCCTGAAGTGGCCACGCTGGCTCAGGTCATGGACTGTTTCCCTCCTTGAGGGTTTTAACCACATGATTATACTGGTGTACTGATTTGTGATCTGTTTGTGAGTGGTGACCTTTGGTTCTTGATCTACAGAACTTACCCTGTAAATTCCTACAAAATGTAGAACATCTTGATTTTTTGATGAGACTATTTGTGAAGTATCTATATCGAGAGGCTAGAAAATGGTTCAAAGGTTTACCAAACGGTTCAATAAATAACTCGGAAGAGTTAGAAACTCAATTCAATCAAAGATGGGGAGAAAAGAGAGATCATGGTTACTCATTGATAGAGTTTAATTCAATTAAAAGAAGGCCTAATGAAAGAATTTCTGAGTTTGTAAGAAGATTCAACAAATTGTACAATAGTCTATCTATGGAGATGAAGCCCCCCTTGTAGGAGCAAAGGTAGTTTTTGCTGGAGATTTTGAAGCTGATTTTAGCTTTACATTGAGAGAGAGAGAGAAGAGCCCCTACTCTTGAGCAGATATAGACATATGCTCTAGATATTGAAGCTAATATGACTACAGCTAGAAAGACAAAAGGGAAACAACCAATCCAAGAGAAGGGGAAAGCAATAGAAGAATCATCACAAGATCTAAGAATTGAAGATATGACAAAGGTGATGAAAATTTTGACAAATAAGCTAGCTAAGATGGAATTTGAAAATAAAAACTCCCAAAGACAAGTACAACAAAAATGAGGGGGGTTCAACCCTCAATTCAGAAGACATCCCCTGCATATTTTGTAGAGGGAAAGAAGAGATAAAGACCAGGTTCAAGCACCATTGTATATAGAAGCAGCACCCGCGGAGCCAGCAGAAGATGCCCAAAGGGAAGCCGAGGATCAGGTATCTACTATGTATACAATATAAGAGGATGAAGAGGAATATAGTAAGGGAGAATATGCTGAAGCTAAATCATATTTTGATCAAGATGAAATGGATGAATACTGTAGGAAATTCACAGATTTCATGCAAGCTAAGTTACATAAAAAGTATGATTTTAGGTCTAGAAATAGATCTAGAGTACAAAATAATGAAGGTGAACAACAAGGTTCCATTCCTCCTCCAATGGAGACTCCACAACAAAAGGACCCTGCAAAACAGGTCAGTAATTGGAAACAACTTGTAAATTCACTTAATAGAACAACTGTACAGTAGGGTGAATCTTCCCAGAACAAATCAGTTGACACTAATATTTCAGAGAGAGTTTTTCCTGTACCCGAACATGCGGCAAATTCTAGAAAGAGTGAAGAAGAACCTGAAAGAACATTAAGCAAACTCATGCTTTTAGTTTGGAAAAAGAGTTAGAGAAGGTTAAAATTTAGGTACCTCTTCTAGAATTAGCTAAAATTCCAGCTTACAAGAAAGAAATTTTAGAATTTATTAATCTCACACAGGTGGAAGATATAAGTGACATGGTGAATTTACAAGAGGAAAAGCCAATGTTCACCTTTGGTCCTCATGTAGAAGAAGTAGATCCTTATATTAAACCCTTTCTTATTTCTCTGTTACTTCATGAATTTACTCTACATAATTGCATGCTGGACTCAGTAGCGTCCCATAATCTCATGCCATTTTCTGTTATGAAGGAACTAAACTTGTAGATTACCAAACCTTATAGGGATATGTATTCATTTGATTCCAAAAGGGTGAAATGTGTTGGGTTAATTAAAGATGTATCAGTTTCGTTGGCGCAAATCCTAGCAAAGAGTATAGTCATGGATGTAGTGGTTGCTGACATTCCAGCTAGGTTTGGAATTCTCCTGTCAAGATCTTGGGGAGAAAAGTTGGGAGGTGTTCTAAAATTAGATTTCACTTATGCTATCATTCCAGTTTTTAATGGGGAATAAAGGAGATTGTATAGGGAAACAAGGTTTGTGAAGACCACCTTCAAGATATATGCAGGAAATTCCCCCATTTATAGTCAAGAAATATAAGATCTTTCTTTTTTCATGCTGCATGAAGATGCAGAATTTGCTGAAGACATAAGGAAGCAGCTCTTTTTAGCAGTTATAAACAATGAGCTCCACTCAAGGAATATTTGGAAGTGCTACTTTGATGGTGTCTACTCCAAGGAAGGCGCGGGTGTTGGATTCTTGATGATATCACTAGAAGGTAGCCTCGTGCCTTTCTCTTTTAGACTATAATTTTATTCAACAAACAATGTGGCTGAGTATGAGGCCTTAATCTCAAGCCTTCAAGTTGCTAAATAGATGGGAGTTTAATGCATTTCAATTTTTCGTGACTCTAAATTGATAATAAGGCAGATTAAAAATCATTGTCAAACCAAGCATCCAAGATTAAGATCATATAGGAATGAAGTTTGGGATCTGATAGAAAACTATTTTGAAGCCTTCAATATTCAGTATATTCTGAGGGAGGGGAATAGATTGGTTGATTCTTTAGCAGTTGCAGGTAACATATTCAAACCTCCAATAAATCCAAGGCTAAGGTATGAAATTGAAATTAGACATAGACCTTCTATCCCTAAAAATGTGAAACATTGGCAGGTGTTTGATGATATGAACAGATAAATCAATTCCTGACAATGATTGGAGACTTTGAAGATGCTGAGATAGACCAAGAGGAAGAAAAAATAGAGAAGAAAGAAGAAATAAGAAACCTTAAGTAGTCAATAGGTGAACAAAAGATTATCCAATTGAAAGATAATGTACTCCCTAACGGGTTGGTTCCCCTCAAAATATTATTCGATGCTAATGATGTTGTTGTTGATTCAAAGATAACACATCAAGAAGAAGAGATGGAATATTGTAATCTGGGAACTCAACAGGAACCCAAAATAGTGAAATTGTTCAAAGGTGTTCCCAAAAAATACAAAGAAATATACATTGATCTGTTTAAGAAATATATGGATGTGTTTTCCTGGTCATATGAAGACCTGAAAACATATGACAAAAGCATAATTGAGCATAAGATTCCATTGAATGAAGGACTTAAAACACACAGGCATAAGCTTAGATAGATCAATCCATTATTGTTAGCTCGAATCGAAAAAGTGTTGAGATTCAACAAGATGATGAATATCGTGAAAAGAGTTGCCTTCACTAAGTGGGCCCGCAAGCTATTTTTGGCGCAAGTCTATTTTTAGAATATGTCTATTTTAGACATGGTGATCATATTTTAGAAGTTGCAGGATGCTATTTGTAGATGGTTGGTCAAGTTGGAAAAATAGATGAGACTCTATTTTTAGAATATTGGGTGAAGTCTATTTATAGATCGTTGATCTAAAAATAGAAGTGTCAATTATTATTAGCTCTTAATAATAATCTGAAAATAAACAACAACTTATTCTCTTGGAGCACTTAGTTTCAGTGCACAGATTTGTCAATTCAGTGGGCTGAATGAATTACACAATTCCTAGGGTTTTGGTTCATGCATGGAGGACTCAGTTAGAACTGAAGTGGCAAAGCTATGACAGATTTGGAAGAGTATTTCATGGAGTTGTTATTCAGTTTAACTCAATTATTGGAGTTAAATTCAGTTGAGCTAGTTGTATCTAGTCTAACTGAATGATACACTAGTGAGAGTGGAGTAAATTAATTCACAAATAATAACTCATTAATCAACTGAAAAATACAATGGTTAACTACAGTTCATGTCAGTTCCAGTGGAGACCCAGTGGAGAGATAGGTGAAAGGGCAAGATGGACTATATGTTGTGACTATAGTGATGCATTGATTGCACCACACACACATTGGAGTTGCCAATGAGGATTGAACAGTCAAGGCAAGGGTAATTCTAATTCATTTAGAGCTATTCTTCAGCAGAGATTGCACACCGGAGGTAGGCTGTTAGGAGGCAAGAAATTGGTGCATAGAGATGCAAATTTTTGCATGACAGTGTGTAATGATTGTAGATTGTACTGAGATCTTGATGCATTAAGATTTGTATGAGATTTTTACATGATCTCCATGATACATAATATATGATATTTTGGGTTTTCAGCTTCAGGATTTCTCGTTAAAAAACTGTGTTATGCGTGATTTTTTTTATTGCTTCATGTGTTTGCAATTGATTTTAAATTTCCGCAATAGATTAACAGTGGAAGGATTCTGTATTTAGCAAGAAGATAAATATTGTTAGATCAGGAGAATATGGATATATGCATGCATATTGTATATAATTTCTACATGGCATCGGAGCAATGTTAATTCTTGAAGATTACAATTGTGAAGAATTCCTAAGTTTGTGTCGATGGACAATTCGAATTTGCTTCATAAAATTCTTGGTGCAGAAGTTGAGTATACATTGAAATGTATTTCAATGGGTTGTGATTGGAATATTCCCTTAATGGTATCTTGAATTACATAGCCTGGAATGATAGGATGGAGGCAGGGCTAGAGGATAATGGACTGAAGGAGTTCATCGATAGCGATGTTCCTAAGTCGGGATCTAGTGATGTTGCATTACTTGATGCATGGCAAAAGAAGATAGCAAAGACAAGAATAATTCTATTGGAAGGTGTGAAGGACCATATTTTGTCCAACCTTCATGGGAAAGCCACTCCATTTTTAATGTGAAAGGATTTGACAAATTTTTTCCAAAGCAGTAGTGACCAAAGGAAGTTGGCGCTGAAAGACAAGCTCAGAAAAATAAAAATGGAGAAGGGCAACAATATTCCAAAATATCTCACGAAGTTTGTCCACTATAGGGATGAACTGGGAAGTGTGGGGATTACTATTGATGATGAAGAATTGGTGAGCTTGGCTCTCCTTGGGATTCCTAAGAGTTGGCATAGCTACGAAGACTCTGTCAATGGATGGGAGAAACTGCCGGGATGGGAGTGACTTTGGTCGGATCTTGTGCAGGAGGAGATAAGGCGGGGTACCAGAGATGGCTCTTCATCGAAGAATGATGATGAAGAGAATTTCCCGTTGGCTACCAAAGTAAGGAAAGGGAAGGGGAAGAAATTTCCTACAAAATCCAAAGAAAAAGGCAAGAAGTAGGATTTGTCCAAGGTGAAGTGTTTTCACTGTCACGAGCATGGGAATTTCGCCACTAACTGCCCACAGAAGAAGAAGAACAAGAAGGTTGCTGGAGCTGAAACTGGAGAGGCATTAGCCTCGAAATTTGAAATTTATTTCTATTTGATCGCATGCTTGGTTTCAAGCTATATGGGATCAATGTGGTATCTTGATAGCGGCGCGTCTTTCCATATGATGGGAGACAAGGAGTTGTTTAGTGACTTGGTGGAGAAGGATCTCCAAATGCATATAGAGATGGGCGACGATGGGTGATACAGTGCGACCGGCATTGGGAACATTACCTTTGAGAGGGATTTTGCTAATCCATTCTTCTTGAAAGATGTTATGCATGTTCCAGGTCTAAAGAATAACTTGGTCTCGGTCGCAATGTTGGAAGACAAAGGTTATGAAATTGTTTTTAGTGAGGGAAAAGCCTTCCTTCGACATAAAAAAATGGGTCAAACCAAGAGGATAGGGATTCATGTTAAGAATCTCTACAAGCTAGAGGTAGATGGTTGTGCTACAATGGTGGGCAAAGTAGAAGAAGGGGTGAGTCGGGATGAGGGTGAATTATGGTTCAGGAGATTGGGTCATCTTCACCATGGCACTTTGAAGATTTTGCAGCAGATTTGTACTGGAATTTCCAAGGGTATGTTAGAAAATTATATATTATGGAGCAATGTAACACATAAAATATGCAGAAAAATACAAGCATGCAAAACACATAAAACCAGAGAGACACAGATATACGTGGTTCACCCAGTTTGGGCTACATCCACCTCGAACAACCAGTCCTTCCTTTCTATTATCCAGCAAAAAATGAAGAGACAAAACCTACAGCAGATCCGCTGTAATATCCTCTGTTCTCTCTCACAGTCTCCCTCTCTGTTTCTCACTCCGAGAATACACATACAATACACAGCCACAATACAATACCCTCATAAAAGCGAGGGGTTGCCTTCTAGGGCAAAAAAACCTAATCTAAACATAACTTCTACCATCAGATCATTTGCCTAATGAACAGCCCAGATTGACTACAAATTACTATACTTTTACAAGGCAATTTTACATCTGCTTTTAGCTTTGGGGCTGCCCCCCCCGGACCCCCCACGATAGCGATTAATTACGGCCGGTGTTGTCGCCCCTTTGAAGGTATAGGGGTCCAATGCTGTGATACAAAGTAAACAAGATAATCAGGCTCCACACCCAACAGGGTACTCTTGCACAGTCAGATCAGTGCAAGGGATGTACTATGGGTAAGTTTGTGAAGACCACCTTTCATGAGAAGGAGAACCGTGCTTCGGTGATCCTGGAGAGAATTCACAGAGATGTGTGTGGAACTTTCTCGGTTGCTTCAACAACAAAACATAGGTATTATGTTATATTTGTTGATGACTATTCTCATAGATGCTAGATATTCTTCATGCAGAAGAAAAGCGAAACATTCTCAAAGTTTTGTGAGTTTAAAGCATTGGTGGAGAAGGAGTTGGGGAAGCAAGTGAAAGCTCTACGGAGCGATAATGGTGGTGAATACATCTCGGGTGAATTCAAAGACTTCTGTAGCAAAGAAGGAATTTGAAGAGAACTCATAGCGCTTCATAACTCACAACAGAATGGGGTCGCGGAGAGGAAGAACAGAATGATCGTGGGTGTTGCACGAGTGATGCTGCATGACCAAGGCCTACCGATGCACTTATGGGCAGAAGCATGCAACAATGTGGTTTATGTGCAAAACCGTTGTCCTCATAGAGTACTTGGCATGAGTACACCTGAAGAAGCTTTTACTGGTAAGAAGCCTGATATTTCTCATTTGAAGATTTTTGGCTCATTTGTTTACATTCATGTGACAAAGGACGCCGGGAAGAAGCTGGAGCCGACTGCAGAAGTTGGGATATTTTTGGGGTGCATAGAAACACCCCATAATTATCGTTTGTATTTTCTAGATAGTCTGATGACTGTGGTGCAACGAGATATAAAATTCAATGAGGTGAAAGCCATGAAGTTGTTGCTTGAGAGGGAGCTACACTTGCATGCACAAGAGGAAATTCTTGTTCCCAAGGATGAGCCTCTAGATGTGGATCAGCCACAGGAGGATATTTATGGAGTGGAGGTGTCCACTCATGCAGAACCAAACATCAGACAAGGCAGAAAGCGTACCACAGAAGCTGAGAGACTGAAGCTTGATGCGGCACAGAATGTAGGAGTCCCTACATCACAACACAGACAAAGACAATCACCTGACTGATTTATTGGATACATGGCTCTGATGAGCAAGTGTATCGTGATAGAGCCATCTTCTTTTGAAGAAGTAGTGCAGGATCCCACATGGGTAGATGCCATGGTGGAGGAGTATGACTCCATTGTCAGAAACAATGCTTGGGAGATTGTACCAAGGCCGGTGGGAAGGTCAGTTGTAGGATCAAGATGGATCTACAAGGTAAAGTAAGATGCTGATGTGAGCGTCAAGAAGTATAAGGCAAGATTTGTTGCCCGGGGCTTCTCACAGATCGAGGGGATTGATTATGAAGAAACCTTTGCACTTGTCGCATGGTATTCTTCCATAAGGACCATCCTTTGTCTCTCAGTGCAGATGGGTTGGCAAATTCATCAAATGGATGTGAAGATTTCATTCCTTAATGGGATAATTAAGGAAGACATGTACATTGAGCAGCCTAAAGTATTTGAGATCTTCAGTAGTGAGTCGCATGTGTGTAGGCTCAAAAGAGCATTGCATGGGTTGAAACAAGCACCTCGTGCTTGGTACACTCGGATCGAGAGCTATTTCACTGGAATTGGCTTCACCAAGAGTGAGGCGGATGCAAACTTGTACCAAATTGTGGTGGAGGGTAAGATTTTAATCATTGTTATTTATGTTGATGATTTAATACTAATGGGTGATGAGCAATTGATACACTCATGCAAGGAAGATCTTGCAAAGGATTTTGAGATGAAGGATTTGGGCCTCCTTCATTATTTCCTTGGATTGGAAATATAGTAGCGGGAAGGTGAACTGTTTGTGTCTCAAGGCAAGTATGATTGGGAGATACTGGAGAAGTTTCACATGCAAGGATGCAAGCCTATTGACACTCCTCTTCTAGGAAATTGGAGGAAAGAGGATGCTACATCGGAAGAGGTAGTGGATGCTATTGTTTATCGATAGTTGGTGGGTTCGCTCATGTATTTAGTTAATACAAGACTAGACATATGCTATGCGATGAACCAACATTCACAATAAATGGTTAAGCCTACCAAGCTCTTTTGGAAGGTAGGCAAGCATGTCTTGAGGTATCTCTGAGTATGGTTTATGGTACAAATAGACGGATGAAGTGAATTTTCATGGCTTCATGGATGCAGATTGGGCAGGCAGCCCAATAGACAGAAAGAGCACATCAAGAGGGATTTTCAGTATTGGATCTACAACAGTTTCTTGGTACAACAGGAAACAAAGATCCGTGGCACTTAGTTCAGCGGAAGCAGAATACATGGAAGCAAGTCAAGCTGCATGTGAGGCTATCTGGATGAGGAAGATCCTGGTTGGTTTGTTCGGTTCACATTTAGATCCTACAGTGATACATTGTGATAATCAGAGTTGCATTGAACTCTTGATTAATCTTGTGTTTCATGATAGATATAAACATATTGATATCCGGTATCATCATATTAGAGATTTTGTGTAGCGGAAGATCATGTTGCTTCAGTACATTCCTACGGAAGATCAGGATGCAGATATTCTGACGAAGGCGCTCACTAGGAGAAAATTCAAATACCATAGAGGCATGATCGGGGTGAAGGATAATCCTTATCTTGTTGAGAGGGAGTGTTGAGATTCAAAAAGATGATGAGCTTAGTGAAAAAAGTCGCCTTCACTAAGTGGGACCGCAGGATATTTTTGGCACAAGTCTAATTTTAGACATGGTGATCATATTTCAGAAGTTGTAGGATGCTATTTGTGGATGGTTGGTCAAGTTGGAAAAATATATTAAATTCTATTTTTAGAATATAGGGTGAAGTCTATTTATAGATCATCAATCTAAAAATAGAAGTGTCGATTATTATTAGCTCTTAATAATAATATGACAATAAACAAAAACTTATTCTCTTGGAGCACTTAGTTTCACTGCACAGATTTTTCAAATTAGTGGGCTGAAGGAATAATGAAATTCCTAGGGTTTACTGGTGGTTCATGCATGGAGGACTCAGTTAGAACTGAAGTGGCAAAGTTATGACAGAGTTGGAAGAGTAGTTCATGGAGTTGTTATTCATTTTAACTCAATTATTTGAGTTAAACTCAGTTGAGTTAGTTGTATCTAGTCTAACTGAATGATACACTAGTGAGAGTGGAGTGAATTAATTAGTTAATTAATTGAAAAATAATAACTCATTAATCAACTGAACAATACAACAGTTAACTACAGTGCATGTCAGTTCCAGTGGAGACCTAGTGGAGAGATAGGTGAAAGGGCAAGATGGACTATTTGTTGTGACTATAGTGATGCATTGATTGCACCACACACACATTGGAGTTGCCAATGAGGATTGTGCAGTCAAGGAAAGGGTAATTCTAATTCATTTCAGAGCTATTCTTTAGCAGGGATTTTGCAGTGGAAGCAGGCTGTCAGGAGGCAAGAAATTGGTGCGTAGAGATGCAAATTTCTGCATGACAGTGTGTAATGATTGTAGATTGTACTGAGAGCTTGATGTACTAAGCTTTGTATGAGAATTTTACATGATCTCCATGATACATAATATATGATAGTTGGGGTTTTAAGCTTTAGGGTTTCCCATTAAACAACTGTGTTATGTGCGATTTTTTTTATTGCTTCATGTGTTTGCAATTGAGTTTAAGTTTCTGCAAAAGATTAACAGTGGAAGGATTCTATTTTTAGAAAGAAGATAAGTATTTTTAGATCAGGAGAATCTGGATATATGCATGCATCTTGTATATAATTTCTACAAAAAGAAGTGAATAAATTGTTGGAGGCACAAATTATAGTCCCTCTCAGATATTTAAACTGGGTCTCTAATCTGGTCGCTATAAGAAAGAAGAATAGAGAGATAAGTTTTTATTTAGACTTCAGGAACTTGAACCGAGCATCTCTAAAAGATAATTATTCTTTGCCAAAAATGGATTGTCTTACAAAAGGTGATAGGATCTCATAGGTTGTCTATGGTTGATGGATTTTCTGGGTATAATCAGGTAGCAGTAGAAAAATAAGATTAGAACAAGACCGCTTTCACGATGCCCTGGGGCACCATAATGTATGCAAGGATGTAATTTGGCTTTATGAATGGATGTGCAACATTTCATAGAGCCATGGACATAGCCTTCGTTGGTGACAGGTTTGTAGTTATATATCTGGATGATGTAACTATTTTCTCAAGGTCAGATGATGAATACTTGGAGCATTTACAAAAAACTTTTCAAAAGTGCAGAAAGTTTTGTTTGTCATTAAATCCCAAGAAATATATATTTTCCTTAGAAGAAGGTGAATTATTGGGTCACATAGTTTCTAAACAAGGAGTAAATATTGACCCAGCAAGGGTGGAAGCCATTCAGACGATTCTTGTACCCAGAAGCAAGAAAGATATCTAGCTATTGTTGGTAAAACTAAAGTTTTTGAGGAGATTTGTTCCCAATTATGCTGAGGTCATGGGAAGTATAATAGACATGTTGAAGAAAAATGTAGAAGTGAAATGGGATAAGGAAGTAAGAGATGCATTTTCTAGAATAAAGGAAGCACTCCAAGAAGCTCCAGTTCTGATTAGTCCCAACTATCAAAAGGCCTTTCAGGTATTCTCATTTGCATCCCCCACTACTATTGTTGTTTTTTTCTTGCAGAAAAATGAAGACAGAGGAGAAACCAGTTGCATTTTTCAGTAAAGTTCTCAGAGATGCTGAGCTCAAATACAATATTATGGAGAAACAAGTATATGCTTTGGTCAATGCACTGAAATACTTTAGGACTTATGTGTTACAGTCCCAAATAAATTCTTATGTTCCTAATTATGCTGTGAAAGACGTGCTGGTCCATAGTGATGTTGAAGGAAAAAGAGGGAAGGGGATAGCAAAAATCCAAGAGTATGATTTGGACATAAAACCCATCAAGCTAGTCAAAGGACAGGGGTTAGCGAAGTTGTTGACAGAGACAAATTTTCAAGCCTTGGGAATTAATCTGTTGGCAACAGTGGATGGAGATGTTAATGAAGAAGGTCAAAGCAAGTCCAAAACATGTATCCAATACAAATTTTTGTGCTCTGGTTGGTATAAAGTTATTGTGCATTACCTGTGTTTCTTTTCTTGTCCAACTTCACTAAATAGAACAAAATTATAGAGCTCTCAAGCTCAAGTCTCAACCATATGTTATCATAGAAGCAAAGTTATATTGGAAAGATCCTGCTGGCATTTTGTTGTTATGTTTGACTGAAGGAGAATTTATTGAAGTCACCAAACAATATCATGAAAGTTTGTGTGGAGGACATTATAGCTCGAAGGTCACTGCTCATAAAATTCTCAAGTCAGGCTTCTATTGGAAAACCCTATTTGCAAATGTTTATAGAATATTCAGAAGCTTTTCAGAAGTGTCAGTTATTTGCTAAAAAGAAAAAACTTGCTCTATTACCTCTCATCCTAGTATTTATAGAAGACCCTTTCAGGCAATGGGGATTGGATTTTATTGGAGAGATCAATCCACCATAAAGTGGACAGTTCAAGTGGATTCTGACTTCCACTGATTATTTTACAAAATAATTTGAAGCAATACCCACAAAGAAGGAAAATGACCAAGTAGTGATGAAGTTTCTGGAGGAAAACATCTTGAGCAGATTCATATGTCCAGTCAAAATTGTGACTGATAATGCTCAGGTATTCAACTCTTCTCGTTTCATAAATTTCTGTCAAACATATAATGTAATTTTATCACATTCCACAACATATCATCCCTAAGGGAACGAATTGGTAGAGTCCTCAAATAAGACATTGGTCAGAATATTGAAGAAGAAAATCACTGAGAATCAAAAGGATTGGGATATGAAGTTGAATTTTTCCCTCTAGGTAGTACGAGTCACTACCAGGAGATCTATTGGGAAGTCTCCCTATGAACTGGTTTATGGAACTCAAGCACTATTTCCTACTCAGTTGGAAAAACCAGTGATTTCTTTCCTTTAAGAAGCTCGGGAAGAACATAATGCTCTGGTAATAAGATTGAACAAAATAATTGAATCAAGTGAAAACAAAAACAAAGTTAGGGATAACTTGATTACTTATCAGGAAAATATGAAGTCTATATTTGATAAAAAAACAAAAGAATTTATCTTTCAAGAAGGAGATTTGGTACTAATATGGGACACCAGACAAGAAGAAAAGGGGAAGCATCGTAAATTTGACCCTCTCTGGTATGATCCATACAGAATCTTTGAGGCAAGGTCAAATAACACATTCATTTTTGAAGATCTAGATGGAGAGTCAGTACAACTACTTGTGAGCGTGCAGTATCTGAAGCACTATTTCCAACATTAAAAGTCAGCATTCGACCATTGTAAATATTGATTTTCTCATTTTTCATATGTCACCAAGAAATATTTGACTCCATGCCCAATGGATAAGGCACTAATATACGGTTCTTCGCCCTTCTATGGAAGAAAGCACTATCCCCAGCTGGAGCCAGATGTTGTGGCTCATTTGCATTTACCTTTGAAATATTTTTCAAAACACCAAAAGAGAATATATGATATAAAATGTAAAATTTTGTGTGTCGTAGAGAAATTTTGATTTATATGTTGGTACATTAACATTGCAGGATGATATGTGAAGGTGGGGCAAGTCGGGCTCGTTCACGTGCAGAATAGTTCAAATTGCACCCAGATCCAACGGTAACCTGGGAGCACAAATTTCACGAGATTTATACCAAGGAGTGTCCCCACAAGCAGTCTCGTTAAATCCTCTCACCTACAAATCGATGATGGACATCAACCACGTGAACACTCTCTTAAAATTCCAAAAACCGCCAAGTGCCTCCGCAAGTGGTTTCAAGTTTCAATGAAGACATTACATGGTGATAGCTAGAGCCCACGCCCTTTACTTTCAAATTAGATAAGGCAGAGAAATGGTGTATTTTCCTTAAAAGCTTAATAGCTTTGGAGGGGGCACAAAGGGAAAAATAGATGGTTAGGATCAAAGCGCAGATCAAGAAAGGAGCAGATCAATGGCAGAGGTTAAATCACATATCGCATATCGGTCACTTTCACATTTATATGATAAGAAATCGCAAGGTAAACTATTTAAAGTGCAATGCGAAGCAGATCAGCAAAGTAGCTGCGTGGACCGTTGGATCTGGGCATCAATCAATGACAGAGATTAAATCACATATCACATATCGGCTAGTTTTACATTTATATGATAAGACATGACAAGTTAAACTGTTTAAGTTGCGATGCGATAAGTCACAGAAACTGCGAAATGTGAAGTGCGGGCGATGACATGGGAAGATGATGTGGCAGTCATGTGGCATGCTGACGTGGCAGATGATGTGGCCTTGACCCCACAGATCACAAGTAATTTATGATGACGCGACAAGGTGACCTTGTGGTGACATGGCAAGGTGATGTGGCATGATGACGTGGACTTGGTCTGCATACCGCGCATCACGAGTTTTAAAAGTTAAGTGCAAAGGGTAAGTTTTATAATTTCTGAAGTGCGATGTGTGATGCGGTGAGGTCTAATCGCAAATTGAAAATCACAAGTTTTAAAGGATAACCCTGTGAGGTAAGAGTTAAATTCGCCGAAGTGTGATGTGTGATGCTAGGTGGGACCCAATCGCATAGCACACATCCCAAGTCTTACAAGATAAGTGATAAAGAAAAGTTAAAAACAACGAAATGTAGAGTGCAATGTGTGGGCGGATGCGATGTAATTTCAAAGGCAAAATCGAAAGGTTTTCAAAGTTAGAGGTAAGGATTTTCTTGTGTTAAACTACATCAGAGGAAGAAAAGGGGATTATAACGTAAAGCTTTTGAAACACCAAAATGTGAGAGAAGGCAGAATGTTGCAGTCGCGAATAGAAGGGCACGGGATAACATTGTTTGGAGCATAGAGGCATAGGTAGAGTCAGGCATAAGAACGTATAGTGGCACTGTTGGAAGCATTACAACTGGGTCAAGCCAGGCACTTAGGCGTCATTACAGAACTGTGCAACTGCTGCATCGTAACCAAAAATGATACCTCAACACTTCGGGAGGACACATCAGCAACATTAGATTCAACAAAACGAACAATATTTCTAGTCTTAATTTTTTTCTCGATATGATTGCATAAGTAATATTAACAATTTAGGTAGTTGAGTACTTTCAATATTTTCAAAAGTTACAAGCTACTTTGATGTATTTAAGTAGATAGAAATAAGGAAAATAGGTTCCGTGTCTGGATGACTGTTAATTTGATACTGAATTTTCTGAGAAATAAATGAAAGAAGATCAAGTTTCCTACACCTGTTGATGTTGATATGTCTTTCCAGTTTCTCTCTATGTTTATTCCTCTTTGAATGAATCGAAGTAATGTAGAAACCGATCTCTTAATTACATATCTGAGTAAGAGTTAAACAACCTTAATTTGCGCTCCTCCATTTCATCTCTTCTCCCTTCACAAATTCTCCCTGAAACTTAAAAGTAATAGATTATGTGTTTACAACATATTATTTTTAGTTTCCCCTCTCTTAGAAAACTCCTGATGAAACTTTAAAGTAATATATTCTGTGTTTACAACATATTATTTCAAGTTTCCTCTCTCTCCATGAATTTCATCTGAAACTTAAAAGTGGTAGATTCTGTGTTTTTAGAATATCATTTTGATTTTCCCTTACAATTCTTCTTTTCATTTCATTCAAATATCAGTAGTTTATGGCATTGTGAAGGATTTCATTATCTCAGATTATTGAGGGTATTAAGTGATTAAATTCCAAAGGTGTTAAACAGAGGCCATTTGATATTGTAATTATGACATACATTTGTAAAATTTCTTAAGCACTGATTCCTTACCACGGCCAAGGGATTGTCTCTTGAGATACAACACCAAAAACATAAGCAAATAGAGGAATCGATTTCAAAAACTTGTTGTGAATTTCTGGACGTGAAGGTACACGAAGAAGAGTTACCAGCAGAAATGGTCGCGAAGCTTGGCCTTGCCTTAAAGGATTCAATGAATAATCTTGCTGAGATGAAGTTCAAATATGAAGTGCAAATTGTTGAGCTGTAAATGAGGCTGCATCCAACCACGCCACCAGAAGTATGAGAGAAGAGGGAGATGGATCTAAAATTTGTAGTACAAGGCATCTCCGACACAGTGGTAGATTGTGGCAAACTTTCAAATGACACTATGGAGATTTGGACCTCATTGCAAGAGGATAAAAATATGCATAGGATTGAAGAAGAGATGCAAACGAAGCATAAGTAGTTGGAAATATTTGGGCAATTGCGAAGACCTTACCAACCTCACAGAGGCTCACCTGAATCAATGAAGAGAAGAATCTTCAAAATCAGATTGAAGAACTTAAGAGGAAGGAGCATATTTTGACAACGAGGACTCAACTGTGGTAGGATGAGGCCCTACTTTCACCTGTATTAAATGATAAGCTCAAGGAGCTACGAAAAAGACAAAAATAATTGTTGCAAAATATTATTGGACCAACAACAGAGGCACTACTACAATAAGTGCGCCAAAAGGAAAAGCAGGTAGCAGAAATACTTAAGCTTTATTATGCCGCCTACATGAGAATCACAACAAATATTTGAGGCATAACAACTGAGTGAATCAGGATGAGTCACATGTGAGTGTTGGGTGCCTATTGGGTGTAGCTAAAATTTATCCAATTTTGGTCAAATACTCCACATTTTGAGGAGCAGAGTGCGTGGTACCGCGAAGTTATATTTACCGTGCGGTGTCTAGTGGCTTTGGGTTGGGTTGAAGCCCCTCATTTTGCAATGAGTATTTGTTTTATTTGAATTTTTTGTCAAAGCCCATGGTTTTGTGTTTATGTAATGTATATAAAGTGATGTAATGTTTTGTTGAAGAAATTAAGGATGAAGTAAGTCTATGGTCAAGGGTTGATTGTATCTATAATTTTGTGTTTTGGGCCTTAAGGAAAGGCTTCACAACTGAGTGCGCGGAGGCCTTGGAAGAGTCTGCAGCTTAGTGCACAGACCACCTATAGCTGGGTACGTAGGTTGAGAAGATGAATGTACTAAAGAGACTCATCTTAATAAATAAGAAGAAGATTTTTTGAGCAATATTCTGTGTTTATGTGTTATGTTTACTTTTATCTCTGAACGCCAAGTATTTATTGTTAGTAAATGTTATGATAGCGCATTCTATATTTCGCTATGATATGTTTATGTTAAACTAAATTTGGCAATGTAAGTAGTTAAGTTATAATGCATAGTAGTGATAAATACAGAAAAGCGAAGTAAAATCCACCTCGCGCAATATATCAAGGCTACAAAAACCTGGTTCTGCAACCACGCATAGCCACCTCGGGTGAGACTACGATATTCTCGCAGGTAATTTCTGAAAGGGCCGGTGTTTGAGGGTTTTTTTGGTGTGAAGTAAAATCTGAACCAGGATCAAGCCCAATTGAGCCAAAAAATATAAAAATCCCCAACTACTAATGGTCCCTTACATAATGAGGGTTAACAACTTTATTTATTAGTTATGGCCTGCTATAGCTAGTTGTGGTCCCTTTTTTAGAATGTGGGTCAACCACTTACAATCATCATTAATGCAGTTAATACTTATGAGATTTATTTATTAAAATGACTAATGATGATTCTTACATGGACCCTTTGGTTTATTACATTAATAAATGGGTTAGGGTTGGGCCCTAGCATGCACTCCCCCTTAAAGTAGCCTTGTCCTTAAGGCAAGAGAAGCCAATATTTGTTGGTTCCCATGTCACATCTTTCGGTAAGGTGTATTTTAAATGGATGAGGACTTGCTTGATAGTGTCGATGTGTAGATGTTTTTCCCATGAATCCATGACCTATTCCAATTGGATCCAAATAGAACCTTCCTCATCTAATTCAGGAAATATGGTCTTGAAATTATGCCCCACAAACTTTTTGAGGCAAGACACATGGAGGATGGGGTGGATTTTTTGAAGTGGCCGACATGGCCCATTTTTAGGTGACAAAGCCAATATGCTAAATCACATCATAAGGCATATAAAAATCTGGAGCTAATTTTTGGAACCCCTTTTCTTTGAGATACATTTCCTATAAGGTTGGAGTCAAAGAAACACTTGATCACCCACTTGAAAAATCCTTTTAGAGAAATTTTGTTCAACCTATTTATTCATGCAGTTTTGCGCTTGATGAATATTTTCCTTGAGAAGAGCAAGAATGATGGCTCAATTTTGAGGCAACTTATCAATTTCTTTCACTTTGGAAGATCCTATAAGATAAGAAGTTAATGAAGGTGGGTGTTGGATATACACCACCTCATACGATGTCATATTGGTTGCTTCATGATAATTATTATTATACCACCATTATGGTAAATCTAACCACTATAGCCATTATGTCGTCTTTGAAGCAAATCACCATAGGTAGGTCTCCAAATATTTGTTTAGTAGTTTGGTTTAAAGATCCGTCTGGGGGTGATATGATACACTCATTTGGAGTTGTGTGCCATGTTTCTTGAACAAATTCTGCCAAAAATTTCTAGTGAAGGTGGGATTGTGAGCAGACACAATATAAGTATTAATGCAATATTTCTTGAAAATTTGATCCATGAATAATTGAGCCACCAAAGCTGGACTGAATAGGTGTGGTAAGGCACAAAAATGGGAATATTTCAAGAGTCGATCCACTACCACCATGATGACTAATTTGTTTCTTGATTTAGAGAGACATGTAATAAAATCCCTGGAGACATCCATCCAGTAGGTAGAAACACATGTTTCAAGGTTCTTGGTGTCTTCAATGTTTCCCCTTTGTTGTTCTAGAAAATGTCACATTCAACTACAGATGTAGGAATGTCTCGTTTCAACCCTTCCCAAAAGAAAATGTGGTCTGCACAAGCATAAGTATTCTAAAATCTTGAATGTCCCGTGATGGGTGAGGAGTGTAGCTCTACTACGATGTGTGATTTAATAGTGGAGTTAGGGGGGAGAACCACATGATACCTATATCAAAGAATATCTTCCGGTCAAGTGTAACCCATGGGGGGGTTAGGATCCACTTGCAACCTTTGGATTAGATGGAAAAGAGATGGATGAGAAAACCATTCATTGCATGCATCCTCAATCTAAGATAATATTGGAAAGGATATGGACATTAGGGTGTTGTCCTCCTCAAATTGGCATGACAAGAAATCATCCACGACATTGTCTCAACCCTTCTAATAGAATATATCCTATTCATAGCCCAAAATTTTTATATGGCATTTATTTTGTTGTGGAGAGGATAAGTGCTGCTCCAAAAAACATTTCAATCTATTATGGTTAGTCTGAATATGGAATTGTCGTCCAAGAAAGTATGCTCACCAAGTGTATACTACATGTAGGATGGCCATCATTTCTTTCTCATAAGTAGATTGACTCAAATTATTACCACTTTTAATTTCTAACTTGTGAAGGTTATTGGTTGAGTTTAGTGCATTAAGACTGCTCTAGTGGTTGTCCTTGAGGCATCAAATTTGATCACAAATGGTTTTGTGAAATCTAGGAGGGAGAAAACTAGGGTGGAACACATGGCTTATTTGATATCTAAGAAGGCATGTTGAGATGATTTTTTCCAGAGGAATGCATTTTTCTTGAGAATATTTTCCAGGGGTTTGGCAATGCATTCGTAATTTCTGAAAAAATTTCAATAGTATCTCATGAGGCCCAAAAATCCCCACAGAATTTTCAAGGGCCAAGGTTGTAGCCAATCTTGCATTGCCTAAATATTTTTTGGATACACCCATACTCATTCGCAGTGCACAATGTATCCCAATTATTCCATGTATTCGATTCCAAAATAACACTTGGGAACCTTGAAATATAATTTATTATCCTTAAAAAGTTGCAATACCCCGTCAACATGTTGAAGAGGTATTTCCCATGTTTTATTGTAAATGATTATATCATCAAAGAAAACCACGAAATACTTTTTGAGATATGGCTTGAGAAGGAGATTCATGAAATTTTGAAAGATGGAGGGGGAATTACAAAGACCAAAGCGCATAACCAAAAATTCATAGTGACCTTCATGGGTTCTAAAATTTGTCTTGGGAATGTTTTGTACTTTCATTATGATTTGGTGATAGCCCAAACATGGATCCAACTTGGTAAAGAATTGAGTGCCATGCAGTTCATCAAGGAGATCAGTGAATTTTGGAATATGAAACTTATCCTTGATGATGATCTTGTTGAGGGCCATTAATTCGGGACACATCCTCCACTCCCCATATTTCTTTATACCATGACCACCAAGGATGAATAAGGGTCGGTCTTGGGACAAATAACACCTACTTCTAGTAACTCCCTAATAATAATTTAGTTCTCATTCTTTTGTGTCAATGGATAACTATAGGGGCATACATTTGGTGACTAGCTACCCGAAATCAAAGGGATTCTATGATCATGCTCACCATGAGAAGAGGGTAGCTCCTTGGGCTTTCAAACACTTATTTATGGTAAATAAACACATTTTTCATAAACGGATGAATGTTGGTAGGGCTTGACTCAATGGCCTAGATTGCATTGAATTGAGCAACTACCCCGTGGTGTCCCTTTTTTAAAAGCTTCTCCATTCTATGCAGGTTGATGATAGTAGGAGCACCTACCTAGAGCGCTTGGAGCATATGAGTGTGTCCATTGTATATGAAGGTCATATATAGCTATTGGAAGTCCATGGTAATAGGGCCTAGTGTTCAAAGGAATTATTTTCCAAGGACGATGTCAAAACCTCCCATTTCAATGGAAACATGTTTTTTAAGGTGATAGTCCCCCATATGGAGATTTATGTTCTTGCAATGTTCTTCACATTTCATGGTCCCCCTGTTAGGGTCCCGTGATTTGGCCGATTGGCTAGCCAAATGACGATGTAACATCAAACCAAGCTTTGGAGCCCAAGGACCTAGCCTTCCTGGACTCAGAGAGGGCTCTCTCTATATGTGTAGAAGATGTCGGTGTGTTTACTTGCGATGTTCTGATATTAGGCTAGTTATGAAGTGTGTTTTTGGTTTTTTTTTAGTTTTTAAGTTTGTGAGGGATGAAACTGATCAAATACATAAACTGGATAACAAGATGTAGATAAATTGGGCTATGGGGTCAAACAGGTCAAGGAAGCTAATGAGGCGATGATGTAAAGCTGTCGTAGGGCCGATTTGATTCACAATAGAAGGGATCTCCGGGCAAAATGGATTAAATGAACAATAAGTTGGTGAAAGACAAGGGATTTCAAGTGCAAACTAGTTAATAGCAGACATAAACATGTAATAGAAAGCCATTAATCATGCTAGGAATAACTATAAGCTAATCAATACATAGAAATCAAACATTCAAGCCATACATAGAGGTATATGACCCTCTAACTTCGGGAAAAGGCTATCAGACTTTGGGGAAAACACATGAGACAAACTAACAACTCATAAACTATGCCGGAACGCCCAAACATAGTCTCTAAGTCATTGGGCACTTGGACAAATAAGTTTTCATAGTTTTAGGCAAAGGGCTAGATCGGGACTAGGCCTCCTTGGTTCAACAAAATGATCAACAAATCAGTCAAAGAGAAAGTTTTATGAACAGAACTATGGGCAGCTGATAGGTAGGTAGGGAAAACCATACATCCTACTCAACATACATGGAACTGATGAATAAAACTTAGCAACAATACCTTAGGTTACTAAAGAGCAGCTAAGAATTCTTTAGCATAACTAAGGGAGAAGAAAACATCAAGCTATGAAGATTCAGGGATTTTGAGGTGCCTCCATGGGCATGTCTCAAAATCAATCTTTAATGATCTATAACAGCAAGAAAAATGAATTATGAGTGAAAACTAGAAGACAAAACACATTAAAAAGCACTATACCATTCTACCATGTCAAGGAATCCATCAACAAGCCTTCAACATTCCTCAAAAGCATCCAAGAGGCAGTCCAAAAATCATAACTCAAGTGTATTCTTCAAAGCTCATATGACCAATGCATTAATTCTTCTCTCAAGTTCAGCCTCTGATTTACAATGAGAACCATGGGATAAATAGGCTTGAGGGAGGAAAACCTCATGGAGCAACTAGCTATCCCATTGGCCAAGTCAAAATATCTAAACTTGTCATTGAGGCTTTGCAAAGCCCAAGGCACAAAATATCCCATAAAATATCTAAAAAACTGCTAAAAACGGAAATTATATTGACTTTACATGATTTCCCAATGATAAAAATAGCTTAACGCACATTTGGGAAAATCAGATTTTTGGAGTTCAAAAATTACAAAAATACTTCATATTTATGCCTGAAAAAGGTCCCCTGACTTGTTGAAGGCAAATGGCAGCCTTCCCGGTGTCGAAATGAGGCTCATGATGGCTCGTTGGAAATCTCTCTGTGTCTTCTTTCCAACGCAAGTGGAATCACCTCAATCCGATCTCTGAAAGTCCCTCAAAACTGCACCTGTGTGCAAAAACCCAGGAAATAGCAGGCTGCTGATATGGCGGGCAGAATGTGCAAAATGAGGCTGTTTTTCGCCAATTTGAGGGGGCGAATGATCTTCAAATGCCCTGAAAATCGCTGGAGACCTGCTCATGGAATTATGGCATCCATCGGTCTCATCCTCCTCCCTTGACAACTCATCAAACTGACATGGCGAATTTATGAGTTTTTGGCCAAAAACCCAAAAATGCCAAAAAACAAAAAGTTGTCGAAATAGGCCCAAAATCGGCGTGTATGACCCTCAAGGGTCCTTGGCAACATGTTCTGAAGCGGAAGCCAAAATATGAAGTCCTGAAGTGTCTTTTCTCACTTTCCATTCCGGGCGCTTCCCTTTAGCCTCCTTTAGCTTCTCTTGGGCAACCTTGTCTCATGTTTGGCATTCTAGCTTTGGTGAAGAAGTCATGGCCCCTTGCCTAGGAGAGGTAGATAGCACATGCTTTGGAGAATGCCCTTCGCGATCCACGTTTTGTATTTGCTTTCCCTCATCAGGAGGCTGCCGTGTATCATCTCTTGGTTGCCCTTGCCCATCACTGTCATGCTGCTGCCCTGTCTCAATTTCCTGCTCATTCTGTTGTTCAAGCTGCTGCCCTTCATCATAAGCCTGTTCAAGCTGCTTCCATTTACCATAAGTCTGCTGTTCTTCATCTTTTTATTCATACTCATACCCTTCTTCAAACCAAGATCTGTCTCAGCTTGTCAACTCACTGCTTGATTAAGACAAAATTGGTTTTGAATGATGTGTACAGTGTCTCCTTTGGCATAAGACCCCTATCTCTTCAAAATGCTGCCTTTCTCATCCTTTGAATATCAATCAGCCAATGTTCTCAATGAAATACACAGTCAATAAAGACAAACACAGTCAAAAAGGACTTTCTTGTGTTAGTGATAAGAGTACCCTTCCAGTTAGTGTTTTGAGGTAATGAGACAGCCTTGTATTCAGAAAAAGGCAAAAACCACAATCTCCTTAAATTCAAAACCCTGCTTTCTTCTTGGTATGCCTTTCAACAAGTATATTCAGCAATATGAAGACAGTCAGTCAAAGAAGACATCTAATCAGTCAACAGTTACTGCGTTTATAGAAATGGTGACAGAGTTTTGTAATGTTTGGTGAGAGCTTAACAATCTGTAGTAGTGTAAACAATCAAGACTCTTCTTCAATCAAAACACTGCTGCCTTTTGGTATGCTTTTCAGTCAATCAATTCATCATCATAAACACAGTCAACCAAAGTGTGTAGATAGTCAAAGGGAATTTTCCTGTGGAAGGACACCAGCTTTGGTGTTTGAGGCAGTATGACACCCTTATCTTTGTAGAGGAAGGAAAACAAAAGCCTTTGATTCAAAAAGACTGCTCTCTGTTTAGGCCACTTAACCAATTTAACACCATAAATACAGTCAACCACAGTGCATACACACAGTCAAGGTCACTATGTAAAAGGGCAAGGTAATAGAGCTTATTGTGTTGGGTGTGAGCTCATCAAACCTATAAGAGTTAAACCACAATAAACTCCTCTTTAACCAAAACACTACCCTCTTTGTACTCCACTGTTTCTCCTGTTCAGTTTGGCAACAAAAGCTTATTTACTGATCACTGTGTTTGCAAACTGACCTACTGTTTTGCCCTTTCCAAAACAATGCCTTTCACTCACACAGATTTTTACACATGCCTGCAAATGGTAATGACAGTTGCACATACTACAACTGTTTTGTGATCAAAAGGCAACAGTGGTATTTGCTCTTTTTACCCCACAGAGGAGATTGTTTTTAAAATGGCAAACATTTACATCATGATTTTCTGCTTTTCGAAGATAGACCCATTGTTTCAACTTTCAAAACCTTATCCCTCCTTTCAATACTGATTGAGGCCAGTTTAATGGACTTTTCTCATTAATAAAACTTCAACACCCTTTCAACAAACTACTTTAACATGCCCAACCGAGACCCTCACCCCTTTCACCAATTATTTAACTTTTCGAAAACACACAACACTTAACCCTTTTTAGAATTGTGAAAACATCAAGGAAGTACTTGGAATACTTTGAGATTTTGATGAAAAACCTTGGCTGGGAGTTTGAGCGCCTTTGAAAAACCTTTGGAGGTGTTGTGGAGGTAAAAAGACAGCCTTGTATTCAGACAAGGTAGTTTTTGAAGATTGACTTATTGTTTCATGCCTTTTTTTTAAAAACCCTATGCTCTTTCCCTCAATTGCAGTTTTGAGGGCATCTTTATGGCATTTTCTTACCAACAAACTCATCAACTTAACAGCTTGAATTCAACAAGGAAGTAAACAAAATACCTTGTAGAACGATGGCAGCCCTTGTTTGATTGTTTGAGAAGCCCTAAAAATATTTTTTAAAGGATTTTAAGTAAATTTTTGACCAGTGCTACAGGAGTGCCGCAGGCTGCTACAGGCACGTCGCGCCTTAGTTATGGCCCTTTGTATTTTTCGCTCCAGGCACGTCGCGCCCTTTTCCAGGCAAGTCGCACAAGTTTGCAGTTCATTTTGAAGGCCTTCCCGGTGTCGGAATTGGGCGCGAGATGGCTCGTTGGAAAGCTGTGGAAGTCTAATTTCCAGAAAAACTTGAATTTTGTCATTTGGTTTCCATTTGATCCTTCAAAAATTTATTTTCCCAACACTGGTCAAAACTGGTAAATCCTGGTGCAGAAATGCATCGAGCTGTTTGTAGACCATTTTTGAATGCCTTCCCAGTGTCAGAATTGGGCGCAAGATGGCTTGTTGGAAAGATGTGGAAGTCATCTTTCCAGAAAAACTTGAATTTTTTCATTTGGTGTTCATTTGAGCCTTCAAAAACTGACTGTCCCATCACTGGTAAAAAATGGTGTATGCTGGTACAGAAAAACATAGCGTTGATTGCAGGCTACTTTTGGATGCCTTCCTTTTGTCGGAATTTGGCCCGAGATGGCTCATCGGAAAGATATGGAAGTCTATTTTCCATAGAAACTTGAATTTTTTCATTTTGAGTCCAATTGAGCCTTCAAAAACTGACTGTCCCATCACTGGTCAAAACTGGTGTATCCTAGTGCAGAAGTTCTCCCGTGACATTGGTATTTTTCATGTTCCTCACAAACCATGATACCTGTGCAGAAACTGAAGGAGGTTTTTATTTTTGAACCTATGAGGGACAAAAACCTCTCTCAATTTTGTAAATTTCATCTCTGTTTGATCAGAAAATCATTTTGAAACAAACTGCCCAGGTGCTCCTTAACCCTAATTTCACTGTGGCAGAGGTATGATGATTCAACAGCCAAGCAAATTTTACTATCCTTTGGTATTTGTTGAGATGAAATATTTGAGCCTCTTTTTGACTGTGGGTACACTACTTCAGTGGCATTCACTTAAACTCTTTCATCCTCTGTCTATACTCGAGGGCGCTTTTTCTAACACTTTTCCTCTGCTCAAAATATACCAGCAAGGTATCTTTGACTTTGTTATAGGAGCATACTTTCTTTGGAAAACCAACTGTACTTTGCTTTCTTTTCCACTGTGATGAGTTGTTTGAAGGAATTCTCTTATGAGCAGGAGGATGAGTGTCCTTTACTTTGTTTAGGAAGGATGGCCTTTTTGACAAATGCTTGGCTTCCTTTTGACCAATCAGTTTTCAACAACACTAAATGCCTTGGCCATCTGCTCATAAATGGAGGAGGCTCTTCACTAAGCAAAGTATCTGAATATTATTTGCTAAGGCTGCATGACAAGGTTTTTCTTGGATTATGAAGGTAAGAAACCAACTTGAAACACATCAATACTGGCACCTCTGCTTGCAAACACTACTGTGCTTCAGAAAAAACCCTAGTCAAAGTGTCACTGTCTCACTGTACTGCTCTGAGGGGAAAACTGAAAAGTTAGCATTCACTTTGGTTAACTTATGAAAAATTATTTGAAAGATAGTCTAAGTCAGCATCCTTTGAAAAACAAACAACTTTTCTCCTTCCTGTGTGATGACATGATTTGTCAGCATTTCTTCAAATCAGTCTTGTGGAAAAGCAGGTTGCTTATGATCAGAATGGTTTTTACCAATGATATGCCTTTCTAAGGTTTAACAATTCTTATGATTTGGAAACTTCAAATGAATTTCTTTACAAGACCTGAACTCTGTTTCCCTGTTAATTTGCATACTTCAGATTTTAGGCCTGCTATGATTATCACTTACACTCAGAAAACCTAGAGTCTGTGTTTCACTGTTTAGTAACAAGCAAGCCTGGGCTTTTGCAATCCTTAAATTCAATACTGGCCAGCGCCCTCTGCTTGTAGATGAAGGAGGCGCCCTAACCCTCTGCTTGTAAATGAAGGAGGTTCTGGGCCATGAAAAATTACCAGTTTGCTGTGACAGTGGTGTCTTTCTCTTACGGTGATTTTCATGCTGGAAAGAGCTGCAAGGTCTTGATGAGTGGCTCTCTTTTTTGCAGACATATCTCAGGCTCATGTTACATTTAGAAGCAGCTGTTCTTCTAACTGTAGATTCAAGCATTTCCTCCTGAGATGAAGTTATATTTCCTGCCTTTGTAGAATCCATAAAACACTGTGAAACACCTAATAGTCAGCTTGAGACTGTGGTTTGTGCAGTGCTGAGACCTAGGGGTGTAAGTGGCGCGACTTAGAGATGTTTGTCAATTTCATTTGCAAAGTGAGAGGTCAGTCATGGTTGGTCTGTAGCAGATGGAGGCTTTTTTGCTTTTTGATGATTGCCAAGGGTGAAAATGTCTTAAAGCGCCACTTCCTAACATAGGGGAGGCTTTTGAAACAGACTTGGATTCTTCCTTTTGGAGCTGATGGGCATACTAGTAGGGCTGAAGCTAGAAAAAATAATGATAATGAGTTTTGACTTTGACACGGGCGGACTAAAAGTAGAAGGGCGAAAAAAGTTTTATGAGGGTTTTCTAGATGACAGATTGACATATGGGATTCAGCTTCTAGAAAACTCAGCTATAGATATAGTCATCATTAACATGTAAAAAATACTGATGGCTAACAGTGGCTCCATTTGGGGAGGGCATCTCCTCGTCAGGAGGTGTCCAGAATTCAGATATTTGGCTTATGAAGACCAGTGCCTTATCCATTGGCGCAAAATTTACCCTTCTCTTGATGTTATTTCTGAAAAGTGACAGCATGGTTAACATCAATGATACTTCTACCTACCCCACTATCTTTCCTAACATTTTTTCTTCACTTTGGCGCATTTGAACTAGTTGCCTTTTGACAATGCATATTTTTTCTTTTGCAAAATGAACCTATCTATTTCTACCCTTATATCTGCCGGGAGGTCAGATTAAACTGATGAACTCCTTCATTTCTCTACTTAAAGCTAGATTGACTGTCAATATTAAGCAGTTTGACAGGATTTTATTCTCTAATCTAAAACATGAAATTCAAAAATGATCAAATCAGGATTAGGCAGTCTGATTTGTCATGCATTTGCGGCATAAAAGACAAGTTGCACACAAATGTTATTCTGCAATAAAAGGAAACTAGACAAGCGGGGCTAAGATGTACAATGTGTTTTTCATCCCTCGCTTCTCTCTTTGGTTCTGTTTTAGGCATGTGGAACAAGAATCTCTCCCTAATCTAAGCTCTGTGATAAGTCAATCTTACACAATGTTGACTATCTTGGCACTCACTAACTTATCAGCAAATAAATTTAAACATGCTCAGCTATGATTAGGCTAGATATCTGAACAAGACATTGAAGTACTAGTAGCGGCATTTAGACTTGCTCGCTTTCCGAAGGACTAATTTTTTTTTTTTTTGGAACATGGGGCCTTACCACTGCTTTTTAGAAACTGCCCTCTTTTTCTACTTTTCACTATTTTTTGTATTTTCTGCTTTTTCACTTTTTCTTCAAACAAACTACAAATGAAAAGGTTCTCACAGGCTAAGCTTATTTTCTATTGTTGTCTTTCTATCCTGATCTAATCTGTGCACAATAGACATTTGTTTGGTGAACTCTGTTTTCCAATGCAACCAGTCAAGTAGATGCTCACATGGGTGATTCTGGTTTAGTTCTATCATGATGCGGAAATAATGAAAAGGCCACTCCCATTTGGTTTGTTTCTGGATAGTAGAGCTTAAGTTTTTTCTCATTCTTGGTAGCAACTTGTTTATGATAGAACCCACTACCCCTACAGATTTCTTAAGGAAAACAACAAATAGATCTTGGAATAATACCTGATCTAGAGGATTTGATACATAGGATTTATTTAAGACTACTCTTTCAGACTTCTCAAGGAAAACAACAAATGGATCTTGGAATAATGCATGATCTAGAGGATTTGATACATAGGATTTATTCAAGACTACTCTTTCAGACTTCTCAAGGAAAACAACAAATGGATCTTGGAAAAATACTTGATCTAGAGGTTTTGAGATATAGGCTTCATTCAGGACTACTCTTTCTTCCACTTGGCTATATTTGGGACCTCCTTGGCAAAACAACTCTTCCTCATGATCACTCGAACTGTCAGACTCATCATGTATTGCAGTGTATTTTTCAATCCAAGCTGATGTGTTTTGATAGGGCGGGCTGGAAATTGTGTGAAGGTCATCAGGTTGATGGGCAGGGATACACTTTGACAGTAAATTATCTTGAAAGGATAGTGTGACAACTCCCATGTGTTTATCAACCTCTACTTCTTCATCTGCAATTTGTAACTCAATGGAACTGGGTAATTGCAAATCTGGAGTTAAGGAAGATTCTATGTCCAAAATGATTTCCTCAACCATTTCAGGCAAAGGATTCTCATTTACAATATGCTCAAGAATTTCACCATCTTCCTCAAACTCATCATCAAAGCTGAAAAACTGTTGATTTCCAATCATGTGCATGTTATCTCTGACGGGCTGAAGTGAAGTAGAGCAAAGAGTCCGAGACTTTTCACTTACTTCTAAACTTTCAAGGTTCTCCTCATGAGTGTCATAGATGACCGGTAATGGCTGCTTACTTTTCTCAAATTTATGAAACTGAGTTTCCTCCCAAAAATAAAAAACTGAATCTTCTGCAAAGTTAGCTTCTGTTTGGAAATCATATAAGTCAACATATTGATCAAACATTTGAGAATCATTAACATAAGCAATGTCACCAGCCATGTACATTGGATTGCCAGATTTATTTTCTTCAACTTGATTTACAAATCTATTTTCTGACTTATGATATGCAGGATTAACAGGAGAAAGATCAGAGAAGTTTTGGTTATTAGTTTCTGCATCTAGTAATGGAAAATGCGTTTCTGATGGTTTGAGAGCTTCTTCCTTTTCCATTATCTGCTTGTCTATATCACTTTCATTATATAAGATAAAAGAATCTAAATTGGAATGAGTGGAATAAATGGGAGTATTGTTTTCCATGACTGCTTGAGTTACCAGAGGTTGAGTTACTTCTAGTCCCAGGTTTTCCATGACTTCTTTAGGCATGAGGTTATGGGAGGTACCCGAATCTAACATGGCATTATGTAATATATTGTCCCGTATGTTCAGGCTCACATAGGAAGGAGAAACAGATCCTTCTTGATATTGACCTTCTATTTTCGGGCCGGATAAGAGATCGGGTTTGTTTTCAGTTAGATTTAAAGTATTTGCCTTGCTCCCTATGTCAAAAACTTTTAAAATTTGAGATCTATACCTATCTACAGTTATTAGCTCAGTAAGGGGTATGGTAATTTTTATTTCGGAAACTTCCCCTTCGAAACTAAAAGGAGTTTGTAGTTTGGGCAGATTTGTTTTAGCATTTTCGGACATGACCTTTTCTATGCTCTTAATTTGTTGATTCTGGTTTGAGACCTTGTTTGACACAGTCGCCTCGGGAGTCTTTGTGGAGGTACTAGGAGTATCCGAGCTAAGACTTGTTTGAATAGCTTTATCTTTGTTTTGGTCAATTTTCTTAGCCATAATTTTGTTGCTATCCATGGCTTTTTTAAAGATGGTGTCAGAGGTTTTAGCAGTGTCAGGGCTACTCTTCTTGGAGTGGTCTTGGTTTTTTCTTCTTCTAAGGTTATACTGCCTATGAGCTTCTATAATGGCATTCTGAAAATCTATGGCAGGATCTTCGAGATCTTCATAGTCGGTTTCGTCCTGACTTGGGGAGCATAACTCTTGCTCTTCTGCTATGGGGTAAACCTTACTCTCGTTATCAGAACCTATGAGTTTCCAATGATTTTCATCAATGGGTACAGTATCCTTATTTTCTTCATCAACATAATTCTCACTGAAGGATGGTCTGATCTGCTGATCATTTCCTCTTGGTTTATTTTGAGACTGATCTTTTCTAAAGCCTTGTTTCTGGTTTTGAGGGTTTAGTTGTTTTTCCCTAGGAGGCACTTTTTCACTCATTTTTTCCCACATCTTTGTCATGGATTTGACCAAGCCATCTATTCTAGGATCTAGGGAAGGAGATGAACTGGATACCTCATCTCTATATGGGACTTTTCTTTCTAATCTAGTCCTAGCTCTTTTTTCTGCTAAATTGGCTTCTTGTTTTATGGCTACTTAAAGGACCAAAGAGTCTATAAGAGTTTGCTAGACTGTCATGTACTCAGTGTCTTACCATCTCCCACTATGTTAGTGAGTGATGGGAAAGGTCTATCGGAAAGTAGCCTAGAGTTTGGTGAAATAGTAAGGCTTACTAGAGTTTAGTGGAGTCGCCAGGTGGAAAATCAGTTGTTTTGAGATATATTTGTATGGTCCACCACCAGTACTTGACAAAAGCCAATCTAAAGGAGTTTTTTGGGGTTTTTCTGAGTTTTATGTAGTTCTGAGGTTTGGAAAAGTGTCCTACAGCTGAATCATCATTTTGCTAGGATGGTGAGACAACCAGATTCTACTCTTCTAAGTTTGACTGAGATTTTGAGAGTTCCTAAGGGATACCTAGGATGCTTTGACTCAAGGTCCCACCGTGATCGCCATTATGTTAGGGTCCCGTGATTTGTACGATTGGCTAGCCAAATGACGATGTAACATCAAACCAAGCTTTGGAGCCAAGGACCTAGCCTTCACGGACTCGAGAGGGCTCTCTCTATATGTGTAGAAGATAGCCGATTGTGTTTACTTGCGATGTTCGATATTAGGCTAGTTATGAAGTGTGTTTTGGTTTAGTTTTTAAGTTTGTGAGGGGATGAAGCGATCAAATACATAAACTGGATGACAAGATGTAGATAAATTGGGCTATGGGGTCAAACAGATCAAGGAAGCTAATGAGGCGATGATGTAAAGTTGCTGTAGGGCTGATTTGATTCACAATAGAAGGGATCTCTGGGCAAAATGGAGTAAATGAACAATAAGTTGGTGAAGGACAAGGGATTTCAAGTGCAAACTAGTTAATAGCAGACATAAACATGTAATAACCCAAGCCATTAATCATGCTAGGAATAACTATAAGCTAATCAATACATAGAAATAAAACATTCCGGCCATACATGTGTACAGAGGTATAAGACCTTTCGGAAATGGCTATCGGACTTTGGGAAAACACATGAGACAAACTAACAGCTCATAAACTATGCCGGAACGCCTAAACATAGTCTCTAAGTCATTGGGCACTTTGACAAACAAGCTTTCATAGTTTTAGGCAAAGGGCTAGATCGGGACTAGGCCTCCTTGGTTCAACAAGATGATCAACAAATCAGTCAAAGAGAAAATTTTATAGACAGAACTATGGGCAGTTTATAGGTAGGTAGGGCAAACCATACATCCTACATCAACATACATAGAACTTATGAATAAAACTTAGCAACAATACCTTAAGTTACTAAAGAGAAACTAAGAATTCTTTAGCATAACTAAGGAAGAAGAAAACATCAAGCTATGAAGATTCAGGGATCTTGAGGTGCCTCCATGGGCATATCTCAAAATCGTCTTCTTGATCTATAGCAGCAAGAAAAATGAATTATGAGTGAAAACTAGAAGACAAAACACATTAAGAAGCACTATACCATTCTACCATGTCAAAGGAATCCATCAAACAAACCTTCAGCATTCCTCGAAAAGCATCCAGAGGCGGTCGAAAATCATAACTCAAGTGTATTCTTCAAAGCTCATATGACCAATGCATTAATTCTTCTCTCAGTTCAGCCTGCGATTTACAATGAGAACCATGGAATAAATAGGCTTGAGGAAGGAAAACCTCATGGAGCAACTAAGCTGTCCATTGGCTAGTCAAAATATCTAAACTTGTCCTTGAGGCTTTGCAAAGCCCAAGGCACAAAATATCCCATAAAGAATATCTAAGCGCTAAAAACGGAAATTATATTGACTTTTACATGATTTCCCCATGATAAAAATAGCTTAACGCACATTTGGGAAAAGCAGATTTTTGGACTTCAAAAATTACAAAAATACTTCATATTTATGCCTGAAAAAGGTCCCCTGACTTGTTGAAGGAAAATGGCAGCCTTCCCGGTGTCGAAATGAGGCTCATGATGGCTCGTTGGAAAGCTCTGTGTACGCTTTCCAACGCAGGTGGGAATCACCTCAATCTGATCTCTGAAAGTCCTCAAAAATGCACTGTGTGCAAAAACCCGAAATAAACGGTGGCAACGATGGCAGGCGAGAATGTGCAAAATGAAATTTGTTTTTAAGCCAGTACGAAAGGGGGCGAATGATCTTCAAATGAAAATCGACGGAGGCTTGCTCATGGAATTATGGCATCCATCGGTATCATCCTCCTCCCTTGACAACTCATGAAGCGACATAGCGAAATTATGAGTTTTTGACCAAAAACCCAAAAAATGCCAAAAAAACAAAAAGTTGCCAAAAAGGGCCCAAAATTGGCATGCATGACCCTCAGGGGTCCCTAGCAACATGCTCCAATGCTGAGGCTAAAATATCGAGTGGTGATATGCCTTTCTCCTCTTTCCGTGCCAGGCGCTTCCTCTTAGCCTCCTTTAGCTTCTCTTGGGCAGCCTTGTCTCATGTTTGGCATTCTAGCTTTGGTGAAGAAGTCATGGCCCCTTGCCTAGGAGAGGCAGATAGCACATGCTTTGGAGAATTCCCTTCGCGATTCATGTTTTGTATTTGCTTGCCCTCATCAGGATGCTACCGTGTATCATCTCTTGGTTGCCCTTGCCCATCACTGTCATGCTGCTGCTCTGTCTCAATTTCCTACTCATCCTGTTGTTCAAGCTGCTATCCTTCATCATAAGACTGTTCAAGCTACTGCCAGTCACCATAAGTCTGCTGTTCTTTATCTTTTTATTCATACTCATGCCCTTGTTCAAACCAAGATCTGTCTCAGCTTGTCAACTCACTGCTTGACTAAGACAAAATTGGTTTTGAATGCTGTGTATAGTGTCTCCTTTGGCATAAGACCCCTATCTCTTCAAAATGCTGCCTTTCTCATCCTTTGAATATCAATCAGCCAATGTTCTCAATGAAATACACGAGTCAGCCAAGACAAACACAGTCAAAAAGGACTTTCTTGTGTTAGTGATAAGAGTACCCTTTCAGTTAGTGTTTTGAGGTAATGAGACAGCCTTGTATCTTTGACAAAGGTAAAACCACAATCTCCTTAAATTCAGAACCCTGATTTCTTCTTGGTATGCCTTTCAACAAGTATATTCAACAATATGAAGACAGTCAGTCAAAGAAGGCATCTATCCAGTCAACAGTTACCGCGTTTATAGAAATGGTGACAGAGTTTTGTAATGTTTGGTGAGAGCTTAACAATATATAACAGTGTAAACAATCAAGACTCTTCTTCAATCAAAACACTGCTGCCTTTTGGTATGCTTTTCAATCAATCAATTCATCATCATAAACACAGTCACCCAAAGTGTGTAGATAGTCAAAGGGAATTTTCCTGTGGAAGGACACCAGCTTTGGTGTTTGAGGCAGTATGACACCCTTACCTTTGTAGAGGAAGGAAAACAAAAGCCTTTGATTCAAAAAAACTACTCTCTGTTTAGGCCACTTAACCAATTTAACACCATAAATATAGTCAACCACAGTACATACACACAGTCAAGGTCACTATGTAAAAGGGCAAGGTAATAGAGCTTATTGTGTGGGGTGTGAGCTCATCAGACCTGTAAGATATAAACCACAATGAAACTCCTCTTTAACCAAAACTACCCTTCAAGTACTCCACTTTTGTTTCTCTTGTTCGGTTTTGGCAACAAAAGCTTATTCTGCGATCCTTTGTGAAGTCCTTTGACCTCTTATTTTTCCCTTTCAAAACAATGCCTTTCCCTCCTGATTTTTACACACATCCACACCAAATGGTAATAGCAGGTTGCACATCTTTTATTTGTTTGTGATCAAAAGGCAACGGTGGTATTTGCTCTTTTTACCCATAGAGGAGATTTTTTTTTAAAATGGCAAACATTTACATCATGATTTTCTGCTTTTCGAAGATAGACCCATTGTTTCAACTTTCAAAACCTTATCCCTCCTTTCAATACTGATTGAGGCCGGTTTAATGGACTTTTCTCATTAATAAAACTTCAACACCCTTTCAACAAACTACTTTAACATGCCCAACCGAGACCCTCACCCCTTTCACCAATTATTTAACTTTTCGAAAACACACAACACTTAACCCTTTTTAGAATTGTGAAAACATCAAGGAAGTACTTGGAATACTTTGAGATTTTGATGAAAAACCTTGGCTGGGAGTTTGAGCGCCTTTGAAAAACCTTTGGAGGTGTTTTGGAGGTAATAAGACAGCCTTGTATTCAGACAAGGTAGTTTTTGAAGATTGACTTACTGTTTCATGCCTTTTTTTTAAAACCCTATGCTCTTTCCCTCTTCTGCGGTTTGAGGGCATCTTTATAGCATTTCTTCAACAAACTCATCAACTTAACGGCTTGAATTCAACGAAATCGACAAGCTGCAGCAGCATTGATGGAAGCCCTTGTTTGATTGTTTGAGAAGCCCTAAAAATATTTTTTAAAGTTTTAAGTAAATTTTTGACCGATTGTACGGGTGCCTTGAGGCTGCTACGAGCACGTCGCGCACTAGTTATGGCCTTTGTATTTTTAAGCTCCGGGCACGTCGCGCCAAATCCCAGGCACGTCGCGCAAGTTTGCAGTTCATTTTGAAGGCCTTCCCGGTGTCGGAATTGGGCGCGAGATGGCGCGTTGGAAAGCTGTGGAAGTCTACTTTCCAGAAAAACTTGAATTTTGTCATTTGGTGTCCATTTGATCCTTCAAAAATTAATTTTCCCAACACTGGTAAAAACTGGTAAATCCTGGTGCAGAAATGCATCGAGCTGTTTGTAGACCATTTTTGAATGCCTTCCCGGTGTCGGAATTGGACGCGAGATGGCTCATCGGAAAGCTATGGAAGTCTATTTTCCATAGAAACTTGAATTTTTTCATTTTGAGTCCAATTGAGCCTTCAAAAACTGACTGTCCCATCACTGGTCAAAAATGGTGTATGCTGGTGCAGAAAAACATATCGTTGATTGCAGGCTACTTTTGGATGCCTTCCTTTTGTCGGAATTTGGCCCGAGATGGCTCATCGGAAAGATATGGAAGTCTATTTTCCATAGAAACTTGAATATTTTCATTTGGAGTCCAATTGAACCTTCAAAAACGGACTGTCCCATCACTGTGACTGGCCCATCACTAGTCAAAAATGGTGTATCCTAGTCTTGAAGTTCTCCTGATGACATCTGTGTTTTCATGTTCCTCACAAACCATGATACCTGTGTGCAGAAAATGAAGGAGGTTTTTATTTTTAAACCTATGAGGGACAAAAACCTCTCTCAATTTTGTAAATTTCATCTCTGTTTGATCAAAAATCATTTTGAAACAAACTGCCCGGGTGCTCCTTAACCCTAATTTCACTGTGGCAGAGGTATGATGATTCAACAACCAAGAAAATTTTACTATCCTTTGGTATTTGTTGAGATGAAATATTTGAGACTCTTTTTGACTGTGGGTACACTACTTCAGTGGAATTTACTTAAACTCTTTCATCCTCTGTCTATACTCGAGGGCGCTTTTTCTAACACTTTTCCTCTGCTCAAAATATACCAAACCATTATCTTTGACTTCATTATAAAGACATACTTTCTTTGGAAAACCAAGCGTGCTTTGCTTTCTTTTCCACAGTGATGAGTTGTTTGAAGGCATTCTCTTATGAGCAGGAGGATGAGTGTCCTTTACTTTGTTTATGAAGGATAGCCTTTTTGACAAATGCCTGGCTTCCTTTTGACCAATCAGTTTTCAACAACACTAAATGCCTTGGCCATCTGCTCATAAATGGAGGAGGCCCTTCACTAAGCAAAGTATCTGAAGATTATTTGCTAAGGCTGCATGACAAGGTTTTTCTTGGATTATGAAGGTAAGCAACTTGGAAACACACTCATACGCACCTCACAGCACCAAACATACGTAGCCGGAAAAAACCTAGTCAAAGTGTCAACTTTGTCTCAGCACATCTTTGCTACGAGGGAAAAGCGAAAAGTTAGCATTCACTTTGGTTAACTTATGACAAATTATTTGAAAGATAGTCTCTGTGACTATGGAGATTAGCACCCTTTGAAAAACCAAACCTTTTCTTCTGCCTGTGTAATGACAAGATTTGTCAGCATCTCTTTAATTTGGTCTTTGTGGAACATCATGCTGCTTATGATTAGAATGGTTTTTACTAATGATATGCCTCTATAAAGTTTAACAATTCACATGATTTGAAAACTTCAAATGATTTTCTTTACAAGACCAAAACTCTGTTTTCGCTTTAACTTGCATACTTTAGACTGTGGCCCTGTTATGATCGTCACTCATACTCAGAAAACCTAGAGTCACTGTCTCACTGTTCAGTAAAAAGCAAACCTGGGCTTTTGCAATCCTTAAAGTCAATACTGGCCAGCGCCCTCTGCTTGTAGATGAAGGAGGCGCCCTAACCATCTGCTTGTAAATGAAGGAGGTTCTGGGCCATGAAAAATTACCATTTTGCTGTGACAGTGGTGTCTTTCTCTTACTGTGATTTTTCATGCTGGAAGGAAAATGCAAGGTCTTGATGAGTGACTCTCTGTTTTGCAGATATATTTCAGGCTCATGTTACATTTAGAAGCAGCTGTTCTTCTAACTGTAGATTCAAGCATTTACTCCTGAGATGAAGTTATATTTCCTGTCCTTGTAGAATCCATAAAACATTGTAAAACACCTAATAATCAGCTTGAGACTGGGGTCTATGCAGTGCTGAGACCTAGGGGTATAAGTGGCGCGACTTAGAGTTTGTTTGTCAATTTCATTTGCAAAGTGGGAGGTCAGTCACGGTTGGTCTGTAACAGATGGAGGCTTTTTGGCTTTTTGATGATTGCCAAGGGTGAAAATGTCTTAAAGCGCCACTTCCTAACATAGGGGAGGATTTTGAAACAGACTTGGACTCTTCCTTTTGGAGCTGATGGGCAGACTAGTAGGGCTGAAGCTAGAAAAAATAATGATAATGATTTTGACTTTGACACGGGTGGACTAAAAGTAGAAGGGCGAAAAAAGTTTTATGAGGGTTTTCTAGATGACAGATTGACATATGGGATTCAGCTTCTAGAAAACTCAGCTATAGATATAGTCATCATTAACATGTAAAAAATACTGATGGCTAACACCCCCCATCAGCTATAATAATTTGAAAATTAGACACTGGCCTCACAAAACAATGCATGGCCTCAACAACCCATTTATGGACAAAATTATTTGTGATTCCACTATCTATCAACAACATCAACAGTCGATACTTAATAAATCCTATGATTTTTAAGCATTTGTAAAAAATAAATACATGCTAATGCATGGAGTGATATAATTTATTCATCAGGTGTTGTTGTAGTATCTTGGAGTTTCATTGCGTCCTCCCCAAACACTTCAGCGCATTCGACCTCATTCTTTGGGATATTTTCATTCAAGTAAATCTGAAAGAACATTGGTTCCTTACATTTGTGGCGTGAGGAATATTTTTCATCACAATAGTAACACGGTCCTTGTCTTCTCCTCTCGACCATTTCTACTAGTGACACCTTTTTCACCTTAAGGGTTTGGGTGGAGCCACTAGTAGGGGTGCACCATTCCTTTGATGTGAATGAAGGATGACTATATTGGGCCTTATTAGTAGTTTCTAGATCTAAAGCTTTGTGGCAAGCTTCCAACCAAGTAGTTAGTTGATGCACTGTAACATGTGCCTAGATGGCTTCCTTGAGGCCACAGATCAAACATTCCATATAGAAGGTGGCCCCTAGGCCCTCAGTCTAGATGGCAAATTACTCAAATTTTGTGATGTACTCTCGTACTATACATGTTTGTTTGATCTTTGTGAGGAAACCAAGGAAGTTAGAGTCCTTTTCAAAATTGACAAAAAAAATTTTAGAAAACATATTCCAAGTTGGATTTACTGCGTTTTTTGATGCCATTTCCACCACTTCCAACATTCTTAGTACAATTAAAGAGCTCCCACATGTATTTTTGTTTCAACATCTCATGTATTATTGAGTTGTTTTTTTTTTTCTATTTTTACCACCCACATTGTCAAGTTAGAATTGTTGAATTTGTGCATGTCAATCTTGGGTGTCATATTGCTAGAATATTGGTGACCTCCATGGAAATGATGCACTAGAAGGAAAAGACCCTCTAGCAGATGTTTTTGAGGAACCACAAAGAAAAATACCCCGTACATCCGTTTCTAGCGGAGGTTACTAGAGGAGGTTGGTGGGCGGAGGGTTTTGCGGATATTTTCCTATCAGTGCTCTTATCGTTAAAACTCGCCCCGGTGCTCTCAAAAAAATAAAGCACCGGTGTGGCCAAAATCATTGGCACACCGGACACCATGCACTCTGTAAACACACGCTCAATGCGTCATAATATAATAGAGCACCGGTGCCTCACAACTTGTCCGTGCTGGTTCATTATAAAACACAACGCCAACACTGAAACCACCCGATGCGGTAGATAGAAATTGCATCGGTGCATCATAAAAAACGCGCCAAAACACAAACCTACCAGTGCGTTTGCAGCAAATAGTACCGGTGTGCCTATAAACAGCATGCACTGGTAAAGGGTTAAATTAAACGACAAAAAACCCATATTTTTCAGTTTTTCGGTGCTCCTGAGCTATCAATTAACAATATGCACGATACCATAGAATGAATTGGTGTGCAGCGAAAATTGGCACACCAGACATCGTGCATGAAGTACACACTGCTGGGGCGTCCAATTACTGTAACGCACCGGGGCTTCAATACTCTTCTGCACCGGTGCATCATAAAACACCGTGCCAAAATAGAAACGAACTGGTGCGTTCTTCTCTAAGAGCACCAGCGCACCAGAAACAACACGCACTGGAATAACATTATATAAAAAAAATTAAGGCCAAAAAACCAGTGCTTTGCGACTATTACGCACCAGTGCCTTACCATTACGCCGCCCCGGTGCATCATCAAATTTTCACGCCAAAACTGAAACATCCTGGTGCGCGGTTAGGGAAATGCCCTGGCATGTTATAAACAATGCGCCAAAATTGATACCGCCTAGTGCGGTTTTATTTAACCACACCAGTGCGCTTATAAAACCCCGCTCACCGAAACATGGTTAATAAAAAAAAATTTACAGCCAAAAAACTTCATTATTCACTTTCCTCAGTGCTCCAGAGCTCTCAAGCCCCAGTGCTATTTCCTTATTTCTGAGCCGCCTTGACATCAGTGCTCTCATTGCACCCATTGCACGCACTGCTACTCTGCATTGACAACCAATCTGCAGCTTGCATTTTGAAAAACAGTGGGAAAATTTTATTTTCCAAATTTTACAACCAATATGCCTCAACTGCAAAATGTATAGGTATTTTTCTAGTTTTTCTATAATTAAGCCTTTTACTGGATTAGATATTGAAATAAACTTTAAAATAACCATTTAAAAAAAAAAACAATTTCTCGCGCAGTGCGCTCGAGCTATTCGACTCGCACCGGTAGTAGTGCTATCTGTAAAATTTATAGGTAGCACCGCTACTGGTGCTAAAAGTAACCGCACCGTTTCCAGGGTGGTGCCGGAAGGGACCCCGAGTAATTTTAAATTAAAAAGAAAAAAGAAAAAGGAGGTGTGCTCATTTATCCAGGCGCGTCGTTGACCTCAACAATCACAGTACAGTGTGTTGACTACATTTTCCGCATTGGTTTATGTCAGCGCACCGCATTTTGCATTCCAAGAGGGTCAATGGTGCGGCTGGGTAAAAGACCACACCATCAACTATGTCATTGTCATGAAGTCGGTGCGCTGCACTGCTATTCTGAATTATATACAGTATGCGGTGCTTGAAAAATAGACATCAACACCGAAGCCGGTGCGGTCTGTTTCATTAGCGGCCTCGAGGATGGTGCGCTAAAACATTAGGATGCACCGGCACCGGTGCATGATTGTCTTTATGGAGCACTGACTTCTATGTATGTTTTTTTTTTCAAAAAAAATTATATATGTATATTTATAAATACATTTTTGTTTTAATAAAAAAAGTTATTTAATATGGCAATGATTAAGAGAGAACAGGAGCAACAGTAGCAAGAACAAGCAGAACAGTATGAAATGATTTGCCAATGGGAGGCGAGAGAGAGGGAGAGAGATGGATGCCCTCGCCTTATTACTGTAGATACTTAGGAGATCCTTAAGCAGGTAGGCCTCCTCAAGTTCTATGAGGAGGCTATTTCCGGCCTAAAGGCCCATAGTGTGCTTTTGGAACATCTTATCGGCAGGTGGAATGCCCACCGACAAGCTTTTCAGGTTGGTCCTGACTAGTGGTACACACCCATTGAGGAGGAAATTTATTTTATTACAAGACTATCGAGGAGAGGGATGGATTTTCCCTCATTCCTAGACGTGCCACCTGGTTGTGTAGCAGGGATTTAGTTAGTTTACTCCTAGAAATACATTTGAGCACATGTACTGAATCCTTTAGAGTTTCAGGTACCTGGAGGTCAGTTACATATAGGTGCTTTTGGTAGACAGGACATGTAGTGCCTCTCTATTATCGCTTCGATCATTTCACACAACACCAGTGATGGGCAACGCATTAGTTGCTCTCTTTTATATTACGTTGATTCTTTAGTACAGCAACCATGACTTGTCAGGTGGTCTGCCATTTTTTTGCGACAGTTTTGTACAGCCTTAGATAAATGTTGTGCTCGTGCACAAGGGAGGGTCAACTTCCCTTTCGCTTCAGAGATGTTTTGTTTATTTTTTGAGAGGTTTCCAGATATGAGACCTAGTTTTGTTAGACAACCTCGTAGGCTGATGTTGCAGGCTCCAATGTGCATGTGGGGGCAGATGATGCCCAAGAGGGGAGACACTATGTTTCCAGTGAGGATATCATATGATTCGCTGGACTTACTAGCCAGCATTGGTGGGCTACATCCCTTCATTATGGTCCCAAGTCCTTATGCTAGACTAGATTGGCGAGGGTGTCCCAACATCCTCTTCACTCCTGATGAGCTGCCATATGATAGAGGTAATATTACTATTTTATTTATATTTATTCTAACATGTTCTTTAACTTGTTTTTATTAAATTATGTAATGAAATTTTCTTAATTATTGTTGTGTACTTGTATATGTTTTGTAGACATTGGGTCTTTTGATGGCGATGAGATGCCGGATCCACCCACATGATCTAGGTGTCGATCCTGATGATTACGATCAAGATATGGTTGATGCGCCAGATCAGGATGAGACCAGTGGCGCAGTAGAGAGACATGATGATCCTCATGCGCCTCATGGTGCACCGGTACCACCTTTTGCTAGGCGTGGTTGACCAAAGATCAAATACCGGATGGAGTTGGGTAGCCAACTCTGTGGATTGATTTCAGATGCGGGCATCAAGCCCTCTCATTACAGAGAGATACAGGGTGCTAATAGATTGATACAGATGTGGAGAGGCATGCCCCGTGACATGTACGGCCTAATGTGGCATGTCGTAGGAGCTACGACAGCTATTACACGATTGAGGAGAATTTTCCGTAGCTATAGGCGTAGTCGAGCTGCGGCATGTGATGGACAGTCTGCCAGCAGCCACTCAGATGCATCTCGTGATCGTTACCTCGCGGCGTGTCTGATGATTAACATGAGGCTCCACTGCCAGCATCTAACGCTAGTCATCATGGAGATGAGGCTGGACCATCGGCCACGTCCAGTCAGCAGCCTAGAGCATCCACCATGAGTACTAGTCACGATCATCATGAGCAGGTTGGACCGTCGACCGCCGAGGTTGCAATACTATTGACTGAGCAGGCTGCCTCCACTACTACTGCACCTCATATTGATCATGTTGTACTACCACCAGCGGATGCATCCATCAGTACTAGTGATCATCATGATCATGAGCAGGCTAGTCGACCATCGACTGTCGAGGCTGCACCCAGCTTTACTGAGTAGGCCGCATCCACTTCTACTAGTGTTATTGATGTTGTTGTACTACCACCAGCGCTTGATCCATGACATGATTTATATTACAGTTGTATATTTTTAACATTATATATATATATATATATATGGTCCATGTATTTTATGTTCATGTTACAGTTGTACTTAATTTTCATGTTGATGATCATCATGATGTGGCAAATATTGTTAGTCATGTTAGATATGTTCATTTAATGTTTAGCTTGTAGATAGATGTGTATATGTGATAGGAGCATGAGTTATTTGACATTATATTGAGATGTATATTTGATGTTTGTGTTGTGATGATGTTAATATATAATGTTAATTTGATGTTAATTGAATGTGTCTATTAGTCGAATATGATGTTTGTACAATGGTTATCATGATCGTGATGATGTTTATTAATTAATTTAATATTATTAAATGACCATGATATTTACTAAATATTATGTCATGAATGTAATTGTAATTTAAAATTTAATTCTATGTAAAATTGTAAAATTGTATGTGTATTTGTACTAATTGTAAAATTGTAAAATTGTAATTGTAATTGTAATTGTATGTAAATTTCACAAATTGTAATTGTATTTGTAATTGTAATTTTATTTTAATTGTATGTAAAATATTTGTAAAATTGTAATTGTAATTGTAAATGTAACTGTAATTTTAATTGAATTGTCTATAAAATATTTGTAAAATTGTAATTGTTATTGTAAATGTAATTATATGTAAAATTGTAAATGTAATTGTATGTAAAATTAAAATTGTAATTCTAATTCTAATCGTAATTCATGTATGTGAAATTAATGTAAAATTGTAATTGTAATTTTAGTTCTAATTGTAAATGTAATTGTATGCAAAATATTAATTTGTAAAATTTTAATTCTATTAATGTGAAAATTTTAATTGTATTAATGTGAAATCATTTTATTAAAATATTTAAATTTGTAAATTTCCAAATAATTGTAAAATAACAAATCTAGAATAATACGAATTTTTGTAACATAAAGTTTAGAAAATAATGAAAATAAATTCATGTACTTTATAATTATCATTATTTTATTCTGATCTTACATATATAAAGTTTAGAAAATAATGAAAATAAATTCATGTACTTTATAATTATCATTATTTTTTATGATCTTACATACAAAAAAATTAAAAATTAAAAATTCCAGTGCGCTTATTATCCTAACAGGCCCCTGTGCGTAGTATTAATAAAACACACCAGTGCGCCACATTTACGCGCACTGGAAACGAATAACCACAAATAAAAGAACACAAATCTATTTTTTTAAGTTAAAAAAAAGCAGCAATTTGAAAAATGGGCGGAAAAATATTTTTGAAAATCTAATTTGATAAAATAATTCTTTAAATACTAAAGAATTTTCATTATTTCACTATTTTTGCTAAAAATTTTCAGCCAGATTTTTGTAGGAGACAAACTTGGAGCAAGAGAGCACAAGGGCACTGTGGATAGAAAAATACGTTCCAACAGAAGTATTCAGACAATCAGAAAACAAAACTCTAGTGATTCAAGTCCTTTATCATAGAATTTTAAAGCATTTGGTGATTAAATTTAATTCTTTTTTTTACTTTTTTTCTGCAGTTTTTTATTTTTTCCTGTAGTTTTATCCATTTTTACCCTGAAACCTTTATTTTGTTTTTTTCCCTTTCTTCTCCTTGTTTCTGTTATTTTAGAATTAGGTTTTTTCATTTTAGATTGATGTCCAACCCATGGGATGACTTGCATAGTCGGATCCCATTCCATTCGGCAATTGCATGAATTTTTGAAAAAATGGATTTTTCTTTATCGGTGTGCGCTGCGTACTCCAGTGCACTGGTGCTCTGTATTATTACAACGCACCACGCAAGTTCTGTGTCTTAAATAATTGAAAACATTTTTTTAAATCCGTGCGCCAAATTTGAAATAGGGCACCGGTGCTCTCTTTAACTAGGAAAGCACCGTACGGTGTATTACACCATTTTTGCGGTGCGTTTATAATACCCCATGCACCGTTAGGTTTATTACACGATTTTTATGGTGAATTTATAATATCGAACGCACCCTACGACATATTATACTGTTTGGCAGTGTGTTGTTAATATATCCACGCACCGGCGACGATGCAGATTTCATGAAAGGCGCACCAGTGTCTCAGGATTTATTTTCTAACTGAAAAGTTGAGAATTTATTTATAAATATATTAATGAATGATATAATACATGTTTCAGATCGATAAAGAAGTGACTGACAAGATATCAAGTAACAAAAATACTGTTAACACATCAACAAAAGCAAGAAAAGCAAGTTCTTTGTAAATTCTTTATAAAAAATATTATTTTTTAACTATATGTAACTTTAGCTAATATGTATTGTTTACTTTGTATCATGTAGAGCCACAAAATGATGAAGCTCGATATGATTATTTTTCATCTACGACCAGAAGAGCGTAAAAGTTTCATGGAAAAATTGCAAAAAGATGAATCAGGTGAATGAAACAATACTATCGATCCAATATGAGTTTCTTTTTTTAATTATAATCAATAATATACTTAAAATTATTAGATAACATGTGTCAAACACTCTACTAATTCACATCTATTTAATGTTTTACAGGGACCAACAACTCAGAAAATAAATGTTGTTCTAAGAAAGAAAAAAATAGAACATGCAAATGAAAATGAATTGCTCCTTGGCTCATTTGGAGTGGTGATGGAAGTTAACGAAAGGGGGAAAAACTTTTACAAAAGTTTGAGAGATCTAGTGGAACAAATACAACAACGTGCTTCAAATGTAATATGTAATCATTGAATTTTTCAATCATTAGGTACAATAAATAAACAATTTAGCATTAAATATTAATTTTCAAGAATTTTCTTGCAGAAAAGAAAAGAAAATGGAACCCATTCAACACATAAAACAAGATGACAAGGAAGAAAATGGTTGATATCTAAGTTTGTGAGTAATTGTTACTTCCTTATAACAACTTAACTAGATTTCATTTTTGTATTTTTTAAGTTGTTTTACAAAAATCATTACTGAATGTCTTCAAACATGTGATAACATACAAAGAAGAATCATCAGATGAATTGATTGAAATTGGGTTAAATATGGGTTGTGAGTGTATGTTGGCATATCAGAATTTAATTGTGGAATTTGTAAGCATCTATCGATCTTGTTTTAATTAGCTCTGTCTATAATTAATAGAACAAAACATCTTTTATATTAAATATATGATTTGTTATGGGGTATAAAACATGCAGGAAACAAATTATGGAACTACGCCAACAAATGAAATTTTGAATGATGGCATGGTACATGGTTTTGAAAGAATGTGTATAGTTTATGAGTCAATTGTTGCTATGGTATGTCATTTTTCTTTTCTATTTACATTAATGTATATTATTTAATGTTGGAATTTTCATTATTCTCATCAATGTATATACACTCATTTCAGTTTATTTTTATGTTTGTAGATGGAAAATGAAGAAGAAGAAAACAATCAACGCCGTGAACACAACATTCCTGAAAATAACCGAAGTCATGGAAGTAGCTCTGGCAATGACAAAAATTGAAGCAAAGAATGATGATCACTATGTAATTTGGATATCAAAGCAAGGCATTTTATTTTTTGAAATATGTCTGTGAGATCAAACATTTTGTTTAATGTAATGGACATAGTGTCCCAATTGAAAGACAAAGGGATACGAATAATTGTTTTAATTTATTCTATTGCGTTCTCCATTGTCATTCTCAAATGCACTAATAAAAATTTAATTCATATGAATATTGTTATAAGATGTGTCGATTTTTGATGAATAATGAATTTAAAACAATCACAATAATTGGACTGTTAGAGGTGGATGTTTCTAAAGAAAACAAAATGAAACCCGGTGCATTTATGTGTCTTTACGCACCGATGCATTTATGATTTTATAGGCACTGCACTAATACCGATTCCGGTTATAAATATCGGTGCATTTGTGTGATACTGCTCACAGGGGCATTCATGTATCTATAAGCACCGGTGCATTTGTAGATGTCATGTGCACCACACGAATACCGATACCAATTATAAATCTTGGTTCCTTTTTGTCATACGGAGCACCAGTGCCTCATAAAGATACACGCATCGGTGCGCTTATACGACCTATGGGCACCGCTTAAATCCCAAGACCAATTATAACAGTCCCGTGCATTGTATTACCAACATCGGGCTCGGTGCTGTTGTTTTCCTTAATGACCCGGTGCATTCTCCTTAGACCGCCCTGGTGCGCTGTATACTAAAATGCACCGGTGCGTTCAAACCTGATAAGAGCATCGATGGAAAAACATCCGTAATAACCTCCCGCCTCCCATTTTTTTTTATTTTTGTTCAATTTCCGTTAAAAGCTCCACCAAAACCTTCGTTACCAGAAACAGATGTGGTAGCATATGTTTTTTTGACAATTTTGGCCAATTTTATAACACTAAAAACCTCCTTTATAACCTTCGCTAGAGGGCCTTTTCCTTGTAGTGATGATACCTCACATATCGATGGTGGCTAGATTCTCCTTCGAGGTGGGCATCATTATGGTTCCCCTCCCCTATGGGGTCTTTAGCCTTGATGAACTAATGGATGGGTGTCAAGGCCTTTGCAATTGCATCTTCGATTTTGGTGGTGATGCTTTCTTTTAGGTATTGTACTTTTTTCTCAAGGTTTTCTAGAACTTGAGTCCTCATAGTTACCATACAATTTCCTCAGTAAACAAATTGGGGTTAAAATTATTATGGATGAAATGGGTGTGAGACAAGTACTTTATTGATGTATGTTGCTTAAAAGAACTTTGGAAAAAATGGGGACCAAAGGAAAAATGGATTCTTACTAAAAAATGGTATCACTGCGATTAGCTCACCATCCTGAATCTTATGGGATACGTATCTTGCAAGAAGAATTTTGGGACCACCAAAATTTTTTTTACTCTAATAGGAGTATTACTCTGAGTTGATCAATACTGCAATGACTAGAATCAGAAAAGATCGATATGCAAAATGTGTAAGAATTTGGATGTCATAACTAATCAATATTGTAGTGGTAGAAACCAAAACTATAGGATACTAAAAAATGTGTAGGAATGTCTGGGTATGTGTTATATTATTTCAACAACTATAAACACACATGCAACAAGAGGGTCACAGGGGGGGAAGTAGCCCCCCTTGCTGAGGGGTTTACGAGGTTAGGGAAAATGCCCCAGGAAAATTTATTTTTTATGTGAACCCATTAATAGTTAGGTGGACCCAAGGATTGGGGGAAAACCCAAAGATGGTGGGTGGAGCTATACATGGTTTTTTCCATGGGTTTTGCACATGGCATGATGGTTTTCTTCCCATGGTATTTTGTAGATCCGATCAAGGGAACTATAATTATGCTCTAATATATGGTTAATGGATAGGGGTTCATGAATGCTTCAACATGTATCTATATGTATTATAATCTTGAAAGAAATATCATGAAAAATCATTTTAGTAGTCCAGGGTTTGGGATCCAAGGGAAAATATCTATGTATATTTGTTTTATGTTCTCAAAATTGATATATTTTTCTATTTTAAGAATTAGTTTGCAGGTAATTTCTATACATAGTTAAAACCTACAGGAATTTTTCTATCCCAACTGATCACGATTGTGACAACAGAAACCCCAACTTTTGGATATTTATTACTATATAATATGACATCCAACAATAAGAAGTGAGGAAAGTATCACAGTAACAAGTGTTAGGTGTTATAGATTGCGATATACATTAGGGGTATAATAATACAATAGTACATTTGGCGGAAATTCCGACACTTTTGACCAAATGTCGGAAATTTCCCCAAATTTTTTCAATCTCGCCCGAAACCGTCGCTATACTGACGTCTAGAGAAAAGTGTCGCAATACCGACACTTAGACAAAGTGTCACAATTGCGACGTTTGGAGGAAGACGTCTCAATTGCGACACTATGCCCCAAAGCGTCGCTATTGCGACGGCTACTTCCAAATGTCGCAATTGTGACACAATGTCTAAGTGTCGCAATTGCGACGTTTGGAGGCATCCATCACAATAGCGACACTTTGTTTGCGACAGAATGTCTAAGTGTCGCAATTGCGACATTTGGAGGCATCCGTCGCAATAGCGATGCTCTGGCCGTCGTCGGTATGATGACACTTATATGCAATAAACGATAGTTATATGCCTTTGCAAAAATGGTCGGCTTACAGAGCAGCACGAGGAGTAGTTCATGGAGGCACCTTTGCGATTGCGCATAATTTGGAGAGAAAATAGTAATAATGAGAGATGCTCCTTTAATTGTGTCTTTTATTTGTGAAGGTATGGATTGTCCAACCTGCAATTCTATGTTGTCGAGAAAGACTCGCAATCCTCTGGAAACAAGACTGTTGTGAAGATGTTTGGCGAAGAAATGGACATCGGGTTCACGACTGTTGATGAACACATCGTAGTCCGGTGAAGAAGGCACCAAGGAGGGTATTCTCAGTGAATGAGGGATGTTGAAATATTAATTTCAACTACCCTACCCTCTGGCCACTTTCTAAATCTGTTTGAATGGCTCTGTCAAACAGCCGCTTTCTAAAACTGATGAACAATCAATTTTGGTTTTGAAATCACAGTCCCTGCACACTTAAAAACAGAGCGTTGTATTGTTTTGGAAAGAGAGCAATTTAATAGTAAATGAGGGAGATTTTAATTCAGAAGAACGTGGTCCCACAGACCACAGACCAAATCAGCCATCCACGTGGAAGCAAACGATTCGATCGCTTTATTTTTTGGCCCGTCTGCATTGTGGAATTCCGGACTCGAAACATTATAGGGCGGAATTAATTTGATTTTCGCGTCACAGTTTTCCTCTGTACACAAAGCCAAAAAATGGACCCGAATTTTTATATGGCATATTCTATGAAGTTTTCACGTCACAAATTAGGGTGACATCAGCAGGCTATTTTGGAACGCGAATTTGTGATTGAAATCGGGTTTTTTTTTTTGAAGTCCGGATGTATGATATAGTTTTATTAATATTTTGTTATAAGTTTTGTTTCACCGCCCGATAGTTATTTAAACCATTGGCTCATATATAACATATGCGCAAATATTTCACTTTGGGCATTTGTAATGTGGGCCCCGAATACTTTAAATAGGTACATATACATTAGACAATTTAAAAGTTTTGAGGATTGCACCCCCGGTGCAATTGTTTGTTTATAAGATTATATGATACATGTGAGATAAAGGTTTATTATTTATCATATATAAATAAATTTTATCAAATATCGTACATTTACACTTTTATGAGGTGATGTTATAAGTAAATTCATAAATATCTCTTTTTAATCCTCATTTTACTCCATGAATATGTTTGGAAATGAAATTTCAATAGATTAATTTTCTCCTAACCTATGTATCATCAATATTGTATATTTACATTCTTAATTATGAGGTGATGTTATAGGTAAATCCATGAATATCTCCTTTTAATCTTCATTTTACTCCATGAATATGTTTGGAAATGAAATTTCAATAGATTAATTTTCTCGCTATTATATGTTTTACGAAGATATGGTAAGGAATTCTCTCTTGTTCTTCTTAGAAATAATTATATATAATTTTATTTTATTTTTTTCAAAATAGATTAAAAAAATTATATGAGAAAAATTATTAATTCATTAATATGTGTGTGTGTGTTGTGAGGAATAATTTCATAGTTCAACTTAATGGTTCATTATATAATCATGTGATCATCACCAATGATATATCTTAAAAAGCAACTGAAAAGCCATGTGTACAAAATCGATGTATACTCTAGAGAGTGGTTCTCATATCACTATGTAAATTGTTGTATGCTACTTCAAAAAAATTATAAGATAAACTGTAATACACATCATATATGCACCATAACAATTGGTGCAGGGTAAAACCCACTTGCCACACCTTTGTACTCAATCCAATTTTCTCTATCAACTCTTCTAGCTGTGGGAGTTTCCTCCAAGGATCATAATACCCCCAAGGCCTATTATCACCCTAGTAATTCTCAAGTTGTGGGATAGGGATTTTTGTAGTTAAGAACACCAGGGGTAACCAAGAACCGCTTTGGGAATTCAAGATCTAGCCTTCTTGAACTCCAGAGAGGGATCTCTTCGTATGATTTAGCTTTGTTTTAGTAACAGATATTAGGCTAGCTATGATTGTGTATTTGGGTTTGATTTTAAAATATTGGTGGGAATAAAGATATTTCAAGGTAAACCAGAAGGATCTACCAGAATATTGGGCAATGGAGTCAACTCTCTAGGCAAGAAGAACTAAGAAATAAGGCTCAGAGATGCAAATGTGCTAAGGGAAAGATAGGTGACCTTCTAAGGCTATGTATAAGCTTGATTTGATGGAGTGGATGGAATCTGAGCAAAAGGGCACTTAAGAATCCTTAAGCTACAGATAAGAAGATTGAAGAAGGGGATCTAACTGGGAACCGTAGAACTGCCCATAAGGTTTTATGAACAGGCTATTACTAGCCTACCATCTTTAAGGATGCCAAAAAATTCGTGCAGGCCTGTGATAGCTGCCAAAGGGCAGGACGCCCTGGGCAGTCTGATGAAATGCCTTTGAACCCTCAACTAGTGATTGAACCATTTGAACGTTGGGCACTTGATTTTGTTGGCCCTATTAGTCCTCCCTCAAACCAAAAAACATACATCCTAGTTGCAACCGAATATTTCACTAAGTGGGTCGAAGCAGAGGCACTTTCAAAAGCTACAGAGGACTCTGTAGTATAGTTTCTTTTCCAAATCTTTGTGCGCTATGGTCTCCCAAGGGACATAATCACAGATGGAGGAACACAATTTGTAGGTAATAAATTAGCTGAAACATTGCAAAACTACCACATTCAGCACAATATTACAATTCCATATCACCCACAGGCCAATGGCCAAGTAGAGAGCACGAACAAAGTAGAAAACATTAAAATGCCAACAAGTTTCGAAACAGGGAGCTTATTATCACTAATCCTATTTAATTTTTCCTTAGTTGATCATTATAGACTAGAAAAACATAATATGAATGAATGTAAACTTTAAATAAATACACTGAAAACAAGGAAAGAAATGAGACTTATCTTGTCACCACGAGAATCCTTAGCTATGATGTCTCTGATCTCTTTCCAGTCTGTTGCTTTCACTAATTGACTCACCAACTTCAATATAACTAGCAAATAAGACTATAGTTGTCTTGAGAAATTTTATTCACATTGAATACTTCAAATTGTGAAGTATTTATACAAAAAACTATTTAAAAAATATCTCAGGAATTGAGATAATGTTTTAATAAAAAATAGGAAAGAAAACTTAAAAAGAGGGACAACTGCAAAACAGTTTGCAAGTTGTTACCTTTTTACAAGCAAAAATAGAACTGATTATTCTAATTTGAACCGATTGTTGTTGTGCACTTTAACCCTGTATTTTTACCATTTGAGGTAACAGTAAAAAATGAATTTCCAAGTGAATTTCCTCTTTTTTATCCATTAAATTCACAACAGATATGTGAATTCTTGCCACTTTTCTACAGAGGGGATCTTCATAGTATTCAATTTTCTGTAACTTTCATTTGCCTCTGTATACTTGGAAAATTTAGGCTTGATAATGAACATACGCCTGATCTCATTATCTAAAAAGAATAGATTTTCAAAATACTGAAGAAGTATTTTGCCTGTTGGTGATCCTTGAGGCAGTGGTTGTCTGGCTTTCTCTTTTGCATGATTTCTGATTTTTAGATCATAATCTTTCTGAGGCATTAACTTGTCATTCAATGCGTGAATATCAGGAAAACCTGCTTATGATAATGTTTTTTATTTGGCTAAAAATCTTGAGATGGATACATTCATGTCTTTACACCGGTCCTCTAGATTACTCATTATGTTTCTTTTGTTTAGGACCTTTTTGATTTGAAGAATGGTTTCTATTCTATCAACAATTTTCAATTCTTCCAACTCTTCCCTAGTTTTACTGTTTAAAAAAGCTATGAGTTGGATTGCTTGGGCTGGTTTATTGTCAATTTCCCTCTTAGTCTTGTCAATCTCTGCACTAGCAACTTGAAGTAACTCCCTCTATTCATAAATTATCCAAATTGAAGGCCACTGAGAATGAATGCCTTCAATAATTTTGGTCCATAAATGATTTTTTATATAGGCCACTTGATCTGTAAGATTTACTTATGCTTGCAGAATCTTTACCTGTTCTTGTAGTCGATCAACCCTTTGCTCATGTCCTTTAGAAGTAATCAAGGCATCATTTTTGGAATTTTCTAAATTTTTAATAATGCCTTTCAAACTAAGAATCTCTTTATCTTGGTCTTGTAGTGTGCTCCTCTGTGAGGATGAAGAACAAGAGGCAGAGATTAGAGAAGTAATTGGCACTGCAGTTGCCAGTACTCCTTTCGGTGCCAAGTGTTCTGCCAAAGTAGATGGTATAGCAGTGTTTACAGTGGGGATCACTGTAGGAATGACCATTGGTTGTGCTTTTCTTAGTTCTTCATTCTCTTTCATTAGAGCTTCTATTTGACTTTCCATTGTTTTTATTTGATCTGTCATTTCATGTACAAGTTGCTTTAAATCATCATTCTCTTTTTTTTGCTGTAGAATTTCTTTTGCTTGAGATTTTTCACTCTGAGGCAACTTCAACTGTTTTCTAAGAGCAACTATATCCTCATTTTTCTGTTTAATTAAGACTTTTTCCCCTTCAATGTTGGCTCGGTCACCCCCTTCTTCAATCACTATATATTCTAGTGCTTTTATTCTTAAATTATTAGCATACAGTGAGGCTTTGTCCAACCTCATTTGATTTTGGAGGTTGAGCACTGTTTTCTCAAGCCTAATTGATTTCATAGTTTTATTGACAATTTTGGAATATAGCATTTCAGTATTTCTCCTATGAAATTCAATTTGATCTAATTCATGAATGGCATTTGCGTTCACTTCAAAATCTATTTTGGAATAATCTGCCACTGATTTTGGCTCAGCCACTATAGGCTTCAAGAATGACATTACCAATTAATTGGATGAATAATCAAATGTTGAAAGAAGCCTGTCTTTGTTTCCAGGCTTTTCCTTAAGAAATCTAGAATGAGCATGATTCTTGATCTCTTCATTCTTCTCTTTAATCTGTCTGAATCTGATCTGAATCTATGACTCTGTATTGTTAGTTTCCTGAGAAGAAGGAGGCAAATCGACAGTAGCCTAGTTTTCCTTCATGACTGTATCTTTTTGTTGTGTTCCAATTTTTACATTTTGAAGCTCTTTTAATGTTTGAGTGACTATTATTGTTGCTTCATCATCTATATCAATATTTACAGCCTTATCCTTTTCTTCTTTTGTTGACTTGCTTCTTTTACTATAAGGAGTTCTGAATTTTATGTCCTCAATAGTCTCAGCTATGAAACTATCTCCTTCTCTATCTCTTTTATGTACATTATCAGTATCTTTGCTTGTAGAAGCCACCTGTGTCTGTTCAATCTCTTTGCCTTTGCCACTGTCTACCTGTATTACCTGTACTGCCTGTGAATCATCATCAGATAGGGTGTTTGGCTCCCATTCAATTTTATTTACATATCTTTCAATATGGGGCTTAGGATCATGCAAGTAAACATGCAACTTACATTTTACCCTTATTGCACTCAAAATACCTTGCGGGTCATACTTCCATGTAAAACTACATGGGAACTTATACTCTTTAAGTTTGACATTTATCTCATTGGCAGCTTCTCTGTTATTCACAATGAATGGCCCAATTTGATTTTTCAGCTTAAATTGGGTCTTTTTCTTGGAAGCTATGAAGCTGATTTCATCTACATTCAATAGTTGTCTCAAATATTCTAAAGCACCTATTCTTGTAGTAACAAATCTGGGTAACTTATATGGGGCCAAGGATGAGCCATACACTCTTATTTATGTATGATTTTTATATAAATACCAATATGTAGTTTTGTAGCTCTATGATAACTACAAAATTCTTCTTGTATCATCATTGATCCTAGGGATCTCCTCTTTTTCCAAGAGATACATAGCAGGGGCTATAAATGAGTCATTGAAATCTGTAAAACTATACTTTTTGTTCCATTTCCTTAGAATAGATGACCAAAATACTACTTATAGAACTTTTCCTTCTGCATCCACTTTCTAACATTCAATTGGAAACTTATCTGTTTGATAATATAGGAAGAGGTGGAGTAGATAAGAGGAGTATCTGAAAACTCCTTCTTCTGATAATTTGGATAACTGATAATGCATACTTTCAACAATAAATCTAGCAAAATTGAACTGAATGGATAGTGATTGACCAGGGCTTAGAGTTGACAGATAACCTAGGATAGTCACATCAGTGAATTCATCACTGGTGTATCCTAGTATGAAGGAGAGCATTGAGACAATCTGTCTAGTTTCATCTGGGAAATCAACGGTGTCGAAAGGAGGATTTAACTTAGGAATATCAACTTGATTTGGACAAAAAGTCTGGCATATTTTGAATCTATTATTGAAATCCAAGTCAAGATATAGTTGGGTTAAATCTTCTATTGATAGGGAAGCAGAATTGGGGTCATGATTCATTTGCAGCATGGAATTTATCGACTCTTCAATGATGTAAAACATGATATATTTTTCTTTGTTTACAATACATCTTTGTTCTGGCATATAATAGGCTTGGCATAATCTGATAAAGTCAGGAAAAGAATGAGTGAGAGGGACAATATATCTAGGCAGATTGGATTCCCAAATTGGAATATCTTTGTCACCCTTTTCCACTGATTTGCCATAGCACCAATTATAGACATCAAGTAGGTTAAATTCTAGATTAGGGTCTAGTATTCTATAGTCTAGATCAACTAAAGGGTTGTTCTCTGGAGAAATGACTGGAGGTTGGACTGGTCTGACCACTTCTGTAGAATCAACCGTGAGTGCAGGAGTTGGTTTGTCGATTTTGAAGGACATAGGCTGAGGAATCTTTGCAGAAGACTTATTTTGAGATTTTGGGCCTCCTTTCTTGGGGGTTACCTATTTCTTGGTCATTTTTAATATGAACGAAGCAAGCTTAAATGGTTTGCTAAGTTCCTTTACGAGAAATAGGGGTTTCTTGGCGAATTTCTACTGAAAATGGGGTTTTTGAGCAGGGTTTTTAGGAAATTCAAGGAATTTAAAGCTCAGAACGTGTATTTAAATCGATTTCAATAGCAAAATAGACCAGTGTATGGAAAAAATTGTGAGAAAGGGAAATTAGGGATTCCAGGGAAATTTTGACAAAGTTTCCCCTGAAAAATGGACACTTTTTTGCAGTAACTTTGGTAATTATTTGAAATCGACAGGAATTTTGAAATCTCAGAGGGCAAGTTCGAAGAAAAGTACCTGGAGAACCAGCAGAATTCGGTTGAAGACGTTGCAGAGGTGCTCAGTCTTCAATTTTTTGAAAATGGCTTCGAAGAGGACAATGTAGTACTTTGTAATGGAAATTCAGGGCAATGGGCATCGAAAAATGGTACTGGTAGGTTGAAAATGGCTCTGCAAATTTTCTCAGGGTTCAAATGGCATGATTTTGAGGAAAAATTGTTCTGCAATGTTTTTACAAGTTTAAAGCAAAAAGGTGAAAATTTGAATGAAAAATGTAATTTTAATGTATTAAATGATGGTATAACCATAGCTAAATGACATTAAACTCGAGTTAAATGGGTGAGGTTTAGGAAATGCCACCAATTTTATTTTCTACGGTAAATGGTGGTAAGCGGAAACTAGCTTTTCGAACGCGATACAACGTGGTGGCGACACGTAAGCGCAGGTGGTTTGGAAAAACCACCCATTTCGCGTGGCTTTTCCAAAACATCAAATGATTACTTTATGAGCGCGAAAATGTATTATCGCCATCGAATTTGGATTCAACGAGCGAATGGACACGATCAAAAGGAAAGGTGCGGGGAAAAGGTAAGTTATCGGGTTCACTTTGGGCCATTGATCTTGGGAAACCGTCACTATACCAACATTTAGATAAAAGTGTCGCAATTCCGACACTTAGAAAAAGTGTCGCAATTGAGACGTTTGGAGGAAGACGTCACAATTGTGACACTATGCCCCAAAACGTCGCTAGACGGCTGCCTCCAAACGTTGCAATTGCCTCCAAACGTCGCTATTATATGTTTTATGAAGATATGGTAAGGAACTCTCTCTTTTTCTTCTTAGAAATAATTATATATAATTTTATTTATTTTTTTCAAAATAGATTAAAAAAATTATATGAGAAAAATTATTAATTCATCAATGTGTGTGTGTTGTGAGGAATAATTGCATAGTTCAACTTAATGGTTCATTATATAATCATGTGAGCATCACCAATGATATATTTTAAAAATCAACTGAAAAGCCATCTGTACAAAATCGATGTATACTCTAGAGAGTGGTTCTCATATCACTATGTAAATTTTTGTATGCTAATTCAACAAAATTATAAGATAAACTGTAATACACATCATATATGCACCATAACAATTGCCATACAACTAATTTGTTTTAGGATACATGTGGCATTCTAGGGGTAAATTCTATATGATGTGTATATCAATCTATTAGGTGTTGGTAAGTTGTGAGTATCTAGGAAATGATAAGGAATATCCATACATCATGATCTTGTAATGTGATTATAAATTGTGTCTATAATTTCCATAAAATGTATAAATGATTTGTTTAAAAAAAATCAACGCAATCAACCCTAAACAATGCTCATGATGTGGAATGTCATTAGCGAAACCAAAATGATGGTCACATGTCCCATTTCTATGGTAATGGTGATCATATATATGTTGTAGCGACACTTGATGAGTAATTAAATAAATCTCAGTGTGACTCATTGTGCCATATTTTTTTAAAGCATGATTTGTTTTCCTAGTTTTTACTAATTTGTTAACATATTTTATTCATTTGGAAAGCTAATTAATGATGATTTAAGTAATTAGGACCTAATGAGATATCATCTTCACATCTTCACTGAAATATATTTGGTAATTTTAGTCACTATATGGACCACACATGCATGCTACTTAAGAAAAATTGAAATATAAACTATAATACACATCTTATATCTGCCATAACAATTGTCATACAACTTATTTACTTCTAGATACATATGAAATACTTCAGGAAAATGCTATATTATGTGTATACCAATATAGTAGGTGTTGGTAAGCTATGAGGATCTAAGAAATGATAGGGTATCCACACATTAGTAGTGCCCTGGTGAATTTTTTGCATAATTTTCTATTTGTTGTAATTTTGTTGCCTGGATTTGTTATAGATTTCAAATAATATATACAATTATCTACCAATTGTTATTTATAAAGAATAAGTACAATAAGTAGTCACCTAAAAGTGAGCCATGTGAAAATATTGGTAACATGAGTAACCTGGTAAGTTGTAAATGAAAAGTGAGTAACCTCCACTCACCAACAAGTGGCAGGCAGGGTTGGAATTTGGATTTCTCTTTACCCGTCACACAAATTTTTTTGACGTTTTGGTCATTATTTTTCTAGTCAATAAACGTTACGTTTAAAATTTTTCACTTCATTAATGATGTTCTCGTAATAAATTAACCCTTCACCAATAAAAGTTTGATTAAAAAAATTGAACGCTCTTCCATTTTCTTTGGATTTTGGAGTGTGATATATCTGTGTCATGGACTTTTGATACCTAAAGTTTCAAGAGAAATAGCTGATTCTTGTCAAACTAATATTTCCTCAATATATGCTATGATATACTAAAAATTACTTCAAAAATCAAGTAACCTTCCAATATAAAGAAAAAAACATGAACGAGCTTTCCCTAAATTGCAATAAATTTATGTCTATTATTAATATTGCATAATCTGTCTTATAAAAATTGCATAATCGGACTAAGAACAAATCCTCAGTGCATTTTTTTTATTGTTGTTTTGATTAAAAAAATGAGCCAAAGAACGCTAAGGCACTCAGAGAAATCAATCTATGTATTATTTCTCACAAAATCATGTTGAGTAGTGGAGACTAAGTGCTAGATTTTTTTTTGTCCTCAATCTCTCTATTAATTATGTCTATGTAGTTATAAGAATAACAAGCCAAAGAAATCTCAGGCTTCCAGAGAAATTAGTCTCTGTGTGCAGAAATTGATGATTACTGTTGACTAAATGTTATACCATTTGAAATTGCTGAGAAAAATTAATCAGGCCATGATGTACCATTTGTCAGTATCTATTTTCTCATGTATGAAAGTTGATGTACCATTGAAAGTTTAATAATTCTATTGAAAGTTTAATAACTATAATAAATAAATAAATAAATAAATAAATAAATATATATATATATATATATTTAAATTTAATGATTAATAATAATTAAATTAAAATTCTTAAAAGACAAAATAAAAGCCTAATAATCACGAACTATTATGATAATTTAAAAATATAGAACTCAGGCTTAACATAGTTACAAAGATACCAAGAAAAGAAGAGTGCATGTGCATGATAAACTATTTCTTGACAACCTATGAATGCCATTCTCAATGAAGACTCAAGACTCAACAGGATTGGATTGTGTATCAAAACAGTAGGAATGAATCAAAGTTCAATGAATGAATAACTTGATCGAGAAAATTTATAGGGAAAGGTAACTTGACTATCAATCTAATAAACCTCACTTCCATGATTAAAAAAACACCCCCACCTTCTCAGTGGTCCCATCATGGTCCACCTATTGAAAAACAACCAACAAATATTATTTTTTATATATTTTGGCATGGCCATTGGACAATGATTTACTATGGTTTTCCTACTAAATTCCAATGGATGATTATTCAAAAATATTGAGAATTAGTAATTTAGTCTCAAGGCATAGCCAAGAGTCTTACTGGATAATTATAGATTACCTCTCCATTGTATGATTGTACATTTTTCATCTACTTTTTCACGTAAGTTTTAGTTGATGCTATATCTTTGCCTTATATTTATTTATTGAAGCTAAGAGTTAACTTTGATCTTACATTAATAACTATACTTGCATGAATATCCATGCTTTTATACTTCCCCACTGTGGTCAATGTTGATGTATGGCCTTGGCCCGTTGATCTTACAATTAACTCACTATTCATATTCAATTTTCTCCAGTTCAGCCCAATAAAATAAGGAAAACAGAAAATGAAGTCTTGATTTTTCTTTCCAGTGCTCCGACATAATACAAATACTCTTAAAAACCAATTAATATATAAATTGTCATCATTCATGCTAAAATTAGTTTGAATTTTTTTAATGAATCTGCTTACAATTAATAGATTACATTGCTCACAGAATAAGAGATAATTTAGAACTATGATTTCACAATAATAAATTATTGGGCTCCCACAGGGCGATGAACTTGGTCGGATGTGACCCTTCTGCAGTAGCTCCTGAATCTGCCTCTTGATTTCATTGTTCTCCAGAATAGAGCACCGATAGATCGGTCCGTTGGGTAGCGGCGCACCTGGGGTCAGATCAATCGGGTGCTTGACTTGACAGTGTAGAGGAACCCCTGTGGGTGAGGTGAAAATGTCCCCGTACTCCTCCACAACCTTATCCATTTGTTGTTGTCGTGCAAAGGAGCCTTTTCTGGAGGTCGTGGCCATAGTATTCTTCTTGCCCTGGGGGCGGATCATCAAGAAAACGAATTTCCTGGTTTGGGAAATGAGCTTACTGCATTTTTTTGCAGTAACCAAAGAGATAGTAGCTGGAGGTAGTACCTCTGGTATCCTGTACAACTTATTTCCCAAAGTAACAATAACAGCACGAGGCCGAGACTCATACACCGTATGACGCTTCCACAAGTATGGTTTTCCTAATAATACATCAGAAACATCAATAGGAACAATGTCGCATAATACCTCATCCGTGAAGGGCTTGATGCTATAAGGAAGGCGGCACTGTTGGCTGACGCGGAGATCTCGTCCTTGGTGAAGCCACCCGATGGTGTATGGATGTGGGTGAGCTATGGTCGGCAAGCCCAACCGCTTCACGGCATCTGTCGAAATGAGGTTCTTTTGGCTCCCATTGTCGACATTTGAACTGTACCGGGGAGCCCTTTACCCACATCTAGGAGTGGAAGAGATGTTCCTCCTCCTCCGGATCTTCTGGTTCCTCCTTCTGGATCTTTGTAGTGGCAACAGTGGCATTGGGCTCCACATCAATAATCTGTTTCCCTTTGTCATTCCCCTTGTCAGGTTCTGATTCAGAGTCAGAGCATACATCTGACTCAGAAGCTCGCATCTCGGCCACCAGCGACTGCTTGGCCCAACACTCACTTGTGTTGCGAGTGGAGCTCTTATGGAATTCACACCACTTTCCCGTGTCCTTCTTTGGCTTTGCGGTGTTGTTCTTTGCTTGTGGCTTCGATAGGTTGTCTTGAGTCACTGTGCCTTGGCTCTGTCCTTTGTTCTGTGGTTTGGGAGCACCTTTCCCTTGCTTTTGATTCGCAGATCCAAAGTCTCGCTTCTTCTGTTTGAATTTCTGCTCAATCTTGGCAGCATACCGGTATGTCGTACCAAGCGAGGAGATGTCGAGGAACTCCATTACCTCCTGAATGTATCTGTGCAGAAAACTGCGATACTTTAGCACCAGATGTTTCTCCGAATCTTTGATACCCAACTTGGTGCGTAGGGTATGGAACAGATTCGTCAGCTCATGCACATCTTGATCCGTTTATTGCCGCAGCGTGTTCCATTATATGTACTTGTCCTCATAGCTCCCCATGGGATATTATTGTTCCTTTACGGCGTCTCATAAATAATTCCAAGTGGGTACGACCGAGAACAGAGAGGGTTCTGTCTCATCCTTTTTCTCACAGTGGCTTTCCCACCAGTCCTTGACATGGGGGGCAGCTTTGAGGAGTGCAAAAATAATCTTCTCCCTATCGGAAAAGTCATGAACCGAGAAATATCCTTCTAATAGATTCAACCATCTATCTACGGCATCTGCATCTATTTGACCCTCAAATATGGGAATGTCAAAATTTACTTGTACTTTAAAAGGAGTCGCATCTCCAGAGTGGCTGCTGGATGCAGATGCGCCACCGGTGGGCAGCCGTTGAAGGATCTGAGCAAAGTTATCCATCATCGCGTTCCTTTGTTTTTCGAAGGCCTCCTCGAGCAATATTTTGATAGGATCTCCTGCTCCCTCATCTTTCTTTTCGTCCCCCATGGGCGTCCTTCGAGGTTTGCGAGGCTGATCTTGCAAAGGTTCCACCAGATCAAGCCCTAGCTCCTTATACCCCGACCTCGTTGGGGACATGCAAAGAAGGATCGAGAAAAAGCAGACCGCTCCGATACCACTGATCCGGATTTATGCAGGAACGCAACAGAATAAACACATAACCATAAATACAGAGATGCAGCGGAAATAACACTTCATTTCATTAATATCAAAGAACTGAAATTTGCTTACAGACAGAATGGAAATAAAACTGGCTAGGGCACTGGTAGCTATCTCTGAGAAGAGATGTGGCGGCTACAGGCCTCTGAACTGCGTTACAATGAGGCTCGAGGGCCTATTTATTATTGAGAAATAATGGAGAACCCTAAACATCCCAAAAACCTAACCCTAGGAGATGAAGCGCCAAAACTATGGGCCCCGTTTGGGTAAATTGGTGTTTCAACTTCCCAGGGATGTAACTTTGGCATACTATCTCCGTTTGACGCACATGATACATCATTAGAAAGATCTATCCGAGGACTACAAATTTCTCCATGAATATAATTTCAAAACAAAATGATACGAAATGATATTTTCTGGAGGCGCGATGCTCAAAAAACGTCGTTTAGGGCCTCAAAACGGCTCCGGAAGTTCAGGACCCGAAAAACTGCTAAAAATAGTAAGTTGTGCCGAAACTGAAAAAATGAAAGAGACAATGGTGGGGCCCCAAGTGGAATAGGCAGGTGGCCACCAGTATCCACCTGGATCATTGAGTGAGCCAAAAAAGTAACTTTCCTTACTTTTTGAGTACAGCCTTGCAATTGCGAAGAGGACTAGTGTTGCAAAATTATTGGTAAGTGGAAATTAAAGGGCGTAAAAATGTTTTTGAAAAAATTTCAAAAGTAAAAATTAAGTCTTCTATCCTTCCTAGCACCTCACAAAAAACGGGAATCCGCAAATTCTAGTCGTCAAATATGTGCAAAATGCGTTATGACGGGACATGAGTTAGGGTTTCATGTGGAAACAGGGAACCTTGTATAGTTTTTCAAGGATAGGAAAGGAGAATATTGTCAGTTAATCATCACATGAAACTTCATCACCATTTGAAAATTGTGTCCTAATTTGAAACGATAAGACTACCCAACTATTTCATTATTTAATTTTGATTGTGTAATACAAAAAAATATCCTAGATAACTTAAATAATGTAAGCACTTTTGCAAAAATTTAGTGGAGAGAACCTTCAATTACATTTATTTTGAATTTCCACTTGCATTTTAAGCCATTTTAATTATTCTTTCATGGCTATTCTAGTAAAAATTTCAACCTCTTGTAGAAATTTGTTTGTCACTTGTATTAGAAATGCAAAATCAAATGTTAATAAAAATGATTTGAAATGCTAAAAATCAAATGTGTGCTACATAAAAATGATTTTTTTAAAAACTACATTAACATCTGATATCACATGCACATTCGCCCTCAGCTCTTGCAGAACAGCCTTCGCCCTCAACATTCGCCCTCAGCTCTTGCAGAACAGCATTCGCCCTCAGTTCTTGAAAAATGGTAAGTTCTTACTACAGGCCCTTCCTCCTATAGTAGGGTTGACCCTATTTGGGTTTTTTTGGAGCCTCTAAGAATACAAAGGTTGTGATTGATTACGGGGCACTGCTATATTTGTGGAACTTCTTACCTCTGGGAATGATAATGTTTGAGAACAGGTAGCACGTTCATTTTAGAGGCATAAAATTATTCTTCCCAACTATCTTTATACGTCTGTAATTTTGGAATTTGATTTAAAAAACTACTACCCAACTTTGAGTTCAACTGGTGTTCGTGTAAGGCTATTTGGGCTTTGGGAAATATTGCTGGAGACTCTGCAACATTTAGGGATCTTGCCCTCAGTCATGGAGCTCCGAGGCAGGTGCTTGCCCAGTTGAGTTGTGTCATACATCTGCTATTGTTGCTGGTGAACTTAAAGGTTATGAATAATTTGTCGAACATATGTATGACACAACTCCTAAGGTATGCAATATGTATATATGATCATATATATGTAAATGTTGATTATTTTTCCTTTTTTTAGTTGTAATAAATGTGTAAAATAATAACTTATATATATATATATATATATATATATATATATATATATCAAAACCGGCCGGTCAGGACGGCTGCCGGTTGGAATCGGCCTTGTAACCCAGTCAATAGCCTATTCTCACTTGTTTTGGCTAGTTAACCGAACCTAACCGGCCGGTTAAGTACGGAACCAACCGGTTTATGCATAAACCGGCCAGTTCCGTACTTAACCAGCCGGTTAGGTGCTCCTCCATGAGTTGCAAATTCCCCAATGTCTCCTCCATGAGCTGCAAATTCCTCTATTATACTAGCAACAAACTTGTCTAATAACTCATACTCAACACCTTATAGTAGCAACAATACACATGATGACTGATAAGTACAAGGCTGGCTAGCATAAAATCCCTGGCAGCATGCAACTCATCAAGTGTACTTGATGACAATTTCTGTTCTCAAAACAATCAACAACAACCTTATTTCACACTCAGCTAGGAACTATCAGACCCTCCCTCTCTGCTCACACATAGCAGCAGCATAAATACAAAACCTTTCATACAGCATACAAGCAATTTGATCATGGCATCAAGACTGATGCAAATGGTCTGACGCCACTCAAGGGACAACAACATACAACCTAATTTAAATGTGACTGGCAATAATAAATTTACCACTAGAAAATTCCCTCTTGGAAATGCACTAAACTGGCTACTGAGTTTTCTGGGTTTTAATGAATCTTTTTAGTGATAAATTTCGTCAAACACATTGTGAGCAGACTGCTGAAGTTGTAGTGCTCTCTCAACTTGTTACAAATAGCACTAATAGTGGGTTTCATAAACCAATTCAATACCTCTAAGTGTTGTAGATGTTTTTCTAGAAATTTATTGCCAAGCAAACATAGATAATGAAGAATACAAGATCTTCAAAATGCTGGTCTGATATATATATACTGAACCCAGAATTATCTTTAAGGCTAATACAATGAATTGACAACAGATCTGAGCAGGAACAGATTGTATATTATAATATTAACTCAACAATAAAACACAGTGAATAATATAAGAAAAACCTGATACATTACTTCAGTAAGTTTGCTTATGTATTTTTCGATGATATGTATTGCATTTGGTGCCATTTTGATATATTCACCTTTGCATGGTATATAAATGAGCAAAATTTTCATATTTTGTCTCTATTGGCTTGGAATCATGGTTGCAAATCTTAAAAATAGTTTTTTTTTATTTATTAAAAAATAATTATTTAATTTATTTTTTTTAAAACCGGTTCATTGAGATCTGACCACTACTAGTTAGACCGGTTCCGGTTCAAAACCCGGTTCATTAGCTCCACCGGTCCGGTCACCGGTTCCGGTTTTAATAACTATGATATATATATATGATTAATAATCTTTACAAGACACTACTTTTTGTTTATGTTGTAGATTTTTGGGTGAATATTTGTTACCATCGCCAAATACTTTACCTCGAACATATCGAGATCTACGTGCTATTATGAAACACTTTGGAATGGAATATAACACTATAGATGCATGTCTTAAAGATCATATTATATATTACGGAGAACATGTGTTGAAAACGGAATGTCCGAAATGTGGTACCAATAGATATCGAACAGATCAACTAACCAAAAAGGTGCCTCAAAAGGTTTTTCGTCATATTCCCATAATTCCACGTTTGCAGCGAATGTTCAGGTGTAACAGCGTAGCACAGTTTATGGATTACCATTCAAATAATAGAAGTGGAGATGGTGTTCTTCGAATGCCTGCAGATGGTTCTACATTTAGAGAAATCAAGGAAAAATATGTAAATTTTAAAAATGAACCTCGTAATGTCAGGCTTTCATTGGCAGCTGATGGTGTTAATCCATTCGGAGAGCTTAGATCTACTTACTCACTGTGGCCTATTTTTTTTATCAACAATAGCATTCCTCCTTGGATGTCAATAAAGAGGGAGCACATAATGTTGACTATGATTATTCCAGGTATTTGATACATTATTTCTTTGAATGTAACATTTTCATTTCTCTCATTGTTTGCATAAATATATATTTTATTTATTTACTTACTTATATATACATATATCATGGGAGTAATTATTATGTACCATAATTTTGAACAATTAGGTAAGTACCAGGTCAAAGATATGAATGTATACATTGAGCCTCTTATCGATGAGCTAATACAGTTATGGCATGGCATCACTATGTATGACATCACTAAACCAATCAAGCAGAAGAGATTTCAATGTCGTGGAATGCTTGTATGGACAATTCATGATGCCCCGGGACTAACACATGTTTGTGGTATGTAATATTTCGTTGCACTTTAATATAATACATAATTATCTAAATTAGATATACCATATTGCATGTTTTAAAAATGATCTCATAGTATATTAATTGTTATTGATCCATCTATTGCAGGTCTTCAAACAAAGGGTAGATTTGCATGTCCAGTTTTTGGCCCTAAGATGAAGTATCGTCATTCGCCAGACTTAAGAAAGATGTTGTTTGATGAGTTTAGGCACTTCCTCCCTAGGAACCATAAGTATCGTACTACTGAAAAACATCTTTTCAATGATAAAGAAGAAACTAGATTAAAACCACAAAGAATGACACCTCAGTTGTGGATGTTGGAATATAACAGAATTAATAATCGTTGAGCAGCTGGTACGTAATTTGTGTGTGTATATATATATATATATATTATTTGTTTATGTAATGTTTGGAATTTTTTTTTAACTAATGAATTTATTTTATAATTAATTTTGTTCTGATTTATTTTATTCTTTGATATCAAGGTCATCGTCGCCGTGAAGGTACTAATATTGTACTTCCACCTGGAATGAAATGTTATCCTTCTCAATTCGTGAGGTTGCCCTACTATGAGGACCTAAAAATATCTCATTTGTTTGATACAATGCATGTCGGGAAGAATGTGACAAAAATGTTATGGCGAACCATAGATGGTGCACATGATAGAGATAAAATTGACAAAATTTGTGCTGACATTGAGAAATCAAATCATGCAATGAAAAGTGTGATTGACGAATCAAATAACAATGGAGGTCGAAATTATAATAATATTCCATGGTTATTAACAGAACAAAAAAGAAATGATGTAAAAGAGGTCGTTAGCAGAATTAAATTTCCAACAGGTTTTGCTTCAAACATAAATAATATCTTAACGAAGAAAGGTGACTTCAGTGGGGTGAAAACACATGATTGGCATACCTTTGTTAAGGTAATTTTTTTGGTATACGTTTTTGTATGTTATTGCTTGAATACATATTTTAAATTCTCCTTTTTTCTGTTTAATTTGGAAACCAATAACGATTCATTTTTTATTGTTATAGTATGTTCTACCTGTATCTCTCCCAAACGACTTTGACAACAATGTCAAACAAGTTATATATGGTCTTAGTAAATACATGAGGTAAGTAGTTTTGATTCATACGCAAAATCTAATTTCTACAATTTATTTTCGTACTTGATGAAATGATTATTAATTTACTTGTAATGAAATATATATTATGTTTCATTGAAATAACCTTGCGTAATGATTTGCAGATGGTTGTCATTGAAAGAAATCCATCAAGATGAAATAAAGTATTGGAAGAGAGAAATTCCTCAACTAATGTGTGAAATGAAAAAGTATCTACCTCCAACATTTTTCAATGCATAAGAACACTACTTGATACACCAAGTTGAGGAGATTGAAATGTGTGGACCAGTACACACAAGGTCAATGTGGATGGTCGAGAGGCACCTGAAATCCTTGAAGGCTTTGGTTAAACAAAGAGCACGACCTGAGGGTTTTATGGTGGAGGGATATGTGGTATATCAATCCATGGTGTTTATTATTAATTATCTTCCTAAATTAGCTGCGCCAGCCATGAAGGCGGTGTATTGCATTTTGGATGTGAACTCCATCAAAAAATTTGAAGTGGAGCACCTGTTGGGAAAAGGTAGAATGAAGAAAGTGAGAGGTAAAAGATTTATTATGTATAATACATATAATGTTTCATTTTTTTACATCATGTATATGATCATTATATTCATTTAGGTCTTATTCTTTCATGGTTTATTAATTAATATAATTTACCATGGTTATAAGTAATATTTATTAATATTGGTGAATTATTGTTTTTTTATTCAGGTGCTCAAGATTATGAGGCACTACTTTTATACATTGCAAACAATCTTGAGTGGATGAGTGAATGGATTGAAACATGTAAAGCATGTAACAACGGTAGGTTATCATGGCAACTACTATCTAAATTGATTAGAGAAGTGTATCGTAGTGGAGATGGAACGTTACAAACAGGGAAATCGATTTAGCATATGGTTTGAAAGATAGAAAGGTAAGCAATTAATTCACCTATTTTATTCATTACTTATTTTATACTATATTTATAATGTGACAAGAAGTTTGATTTTTCAGTTAATTTTCATGTTGTGTAAATTATATGTTTAATTATTAATTGAGAATGCATCTTTTTCATGTTTGGCATATTGCAGTTGAAACACCAGAAGGCTATGTGGTGCAATGGTCGTCAATTTCGCATTAAACAGTTGGATGATAACAGGAAAACTTTTGATAGTGGGATAACTGCAGTATTCCAGGTCACTAATGTTTCTTCCAGGAGTGACAGACATCCTCGAGAATCTAAAAATAGATATTATGGGTTCTTAGATGATATAGTTGAGTGTGACTTTCATTCCTTCAAAATAGTTTTGTTCGACGTCAAATGGTATAGGCTACGAATGAATGTACGTGATGATGATAGAACACTTATTCAACATGACAATGGATTTCCAATGGTTAAAACATCGCATTTTGAAGCAGGAAAAGATCGCTATGTTTTTCCAAGCCAATGCGAACAAGTCTTTTACTCAAAGGTTCCAGGTGAGAACGAATGGTCATTTTCTATTAGATATGATCCAAGAGGAAGGCCAGTAGAGTATATTGTAGAGGAAGAAGATGATATTGATCAAGAAGAAGATGATGCAGTGGCAGATGAGCAGGAAGATGCATTGACAGACGAAGAAGATATCTTAGAAGATGAACCAGGCATAGGAGATGAGGAAAAAATTATTGATGATGATGTCGACGAGGATATTATTGAAAATGACATAATTGATGATGATGATGACATGGTCGATCATTTCAACACCGTTTCTGAATCAGATGTTGATATAGATGTCGATCAGTTGGATGAAGATCAAGAAGATACAAAAGAAGAATATTGATACATATGTTATGTTCGAGTATGAGCTGGTATGTTATAACTTTATATTTTAATATGTAGGAATTATTGTCTTTAAATAATTTACTAATTATGTGGGTTTGTTGCATGTTGTTTATTATTTCAAACCAATAAATAATGGCCTTACTATTGTTTATTATTTCGTAGGATTCATTTGATTCTATGGTCAGGTCTTTGAAAAAACCAATTAAACACTTAAATAGTCAAGATCTGGAAGATAGGCTTTACCGCCACCATAAATTGTTGAAAAACCGGCCTTCGGTTCAGCTTGCTGTGCTGAAGACGAGGGTGGATTTGCATGATCAGTTGAATGAAAATGAATCAGATATTCGGGATGTTTTTGAGGGCAGATCCATAAGCCCCATAGATGGAGATCCCATTGCTACAGAATTTATGTTTGCGTTGAAGCAAAAGTATAGTGTTGTATCGGAATACAAATTAGAGGACAACTATACCAAGTCTAAATCAACTGAATCCAATTCTAGTGCTCTTGAACTTACCGAATTAAAGCCAGAAGAAGGATTTAAAATCTCTAATGGGAATGGGTATGGCAGTTCCAATATTGGATTGGATGTCTGTAGCTCTGCAATAGGCACTGGACCTGATCGTAATGAACCCCAACTAATTCAATGTGATGAAAATATGGACTTTGATGATGATCAGGAAAACAAGCCAGTGAATTTTGGCAATATTGAAGAAACTGAAGAGGTTTCCTGTGATCGATTGAATCAACTCAACCATAAGACATCTACTGCAGGCTGGTTTGTATCAGAAGGAGAATCGGTTTTGCTTTCCCATGATGATGGATGCTGCTCTTTTCACGATATAGAAAATTCAGAGGTGTGGAGGTTTTAATTATTGTACTTAATTTTGGGGTTTATGGGTGTTATAATTTATACATTTTGGGATTTTCTATTAGAAATAGGGAAAATCCTAGGGGTTAGATTATTCTCATGGTTTAAATTTCTATATTTGAAATAAAATTCACCAATTTATATTTAAAAAAAATGATTTTCCTAAATATTTGATGTAGTTTAAATAGGATGTAGTTCATTTCAAAAACTGTTGAAATTTTCTAGAAACTATGATTGGGATTTCAAGAATATTTATGCACTCTTTAAATTTTCCCTTAACATAAAGGGCAGCTGATGTATGAGTAATACGCAGTATTTTTTTTTCCAATCTCTAGGAGAAGGCTGAATATAAAGCTCCATATGGGCTTACCCCAAACATGTGGGGTGATTGCTGTTTGATCAGAGCAGCTGGTTTAGATGGTCGCTCTGGTAAATATGTTGTGGCAGCATCTGCAGGTTGTACATTGGACTCAGGTTTCTGTTCATGGGAATTTTATAATAAAGAAATTATGGCATTCCATACTGAATCGGAGGCCTTCACTTCAATGTCCAATACCATCTCTCCAATTTTGGCAGAGAGGGATGTCTGGGGGAGAAATTTTGGCTTTGCAAATGTTGTGCCAGAGAATCAACATTGGTGGTACAAGCCATGTGGGCCTCTTATGGTATCTACTGCCAGTGCCCAAAACACAGTTAATATTTATGATATTCGTGATGGAGATCCTGTGCTTTCAATGTGTTTGTTTTGAAATTTTAGGTTTCATAGTAAATCATCAATGGGCTCTGAAATAAAGCCGCACATTGAAATCTTGGATACATGTTTCATGCCAAAATCAGTTGTATCTTCCATAAATACACAATCTTGGACCACTCTATATAAATCTGCTTCTCAGACAATATTACATCTCCCTCATTATACAGGTGGTGTTCTTAAATGCATAGCAAAGGCATTGTTTTGGCAATCATTTTATAAGTCACTAGATATTGTGGGTACAAGGATCTAGGGTCTCCACATGAAACTGTGTTGCCCGGAGACTCACTCTGCCTGTTCTTAAATTTGTAAACATAGTAGTATGCCAATTCTTCTTTCATTTTGTATGCATCAGATGATTTTTTGTCAAAGTCCATAATTTTTTTTAAGTTTTATCCATCCCACTTCTGTTGTGAATGCACAGGTTTTTGGCTCAACACATATCTGTTATATCTTTGTGCTTTTCGTTTACTAACTATTTGAAATTTCTAGTTATATTTAGAGGTGTCTTTTAAGGGATGAGCGGAATTACTTGGATTTAGTGCTGCCAGGCTTATCATTTATTCTCCAAATGAAGCCCCTGTAATCTGTAACACTATATGGGCATGCAGCTCACTTGTTAAAATATAGTTGATACAATATGTTGTACATGAAGCCTGGAATTGTGTACATTCCTGGAATATATTAATTTGTAGGCATGCTTAAAAGAGAGATAGGGTTTGATAAAATCAAAAACCCTGAACATGAAGAAAAAAAAGAGGCAATTATTTTATACAGATAGAACCAAGACACTATCTCCTCATTAATAACAAAACCTCAGTCCAAAACTCATATGTACAAATTCTAGAAGTCAAAAGTTGAAAATTTCTGAAATGGAACCAGGCCCTTTTCAAAAGAATAAATTTAGTAAAAACAAGGGTGAAGAAAGTTATGTTATCAAAATTTCCACATACCATGTTAGCAAGGAATGACTCAGAGTCCTGAGTAGTGAGACTGAGGAATTTCTCTTTTGCTGCAGGTTGCAGTTCTCTTCTCCAACATGATGAAAAGAAAATTCTTAGCTCTGGAGTCTGAAGCCTGAGTCACAGCTTGGAAGTTGGTAAGGAAAATTATCAGGGTTGTTGCCAGTTGGCTTGGAGTTCGCAGCCTCATTAATTTTATTTAATGCATTTCCTTCAATGCTGCAGTTGTCATTGGCCAGCAACCTTTACAATAAAATTTATTAGATCCGTCACACTACGAGGAAAATTTGACGTGATCACTAATCATTGATTTCTTATTGTGATAACAAATATTGGAGATTTACTGTCCTATTTTAAAGTTTATTTTTTTTTTAAATTGAAACCGCTGTCGGTATACCAACACCTTGTAAGCGTCGCTCTTCTGACGTTTTGAACGATTTCCATTTTCGTCAGTTTTGTGACGTCCGTTGATATTGTGACAGTTCTTCCTGGCGTCGGTATTGCGACGCTTTTGGGAACCATCATTATTACGACGCTTCTGGAAAGCGTCGGTCTTGCGAGACTTTTTCAATGTGTTGGTCTTGTGACACTTTTGTACGGCGTCAATATTGCGATAGTCTAGAAACATCGGAAGAGCGACAGCATAAAGATGTCAGAAGGGCGACCTTCAAAACATCGGACCACATTTCATTGGAATTGCGACAGTTCTTCCTGGTGTCGGTATTGCGACGCTTCTGGAAAGCGTCGGTCTTGTGACACTTTTTCAATACGTCGATCTTGTGAAACTTTTGTATGGAGTTGGAACTGCGATAGTTTAAACCCGTAGGAAGAGCGACAATATAAATACGTCGAAAGAGCGACGTTCAAAACGTCGAACGACATTTCGTCGGAATGGCGACACTTTACAAAGGTCGGTTTGGGAAACGTCGGAAGAGCGACGCTTGTTTGGAAGCAATGGAAAAGGTGTCGGTATTGCGACACTTTGTCAAGGCGTCGGACTTGCGATGTTATGGTGAACCATGTTTTGTCCGCCCTTGAACTGTCACTCTTGCGACGACCATGTGTTGGAATAGCGACAAAGTGGCCATCGGAAATTTGGCCAAATTTTCTAGTGATAATACTTAGCGCATAATGTCAAAGTACAAAAAAACGAGGATCAATCATTTCCTTAACCATACTACCCAACTACCCTTGGTACATGTGAGTAATCTCCCCGAGTTTTGTTCTCTGTGTATTGTAGCAACAACATGACCAATAGTTTATACAAGATTTGTTTGAAGGTAACATTGGGATACTTCCAATATACCAAAGGTATGTGGAAGAGTAGTCCATTTATAGGTGTTTTCTAATGTGCTACTACTCGAAGGGGTACCAACATGGGTTACAAGAGGGTCCAACATATGTGACCACCTTCTGTAGTTCTTATGTGTATGCTTCCCCAACCATAGTTTGATGCATGTAACAATAGATCTCTATAGTATAAAGACACAAGAACACATCTCTATCCTTTTTTCTTTCTAAAATGGGTGGTGAAATTGGCTCGTAAAAGTGCTCTGATACAACTTGTAGTATGCTTGACCTGTAGAAAATATTAGAAGTGCGAAATATGTCATAGATACCATAGAAAATATCACAATGAGATGATAGAAAATGGAAATATTCTATTAAAATATGCAACAATATTGTTCACTTTCCTCTTTGAGGGGGGAAAACTCTAGTAGAATAGAGATCAATTGCAAAACACAACACAAGACCTCACTTACTATATTCAATTATATATAGTTTCATGAGATGCAAAACCCTAACTACTTGTGGTCACTTACATAATGATGGTTAGCCACTTTATTTATTATCTATGGCCCATTATAACTAATTTTTTCCCATTTTTATAATGTGAGTAAACGACTTACAATCATAATTAATGAGGTTAACTACTTATGTGATTTATTTATTAAACTAACTGATCATGAATCTTACTAGGCCACTTGGACCTATTATATTAAAAAATGGTTTAGGGTCAGACCCTAACAAAGGTGCTTCTTTCAAAGTCTAAACTATAACTTTTGTTTTATTTGAGCTATATGGTTGGAAGATATTGTTGGATCTTCATTCCAAGAATGCTTTATTTGGAGGGATATTTAGATCCTTGACATTCCAGGAGATGAAATTCAATGGGAAACCAATTTTTGGTAGAGGTAGATCTTTGTGATTTTCTTGCATTGGATACAATCCACAAATATTCTTCCTAAAATATCAAGCCTTTCCAAGGTTAATTTTCTTCCCCACTTCTTAGAGTCCTTAGTTCTCTTTTTGGTGATTCCGATCTGGTATTTGATTGTTAGTTATTGATGCGCTAATATCAGTTTTAGATTTAATACGAAAGTGCTTAATTTATTGGTCCAGCTTCCATGGATGGGCCTTTGTATTAGATTTAATTGTGAAAAAATGTTGTTTACAGTCTCCTGTTGCCTCTGCATCTTGCTCCAATGGCTTTAACACATCAAAATCTACCAAGAATGAGACTTGAGCCAAAATTTGTCGAAAATTGCCTCATTTATAGCAAAAACCAATTTCCCTACATTTTCTCCACCAAATCTGGAAATTGTCCAGCTAACTCCACTAAATTTGGAGTTCCTCCCTAAAATAACGCTCCCGCCAAATATGCTGCTATGTTAAACTACATATTAACGCGCAGTTAATGAGGAATTAGTGGATAAGCATGTCATTAAACTGTGTGTTATCCATTTGTTTAGTGGCAGATTAGATTAGCTCTAAGCACCATTTATTGTGGCTTAATCTTTGGATTAGTGGAAATAATCATGGTTTAACCATTTTTGAAATTTCCCACCGGTATGCTCACCCCTTGGTTCTCCGCTTACGATCATATGGGAGGAGGCTGGCCCCCTCCGAACCCTCGACAGTGGCACGAACAAACTTTAAATATGCATGGAGATCTTATGAGTTAAGACCCACGGAGTAGAAGAGATGGTTAGCACATTGGATTTGCACGTGGGTGGTCGCAGGTTCGACCCCAACCTCCGCACCAAATTTTTTTGCGCTCCACAATACCGTATAACCAAAGTTTAAAACTTTGGAATATAATTCATTTACCTCTGCCAAGTTTAAATCTTCTCCACCATATATATATATATATATATATATATATATATAAACTCTGCTAGTTTAGAAGCCTTCACCATGAGTTATCCCTGTCCGCTAGATATAGAATAAGAACCCTCTAGAGTTAGCCCTGTCCGCCATCTGTTAGATGTTTTCTATAGCCTCTGCTATATCCATAACTCCTCCACCTACGTTAAGGCCTAAAATGTAGGGTTTGAATAATATATGCACCATGTATATAATCTATAGATCCGAAACTTGAATATATGAGAAATTTGAAATTCCATTCAAGAGGGTTCCACACCATAGGAGACACGTGGCGGCTTCTGACTGCACCACGTGTCCAGCTCTGGTTGGACTACTCCAACCTAAAAAATTCTCAATCAACTTTAGAATAGGAGGAAAAAAAAATTCAATTCCCAAGAATCATTGGCGAATCTGACTGTGATACTTGTCACAGTGTCATTGGCTAAAAATTGGAGAATATTCCTTGGATATTCCTGAGATGCTGACTGGACTGCCAAGACACCAGTCTGTCACTGTTCTACACATTTTTTACCTATTTGGGAAAATGGACAATGGGTCATAAATTCTTCATCCGAAGTCAGATTTGGACGAAACGAATTGCACCAGAATCCTGGAAGTAAGCTCTATGTGGTCATTCTGGTTTGGATAATTTCTGAGCACTTTCATTTTTGAGCTAAATATTGAGTCTCTGATCAGATTCTACCTTGAACACCTGGCTTCTGAGTTACTTTGGATTTTTTAAATGTCATTTCCAGGAGGTGGATTTGATTTGGGTGGATTTCCTCCGAGTCATTTCTGCAACATACATCCTCCATCGTTATGAGGTCTATACCTTCTACATCCATGAACTCTTCTTCTTCGGTTAGAGTTGTATCCTTATCTTTCCTTGATGTGGTTCAACAAGGTTTTTTCCTAGAGCGCATTTTGTATCCATTGTGTAAGGCATTTGCATGTAATTCTTTATTGATTCTTCTTGGGGTGTTTCTTGAGGATGTTCTAGCTATTGGGTTTCAAAATTTTCTAGCAGATATACAATCACATCAAAACAATTAGATATGGATTTCCTTTAGGTGTTACAAAACTATTAGGTTTCTTATTGTGGTTCCTCTTGGAGGTGATTTTGGTGAGTCACTCACTATCTTTTGTTACACCATTTTTTGGTCATCTAACCTATTGTTATTAGATGGACCCAAGTACACCATGTAAGACCAATTTCACCCTAAGTAAAATTGCTTTCACTATGAGAATAACTTAGTAAACTACATTTATTAAGTTGTTTATGGTCTAAACAGGAAACCACATGAGGAAATATTAAATAAATATACATTTGTTTGATTTTCCTCAAGGAATAATTAGTTAAACATTAGTTTAATTAATATTCCTGGTTATATTTAACCCAAAACAAGGAAATTAATTAGATACATCAATTATTTATCTTATTATTTTCTAAGAATGATTATTTAAACCTTATTTAAATAATATTATTTGTTAAATATGACTAATTCACCCTTAAATAATTAAATAAATTATTATTTATTTGATTATTACTCAACCACATCCTTAAAATGATAAATAAATCATTTATTTATTTATTATTTACAAATAAAGGGATTTGACCCAAGTCAAATTCCTTTTCCCTCCAACAAATATAATAAAATATTCCATAAAAGTTGGATCTTGATTTGGTTAATAATATTTTAACTATGCACGAATATCTAGACCAAATCAATATTTTGTTATAAATAGAAGGGTTTTCCCATTCATTTACCACCTTTTGTTTCCTAAAGATCACCCTGGATCTAAACTTTTGGTCTAACTATTGATCCACCATCATAGTCATATTTTGCTACTATTTTTGTCTGGGTTTTCTACACCATCAAGAGAGAGGAATTCTAGATCTGAAGTGATGAGGATTTATAAGAACCCATCCCATTGAGGAGAACAGGGAACACCCTCTTGTGTTTTCCTCCTAGGTGCCATCAATACAAAATTCATTTGATATATTCTTGTCTTGTCTATTGGATACATGAAGTAAATCTCGTTTTTCTACTGTTTAATGTATTCTAATGCATAGATCTAGATTTTTGCAGCATTTATCTTGATCATCTTACTGCAGATCTGAAGATATTAGCAGTCATTTCTGTTGTTAGGGCTATTTGTTATGCGCAGCTAAAGTGGTCTTTTTTCGCACGCTTGGAATTAATATTCGTACCAACAACTAGCGACTCCACATGGGTTTACGATTACGACCGCTGTCATTTTTCTGATCCTTGCATATCCAGCTGCTTCAAACCCTAAGATTTCTCTTTAGCCCCTTGTTTTTTATTTTATTGATGTTTTTTTTAACCTATAAAACCATAAAACAATAAAAATTCTGACTTCTGTGTGTTTTCGGACCTATTGCGTAGGTGACAGACATCAGCCACAACTGAGATGACAAATTTTTTTGGAACCTGCCGCCGAGAGTGTCGGAAGTGCAGGTCACACTTTTTGGCCCAAAAATTGTGATCTGGACCTTTAGGGCACACTTTTCAGCCCAAAAGCTACGACCTTTGCTGAAAACAGGTCAGAAACTATACCTGGACTTTTTGCAGGGATTTTTTTGAAAGTTTTCTAGGTTTGTCTGAGCCTCTGTTCAGGGTTGTCTAACCTCCATCTCCACTCGTCTTGGGCCTGTACTTGTTCTGTTTCGCTCAACTAAGTGGGAACCTAGAACCCTAGGGCTTCAGTACCCTCCACTTTTTGTGGAAGAGTTTTTGTTGTTGCAGGTTGTCTGAAATTTCAGAGTCTTCAGCCATTTTTTTAGATCTGATACCTCACCTTCAGATCTGCTTCAGATTGGCTTTTTATCGATCCAAATCACCTCATCTAGATTTTTTTTGGTTTTCCTCTAGGGTTCACTCCATTTCCCTTTAGGAGATAGCCTTTTTCCACGTTTTTTACAACAATTTTTCCTCTGATTTGTTGTTGTTTTCTGCACCACTTTCCAACAGATTTTGTCTTTTAGATCCATATCCCTTTTGACCTTAGATCTATTAGCTTTTTTAGTGTGTTTTGATTAGTTTTTTTACTCACCTATAGACTAGTTGTTGAGAGACCCACCTCCTTGGGTTTAGATTATTGCATTTTTAGCTGTTTATTTTATGTTTGTTCAGGCCTATATACTATCATTTGCAGTTTTATTTACAACTATACAACACACTTTTTATTTTTCTCTACAAACGTCTAGGTTTAAAAATTAAAATTTACACACTTTTACACACACACCCTAAGTGAAAAAGGGCTTGGTTAACACCGCCAAGCAAAGACTCTAAAACATTGAAATCAATTGATCCTGCACCTCTTTTCCCTTGTTTCGACATTGTAATTAGTTGATCCTGCACCTCCCTACACTTGTCAGTCTCTTTTTCCTTGGTGCTGTCTTGTGTTGTAACCATTGTGCCACCAAGGCATTTATCCCGGAGACTTCTTGGCCTTCATCCTCAGTTTCTGGTAATAAAACTTACTCCTCGCGTAGGATTCGAGTTAGTCCTCCACCGAGTCCGCACACCGACTCTTCTTCTGGTCCTTTGGGTTCTCCTTCTCATTCCGCCTTCGGTTCTCCCCCTGACACCTTCACCATGTCTGGTGCAAGACTTGGTGCTGGTGGTAACCCCGACCCTTAGGCTGGGAATACCACTAGTAGGACCACAACAGACACTACCCCAACTGCACCCTTTCTCTCTTTCATTGCAGGCCTCAGCTTCCCCGATTTTGACTAGTTGATAAATGACCCTATACACCATGACGCAAGTTGGCCTGTTATGTTGACAAAGCTCCCTTTCGACATCCCAAAGTTTGAAGGTCTTGCTGGAGAAGATCCTTTAAATCGTGTTCGATATTTCCACATGTGGTGTTTGTCTAATTCCATTACCAATGACTCTGTCCATCTTCGGTTGTTCCAACAAATGCTTACAGGTGAAGCTTCTAAGTGGTATGTGGATCAGGCCCCTTCCTCTCAGACCACCTTTGTGACTCTTGCTCGAGCTTTTTTGTCTTATTTCCAGCTTCCCCTTTGTTATGACACTAGTATCAAACTTTTGACTTCTTTCTGTCAATCATCTGCGACCCACCTATCCGATCATGTCCAGGAATGGCGGAGAAGAAAGAGCCTATGTCAATCCCCTACCTTTGAAGACCGTTTCTACATGGACTGGTTCCTTAGATCTCTCTTGCCTCCTATCGCGAAAGATGTCGCATCGCATTTTCCTCAAACTGAAGAAGACACCCTCCAAATGGCGTTAGAATATGACCCGATCTACGCTCAGTAGGGTTATGTTTATACCGTTCTACCTGATCTTTCCAGACCTGGTGGTGCCAATGCATTGGGGGCACCTCATGCTGCTGACGACATCGTTGGAGCTCTCTCTCATTCATATGCTCAACCTACCATGGGCTATGGTTTTCCTAGAGGGGGGGGGGGCAACACCTCCTGCACATTTCCCCCTCCCAGTAGCATGTATCCAGGATACAACATGCCTCCTCTTTTGGCCCAACCTCCTATTTACCACACTATTACCCAACCTCCTTATTATCTGTATCTAGCTTGGTGCTCCAACTCCTACAACATTAGCACCTCTGTCTCCCTTGCCTTCTCAACCCCCGTAACAGCAGCCACCGCCCCCTGAGGAGTAGGTGGATGCATAGCAAGGATTTATGGCTACCCAACCACCTGAAGGACAGGTGGCCACTCAAACCATTCCATATGGTACCTACAAATACCAGGTTCTCATGATGAACTTTGCCCAACCTCTAACCCTAGACATCAATCTTCAGACTCGGTCCCGTCCGTACGACAAGCCTCCCGCTACGTCTGTCCTCGAGCCACCTCCTTCGGTCTCTATAGAGCCTCTTTCGACACCTAATGGTCTCTTGCAGATCCCTCAACCAAAGGCAGAGGTTCATACCAAGATCCCTAAAGGACCACTACGCTGGAATGCTACTTCTGCCAAAGCTGCCCCTTCGTATAGCATAGTAGATGATTTGGCGCAATCTCCTGCTGCCATTTCAATGCTGGAACTCCTCCAATCGTGCCCTTCACAATGAAAAGCTCTACTATCTGCCATGGATGTTGTAGATCCTTCTGACGATCGATTGATTATCTTTGATGTTGACCAGTCATAACATCCTCCTCTCCCTGCTTTCGTTGCCTTCCAAATCCCAGTCAAGATCCAAAACGCCAACGTTTCCCGGTGCATTATTGATGAGGGGGCATCCACCTGTGTGATATCCGCTTTGGTTTGGAAGCAACTCGGATCACCTGAGTTGGCTCCTTCCACGATTACTCTTCGATCATGGGATGTCCACGCCTCCTAGCCCATTGGCTTATTCTGCAATTGTCCTATTACTCTTGCGGGCAAGACTGTTTGCGTTGATGTAGAAGTTATAGATGCCCCCTTAGATTACAACATTCTATTGGGTCATAGCTACACCTATGTGATGTCTACTGTCCCATCTGCGGTTCACTGCAAGATTTTCTTCCATCATAATGGAAAGATAGTCACCATTGACTAGTTGACATATTACGAACCAAAGTCTCAGAACTCCTCTAAGTCCACCATATATTCGGGGGCCAATAAGAAAACTGTCGATCCTGTGACCAGCGTCTCACCCGGAGTCTACAAATATTCCTCATTGCTTGGGACATTCCCTGGTATTCCCCCTCCTGTCTCTGATCCCAGATCATCGAATGTTTTCATGATGCAATCGTCTTGGGTTGCCCTCAAGCGGCCTGCCTCGGCTAGTCAGCAGTCTCCTCGCTCGCCGCAACCTACTCCTATCCCTTCGATTCAGCCTTCTAAACCTGGCCCTTCAGCTGGTATCCATGAGCCTCTTTACCCTCCTGGAATAGTTCCGCCAGGCCTTAATCATTTAGGAGCCGTCCCTCCTGGCCATTACCCCTCTGGTCAGATATCGTTCCTATCTCCTCCCTCAGGAGTGTACACAGTACCTGTCATGGCCACCCTCTCTCTTCCTAACTTGACCCTTGGGATTCCCGTCTGGTACCTTGATCCTCCAGTCGCTACCCTGCCTGGTCAACCCCAACCTTATCTTGCTTTGACCCCAGTTCAACTAGTCCCCACGACTTCTCCTGCTGCAACAGTGCCTCAGCCACCTCAACAGGAACCACCTCCTGTTGCGACCACTTCGGGTAAGAAGGGAAAAGCTCGCAAGAAGGCATCAAAAGACAAGGCTGCCCCGACAAACCCTAACCCTCCTCGGCCTCCAAAGCATACCATCTAGTGTGCTTTGTGTGATATTTTTGGTCATGCCACCCATACTTGTCCGGAGTTACCTCATCTCAAGCCCATGGTTAATGTCACGTCCTCTAATTCTACGGTCCTGAAAACCTCTATCCCTTCCTCGACTGTAGCCAGGAGTCCAAATACTATTCACACCAACCACCCCTATGTTTTGTGTGATCTCCATGTCCATTATACCCACCTCTATCCCCGCCTTGAATAGTACCGCTCCTCTTTGGAAGTGGTTCGCCAATTTTAGGCCAAGCACAACGAGTCCAATGCTCCCTTATTTGCGTGTTTTTCTTCGGCAAAACTAGAGGACACAAATGCTCCCATTAACATTCCCCCTCCTGATGTCAAGATGACGGAGCCTTCTTCCACCATTTTCTACCTATCAACATCCATGAGACCCTCGGTGGAAGTCCCCTTGGAGACTTCCCCTGATGTTTTGCCTGACCTCCCTTCAACGATCACCCTGGGCTCAACATCAGTAGATCCTTTATCTGCTTACTCTTTTGTCACCACTTGTGACGATGCGCATGTGAACCTCTCTTCTCATGATGATGAGTCAGGTAGCTTCACCGCGTTAGGTGGTATTTCTTCTACCAGTCACCCCATCTTCTATTATGATGACGACATTATGGAAGTAGTCACCACCCATGAATTTATCTCTCCCCCCTTACATCGAACCCATGCATTCGAACCACATACACCTTGTGGCCATTACATTGACACCTAATGTATGGGTAAGGAGGCACCCATATTTGAGAGACCAGCAGAAGAAATTCTCCATAACTCACCTAGTGTATCTGGTCATTTCGACTTTAGTACCATTACTCTTCCACATTTAGAAGAACCTCTAGAGTCCCATATCACTTTAGATCACTCTAGGGATGATACCCCTCATCATTCCTTCATACTACATAAATAACCCAGTCCCTTCGACATTGTTGTTGACCAACCTGTGAGTTTTCTAGGAGAGCACCAGTTCATTATCTCCAAATCCTCCCTTTGGGATAATGACACCATGTATGCCAATCTGGAAACTTAAAGTCTGTTTGATTCATATATGCAATACCAAAAGAGATTGGTAATCCTCCATTCCCTTTCTCAAACTGCATAACCATAACGAAATCAAATGGCACACCACATCATTCAAATGTGTTTAGATTCCCCTTTTTCTAAATACATGTTGGCATGACCACAACATGGTTGGGGGAAACTATGCCCCTCAACCATAAAAATCCCAGATCTCAGACAAAAATAGCACTGAAACCCCCTTTTTTTGATAGGTTGCACTTTTCAAGTCATTTCCTAGGATAGGTCACAGTGCTACCCAGATCACAGAACAGACCCCCAAAAGTGCGTCCTGTCCTGTTCATGAGCTATGGTTACCTAAACTGAACTTTAATCCACTGAAATCAAAGAGTAGGATTAGGCCTCTTACCTGCAACTGATGGATCTCAATTCCAATGGTCAGTTTTTCTACTATGATCGCCACAAGATTTAGGGCCTTCTCTCCCCACTACATTCACCACAACTCCACCTGCAAATGAGTGAATTTGGAGGGAAACTGCCTTATTAAAAGAAAACCCCTAATTTTTCTTTCGCCTGCTACGACCAAACCGTAGACTAGTTTGATGAACCATGTGTACCATTGGAACACTCTCACTGAGCCCTCAAATCAGTATCTATTAGTTTTTAGTGACTTGATACTCCATCAAGACACATTTTTCCCAAGAAGCGTCACTTCATCCTTCCTAAAAATCGAATTTCTTCACTTGCAACACTCGTACTGGAGGCAGCACTTTGCCTCCATACTTGTCCACGCTCGTGTCAAATTTTTTCATGAATTACCATCTTGTACTCATGTTTGTATGGTCCCCATTAGACCTTTTTTGTGTGGCAGCACCATCGAGTCACCCTTGTTTAGAGCATCCAAGTTGAGTCACCATTGCATTCATGGAATCTATCCCGAGTCCCTTTGCATCCCACTATAGTCCATCCTTCATTGTTTGGTCCATCTCTCGTGTCGCACAATATGGCCTTTGGTCCCACTGTCCCCTATCCCTCATGATATTGTGTCAGTCGTTGCCAGGTCATCCATGCCATTTATGCTCTAACAAGGGAATTCGTCCGTTCGCTACTCAGTACCCCCCATTCCATCATCATCATTGGTGTTAGTCTGTCAGTCGCTCTACTATTTTCTCTCGTGCCTTAGTTGAGGATCTCTTATTGCCTCACCTATGGCAGATCTCCTTCTGTTGACATCAGCTCATTCATTCCAGAAGACAGGTCTAGAGGGCAGTGTACCTTGGTTCCGGCTTCCACTCTTGTTCGGTGCCTTGGATTAGGCAAAGGGGCTCCTTATTTCCCTTTGACTTTATTATTTCTCAGCTCCATCTCCTTTCAGCGTGATCAAGATCTGTATACTCGATGGTTCAGTGATGCAGTAGTTGACATTGGTGATTCCTGGGTGTGTGTAAGATGTCTCGCCCTCATGAGGGGGTGGCCCTATAGGTATCCCCCCACACACTCGGATGACCTCTTCATTACAACCCTCGATGTAGCTCCATACATTTGATAATGTCGGGCTCAGTTGCTTGCAGCGCCTTTTTGTTTGCATGCATTAGTCAGATTTTCAGAGCCCTTTCCTATTTTCAGGGGCATTTGGGTTGTATTTATATCTCATGTACTAATATATCATTGTACAAGTCCTGGCTGTTATCCCAGGCACAAAATGTATTTGGGATTCATTATCGTGTTTTTTATCTGGCTCATGTTTATGCCAGCATGTTCTATATTGGCGAGTCCTGTGGTTTTCTGGACACCTTATTGTTTGTACTTTGCCTTGGCGGGCATAGGTATGCCTCCCTCATCGCCTATAGCACAGGTACTCATGCATCAAAGAGACTTTTCACACCTGTAAGTCTCGCCTCCTCAGGGTCTATTTCTTTCAGCAGTTTGGTCTACCTTATATTTCTCTCTCTTTGACTTCCCCTTCGATGTCTAGTGATTGAGTTCTTACAACGTACTTTGGTTATATGATTAGCTCCTAATTCTCGCATGCTGGGTGGTAATCTGTTACACCATTTTTTGGTCATCTATCCTATTGTTATTAGATGGACCCAAGTACACCATGTAAGACCAATTTCACCCTAAGTAAAATTGCTTTCACTATGAAAATAACTTAGTAAACCACCTTTACTAAGTTGTTTATGGTCTAAACAGGAAACCCCATGATGAAATATTAAATAAATATACATTTGTTTGATTTTCCTTGAGGAATAATTAGTTAAACAACAGTTTAATTAATATTCCTAGTTATATTTAACCCAAAACAAGGAAATTAATTAGACAAATCATTATTTATCTTATTATTTTCTAAGAATGATTATTTAAACCTTATTTAAATAATATTCTTTGTTAAATATGACTAATTCACCCTTAAATAATTAAATAAATCATTATTTATTTGATTATTACTCAACCACATCCTTAAAATGATAAATAAATCATTTATTTATTTATTATTTACAGATAAAGGGATTTTACCCAAGTCAAATTCCTTTTCCCTCCAACAAATATAATAAAATATTCCATAAAATTTGGATCTTGATCTAGTTAATAATATTTTAATTATGCACCAATATCTAGACTAACTCAATATTTTGTTATAAATAGAAGGGTTTTCCCACTCATTTACCACCTTTTGTTGCCTAAAGATCACTCTAGATCTAAAATTTTGGTCTGACTATTGATCCACCATCATAGTTATATTTTTCTACTATTTTTGTCTGGGATTTATACACCATCAAGAGAGAGGAATTCTAGATCTGAAGTGCTGAGGACTTACAAGAACCCATCCCATTGAGGAGAACAAGGAACACCTTCTTGTGTTTTCCTCCTAGGTTCCATCAATACAAAATTCATTTGATATATTCTTGTCTTTTCTATTGGATACATGGAGTAAATCTCATTTTTTCTACTGTTTAATGTCTTCTAATGCATAGATCTATATTTTTGCAGCATTTATCTTGATCACCTAACTGCATATATGAAGATATTAGCAGTCATTTCTATTGTTAGGGTTGTTTGTTATGCGCAGCTAAAGTGGTTCTTTTTCGCACGCTTGGAATTAAGATTCATACTAACATCTTTCTCTTCAGCTTCCTTCTATTATACTTTTGTCTCATTGAGTGGGAAATCATGAAGGAGGTGTCAATGTGCAAGGAATTTGTGACATAAGAAGGGAATGCGCTTGTAGTCTAGCATCTAGATATTGTCCTTTTCATCTAATTACAAAGCTATGGATTCTGGGAGGGAGCTTGATATGTTCATGTATACACAAATCTGGCTATATGAAGTGTTCAAACCTAGTTTGGTTCTTCTGGAGAGTTAGATAAACTTACATATTTTATTTCTGATGTATGCTATGGTTTTTGGATTCTAGTATTCCTAGGGGAGGGATTATAAGTGGATATATACTGACATCCAAAATAAATCATCCTTGTCTATGTTAAAGTGTTCTGCTCGAGGGCACATGTAAATCCCCATTGTAACATTGCCTTGTAACCTTGTGTAAAAATGCATTGAGTTAGATTTTTTTTACAAAATGCAAAAGAATATAACTTCTGAATTAATTATTCCATACATTTAACTTACCATTAGATAAAACCATTATCATTACATAGAGTAACCTTAGGAATGTAATAATAAGTTATGTAGCATAACATCCATTGTTAGAACACATTAACATAAACTTCTTGTTGTAACTTTACATCAATTCCATGATTATTTTAACTTAGTTATCTAAACACATACTTGATAATATAAAAATTATGTCATGCAAGGAGTCAACAACATAATGGCACAATAAGAAAACCATCATTGGACACTGATATACCCTGGAAACCCTGTATGGTGAAAAGACATAAATGTTTAATTTTATTATTAAATGCTCTTGAGGGTGTTTACCCTTCATTCAATGTATTTTGAGGGATTCCATCCCTTGACTACTGTAATAAAATTTATAATAAAATACCATCTTAAATACACCATAACTATCTAAATGTTATTGCATTAATCATGATACCATTTACCCACAAATCCTTGATCTCCATGTCTTTGTGGCTTGGTTGTTTCAATCAATAGACCATCCTGAAACTAGCACTAATCAATATGCATGAACCATTACTTCTTTACTTGCCATATTGTTAAATATAATCTATCCTTTGCATAAGCCACCATCCTTCCTTTCCATAGTTATTTATTATAAATATATTAAATGTAAATTTAACCTTTAATTCACAATCTACATTTATTATTCTATAAGTAATAACAATAATAAATAAAAATAAAAATACAAAGAACTCTTTAATCTTTAATCTTTAATATGTATTAAAACTTCTTAAAAATTTTGAAAATATTTTTAAAATAACAAAATAATATAGTGGAATCAACACTTTATATCATTAAGGGAAATTTTCTATAATTTATTCCTATATAATAAATTTTAGAAATATTTGAAAATACTTTTAATGAAATAACAAAAATCTCAAATAAATAAAAAACATCTCAATAATCCCGTCAGCTCATTTTTTCTCTTATCCCCTCCATATTTATACACCTCTCCTGAGATCAATTTCTCTCACTTTTCTATCTTGATAATGAACCTCTTTAGATGGCTCGAAACGTTGATATTAGAATTCATTTAATGTGATGGGTCTAGAAGCAAAACCAAAACAAAATATAGATCGCAGAATTTTGAAATCTGAAAAAAAAAAAGAAAAAAAAAAGAAAAAAAGAAAGAAAGAAGAAGTATTAACCAACCAATAATAAATAATTAATATTGATTCTTCAAAATATATTCTTGTGTATTCGTAGAGCAAAAATAACATGTCATGGCATGCCTCTTTAACAACTTTGCACACACTTTATGTTGGGAAAAATACTGAGAGGGGGGGGGGGCGGTGAATCAGTATTTAGTGCAGACTGAAATTTTTTTACTTTTTCTTTCTCTAAAACCCATATGCTACTTTAATGAACCCAAGTCGCGCATACATGCAGATATCCTTAATAAAACTAGCGTATTAACAGAGATCTCATTATGCTGATAATTCTTTGCTTATATCATTGCATCATTCATTCATTAGATGTTTAGTAAGCAGTAAACATGTACAGTAAGAACAGAATAAATCATCACACATAAGCAACACACATGAACGCCAGGATTTAAGGTGGAAACCCAATTCGGGAGAAAACCACCACTGCCGTCGTCTTAGTCTTCAATATTTTATTATAAAGAAAACATCGTACAACCATGTACTGGCACAGACTCATACCATCACGTAGGCACCCACCTGCAGAAGGCCACAACCTTCTCTCATTTACCAGCCTCTCCTGGAAGGGAGCTACAACCCCCTGCTCTCGTTTACCAGCCTCTCCTGGAAGGGAGCTACTAACCCCTGCTCTCGTTTACCAGCCTCTCCTGGAAGGGAGCTACTACCCCCTGCTCTCGTTTACCAGCTACCACTAGAAGGGAGCTGCAACCCCCTCACTGAAGGCTTCAACCCTCAGCACCACCATGGACCACGTTTCACAAATTTTCATACTGGATCCAATAGCTTCCATACAACACAACTTGTAGGCCTCTTTTCATCAGATTTTTAGACTGGACCCACTCCACACATTTAAGCTCATCATATATCAAACTGAAACTTATAACCCCATCAATTCATTCATTGAATCATCAACCAATCAACCAACAACTTGATCTTCAATTAACATAATCAGCAGCATATTCATTATTAAACAACCCAGTTCTGTATGAATACATCATTGACAGATAGCAGTAAAACAACAAAACAGATCAGATAGTTCATTCCACTTACATCATCAAACCCTAGATTCCATATGCGCTTTTACTTCACTGAACCTGCGTATGTACGCACTTTCGTGCACACCAACCCGTGTATGCTTCTGTGAATTCTTCAGAAAACCCTCTCTTCCCATACGCGCTTTTCCTTAAGCAGACCCGCGTATACACGCGCTTTTACGAAAGCGAACCTGCGTATACATCTATAACTTTTCAGGACTGTGCAGCTCTTCAGATCAGATAAAAAACTTAGATTTCATCCTTTACTTCAGAAAGTATTTCGCCTCATCTCATATCTAAACATTCCATAAACAGATCTGGAAAATACATATACATTTCAGATCTAGAGATCCCTCTTCATCATTTTCTTCATAGCTGCATTATTAATTCATACCAATCAGTAAATTGTTACCCAATCCATACAGATATACTCCAGAGTGAAGTATTCATTCCATACCCAGACACATGCACTATCTTGCACCATGATTTTCTTCTCCTTATGTAGGTTTAGCCTTTTTCAATACCATAATCCAAAACCACACCACTTCCGATGGTATTCCTGGACAGGATCAAATAGATAATCAAGCGATCAATACATTGGGCCAATACCATGGTAATGTCCCCTGGTTTTATAAATTTAGAGCACAAATTGGCATACGCAACTTGGCACGTACTTTTCCGCGTGCATACGCTACTTCGCCTTTACAAACCCGCGTATGCTTTGTGACAAGTCATATTTATCATTTCTCTGGCACTTACTGGAATTCCTTTCTTCTGTTACTTCTGAGCTGATCTGTAGATACATCATCCTTCCTTATTTAACACAAGATAAATCTTCCTTACATATTTAACACATAGGTTGCTTATCATAGGCAACTCATCAAGCAGGTTTCTATCAAGAACAAGTTCATCAAGTAGGTTGCCATCCAAAGACAACTCATCAAGTCAGTTTCCATTAAGGACAACTTCATCTAGTAGGTTGCCATCAAAGACAACACATTGAATCATATTGCCAACAATCTCATTTCATCAAGTAGGTTGCCATCAAGGACAACACATGCCAACACTTTAACTAAAAGCACTTAACTATCAAGCATGTCTATTTCTTTTTTTACATGTGTATGATTATGACACATGTTTTCCCATATGTGTAAGGTAAAATACATAGATATTACAAAGACATGCTCACTTGTCCCTATTCCACATTTATCACAAGAAGGGAAACAACTACTTCTACCCACAAAACAGAATAATACTAAAGATTGTTCATGGCTATTATTTTTTCTTCACATGAGAAGAGGGAAATTATCTCCAAGATACATAACACTAACTATTATTTGCCTCACATAAGTCCACACTTCTTTTCCAAAGAAACCCACTACAACTACCCTTACTATTTTAAAGGAAATATAGCACATTAGCTATGGTTTTTCATGCGAATACATAAAATTTTCACAATAGTTGTTATTCCTACATGTAGATACATAATATTTTCTCAAAAGGAAGCTAACATGAGTATGAAAATTCATAATATTTCCAAAATAAAGCTAACATAATGCATGCAAATAAAAAATATATATTAAAAAAACCTTGCCCGCCAGATAATGAAAACACGTAATATCTTCCATGAAAACTATGACACTAGTTATTTTTCTTATATTTAAACATAATATTCTTCCGAAGGAAAACTATCATAATAGTTATTATTTATTGCATGAAAATACATAAACTTTCCAAAAAAAATCTATTGTAATAGTCATTCATTTCATGCTGGCAAATATATGCTCTTGTTCTAAAAAGAATGTAACATAATTAGCTATTGTTTCTATGTATATAAAACAAATATTCTTTCTCAAGAAAATTACTAAAATATGGATTATCCATGTGCATGTAAGAATATGTTCTTTCCAAGAAACTAATATTATTTTGAATGAAATCACACAACCTCTATCTAAAAGAAACTAACCCCTTAGCTATAATATTGGGCGTGAAAATACATTGTTTTTTCTAAAAGAACATATCACATTAAGTAATCTTTTCTGCATGTAATATGTATTTATTTTAAAATAAATTTAACATGTTAATTTTTCTTTTTCTACAAGCAATAGATATTTATTTTCCAAAAAATATAGAAAAATATCTATTCTTATTGCATGCAAAACAAATCTTTCTTTCCATAGGAAGCTAACCAAATACTGCAAGCAAGAACACATTTCTTTTACAAAAATTCAAATGAGTTATAGCTATTTTTCTTTTCTGTGTTTGTATTCACATATTCTCCTTCAAGAAAACCAATGTAATAGGAACCATACAAATAATATCCAACGAAAATTGATAAAATAAACAATCTTTCTGCACTCAAAACCCAGCAATTATTCAATAAACAACATGGGTAATCTATGCATACAGATTCATGAAAACCCTTCCAAGACAATTAATCTAATTATCTCTTATTTTTTCACTGCCCATGAAAATATTTCATAAATTACCCTCTTTAACTTATTTCCATTTTCAAGAAAAATAACTTGGATAGCATGAATGAAAATTTTTAAATATATTGTGGGATCTTTTCAAGAAATTAGTGCACGAGTATCAAGCAGAACTTCTAAGGAAAATAACACAAATAATATATCTTTCCTCACATAACCTTACACTATTTACTAGATGTAACACTTATGAACTATGCAAAATATTTCCAAGCGAATTAACAAATTTAAATATATCTCTGTGCACTAGAATAGGACGGTATTCCAAAGAAATAATTTTAAATAAAATAGTATAGTCAACCATACCTTTCAACACTAAAAAAATAATGAAACTTACAAAGTTAACTCATCCTTATTTGAGAGCTTCTTCCTCTTATAATATGCAAATCACACAACTCTCTAAAATATTATTTGCACAAGGCATCATGTTGTAAATGTGATAGTACGTGACAATGGAATATGAACTCTTGATCCTCAAATCTTGTCTCTAGCATCCAATCACAAACCATTAAAAAAATAATCTTATTTGTAATATCCTTTGGGGATTAGCATAGTAGTGTGGCTCTAACGAAGACGCGACCTAGAAAAATACGGAGACGAACATATAGGTTAGCATGGAATTTAACAAATGCACAATTTGTGGACTTGCAACTCTCTCAGAAGCTATGAAACCTTTTTGTTTTGATACCTCTCTCTCCTTTTTTAAGTTTATACAAGTTTTGCCATTCTTTCTTCCTACCCGCACCAACCGTATTCCCATGAAAACAATCAATGAAATGGTGGTTTCCCCTAAAATAAATCAAATCCTAAATAAATATTGATGAAACAATTAAATAAATTTAATAATATTTCATAATATGTGAATGTGATTTTGAAGGGTTTGGGATAATACATACTCCCCCCCAAAGTAAACACCTCCCTTGGTGTTTATCATTCAATTTTTCTCATGATATACAAATATGAATAACTCAGAAGGGGATCCTAAGGGGATCCTTCCCCATCAAAATGAAGGAATTCTATTTCTAGAAATACCATTAAATGATTTTATTTTTATTTTTATCAATAGTCATAAGCATTTAAAATGGAAAAAATATGCAATTTTTACTTTCCATCACTTAGTCATTATTCAAATTCATATAAACTATTATCACTCAGAAAAGTGAAACATTATTTGACATGGTCATAGAGTTCATTTGTCATAAGTTGGTATAGAAAAATTTTAATTTTTTCATCTTTAACCTATCCTAAGGTTCAAACCCACCTCCATTAAAGTCATATCCTGTCTCATCAGTCATCATTTGTTGACATTTTTCATTTCCGAAGATTTTGAATTCAAAAAGGTTACTTTAGCCAATTTTCCCTCCTTTCGTAGCATTTTACACTGTAAAAAGTCATTTTTTGCTACGAAACTGCCTAATAGTTTCATAGCGAAACTATCAGAAAATGAACTAGCCATGCTATGAAAAATGGTTTTTTCTGTCTGTCTTGTCTAATCCATTGCAAGGTGTCAGTCCAAGATTATAAGAGTTAGGGTGGATGTCATTCGAGTCAGTTAGGGTTAAATCAAGGTACAAAGGTCATGTCTAAGGTCATCATTACTGTTTTTAGCATGTATGAGTCATGATTAAGGCATAAGTTGTCATCAAAACTTTAAAACATTATCCAATTGATTCGTTGCCATTCTCTGCTTCATCTTTGCATGCTATTGAGTTATGGAGAGTTTTTTCACCAAGCCAAGCTGGTTGCTAAAATTTTCAAAAGTTGGAGGTGTCACTAATCAAGTGAGGATGAGACAGTATAAAATCACCATAACTACAAAGAAGAAGACCAAAAAAGGTGGTCAATGCCTCAGATATGAGCCAATGGACATGAATTTGTTGAATGAAGACCCAACTGCATTGGAAGTGTTTATAAGAAAAGGGTGTTTGCAATTCTGCCAAATTCTGCAAGGGTTCCATTTGCAGGTTTCAAAGGAATTTGCTAATATTTTTACTAGATCAGCTTCAAAGGTGGGAATGTTAAATCTCATAGTAACACCAGAAATAATTGCAACAACAACAAGAATCCCTATAGGAGGAGAGAAATGGTTCAAACACATCAATTTCACCATGCAGGACTGTAAATAATTCATCAAGACAGAGCATAGTGAAATTGATCTCACAAATGCTATCCCAAGGAGCTACATGAAGGAAAACTACTCAAAGATGTTGCTGACCATTCAGAAGTACTACACCTGTGAAGGGGGGTATCACATGGTCTACTCCTACCACCTCAAGCTTCTGCTGCATTTTGTGGGTAAGAGTTCTCTTGATTTTCCTTTTTACTTATACAGAAGCTTTGCTAAAATTTCAGACAAGGTTCAAGTTAAAACATAAGGAATTGAAACCTCTCTCAATTCCTTGGTCATATTTTTTTCTCATCAGTGGTTTTGAAGTAGATGATGTCACTCCTAAAAGAGTTCCCAAACCTAGAGATATCCCATCACCTTCAGTGGAAGAGAAGTCAGAACCAGTTAGCATGGAGACAGAGCCTTTGCAGAAGGCTGACACACCCAAAGTTACACCTGCAAAATAGAAGTCAACAATTAGCAAACATGGCAGCAAGAGGGTTACAAGGAGCCAAACAAATGTTAAAGCTAATTTAGAGGACATCTTGCATGCCATTGATATTGAATAAACTCCCATAGTCCAAGATGAAGACATAGATGAGGGAGGAAGGAAGCTTAAGAAAGGCAAAACAACTAAGAAGTTAGAATTTGCAGGTGATGATGTTGGATTTATGTTTCAAGCTAGGAAACCAATGACAAGACATGCCATAAAAGAATTGGAAAGTAGCAAAGAAGCTCAAAAGGTCAGTGAAATTGTTCAGCCACCACCAAGCATCATAGACCTCTCCTCACCTGCAAAAGAATATATGGTCATCAAGAAAAAGAAGGGCAAAGAGAAAATCACTAAAAAGACAGAACTTGAAGCCCTTAAGGAGCAGTTGAAAGAGGCAAGGGAAGAGATATCAGTATTGTGGAAGGAGGAAAAGAAGCATAGAGCTGAAAGTATCTAGTTTGAACAAATGAGCACGATTTGGGAGGATCAAGTCACAAGTGTCTCAAAGACCTTGGATAATTCAGAAAACTGATAAAGTGGACTCAACCACTAAGAGGAGAGTTCAAGCACCTAAAGAAGGTAAATATACATTTGCAAGTCAAGAACAGCTTACTGAAGGATCAAGTGAAAGACCTAGAACAACAACTAGAGTTGATTCATGAAGAGCTGGAAAAGAAAGGTTTGAAGATGACTGTGGTTGATGAGCCAATTGCTCAACTGATCATTAATGAGGAAGAAACACCACAAAAGTAATAAGATGAGATTGAACATGATTTAGAGGGTCCATAACATGTATAAAATCAAGTTTTTATAGCAGGAGGTCATTTTGTGAAGATAATTTTGAAATTTGTACTTACTGCACTTTTACATAGTTTCGTAGCATTTCCTAGGCTTAAAGCCAGGAAAACGCTACGAAAAAACCTGTAGCAACCTTTTTGACTCTAAAGTCACTTTTTGTAGTTTTCAAGGAGGGATTTTGATGGTGGTGATGTGTCATGACTTGGTTAACACCATGGAATAGCAAAGGAGAAAAGTTATAGAGTGTAGAGCTTAATTTCTCAACATTACCAAAGCTCGCTACGAAACTGTCCTATTTTCGTAGCGAGCTATTTTTGAAGGTTTTGGAGCATCTTAATGGCAGTTATAGACAACTAGACTCCTCCAACATGTCGAGGGAGCTTATCATTAAATAATTATGACTCGGAGGAAGTTTTGTGGAGACAGGTCATCAGCCAAAGTATTCTTTGAAGATAAGGGTTATGTATTCTTGGAAAATAGGGTTATGTTCCACATGTCTAGGAGAGTCTTAAATATGTAAAGTGGTAATGAACCTATCATGTATATTTCGAGCATGTGATGCTTATTTTGTAACTGTCATGTAATTATTTCACAAGATAAGGTAGAATTATGTAATAAATAGGAGTTAGAGTCCTATTAGGAGATGATATCCTCAAGGTATAGCTGTCATTTTTCTGTTAGGAGTTATGTTTTTCAGTTATATGATGTGTCATAGGATAATTCGATGATATAGCCACCAGGCAGATCATCATTGATGTAAATAAAGTATATTTAAAGATAAAGCATCGAAGTAGTGAGGGGTTGGAAATTTTTTGCACCAAAATGTTGCTTTATGTATTTTGACTTATATCAGTAATAAAAAGTGGCTTTCTTCTTGACAGACCTGAGATTCTCATGGGGTTTTTACTGTCTTATTGATCTACATCTTTATGTTTTACCACTTGAAGTAGATTTCATTTCTATTACTCAGAATTTATAACTCTATGCTCTGACTTCCTTTAGTAATGAAATGATTGTATTTTCCTATGCTATATGAGTGAATTTCCTTTGTTAAAGACCTATATCTTCCTCAGCTTCCATTTCAAGAAACCTTGCCGCTAAAACTACTGATTTTTGACTCCATAAGCCCAATGGTAGAAAACTTGCATTATTTCAACCCACAATCATAAAAAACAAGATGCAATTTATATAGAGTTAGCCATCTAGCAATATCATTAACCAATATCATAAAATATCTTTGAGAGAGCACTCTCAGACTGAAGAAGTTAAACTTCAGTGAAAAGCTAGTTTGAAACAGTTACACTAAGTTGTTTAATCAGCAGCCAATTAAGTACAATTTTGTGATAACATTTTGGTGCATCTGTCGGGAGTCTGAAGATATACTTTTCCCAAAAAATTTGAAGCTGAACTCTTGAAGGTAGCAGAAGCTTAAAAGCTATTCGAGGCTGCAACTACCTTGGCGACTCCATTCAAAGTTCTCATGTTAAAAGGTGGCTTTTAAAAGGAGATATAAGAGGAGTAATCCTGACCTAGATCCACCTAAAATTGTGGATAATCCAAACACAATTTATTGAGGCATTTAAGGAATTTATGCACAATTAAGTACTCCATTACACACAGAAGCCTTGTCTTTTGAAGTTTTAAGAAGTCTTGAAGACAAAAAGTTTGATGATAAAATTCAGGAAGTCTTGTTTAGGTCTGAAAATGAAAAAGAATTGACTGAAATTTTCTTAGACCTACATACAAGAGGTATTTATACCTTAGACTTAGTGACCCAAAAGGATAAAGAAGAGTTTTGGGAAGCAGTCACATCAGAATTATTGTTAGAGAGGGAATATTTGGATAGGTTGAAGGAACTAGACCCATTTGAAATATTGCTAAGAATAAAATTTGGTGTCCCTCTACCTAACTGGAGTTGAACCATAACCGGACTACAAAGACCAACCAACCCACATCCTAACAATTCCTTTTCCTCTACTACTGATGTCCCTAAAACTACCACAATCCCAATCATCACGACAGGAAATGTGCCACCTCCACCTGCTAGGTATGCCCCTCTTGTTCTCCCAACTGTCCTTAATGCCCTTCCTAGCAAATTTTCTGCTAGAATCAAGACTTGGGGAAGTGATGAAGAGATTACAACTGAAGAGCATGTAGACCAGTTTAATGAATTCATAGACAGGGAGGAGGTTGACCATGACGATGTCAAGATGAGATTATTTGCTCATAGCTTTACTGGTGAGCTCAGAAAGTGGTTCAAATCCCTTGCTATAGGAAGCCTCCATAATTGGAATGAATTTGAAGATAACTTCTTGAGAAATTGGGAAAATAGAACCAAACCTGTGCAAGCCCTCACTGAGTATAATAGTTTGAAAAGAGTTGTAGAGGAAACTATCTGAAATTTCTCCAAGATATTTAATAAATTTTATGACTCCATCCCTGCCCATCTAAAGCCTCCACCAAGAGCAACTCAACTGAGATATGCTGAGGCATTTGAATATGACTTTTCTATCTTGCTAAGAGAAAGAGAATCCCCCTTCATTAGCTGAAATTAAAAAGAATGCTATGAAGGTGGAGGTCAATATGTTAGCAGCCAAAAATTCCAAGATGGGAAAGACAAAATTGAAAGAAGAAGATAAGCCTTCCACCTCAGATGATAAATTTGACTCCATGATGAAGACAACGGAAATATCGATGGATAGGCTTTCCCTTGGGAATATCTTCTAAGGCTTTCTATTACCTATTCTCTTACTTACACAAGGTAACTTGTTACAAGCTATTGAATTAGAGTAGTTGCTCTAGAAGAAGCTATATAGTAAGCTAATGAAATCCATCCATAAGGAAAGGAGTTCTTATTCTCTAGTAAGATAATTCCAGCAAGCTATCACAACTATCAGAAAGGGAGACCAGACCAGCTCTAAGCAAACATGCCAACAAGAAAGCTAGGAGCAAGCTATCCTCCTGTTAATTCCATCCAGAAGCAAGAAAAAATGAGCCCTTATAGTGAAGGAATGTGAGTTGTTCTGATCCACTATTCCATCCGGAAAGTCAGTAGGCATGTAAGCTTGTTCCTCTGATCCTTTATTCAATCCAGAAAGCCAGCGAGGCTAGTTGATAGTACACTAGGTTTCAATCCATAAGAAAAAAGGGAGTTCAGAATAGGAGTTTTGATCCTGTAAATACGGTTAGCTCTAACTGAGAGTTGTAAGGTTTAAGGTAGGCTCCACCACGCCGGGAAGGGAGAGTAACTTGAACTGTTAACAACTTGAACTGGTGAACACTCCCACCTAAGATAGGATTGAACATACTTTCGGAGCTAGATGTCGTTGAACACTGTCCATCGGGCATGGTTAACTGCTTTCTTTCTTGCTTTCTTTCTCATTGAACTCTTCCTCGGTGGCGGGGGTTTATCTCTTCCCATGCGCCCATCCTCACCCGGGGGTCTAGCATCCTATCTATAGAACTTCTCTTTCCATGTGACCTTCCTTGCTCTCTCTTTGGTCGAGCAAGCAGCTTCGCACCTTGTCCGCCAAAACATTTTACATACACCCCGGTAGGGTGAGTGAGTGAGGTGAGTCACAGCCAGAGGGTCATTCCTGATATCCCAAAACCCCATATTTCTATGTTACCAGGAAGAATTTGTCTGTAGCCATAGTCTGTGACACATAGTTGGTTCTCCTTGACTGAGGATAAAAGCCGCTGGCTGATAGTCATAGTCGCTAATTTTCTATAGGAAGTTGTTATTTCCAATAGACACTAGTCATAGCCCCCAACCATTTTCCCTAATCATTTTCAATTTTCATTATAAGAAGGTCTGCTTATAGCCCCGGTCAAGTCAGCCGACAAGTCAATCCTCCAGTAAGTCCTAATTACCACTAGAGTCGATACCCAGGATACCCTCATTACCCGCCGGTTGATCCCAGTAAATTGACATAGGGAGGAGCATTGACAGTATGCCAATAGGAGAGCCAAGAGTCAATGCTACTTGTTTGGTCAATTTAGTGTTTCCTAAATTGCTAACATAAATTATCAACCAGGGATTCGTAAGCTGACGAAGTGTGGCGCACTATATGTGCAAGATAACCTATCTCTTACTTTTTGTCGTTTTTGGATTTTATGAAATTCTAAAAGACAAGTATGGTTATGGATATTCAAGGCAATGATGTCCTTTATAATGATTTACCAACTTGAAACTGAAAAAGGAATTTGAAACATACAATGACAAAACTTGAAAGGAAATGAAAATGTGCTACTGAAATGAAAAAAGTGTTGCTAATCTAATAAATCAAAACAGTGAACTAGTGAGCATGAAACCAAACTATTCTTGCTGCTGTCTAAACACAAAAGAAACTATGCTGAAAGAAATTCAAAAGTTGCAATAAAGTAAATCTAAATCAAATTACATCAACTTGTCTTCTGATCCCTCATCATTAGTCCAGCTATGATTTTCGGAAGTAACCATAAACAACTTGAGTAACTGATATCTAACTTGCAGAAAGTAAACTAATATCAAACCACACATTCATAATTCAATCCCTCACCATCAGTCCAGCTGTGGCTTTCGGAGGTAACTCAAGATGTCATGCACAATTTAATATTTCTAACTTGCAGAAAGGAAACTAATATCAAACTACACACTCATACTTCAATCCCTCACCATCAGTCCAGCTGTGGCTTTCGGAGGTAACTGAAAATGACATGAGAAATTTAATATATCTAACTTGCAGAAAGTAAACTAATATCAAACTACACACTCATACTTCAATCCCTCACCATCAGTCCAGCTGTGGCTTTCGGAGGTAACTGAAAATGACATGACCAATTTAATATATCTAACTTGCAGAAAGTAAACTAATATCAAACTACACACTCATACTTCAATCCCTCACCATCAGTCCAGCTGTGGCTTTCGGAGGTAACTGAAAATGACATGAGCAATTTAATATATCTAACTTGCAGAAAGTAAACTAATATCAAACTACACATTCATACTTCAATCCCTCACCATCATTCCAGCTGTGGCTTTCGGAGGTAACTGAAAATGACATGAGCAATTTATATCTAAATCTAACTACTGAAGCAAATGTGCAAGACTGAAATAAACAACGCAATACCAGAATTAAACAAAAAACTAAGAAAAAATAAATTAGCAACAGAACAATATTGATTCCATGTCATTAGTCAAAAGATATGCAAATGCCCGGGCTGCCATGAAAGATTAAGCTAAAAACTATGATTTCAAAAAGCAATCTAAGTAAAGAAATATGACAAAACAGAATTGAAAGCAACTTATCTAGAAAACATGTAAAAGCCTCCTTGGATAGCAGGGGCCCTCTGCTACCAATTTGGTGTAGTTCTTAGCTCCTTGAAGTTGTAATCAAAACAGCATCAAAGAACTGAATTTCTCTATTAAAAAGAACTCATAAATTTACATCCCATTCCATCTTGAACTTTGTTACAAAATACTTCTCTACTACTTTTTCATTACTTTATCATTACTTATGATAGGAGAAAGCTTCTCCTATTTATACAAAATATGAGGAGTCATCTCATTAATGGGAGTCCATGATTCTCTCCCTCCAACTCTAGAGTTACAATCAAAATAGGAAATGATAAGACACATGTCTTTCTAGAGTTTCAACACAACTTGAGGAATGAGACCCATACTCTTGGGTTTCAATACGACAAGGAAGTGAGACACATATCCTCTTGATCCCATAATCTTCTCCAATAAATTCGAATTTGGCCTTAGAGTGCCACATAAGGGTCTTCTAGAAGTCTCCTTTTGACCTACACATGTCACAAAACTCACAACACATATATAGATATATGAAACTATGTTAATTTTCTAGTTTCTAATCATAAATTCATTTACAAATACATAAAATAAATAACTTTGGAAAACAAGGATCCTAACCCATATATTTATGTAAATGGTTACTTGATGTAGGGTTTTAGGTCAAATGGCTATGAAATAAGAGCTAAATGGTTATGACATAATGGAAATATGTATGAATATGGAGAATGCTTTTGAGACTCAACATACCCCCCAACTGAAGTTGTTGCATGTCCTCATGCAACTATTGCAATGATTCATTTGTCCATGAGTTGATCTTTTATGAGTTTTTACTCATATAGAATCATTCCAAACTTTGCTTCTTGATATTTTCCTTTTTGGCAAAGTATAATACATTTGATTGCAACACACTTTTTTTTTTTTTTTCAATGGTTGGTTCTTGTGTGACAACCATTTTTTTTTTTGAAGCATTGGTTCTTGTGTATCAATGCTTTATTTTCTTTGTTGCATCAAAGTTCATGAAAACATTTAGAATCAATTACTTCATCAATGAATTGATCATTTGCAAGACATATAATCTTTTGGATCATGTTGCAACAATAGTTAGTTGGGAAGTATATGTGGATGGAAATGAAATGAAAATGTGTGATAGTGTATGACATGTGGATATGAAATGATGTCCCTTCCCCCCCCCCCCAACTAAAGATATGACAATGTGGAAAAGGGAGTGAGAAATTTTTCCAAAGTTACAATTTTAGCATTCTAATGAATTACATGACTAAAAATTAGAAAACAACATACCTTCACTTACCTTAAATGTGGATGAGTTGTGTATGTGTGGTGGCTGCAAAATTCTGATCATATTCTTCTTCAAGTGGCTGAACAAGAGAAGTCATGGATAAAGAGATGAGATGACTTTTTATTGCTTCTACTAAAACTTGCTGAAATCTGCTCCAAAATGCTGAAAATAATAGTCTTCATGTCTTCAAAACTCATCGGCATAATTCCTACTATGTGAAAAGATGTTCTGATGTCGAACATAGTAGGAAATTGTTGATTTAGTGGCCATTAATGGATGCCACTAGTCAACACGAGAACTCTCACCATTGATGACAATGAGAGTCAAGATGCCCAAACACATCTTGCTAGGTACGAATGATTTTACTGATGTCGAGTCACCTAGAAGATCTGACAAAAAAGAGACATTAATGTATTCCCATTGTTTGTCAGCATGAGAACTTGCCATTAAGGCATGCAAGCCTCAAGGTGTTTTACAAAGAACTTAGACTCAAAGGACTATGGACTCAATAGTTTGCATTGAAGCAGGGCTTATTTGCGGAATGAAAATGACAAGAAATGAAAGATGGAAATGGAAGATGAAAATGGAAAGTAGAAATGGAAATGGGCAATAAGCATGTGAATGAGCTTCTTGCTTTTATTTGTGGGTTATGTATGGACAAAAAGAAATGGAAAGTGGATGTGAATGTAAATGGAAAATATGAAGTGAAATGGGGTGAATGGTTTATTTTGAGGTATGGATGTGATGGAGACAATAGTATCTGAAAGTTTTTCAAGTGTTTGGATCTGATTTTTCATCAGCATATTTCCTCCTCTTTGTTGCTGATCATCCTCTTATGAAACAAGTTGGCCTCTTAAAGAGACACCATTCTCTTGTAGTCATTTGTCCTTCCTCCTGGAACCTGCAAAAAAACTAATACTTCTTCTGCAATGGAATGTAAGATTATCAAAGGGAGAGAGGTGATCAATCTCTCTAGTTATGATATTTACACAAAAAATAAGAATTTGTATTAATGAAACAAGTTCTCAAAGGAAAAATCAAAAGAATTTATACCTGTTTTGGAATTAGTGCCTCAAGTTGAACGTAGCTTCTTTTCAGCAATTTATTTCATTATTTGCCATTTCAAACTCTAATGATGGATTTCTCATTGTATAGATCTTGTTGAGACCTTTCCAACGATACTTAAATCATCAAAATCTGATTTTGTATGAGAAAGTTAGGCTGATTTGAACAATGAGGTTTTTCAGCGGCGGAATTGCAGAACAGCTGCGGAATTGGACTTCAGCTGCGGAATTGGACTTTAGTTGCGGAATTGAAGAACAGCTGCGGAATTGGACTTCAGCTGCAGAATGTCGACGGTTTCTCTAGCTAAAAATCTTGAATAAAAAGTTAGCCATTCATCATTCATCATCAGTTCAAATTTAATCAATACCTTCAGAAAAACGAGCAAATAACTTGTTCATTTCATTGATTCAAAATTATTGATTTTTTTATTTTTTATTTTTTTAATTTTTTTTTTTTAAACAACAAAAGAGAAATGCAATTTTTTTAAATTTCAACAAATGATGCTAAATAAAGCAAACTCAGATACATTGACCAATCGTGACCTTGCAATGACCATAAAATGGTAAGTGAAGATCACATAAGATGAAAAATAATATATTGGTAAGCATTGAAGAACATAAAAGACATGATTGCTATTTCAAAATATAATCTTTCATCTCTTCAAAATTTACTTTTGTATCTGTTTGATCCTTGAGGGCTATCACAATCAGTAACTGTTCAGGACCACCCCCCTCAGTTGGAATTCCAATTGCAGCAGTTGCCATTACAGACACGTTCAATCTCAATTGAGCTTACCTTTATGCTACTAAGGTTCATTGTGCCATCTACACGACCATGTGCTTGATAATATCCTCCTGTAGTTTGCTCAATTCATCCCCATGCCCTCTTAATGTCTTTCCATAGTGATGTGGCATCCCTTTGAAATAAACATCATAATGGTTGGTGTTTAATAATGTCATTGAAGCACCAAAAATTGCTGGGCAGATGATAAAAGAGATGTGAAATCCAACATTCAGAAAACGAAATTGAATTAAATTCAAAAATGAGTGGAATGTGCATTGAATGCCATGATAAGAGTTTGATTTTGATTAGAATTCCTCTTCCTAGAAATCAGGAAACCGAATTATCAATGCAGAGTGCCATTTTCAAATTCTTCACTCAGAAAAAATCGTTTTTCCTCACGCGGCAGGGAAAAATGGCCTTCAAAGAACCTTGAATTTCTCCCAGACCGCCACTCATTTCTTAAAACGGTTTCTGGGTTATCTAATTGACCATGTTGGAAAAAAAACCCATGTTTTATTTTTTCTAAATTCATCTCCAATCGATTAGAAAACGTGTTTGAAAATGACGTGTCAATAACAGTTTGCGTTTTTCTGGGATCTGCCTCAGCAACAAAAATCGTTTTCTTCAGAACGTGGTTCAAAATTGCGTTTCATGTGCATCTTGTTTTCATCCCTGGACTGTTCAGAATCACAATCTCCCTTTTCATCTACAGGAATGGACAGAAAAATGCTCTGCCATTGCTATTTGACAGCGTATTACAGTGAACAGTATACCAAGAAGGCCGCTCTTTCATTTGTACAATCGCAGGTCTGCTGTTATGATCAGAATCAAAATATTCACCTGGATTGCTGGTTCAAAATTTACAGCAGTGCCATAAGCAGCAGCCATCAAATTGCTCATCTCTGAATGATTGTGACTACAGAACTCACAAGAGCATGATTTCTGCAAAAATTGTTATTCTCAGAAAACTGGACTGTGCATGCATTTGAATTGTTTTGAAATGGGGCGCTAGGTTTGAATTGAATTGTTTTGCATGCATTTGAATTGTCATATCTGATTTGCCTTTTTGAATAGATGGAGTTACGAGCCTGTGCAAAAGTTCTCAACGTGGAGAAACTTTGGTGTTTTGTTTTATTGAAAAAAAAAGTGCCATGGCTATTTCATGGATTTTTGTTTATTGATTTGATTTGTTGTTGTTTTTTTTTTGTTGTTTTTTTTTATTTGTTTTGTTAATAAAACTATATATGTTATATTTCAAGAATTAAAAATATACATATATGTTTTACTAAACAAAATGATTTATTTATTTATTTTTTTTTTAAATTGTTTTGTTAATAAAATTACACATGTTAAATTTTGGAAAATTAAAAATATACATATGTAATTTACTAAACAAAAACAATTTATTGATTTTTTTTTTTTTTAAATGATTTGTTATTAAAATTATATATATATTTTCAAAAATAAAAATATACATATATATCTTAGTAACAAAATTTTTTTTTTCCATTTTTTTTTTTAATTTTCATTTTTATTTTAATTGATTTGTTTAATAAAATTATGTATGTTATATTTTCAAAAATTTAAAAATACACATATATATTCATTAAACAAAAACAATTTATTGAAATCAAAGTTTTTCATGAATTTTTTTTTTTTTTTGTTGAATCAATTGAAATGATGAAGTTTTATTTTGTCTCCTCTTTTTTTTTTCTTTTTCACATAACAATTCTTTTTCCGATCCTCCAGATCACACAAAGTGCAAGAGGAGAGCATACTCAAGAATTATTAATTTTTTTTACATAACAATCATTTTTCTGATCCTCCAGATCACACAAAGTGCAAGAGGAGAGCATACTCAAGAATTATTAATTTTTTTTAGATGTAAGAAATAAGGCTACCTAGTTACACTTCCCCGGCAACGGCGCCAAAATGTTTGGTCAATTTAGTGTGTCATAAATTGCTAACATAAATTATCAACCAGGGATTCATAAGCTGACGAAGTGCGGCGCACTATATGTGCAAGATAACCTATCTCTTACTTTTTGTCGTTTTTGGATTTTTATGAAATTCTAAAAGACAAGTATGGTTATGGATATTCAAGGCAATGATGTCCTTTATAATGATTTACCAACTTGAAACTGAAAAAGGAATTTGAAACATACAATGAGAAAACTTGAAAGGAAATGAAAATGTGCTACTGAAATGAAAAAGGTGCTGCTAATCTAATAAATCAAAACAGTGAACTAGTGAGCATGAAACCAAACTATTCTTGTTGTTGTCTAAACACAAAAGAAACTATGCTGAAAGAAATCCAAAAGTTGCAATAAAGTAAATCTAAATCAAATTACATCAACTTGTCTTCTGATCCCTCATCATTAGTCCGGCTATGATTTTCGGAAGTAACCATAAACAACTTGAGTAACTGATATCTAACTTGCAGAAAGTAAACTAATATCAAACCACACATTCATAATTCAATCCCTCACCATCAGTCCAGCTGTGGCTTTCGGAGGTAACTGAAGATGTCATGCACGATTTAATATTTCTAACTTGCAGAAAGGAAACTAATATCAAACTACACATCCATAATTCAATCCCTCACCATCAGTCCAGCTGTGGCTTTCGGAGGCAACCGAAGATGTTATGAGCAATTTAATATATCTGTAGAAAATATATAAAACTACACATTCATACTTCAATCCTCACCATCGGTCAGTGTGGCTTTCGGAGAATATGCTTGAAAATGACACAGCAATCTGATATCTAACTTGCAGAAAGTAAAGTAATATCAAACTACACACTCATACTTCAATCCCTCACCATCAGTCCAGCTGTGGCTTTCGGAGGTAACTGAAAATGACATGAGCAATTTAATATATCTAACTTGCGGAAAGTAAACTAATATCAAACTACACACTCATACTTCAATCCCTCACCATCAGTCCAGCTGTGGCTTTCGGAGGTAACTGAAAATGACATGAGCAATTTAATATATCTAAATATAACTACTGAAGCAAATGTGCAAGACTGAAATAAACAAAGCAATACCGGAATTAAACAAAAACTAAGAAAAAATAAATTAACCGCAGAACAATATTGATTCCATGTCATTAGTCAAAAGATATGCAAATGCCCGGGCTGCCATGAAAAATTATGCTAAAAGCTATGATTTCAAAAAGCAATCTAAGTAAGGAAATATGACAAAACAGAATTGAAAGCAACTTATCTATAAAACATGTAAAAGTCTCCTTGGATAGCAGGGGCCCTCTGCTACCAATTTGGTGTAGTTCTTCAGCTCCTTAAAGTTGTAATCAAAACAGCATCAAAGAACTGAATTTCTCTATTAAAAAGAACTCACAAATCTACATCCCATTCCATCTTGAACTTTGTTACAAAAGACTTCTCTACTACTTTTTCATTACTTCCTCATTACCTATGATAGGAGAAAACTTCTCCTATTCATACAAAATATGAGGAGACATCTCATTAATGGGAGTCCATGAATTTCTCCCTCCATCTCTAGAGTTACAATCAAAATAGGAAATGATAAGACACATGTCTTTCTAGAGTTTTAACACAACTTGAGGAATGAGACACATATCCTCTTAGAGTTTCAATACAACAAGGAAGTGAGACACATATCCTCTTGATCCCATAATCTTCTCCAACCAAATTCGAATTTGGCCTTAGAGTGCTACATAAGGGTCTTCTAGAAGTCTCCTTTTGACCTACACATGTCACAAAACTCATAACACATATATAGATATATGAAACTATGTTAATTTTCTAGTTTCTAATCATAAATTCATTTAAAATACATAAAATAAATAACTTTGGAAAACAAGGATCCTAACCCATATATTTATGTAAATGGTTATTTGATGTAGGGTTTTAGGTCAAATGGCTATGAAATAAGAGCTAAATGGTTATGACATAATGGAAATATGTATGAATATGGAGAACATTTTTGAGACTCAACACTGCTATACTCCATGTGCTACTTGATCAGTCAATCAAAGAGTCATAGTCATCGGTAGTCGATCCGATAGGCGATGCCAATTGGCAGTATTAGCTAGAAGGTAGGGATAGGTTTCTGAGGATGCTTGCCGATATACATTACCCAACCCATATTACCCAGTACGCTATTGAATATGCATTACCCCACCCCATTCCGACTTCAGGACCCAATCCTTTATGCTTTCGGGAAACATTATATTATTTATGATGCTCTCAGTTCATACACATATTTTGATTTTTGGATCCTATATAGATAAAGGACTTGTTTAAGAGTGAGAAGTTCCATGGAGAGTAAGGGCTTTGAGAGCTCCTTAACGAAATTTCCATACAACCATACAGTAATAAAACTACTAGAGCACTATCACAATCACCATCGCCACCACCTACCTACCCTTTACCCACCTTCCGACGAAGACCTTTACTACTTTGTTTCACTTCCTTCTTCCCGCTTTCCGATTATGCACCGCGTACTAGGTTCCGATTAAATGAAGCACCACTAGGTTCTGGTTGAATGAATGTTTTGGCCTTCCGAGCTTCCATCCAGCTCTTCGATGAGCTTCACTTGCCTTCCTTACTTCCGGTTAGGATTCGTAGGTGTTCAACATGAACCTCAGTTTAGAAATCATCAGTTCAGAAGACCTCAAAATTAGCAGATACCAAGGGAAAACATAAATCAGCTTGACCCTCAAGTAAGGCCTCCTTTTCAGTAAAATTTAGTTGCTGAAGAAGATCAACCTGAAATACCAAAAGAATCTATTCATTTCTTGGATGAAAACATGTCAGGGATGTTTTTGACTAAGGAAGAACATAATGAGTCTAATCATGATGTTAACAAGGGTGAGGAACCATCTGATTACCTTAAAGGTTACCAACATGCAATCTTTGAGATGAAGAAATAATACAACCTCAGAAACAAAAATGTTCTTATTACTGCAAACAAAACACAACCCAAAAAAGATGCCCCCAAAGCAGCTGAGGTTAGAAAATATCCAGCACCTCCTCCTCCTGTCAAAGGACCGAAAAAATTTCTTCTGTTTTTAGTTTGGAGAATGAGATCTCCAAGATCAAAATCCTAGATCCTTTTAGAGAAATTCTTAAGGTGAATGAATACAGAAGTAAAATTGTAAAAATGTTGAATTCCCAACAAAGAGGCACTGACATCCTTAATGTTTAAGAAGATCATCCAACCATGTACTTTGGACCAAGATTGGAAGATGAGCAGAATGAAGAGGTGCCTGCTTTCTATGTTAGTCTTAGTATCCATGACATGACATTGCGTAATGCCATGTTGGATTTAGGGGCCTCTCATAACCTCATGCCTAAAGTGATCATGGAAAGTATGGGATTAGAAGTCACTAGGCCATATAAGGATTTGTTTTCCTTTGATTCAAAAAGAGTTCAATGCATTGGTTCGATAAAATATGTTATTGTTGGTCTCACATAAGTCTCTACCAAGACATTAGTAATGGACATCGTAGTAGCAGAATTTCCACCCAACTTTGACATGCTTCTATCCAGGTCTTGGGCAGCAAAGATCAAAGGCACCATACAGATGGAGCTAACTTATGCCACCATTCCTGTTTTTGATGAGAAAATAAGACTATATAGAGAGACAAGGATGGATTATATGATAAGTAGTAAATACAAACCTCAAAATTTCCCAATTTATGCTATTGAGATTGAATTAGGATCTGCCATAGTTTTCAATGAACTAACTGATGAAGTAGAAGATGAGAAGAAAGCATAAATTCAACAAGCAAAAAATCAGAAAGTAGAAAATTAGCAAATCACTGAAGAGAAGGTAGAAGGTTGGTGGTTGTTACACTTTGATGGATCAACAGGAAGAGAGGGGGCTGGAGCAAGAATTTGGATCACAACTCTACAGGATGAAAGTAAGTTCTTTTCTTTAAAACTGAATTTTGATTTCACAAATAACATGGCTGAGTATGAATCTGTATTTTTGGGTTTAGAAATTTTGAAAATATTGGGTGCCGAAAACATTTTTTTGTGGATATTCTGAATTAGTTATTAAACAAGTTGAGGGTGTATATCAAACCAAGGATGTGAGAATGAGAGCATACAAAAATTTGATCATGGAGATGTTAGATAATTTTCAAGAATACTCATTTATTGTGAATACTAGGGACCGAAACTTAGTAGCTGACTCCCTAGATGTCTCTACAAGTTTGTTTGTTATCCCTACACATTCCACATAAATATATGAGGTTGAAGTTCATCATAGGCCTGCTATCCCTGAAAACATCATTCACTGGAAAGTTATTGATGATCATCAGTAAGTCAAAAACTTCATAGAATTGAAATATGAGTTTGAAAGCGCACAAGTATATCAACAAAACATTCTTACTGAAACAAAGGGTAATTCTGATGTGTTGCAGTTGAAGAATAATTCTATACCCAATGGTCTTATCCCACTTGAAAATATTTTTGACCAAAATGACGTGTTCAAATCTCCTAGGATACAAGTTGACGATGAAGAGGTAGAGAGTTGTAACCTTGGTACAGTAACAATGCAAAAAATGATTAAGCTTTCAAATTTTCTTTCAGTAGACATGAAACATAAATATATTGAGATGATGAAAAGGTTCATATATGTTTTGCATGGAGTTATGCTGATTTGAAGAAATATGATCCTACTATTATTTAGCATACCATTCCTATTAAAGAAAATGAAAAGCCTTTCAAACATAATTTGAGGAGGATTAATCCACTTCTTATGCCTCTGATTGAGAAGGAAATTAAGAAGCTCTTTGATGCAAATATCATTGTTCCCATCAGATTTTCAAAATGGCTTGCTAACTTGGTTCTAGTCAGAAAGAAGAGTGGAGAGATCAGAATCTTCATTGACTTCAGAAACTTGAATAAAGTGTCTCTGAAGGAAAATTACCCTCTCCCTAAGATGGATAAAAATCTACAGAGCATTGTTGGTTACCAAATGATGTCTATGTTGGATGGTTTTTCATGATACAATCAGATACTAGTGCATCTAGAATATCAGGAAAAGATTGCCTTTACCACACCATGGGGCACTTTCATGTATGCCAAGATGCCCTTTGGTCCAATGAATGCAGGAGCGACCTTTCAAAGAGCAATGGAAATTTCCTTTGCTGAGGAGAACGATAAGTTGGTGGTTGTCTATTTGGATGACATAAAAAATTTCTCAAGGAGAAAGGAAGACCACTTGAAGCATCTAGAAAAGATTCTGCTGAAGTGTAGAAGGTTTGGAATTTCTCTCAATCCCACTAAAATAATTTTTTATTTGAATTCAGGGAAGTTACTTGGGCATATTATTTATAAATATTGGATTAAGATTGATCTAAACAGGGTCAATGCCATTCAAAAAGTAGATCTACCTAGAAGCGGGAAAGAAATTCAGTCTTTACTTGGAAGAGTAAATTTTGTGAGGAGGTTTATTCCAAACTTTGCAGAGATTGTCAAAGACATGACCAAGATGCTGAAGAAAGGATTTGACATTAAATGGATAGTTGAAGAAAAGAACTTTTTTAAGGAAATCAAGAAGGCACTCACTCAGGCACAGTGTTGATTATCCCATATTTTTCAAAGGAATTTCTGGTTTTTACATTTGCATCAGAAAATACAATTGCTAGAGTTTTGTTGTAGAAAGGACAAGAAGGAACTGAGCAACCCATTTCATTTTTAGCAGGACCTTAGCTAATTCAAAACTGAAGTACAATATCCTAGAGAAACAGGCCTATGCTTTGGTCAAAGCCATCAAAGATTTCAGAATTTACATTCTGCATTCTCATGTCATAGCATTTGTTCCTAACGCTATTGTGAAGGACATCTTGACTCAATTTAATCCTGATGGTAAGAGAGGGAAGTGGATAGATAAATTGCTGGAATATGACATAGAAATCAAACCTACAAACTTGGTGAAAGGTCAAGGGCTAGCAAAGTTGATGGAACAGTCCAATTTTGACTGACTTGATATGAATTTAACTGCAGAAATTTCAGTATTATCAGATGAAGATGAAGAGCTGATTCCCATTGAAGAAAATTACATCCTATCTTACTGGCACAAGGACATTGTTTTTGTCTTACATCATCATAGAGCTCCTGCTGATTTGAAAAAATATAAAGCAAGGTTTGTGAAGCTGAAATCCCTGAGGTAATGCATCATTGATAAAAATCTATATTGGAAAGATACTGGTGGTATTATTTTAAATTGTTTGCTGGAAGAGGAAGTTGTAAAAGTGATTGAGAAGTTTCACAAAGGAGATTGTGGAGGTCATCATTATTGGAAGGCCACAACAAACAAGACTCTTAGAGCAAGGTACCACTGGCCTACAATGTTGAAAGATGTCTACAAAAAGATAGCTCCCTACCATGAATGCCAGATTTTTTATGGTAATAAAAAGCTTGTTCCTTTACCCTTTATGCCTATTTATGTTGAGGCACCATTCCAGCAGTGGGGGCTAGATTTTATTGGTGATATTCATCCATCATTTTCAGGTCAACATCGTTGGATCCTGACAGCAACTGATTATTTCACCAAGTGGATTGAAGCAATCTCAACTATCCAAGCAAATGATTTAGTTATTATTTCACTTTTGGAGAATAATATATTGTCTAGGTTTGGCTGCCCTATGAAGATCATCACTAAAAATGCACAGGAATTCAAATCTAAGAGGCTAATCAGTTTTTGCCATCAATATCACATTACACTTGGAAATTCTACTGCATATTATCCACAAGGTAATGGTCTTGCCGAATCTTCTAACAAGAGCATTGTGAGGATTATTAAGAAGGTGTTGCAGGAAAATAAAAATTCATGGAATATGAAGCTGAAGTAGGCTCTGTGGGCTGATAGAGTGTGAACTAAAAGGTCAATTAGGACTTCACCTTATGAGTTGGTATATGAAGATGAAGCCATCTTCCCTACATCATTGGGAGTGCCTGTTATGAAGCTACTACAAGGATTGGAGGAGGAGCCAAATGCAATCCAGAGGATAATAAACCAGTTGATATCTCTGCAGGAAAAAAAAGGAGGAAGTCTATAACAGCAATCACCAATTTCAAAACAGAATTAAGAAGACATTTGACAGGAAGGTCAAAGAGGAAAAATTTCAGATTCAAGATGTGGTATTGAAGTGGGATGCCAGAATTGAAGAAAAGAGGAAACATGGTAAGTTTTAGAATATTTGGAAAGGTCCATCCATAGTGGCTGCATTCCATGGAAACAACACTTACATACTGCAGGAGATGGATGGACAACCTTGTGCTGAAGGGCCTGTCAATGGCAGGTTTTTGAAGCACTATTCCTCTTAAGTTCTACTGATATTTAATTCCATTTTATATATTCCATTTTGTTATGTTTTTCTGCTAATAAAGACAAGCTGATCATCAAGCTTGAGCCCGAGGTGAAGGACATTAGAGTTTGAAGGAAATCTTGGCAAATTTCAGAGTTTTTATTTCCAAGAAGATGGATAGCACTGGAACTACAAGTTCTTTGGTGTACCACAAGGGCACATCATCCTAAGTGGAGCCACTATTATCACTCAAAAATTTTGAAACATTATTTGACATGGTCATAGAGTTCATTTGTTATAAGTTGGTATAGGAAAATTTTAATTTTTTCATCTTTAACCTATCATAAGGTTCAAACCCACCTCCATTTAAGTCATATAATGTCCCATCAATCATCATTTTCTGACATTTTTCATTTCCCAAGATTTTGAATTCAAAAAAGTCACTTTAGCTAGTTTTTCCTCTTTTCGTAGCGTTTTACACCGTAAAAAGGTAGTTTTCACTACGAAACTGCCTAATAGTTTCGTAGCGAAACTGTCAGAAAATGAACTAGCCATGCTACGAAAAAAAAAATTATGTCTGTCTTGTCAAATTTGGTTCAAGGTGTCAGTCCATGATTAGAAGAGTTAGGGTGGATGTCATTTGAGTTAGTTAGGGTTAAATCAAGGTATAAAGGTCATGTTTGAGGTCATCATTACTGTTTTTAGCATGTATGAGTCACGATTAAGGCATGAGTTTTCATTGAAACTTTAAAACATTACCCAATTGAGTCTTTGTAATTCTTGACTTCATATTTGCATGCTATTGAGTTCTGGAGATCTGTTTCACCAATTTAAGTTGGTTGCTGGCATTTTCAAAAGTTGCAGGTGTCACTAATCAAGCGAGGCTGAGAAGGTATAAAATCACCATGGCTGCAAATAGGAAGACCAAAAAAGGTGGTCACTACCTCATATATGAGCCAATGGACATGAATTTGTTGAATGATAACCCAACTTCATTGGAAGTGTTTAGAAGAACAGGGTGTTTGTAATTCTGCCAAAGTCTGCAACGGTGCCATTTGCAGGTTTCAAAGGAGTTTGCTAAGTGTTTTACTGGATCAACTTCAAAGGTGGGAATTTTAAATCTCATAGTAACACCATAAACCATTTCAAAAACAACAGGAATCCCTATAGGAGGAGAGAAATGGTTCAAAGGCATCAAGTTCACCATGCAGGACTATAAATAATTCATCAAGAGCATAGTGAAATTGATCTCAAAAATGCTATCCCAAGGAGCTACATGAAGGAAAACTACTCAAAGCTATTGCTGATCATTTATAAGTACTTCAATTGTGAAGGGAGGTATTACATGGTCTACTCATACCACCTCAAGCTTCTGCTACATTTTGTAGGTAAGAGGTATCTTGATTTTCCTTTTTACTTATACAAAAGCTTAGCTAGCATTTCAGAGAAGGTTCAAGTTAAAATAGATGGAAATGAAACATCTCTCTTTCATCATGGTTTGAGCAAGTTGTTGGTGTTTGAGGAGTTAAAGAGATTAGGCAGATATTGGTCATCTTTTTTGTTCATCAGTGGTAGATGATGTCACTCCTAAAAGAGTTCCCAAACCTAGAGATATCCCATCACATTCAGTGGCAGAGAAGTTAGAACTAGTTAGCATGGAGACAGAGCCTTTGCAGAAGGTTGACACACCCAAAGTTACACTTGCAAAACAAAAGTCAACAGTTAGCAAACATGGCAGCAAGAGGGTTCGAATGAGCCAAGAAAATGTTAAAGGTAATTTATAGGACATCTTGCATGCCATTGATATTGAAGAAATTCCCATAGTCCAAGCTGAAGACATAGATGAGGGAGGAAGTGTAATGTCCCAAATGGGGAAATTTCTACAATGCCGGATATTCCTATTTTCCACTTTGGGAGTATTAACAATCAACACTGAACTATTTCAGAGATTGACTGTAGGGGCATTTACTGGATATGTCACCTTCACAAGGAATGATGAGATCCAAAGGCTACTTAGCCCACTAACAGACTCTGTCAATAGAACTTGTCAAGAGCTAATATTTCCCTTCAAGGAAATTCTGCAATAGCTGTCCATGAGGACACTGTATAAGGAAGCCCATGTGAAAATAAGGAAATTCAGTGCCGGAATGCCTTGAAACATGTCTGATACCAACTCCCTGCAGAATATAAGCTCAAAGAAATAACCCTAAGGGGGTTATTCAGATCTCCCACCAACATGTATACCGAAACAATGCTCAATAACGGAATCTTCAGCAACATTAAAACTCCAACATGTAACAACAGTGAAATAATGACTCATACAATATGAGATGAGTACAAATCTAATATATAATATGCAGCAGCAAATGTAATACAAATTCCTTGAGGAAAATGCCTCTCAAGGTGAGCTCAAATTAACCTCAAAAGGGAATGTACACTAAACAAGTGAACACACTGTTGGATGACCCAGCTACTCTATTACTGCATAGTCTATAGGAGAAAATGACTGCAAGCTGATATACATATGAATATACAACAATAAAAGCTCAAATAAATATGGGGGAGCTAGATCTCAACCCCAGAAAACATTATTATAACAATCCTCCGAGGGATTGGCTAAAATACATAAAACTGGAAAAAGCCGGAGTTGCAGTGTAGCTATTGCAACTCAATAGTAATACAAAAATGGAGAAGGAAGTAGATGCTGCAATAGACAAGATTGCACTACCTAGTGCACAAAATGATCTCCTCCTTCAAACCCTCTCAGATAATAACGCTATAGGAGAAAGGGACTGTGTTGGGCATGAGAAGAAACAATGGCCCAATGCCAAGATCTGCAATAAAATCTCTGAGATATCCTTTGTTGATCTCCTAGAGAAAGAGATGGCTCCTCCTCTATAGAGCAACTCCAGAAGTGAGATGATGAAGGTCCCTCACTGCAACACCAGGAACTCCAACATTCTCTTGCTGCAAGAATAACGCAGTAGCTGCAAATGAATGCTTTGGCCTCAAGCCATGATGTGAGGAAGATGAATAACAATCTCTCCATGGCCTCCCATGGAAGAGAAGGGCATTCCTAAACAGGAATCCCTCTTGTGCTAAGTAGCAACAAGTTGAAGAGAGCTTCAACTTCGAATTCTATCTCAAAAATCATCTCCATAATCATATTTTATGCAATGTATGCATGGACCTCACTCACATTAGGGTTTCTCTCATTTAAAATTTCCCTCCAATCCAACTACGCAATATTCTTGTGCAAGCTTCCTCTCTTAGGGTACGTTGTTGACTTTGGTCAACCATGGTCTAGCTCACTTGCCTTTGGCCCTTTTCACACTTGGGGTTGCCATCTTAAGCCACTTAAGTGACTTTTTTCACCTTACGAGTGTTTATTAGATTGCTACATGGGTCCCCTCACCCATTTTATTCCTTTTATTAAAATAAAAGCAAGATTAATGTTCCAAATACTTTATTGCATAATTTGGAACATTACAGCCTCTCCTCCCAAAACTTGCTTGTCCTCAAGCAAGAGCAAGGATGAACTGCAAAAATTCCTCCACTCAAGGCATGGAGTCTGAAATATCCTCATGTAGATCCTCCATCCTCAAGCAATCAACCAAGCAAAATGAGTCACCCTCCAACTAGGAAACTCCTAAAAGTACTCCTCCACCTTGTGCTCATGAGAAATAGGTGGGCTAAATTTCTGAACTTGGTAAGCTTCATAGCCTACCCCACGTTGTCCTCTTCTGCACTTATGATGTATGTGGAGTGAAAGCTGAACTTGGGCTACAATAGTGTTGCCTCCAAGAGGCAAGATGAAGTCTAGATCCCCAAGGACCTCTCCTCCAACACTACAAATCAAGCTAGCCCAAATCACCTCATATGTGATGAGCTGGAATTCATCAACATATGGTATCCAAACAATCATATGGTTCACCTCATGGAAAAATGCATGGCTGAACATGGTGACCATATCTTCTTCCATACTCCCCTTGGAGCATGTGCTGCAAAGAAATGGAGGTCTTCTCTCCCAAAGGGCACATCTACCCCATGAGTCTCTCCCTCTTCATGATACATATGGGGCTACTGCTGATATATGGCTAAAATAAATGGCCTTCATGAGAGACCCAAGCCACCCCATCAATCATACAATCCATGAAATGCCTCCTCCAAAATTATGAATTCTCCGAATAATTCCTCCCACATGAAGGAAAGAGATGAAGCTTGGTAATCATGGGCTGCCCATTGCTTCTCCTGAAACATACAACATGTAAAGTGGGGAGAATCACACTCCCAATGGGAATCTTCAATTTATTTACCTCCTTCAAAACAGTGCTTCCTCTGAACAACGTTCCACCAACAACATATGGAAGCATAAACTTATAAGAGAAAGGAGGTGAAATATAGTTCTATGCATGGAACGAGCGCAGGGCGTCATTGGCCTACCTCAAAATAGAATGTAACAAGTGTCTTTTCAGCCACTTGTTTGCTGCCACATTCATCCTGCAAGATGTGATCATGAAAACAAAATTTGGTGCCAAGGTTCACACCAAAACTATGTGGCTTTCCCCCACAAACCACCCATAAGATGGCCATCTTTATTGCTCCCTCATTGTGCACTTTGGTCTTTGAGCTGAAAGTGGCTCAAGTGAAAGTTCTCCCTTACTGCAACATAGTAGGGAAGTGGTTGTTCTAATCCTCTCTTCATCTCTTGGGCTATGCATCTGCTCATAAGCTGATATACCTCCATTAGGATGCCCTCCCAAGTGGATTCCTCCATCACCGAATAATATGTAGTAGCATGCATGAAAAGAAAACCCAATTTTTTTTGCATGTAGGCCTTTCTTCTTGTGCTTGTGCAACCAAGCCAAGAGAGTCAAAATGTGGTAAGGAGTGCTCTCCTCCATTAATCCTTCATGATCATCACCTACATGCCTCCAAAGTACATTACTTGTGAAGTGGTTTGAAAGTCACTTCAACAAGTAACTCAAGCTCTCAAGTGATAGCGTTGCTGGCCTTTGGAGTAGGGCCACTGTCAACTCAAAGCTCCCCTCTTTGACATGAATCTTTGCCAAAGACCCCTCCCATCATGTTGCTGCAAATGTAGATCTCCTCCCATGAAGAAGATGTTGCTTGGCATCCAAGATCAAAGATCAATCCTCTTGCACTATGCTAGTGCCTCCTCTTGCTCCCGCAATATCCAAACCAAATCTGAGCAACAAGAATGTTTGTTGCTCCCCTATACTTCCACCATTCTCAATCTGAAATGGGAACATAATGAGTGGTAAGAGAAATGCCATCCCATCATGATTTACCCATACTCTCATCAGGAGCAATAATTGTGAAATGATCCCGGGACCTATGGGCTATGGATCCTCCACATTTCCACTGGGCACACTCCATCCATAGATTTTTCTCCTTGGTGTAAGTATCCTTCCACTTGGTACCTCTTCACAAGAGCTACATTGCCCCAAATCATATTCCTATTTTTCATTTCATGGGACATTGAAATGCAATCTCCTTCATGACAAAATCTCCAAACCCCACCCTCACATGTGATGCATGGCTCATCAATAGTGCGTGAGGATGATGAGGGTTTCTTTCTTCCAAAATTGTACAGTGCAGTAAAAGTTCCCTCCTCAATACAATCAACATGAAATAATGTACAATCCTCCATGATAGATGCAAACTCATGCATACCTTGGAGAGATTTGGAAGAATCCTATGTTGTTGCAAGAGTCTCCTCCTTAAGTGTGTAGGCTGCCTCAATAGCTGAAGGTGGAGGCTACTCCTCCATGAATGTTTCAGCGCTGGCATGTGCCTCTGGTGGTGAGAGCTCCTCCCTCCTTTGGCCAAATCTTCTGCTCAAGATCTGAGAAAAATCAGCAAGAGTAGAAACCCTTGCATGCCTCCCATGGCTGAACCACCAAGTCCTTTCCTGTTTCTGCTGAACAAGTGTGAAAAGATAGAGCCTCTTGGAAGACTCTAGGGTTTGCTCCATATTCAGAAAATACTCACTTAGAATTCGAATTCCAAGTGTTCTCCATGCTTCTGCTCTATTTCTCTGTGAGAATAGGAAGTGCATGGTCCTTCCTCTTCTTCTTCTTCTATCTCCTCAACCTCCTTGGAGAGGTTGTTGCTGGACCCAAAAATGATGAGATCAATCTCATCCTCTGCATCATCTTGACCTCTTCTTCTGTGAAATTCAAACTTCATAGGCTGAGCCAAGTTAGAAGCTCTGATACCACTGTAATGTCCCAAATGGGGAAATTTCTGCAATGCCGGGAATATCTTAAGATATTCCTATTTTCCACTCCGGGAGTATTAAAAATCAACAATGAACTATTTCAGAGATTGAATGTAGGGGAATTTACTGGATATGTCACCTTCAAAAGGAATGATGAGATCCAGAGGCCACCTATCCCACTAGTAGACTCTGCCAATAGAACTTGTCAAGAGCTAATATTTCCCTTCAAGGAAATTCTACAACAGCTGTCCATGAGGATGTTGTATAAGGAAGCCCATGTGAAAATAAGGCAATCCAGTACTGGGATGCCTTGAAACATATCTGATACCAACTCCTTGCAGAATATAAGCTCAAAGAAATAACCCTAAGGGGGTTATTCAGATCTCCCACCAACATATATACTGAAACAATGCTCAATAAGGGAATCTTCAGCAGCATTAAAACTCCAACATGTAACAGCAGTGAAATAATGACTTAGACAATATGAGAAGAGTAAAAATCTGATATATAATATGCAGCAGCAAATGTAATACAAATTCCTTGAGGAAAATGCCTCTCAAGGTGAGCTCAAATAAGCCTCAAAAGGAAATGTACATTAAACAAGTGAACACACTGCTACATGACCCAACTACTCTATTACTGCGCAGTCTATAGGAGAAAATGACTGCGAGATGATATGCATATGAAGATACAACAATAAAATCTCAAATAAAGATGGGGGAGCTAGATCTCAACCCCAGAAAACATTATCATAACAATCCTCCGAGGGATTGGCTAAAATACATAAAACTAGAAAATGTCGGAGTTGCATTGTAGCTGCTGCAACTCAATATTAATACAAAAATGGAGAAGGAAGTATATGCTGCAATAGACAATGATAACTCCTCCAATGATCTCCAAAATGAAGGGGCTGATCCCCTCACAGAATATTTCACTCTCTAGTGCACAAAATGATCTCCTCCTGCAAACCCTCTCATATAATAACGCTGTAGGAGAAAGGGACTGCACTGGGCATGAGAAGAAACAATGGCCCAATGCTAAGATCTGCAATAAAAGCTCCAAGATCTCCTTTGCTGATCTCCTAGAGAAAGAGATGGCTCCTCCTCTACAGAACAACTCCAGAAGTGAGATGATGAAGGTCCCTCACTGCAACACCAGCAACTCCAGCGTTCTCTTGCTACAAGAATAACGCAGTAGCTACAAATGAATACTTTGGCCTCAAGCCATGATGTGAGGAAGATGAATAAAAATCTCTCCATGGCCTCCCATGGAAGAGAAGGGCATTCCTAAACAGGAATCCCTCTTGTGCTAAGCAACAACAAGTTGAAGAGAGCTTCAACTTCGAATTCTATCTCAAAACTCATCTCCACAATGGCTCTCCTTCATCGTTTATGCAATGTATGCATGGACCCCACTCACATTAAGGTTTCTCTCATTTCAAATTTCCCTCCACTCCAACTACGCAATATTCTTGTGCAAGCTTCCCATCTTAGGATACGTTGTTGACTTTGGTCAACCATGGTCTAGCTCACTTGCCTTTGGCCCTTTTCACACTTGGTGCTGCCATCTTAAGCCACTTAAGTGACTTTTTGCACCTTAAGAGTGTTTATTAGATTTATACATGGGTCCCCTCACCCATTTTATTCCTTTTATTAAAATAAAAGCAAGATTAATGTTCCAAATAATTTATTACAAAATTTGGAACATTACAGGAAGGATGCTTAAGAAAGGAAAAATAGATAAGAAGTTAGAATTTGCAGGTGATGATGTTTTATTTATGTTTCAAGCTAGAAAACTAATGATAAGACATGCCAGAAAAGTCTTGGAAAGAAAAAAATAAGCTCAAAAGGTTAGTGAAGTTGTTCAGCCACCACAAAGAATCATAGACCTCTCCTCACCTGCAAGAGAAGATCTGGTCATCAAGAAAAATAAGGGAAAAGAGAAAATCACGGAAAAGACAGAAGTTGAAGCCCTTAAGAAGCAGTTGAAAGAGGCAAGGGAAGAGATATCAGTCTTGAAGAAGGAGGCAAAGAATCATAGAGTTGAAAGGATCTAGTTTGAACAAATGAGCAAGATTTGGGAGGATCAAGTCACAAGTGTCTCAAAGACCTTGGACAATTTAGAAAAACTGATAAAGTGGACTCAACCACTTAGAGGAGAGGTCAAGCACCTAAAAAAGGTAAATCTACATTTGCAATCCAAGAACAGGACACTGAAGGATCAAGTGAAGCACCTAGAACAACAATTGTAGTGGATTCATGAAAAGTTGGAAATAATGGTTTGAAGATGACTGTGGTTGATGAGCCAATTTCTCAACTGATCATTAATGAGGAAGAAACACCACAAAAGTCATAAGCTGAGATTGAACATGCTTTAGAGGGTCCATAACATGCATAAAATCAATTTTTTCTAGCAGGAGGTCATTTTGTGAAGAAAATTTTGAAATCTATAATTACTGCACTTTTACACAGTTTCGTAGCATTTCCTAGGCTTAAAGCCAAGAAAACGCTACGAAAATACCTATAGCAGCCTTTTTGCCTCTAAAGTCACTTTTTGTATTTTTTAAGGAGGGAGTTTGATGGTGGTGATTTGTCATGACTTGGTTGACACCATGGAACAACAAAGGAGCAAAGTTATTGGGTGCAGAAATTACTTTTTCAACGCTACCAGAGCTCACTACGAAACTATCATGTTTTAGTAGCAAGCTATTTTTGAAGGTTTTGGAGCATATTAATGGCAGTTTTGGACAGCTTGAATCCTCCAACATGTCAAGGGATTTTATCATTAAATAATTATGACTCGGAGTAAGTGTTGTGGAGATAGGTCATCAGCTAAAGTATTCTTTGAAGATAAGGGTTATGTATTCCTGGAAAATAGGGTTACTTTCCACATGTCTAGGAGAGTCTTAAATATGTAAAGTGATAATGAACCTATCATGTACCTTTCAAGCATGTGATTCTTATTTTGTAACTGTCATGTAATTGTTTCACAAGATAAGGTAGAGTTATGTAATAAATAGGAGATAGAGTCCTATTAGGAGATGATTTCTTCAAGGTATAGCTGTCAGTTTTCTGTTAGGAGTTATGTCTTTCAATTATATGATGTGTCATAGGAGAATTCAATGATCTAGCCACCAGGCAGATCATCCTTGATGTAAAGAAAGTCTATTTAAAGATAAAGCATCAAAGTAGTGTGGGGTTGGAGATTTTTTGCACCAAACTGTTGCTTTATGTATTTTGACTTATATTAGTAATACAGAGTGACTTTCTTCTTGACTGGCCTGAGATTCTCATGGGGTTTTTAATGTCTTATTGATCTACATCTTTATTTTTTACCACTTGAAGTATATTTCATTTCTGTTACTCATAATTCATAACTCTATGCTCTGAATTCCCTTAGTAATGCAAGAACTGTGTTTTCCCGTGTTATATGAGTGAATTTCCTTTGTTAAAGACCTCTATCTGCCTCAGATTCCATGTCAAGAAACCTTGCCATTGAAACTATTGATTGTTGACTCCATAAGCCCAATGGTAGCAAACCTACATTCTTTCAACCCGCAATCATAAAAAACAAGATGCAATTTCTATAGAGTTAGCCATCTAGCAATATCATTAACCAATATCATAAAATCATTTTGAGAGAGCCCTCTCAGACTGACGAGGCTAAGCTTTAGTCAAAAGCTGGCTTGAAACAGTTCTACTAAGTTGTCTGACCAGTAGCCAATCAAGTACTAATTTTCTGATAACATAAACAAAGCATAAATTCTAAACCAACTTACTATACTTACTAATTAATCTTAGAAATCATGATCACTTTTATACAAGCACCCTAACAATGGTTTGATAGCCCAAAATCAAGAACATTGTAATGTTTGATTAGCAAATCCATTATAATCACTTTAGACACAACATTTTCAATCAAATGAAATCTTTATAACTATCACTTATTCATGTAATGTCAGGTGATAGTTTAAACACAATACTTCCACAATTACTCAAAAATAACCTAGCTCTCGAATAATCAAATGATCAATTACTGCACCAAGTGGATATTGTCTTAGGCCCCACTAAATGTATCCACACAATACTTCTATAAGTACTTAGAGAGCACCTAGCTCTGTAATCATCAAAATGATCGTTAATTGCACCAAGTACATACTATCTTAGCCCCTAATAAATACATTAACAATAATGGTAATACAATAAACCAACTACACTTCTAGTAATTCCTTTCGAGCATTAGGATCCTTTCTTGTCAAGATGTACATAGAATTCTTACACAATCATATAGAAATTCATTTTTAACTCCATGCATATTAATTAGTCAAATTTTTTTTGTATTAAAATGAATTCTTGAACTAGGTGGATATTGGTGGCCACCCGCCTATTCCACCTAGACAATTTCATCAGTTTTCTTATTTATTATTTTACCAATTTTCGGTTCTTGGACTTCGAGAGCAATTTTGACCCCCTAAATGATGTTTTTTTGAGGTCCACTGCAGTCCCATAGCCGGAGATACGGGGCTGCGAAAAAACCTGTAGTCCTAGGAGATACATTTCTAACGAGGTAGCATACCTACCAAACAGATATAATATGACCAAGTTACAATCACGGGAATTTGGCTACCTAACTAACCCAAATGTGGTCATAAGCCCTTGGTGTTACATCTCCTCAAGTTAGGGTTTTGGTTGTATATGGTTTTCTCTTATTGTTCAATAATAAAAGGCCCATTGATCATCATTGTAACATCGTTCAGAGGTATGTAGCCACCATATCCCTTCTCAGAGATAAGCCATCATCGCACGAGCTAGTTTATTTTCCATTCTGTCTCTAAGCATTTTTCAGTATTTGATATTAATGAAACGAAGCGTTATTCCTGCTGGATCTTTGTGTTTGTGTTTATTTTTATATTTTATTGCATTCTTGAATAATTTTGGATCAGTGGTATCAGAGAAATATGATCTTTCTTGATCTTTCTTTGCATGTCCCCAATAATGTCGGGGTATAAGGAGTTAGGGTTAAATCTGGTTGAACCTTTGCAAGATTAGCCTCACAAACCCCGACGACCTCCCATGGTGGAAGAAAATAAAGATGAGGGAGCACAATATCCTATAAAAATATTGCTTGAGGAGGCCCTCGAGAAACAAAGGAATGCGATGATGGATAACTTTTCCTAGATCCTTCAACGACTACCCAAAAGTGGTGCATCTTCATCCAACAACCACTCTAGAGGTGCCACTCCTTTTAAGGTACACATAAAATTTTACATTCCCATATTTGAGGGCCAAATAGATGAAAACATTGTAGAAGATGGTTGAATTTTCTGGAAGGGTATTTTTCAGTCCATGATTTCTCCGATTGAGAAAATATTACCTTTGCGCTCCTCAAGAGTTGCCCCCCATGTCAAAGATTGGTGGGAAACCTACTATGAATAGAGGGATGAGGAAGAATGACCACTTTTTTTAGCTGGACCCACTTGGAATTTGTTTCGATACTGCATCAAGGAAAAATATTACCCCGTGGGGAGCTATGAGAACAAGTACATCCAATGGTCCACGCTGTGGCTGGAAAGGGATCATGATGTGCATGAGATGAAGAATTTTTTCCATACCCTAACACAAAGTTGGGTATTAGTGATTCATAGAAACAATTGGTGCTAAATTACCACAACTTTTTGCACAGATACATTCAGGAGTAAATGGAGTTCCTTGACATTACCTTGCTTGGCACAACATATCAAAATGCTGCCAAGATCGAGCATAAATTTAAGCAGAATAAGTAAGACTTTGGATCCATGAATCCAAAGGAAGGGAAATGTGCCCCCAAACAATAGAACAAGGGGAAAATCCAAATATGGATGACTCAGGACAACCCTCCGAAATAGCAAGTGAATAACAACACAACAAATCCAAATAAGGACAAGGGGAAGTGGTATGAATTTCATAAATGCTCCACTCACAACACAAGTGAGTGTCAAGCAAAACAATCGTTGGTGGCCAAGGTGAAGGCATCCAAATCAAATGCATGCTCTAACTCTGATTTAGAACCAGACAAGGGGAATGAAAAAGGGAAGCAAATCATTGATGCAAAATCCAGTGCCATTATTGCCACCACCAAGATCCAGAAGGAGGAACCAAAAGATCTAGAGGGGGGGTTCCTTTTCCATTCCCAAATCTAGGTGAATGGTTCTCCACTGAAATTCATTGTCAATAGCGGAAGCCAAAAGAACCTCATTTCAGTAGAGGTCATGAAGTGGCTCGGCCTACCAACCACAACAAACCCACATCCGTATACCATCGGGTGGCTTGACCAAGGAAGAGATCTTCGCGTGAGCCAACAATGACACCTTCCCTATAGCATCAAGCCCTTCACGGATGATATATTGTGTGTATTTCTCTTGTTGAAGTTTCTGATGTATTATTAGGCCAACCATACTTGTGGAAGGACCATGTTTTATATGAGTCTAGGTCTCGTTCTATTATTATTACTTTGGGAAATAAGTTGTATAGGATACCAAAGGTAGTACCGCCTTCCTCCATCTCTTTGATTACTGCAAAGAAATGTAGTCAGATTATTTCCCAAACCATGAAATTTGTTTTAATTATGATTAAATCAAAGGAAAAGAAGAATATTGTGACCACAAGCTCAAAATAGGGCACCCCTGCGCAGCAACAACAGGTGGACAAATTCATGGAGGAATACAAGGACATTTTCTCCTCACCCACACGTCCTCTACATTATTAGTTCAAGAACTCCATTGACCTAACCCCAGGTGTTCCACTGCCTAATGTGTCGACCTATAAATGCTCTATTACGGAGAATGATGAAATCAAGAGGCATATCCAATAATTTTTGCAAAAAAGGACACATCAGGCCAAGATCCTCACCCTGTGGGAGCCCAATCGTGTTGGTACAAAATAAGGATGACACTTGGAGAATGTGTTCACTATTGGGCGTTGAACAAGATCACTGTCGAGAATAAGTATCCAAACCCATAGATCAATGACCTCCTAGACCAAATCAGGGGGACCAAATATTTAACCAAAATTGACTTGAAGTTTGGCTATCACCAAGTACCAATCGAAACCTCTAATGTATGGAAGACTATCTTCAAGTCTAAGGAGGGCCTCTTCGAATGGTTGTTCATGCCTTTCTAGTGGACGAATTCCCCCACAACCTTCATCAGCTTAATGGATGACATCTTGTGATATTTTACCTACTCATTCATGGTGGTGTACTTGGATGACATCATGATCTCTAGTCAGAGTTGGGAGGAACACCTCCACCATGTTCGACATGTCCTCCAAACACTGCAACAACACAAGTTGTGTGAAAATTTGGAAAAATTCATTTTTGGTATGACCTAGGTTCAATACTCGGGGTACATCATTGATGAGCGAGGTGTGCATGTGGAACCAACCAAGATACAAGTCATTCAGTGTTTTCCAACCCCAACCACTCTAACAGAGCTCTGCAGATTTCTTGGACTTGCCAAATTCTAGTGCATGTTTGTGTTTGGATTTTCCCATATCACTTGATCCTTGAGTCGGGAGAAAATCACCGGTGCTGTCATCTCTGTCTTCAATATTTATTATATAAAAAATTGCTTACATTCTTATACTGATGCATATGCAGACACCCACCTGAAGAAGGTTGAAACCTTCTCTAGTTCTCCAGCTACTATTGGAAGGGAGCTCCAACCCCCTGATCTTGTTTACTAGCCACCACTAGAAGGGAACTACAACCCCCTAATATGATCACTAGTTCCTACTGGCAGGAAGCTTTGACTTACCCAATGAAGGCTCCGACCCTTAGAACCACTGTAGACCACGTTTCATAAATTTTCACACTCGATCCAACAAATTTTAATTCAACACAACTTGTAGATAAACAAAAACAATAATCAACCAAATTCGAACAAAACAGTGAGATCTTTGTAACTGGACCACAAAACTAAACCCATATTTCTGCATTAACACACAAAATCAACTGCGACTCTGATAATTAATAAAACAAATGTATACGCTACTTTACGTACATAAACCCACATGTATACTCGCTTTTATGTGGAGAAACCTATGTATAGATCTTAATACACTAACATTAGAGTTCTGACAAGACTCAAAATAGATAAGAGATATTCAAACATAATTTGTTAGATTTATAGAGTCGTCATACAGTTAGTAGCATCCATCATTTCCAATCAACCAATCATTAATTTTTATACACAATCAACTAGTACCATAATCAGTACTCAAACAACCCAGATCTATATGAAGACATCATTGACAGACAACAAAAATACAACAAAACTAATAAGACATTTCCTTCAACATTCGTTAGCAAAACCCTATCTTGCATACACACCTTTATAGAGCCAAACTGACATGTATACGTGCCTTCAACATGGCAAACCAACATATAGATCTATAAATAATTCAGGATTGTGCAATACTTCAGAACTACAAACTTACTCAGATCATACCCTTCAGTTTAAAATTCATACGCCAGACCACACATCTAAACAAATCATAAAAAATCATGCAAATACATAGTCATTTTAGGTCTATAGATCCCAATCCATTATTGTATGCACTAGTGCATTATGATATTAGATCTATCTATTGATTACATCCCATTCAATGCAGATATACCTCAGATCGAAGTATTCATTCATTTCCCGTACTCATCCTCTTCACCTCCTTATATAGTGCGAGCCTTAGCTAATACCATGATCCAAAAACCACACAATATCTGATGGTATTCTTGGATGGGATCAAATAACCGTTACTGCACTTAATACTGTGTGTTAATACCATGGTAAGTACCCCTATTATTATACAATTAGTGCACTATATCATACGCGACTTTTCTTATTTGTACCCACGTGTATACACGACTTTTCCCTTACCAACTCACGTATAGTTCCTCAAATATGTACTTTTCCACCTTCTGATTCTGATCTTTAAAGCTTTTGTACCATCACTCTGACATTTTGTTCCATCCCTTTGCGACTTTTGATCTTATCCAAAACCAACATACTTGGTCTTTTACAAGCGGGTTGCCATCAAGGACAACACATGCAATCATAATGCCGTCAATCTCCCCTTTGGACTTGATGGAAACACCAAAATACTCTCCCACTTTGACAACAAGGGAAAAGGGCGGACCAATGTTGAAGCAAGGTTTTTCTTCTGCACCATACTAACCATGCTCCTCCTGAAGACATGCTGAATATTCAAACATATTTTCAATGAAATAAATGACTTTATGACCTTTCCTATCACCAAGGACTCCTACTTACATCAATCACCCAACCAAGTGGGGTTACATATTTGAATCAATTACCCAACCAAGTGAGTTTACATTTTTTACTCAATCACCCAATCAAGTGGGTTTACATATTTCAAAACATCCATACATGACTGAATATGACAATATTTACAGCATAGGTTTGAACATGACCCTTACATCAAATTACAAATATGAAATTTAGAACCAAGGCCAAAGGACCTTAATAGAGAGAGATCATCGAACATAATTGAGAAACATAATGCAAACAATGCATTATACCCAGCAAGGCTAATGCTCCCCCTAAACCTGTGCAACCTGAACATTTTCAACAACCCATTCATCAAAACATCTTCATCAAGCAGATAAATATCAAAGAGGAAAAGTAACTTGAAAAACCATAACCACAGATTGTACCCTTCAACACCTGATCAATAGAGCCAAACCATAACTTTCAACAACATGACAAATATTGTTCTGGAGGCTGACCCACAGATTTTATGACAGAGAGATCCATATGCGACTGTCTCATGAGAGACTCGCGTATATACGTGACTATGCATCATGTAACTTGCGTACTGAAATATTCTTCTGAAATTTCATCTGAAAACGTATAAAATAAGTTTAATACAATAATGAGGCAGAGACAACTCCCAATTTTTGTCTGAGATATTCAAATGCTTCTCTAAGAAGAGGTTTAGTAAATATGTCAGCAATTTGTTCTTTAGAGAAAACATACTACAATTTAACCTTTTTCTCAAGCACTTGTTCTCATAAAAAGTGATACTTGATAGGAATATGCTTGGTTTTGGAGTGCATAACATGATTTTTTGAGATACTAATAGCACTTTTATTATCACAGAGGATGGATATATGTGGAGAAAATTTAATTTCAATGTTTTGAAAAGTCTGCATCATCCAGAGAAGTTGTGTGCAACATAATGCAACAACCACATATTTTTCTTCTACTGTAGATAAAGCTATGTAACTTTGTTCCTTGCTGAACCAAGATACTAATCGGGGCCCCATATAAAATGCACCTCCATTAGTGCTTTTCTAGTCAACAACATTTCCAGCCCAGTCTGCATCTGTGTAAGCATGAAGGTTAAGATCAACATTTTTGGAATACCATAGACCGAATTCTTGAGTTCCTTGGAGATATTTGAATATTCTTTTTACTGCCTGAAGATGTTATTCCTTTGGATTGTATTAGAAACGTCCAACAATCCCAATTGCATGCATGATGTCTAGTCTAGTACCTATTAGATAAAGTAGACTTCCAATCATAGATCTATATTCTAATTGCTTTACCATGGGAGAATCATCATGAGAACTGAGGTTACATCTGATCATCATTAGAGTGCACACAGGTTTGCAGTCTTCCATCCCATACTTTTTAAGAACCTGCTTGAGGTATTTTGTTTGTGAGAGAAAGATGCCATATTTTTCTTGTTGCACTTGTAAACCAAGAAAATATGTTAGATCCCCAAGTAAAGACATTTCAAATTCCTGCTGCATAACAGAAGAAAAATTCTAACTCATGGATTCTTCATTACTCCCAAAAATGATGTCATCAACATAAACAATAAATATTAATAGTTTCTCATCCTCAATTTTTGTGTATAGGTTACTATCCGCAGATCCTTTTGTGAGGCCTTGTTGTTGAAGATATTTGTCAAAACGATAGTAACATGCCCGCGGAGCTTGGTTTATCTCATATAGAGCCTTTTTGAGTTTGCAAACAAGTTTTTCATCATTCCCCATAATGAATCCTTCTTTTTGTTCTATATAAACGTCTTCTTGATTCAGGAAGGCATATTTTACATCCATTTGATAAACTTTGAAACGTTAAAAACTTGAAAATGCAAGAAACATTCTTATGGCTTCAAGTCTGGCTACTGGTGCAAATGTTTCTTCAAATTCTATACCTTCTTGTTGAGCATAACCTTTACAAACAAGTCTAGATTTATTTCTAATTACATCTCCATTTTCATTTAACTTATTTTTGAATATCCATTCTGTTCCAATAACATTTTTATCGTGAGGCATTCGAACCAATTCCCAAGTATTATTATTTTCAATTTGATCCAGTTCTTCATTCATGGCCTTAATCCAACATTCATATTTACTAGATTTATTTACATTTTGTGGTTCAATGGTGGATAATATTTCTAGATAACTAGGAGATCCCACAAGTGTTATTCTTGTTTGTACCCCTGATTCCTTTTCTCCCAACATTTGAGATTCTAGATGATTCTTTTGAACATACCTGGATGAAGCCTTTTCTCTATCTGATGTGTCTTCTTATGATGCTTCATTAGGTTCTTCTTCTATACCATTGTGAGTTGACGTGGGAAATTATTCATCATAATAATCCTAGTTTGTTCTTATTTCCCTTTTGGTAGTTGTGCATGCTTCATAAATCACAACATCAATAGATTCAACAATTTTCCAAAGTATCTTATTGTAGAATTTGTATCCTTTACTTCTAGAAGAGTAACCAACAAGTATTCCTTCATCTGCTCTAGATTCAAACTTACCAAGTTTTTCATCATTATTTTTGACAAAACATTTTCTTCCAAAAACTCTAAAGTGCTTCACAGTGTGAGTATTACCATACCATATTTCGTAAATATTTTTATCACTATTCAAATGAACATGAGCCTTGTTGAGAATATTTACTGTGGTATGTGCAGATTCACCCCAAAAGGTGTCAGGAGTCCCAGATTCATCAAGAATAGCACAAGCCATTTGTTGAACTGTTCTATTCATTCTTTCTTCCACGCCATTTTTTTGTGGAGTTCCAACTACATAAAATTGTCTTTTTATGCCATATTGTTCACATAAATCAAAGAATTCATTTGACATGTATTCTCCTCCTCGGCCAGATTTGAGACATTTGATTTTTACATCTAATTCATTTTCAACTAAAGCTTTTAAGACCTTAAATTTTTCAAATGCTTCATCTTTTTTTTTCAATAAATTGATCCAACAAATTCTAGAAAATTCATCAATGAATAAGATATAGTATTGTTCTCCATGAGGTGAATTTTTCCTTACAGGTCCACACAAATCAATATGTATAAGTTCAAGAGGCCTACTTGCTAATCCTTATTTGGCGTTAAATTGAACTCTAGTTTTCTTACCGAATTGGCATGACTTACATATGGTACTTTTAGGTAAAGTGATGTTGGGTAGATCATGAACAACATTGAGCCTGCTTGATTTGGTTATTTGAGAAAAGCTCATATGTCCCAATCTTCTGTGCCATAACCAGTTTTTCGCAGATTTTCCTAGATAGCATTGTTCTTGGCCACCTTTCAATATATACAGATTGCTTGTTGTTCTTGTTCCTTTTACTATGGTTTTTCCTATGTCAAGTTCATGAACCACACATTCTTTTGATCGGAAGACAAATTCATTTCCTTGTTGGCACATTTGGCTAACACTCAACAAGTTATGCTTTAATCCATCAACATATATAACATTACTAGATTTAACCTTTTCTTGTAGAAAAACAGATCCCTTGCCCTTAATGACAACAGGAGAGTCATTTCCAAAAGTGACATTCTTTTCCTTTTTTAGTGCATTGTATGAAATGAGTTTGTCTTTATCACCTGTCATGTGTTTTGAACATCCGCTATCAATGTACCATTTATTTTCTTCTCCTTCTGCAAATAAATCTATGACACAACTTTCAAATTGTAAGTCCTTCCTTCTCCATACCTTAGAATTTTAGGATATTTTTTCTTTGGCTGTAGTTTTCTCTTGCATTCAGATTCCTCATGTCCAAAGTTATTGCAAAATGAACATTCAATTTCATCTTGAAGAGGAGAAATTTTTTTATAAGTATTCTTCTTTGTTCCTGTCTCATTTCTTTGTTTTCTTGCTTCTCTGGTCATGATGGTTTTGTATGCAACACATTGAACATATTTGTGACCAAAATTATGATATGAGAAAAATTGTCCATTAAAGAATAAATTTCTGTGATCATAGAACCTTCTAGTTTTGTTTACCTTTCGACTATTGCTTTTGTTATTGTTCTTCCTTGAATTAGGATGAATATGCTTTACCCAAGAATTGTCTTTGTTCTTCTGCTGAGTGATGAAACTTTGTTGAATGGATTTTTGCTACATTTAGATAGCTTGTGGTTGAGGATTTTTCTGTATGAGAATATTCACCATTATATCCAAGACCTGTCTCCATAAGAGGAGAGCATTGAACCTTGATAATTTCATCTAAGGTTTCAAATCCTTTAGAAAAGCTAAGATTTAGAGTTTTTACTTTATCAAGTTCCTTTCTTAGGCTTACTATTTCACATTCTAACTTCTCTCATTATGACTCATATTCTTTACAAGTTACATTCTCAGTTTTCTTTACAAGTCATTTCCAAAAGTGACATTCTAAGTTTTCTTTACAAAATTTACCTCATCTTCTTCTGATACATACCCCGATTCTTTTTGTTCTTACTTTTCCTATCCTTTCGCGTAGCTTTAAATGTGGCTTCTTTGACCTCATCCGAACCTCCTTTTCACATTTCAGAAGCAGTCAGGATCCCATGAACTCGAAGAATAGTAAGAGTCTGCAGATCCTGCTTCTCTTCAATAGCATACACTTTTGACTCAAATTTAGGAGTTAGAGATCTTAATATTTTCTCTACTAAAGTTGTGTATTTTATGTCTTCACCCAAATTTCTCATGCAATTTACAATCTCATCTAGATGCAGAAAGAAACTAGCAATACTTTCATCATTATGCATTCTGAGATTTTCATATTGAATTTTGAGAGATTGGAGTTTAACACTTTTTAACTTGGCATTGCCTTTATAGCTTAGAATGATTTTGTCCCATATCTCCTTTGCTGTATTTAACTGCATAACCTTGAGAACTTATGATTCGGTCAGGATTCCCAATAACGCATTGAAAACTTTCACATTGGTTTCATAGTTCTTCTTTGCTGCTAGATCTGTGGGAACTGTAGCTAGATATTGGTAACCTCCTTCAGCAATTTCTCTAACATCTGCTCCAAGAGACTGAAGATATGATATTATTCTTGTCTTCCAGAAGATTAAATTGCTTCCATTGAAGAGTGGTGGTCTGATAGATGATGTTCCATCCTCATTTCTCATGTTAGTAGATCTTCCTTCTAGCGATCAAGCTTCTTCAAAAGGACATGCTATTATACCAATTTTTGGGAGAAATACTGGGGGGGGTGAATCAATATTTAAAACTCACAATAATTTTCTTTATTTTACTGATTTCTATACGCAAATTTAATGAAGCCAACTAGCGTATGCACATGACTTTTACTAAGGAAACACGTGTATGCCTAAAGAACTTACTATTAAAATAAATCTTTAGAAACTTTACTTATCCCATTGCATAATTTATTCATTAGAAATTTAGTAAACACTAAACATGTGCAATAATAAACACACATGAACACCAAGCTTTAAGGTGGAAATCCAAGTTGGGAGAAAACCACCGTTGTTGTCATTTATGTATTCAATATTTATTATATAGAAAACTTCTTACATTATTGTACTGGCGCATACGTAGGAACCCACCTGCAGAAGGTTGCAACCTTCTCTCGTTCTCTAGCTACTACTAGAAGGGAGCTCCAACCCCCTGATCTCGTTTACCAGCCACCACTGGAAGGGAACTACAACTTCCTGATATGATCACCAGCTCCTACTGGTAGGAAGCTTTGACTTCCCAACTGAAGGCTCCAACCCTTAGAACCACTGCAGACCATGTTTCATAAATTTGCACACTAGATCCAACACCTTTTAATTCAACACAACTTGTAGATCAACAAAAAAAATCATCAACCAAATTCGAACAGAATAGTGAGATCATTGTAACCAGACCACATAACTAAACCTAGACCTCTACATCAACACACAAAATCAACTGCAACCTTGATCATTAATAAAAAAAATGTATATGCTACTTTAATTACGACAACCAGTGTGTATACACACTTTTCTATGGAGCAACCTGCGTATATATCTTAATATACTAAGATTAGAGTTCTGATTAGACTCTTAATAGATGAGAGATAATCAGACATGTTTTTTTTAGATTTACAAAGCCCTCATACAGTCAGTAGCATCCATCATTTTCAATCAACCAATCACTAATATTTATACTTAATCAACTAGCAACATAATCATTAGTCAAACAACCTATATATATATGAAGACATCATTGACAGATATCAGAAATACAAAAAAATTGACCAAACATTTCTTTCAGCATTCTTCAGCAAAACCCTAGCTTGCATACGTGTCTTTGCAGAGCCGAACCTGTGTGTATATGCACCTTCAACATGACAAACTCGTGTATAGATCTGTAAATAATTTAAGACTGTGCAATAATTCAGAACTACAAACTTACTTAGATCATACCCTTCACTTCAATAATAATGTGCCATACCACAGGTATAAATAACTCATAAACATATCATGAAAATACATAGTCATTTCAGGTCTAGAGAGCTTGATCCACTATTGTATTCATGAGTGCATAAAAATATCAGATCTATTTATTGATTATAGCCCATTCCATGAAAATATACTTCAGATTGAAGTATTCATTCAATTCCCATACTCATACACACACAACACTATGATCTTCACATCCTTATATATTGTGAGCCTTAGCCAATACCATGAGCCAAAAACCACACAAGAGTTGATGTTATTCTTGGGAGGGATCAAATAACCGTTATTGCGCTTAATACTATGGGATAATACCATCGTAAGGACCTCTAGTATTATAGAATTAGTGCACTATCTCATATGCAACTTTTTTTCTTTGTACCCGTGTGTATACACGACTTTGACTTTACCATCTCGCATGTAGTTCCTTAAATATGTACTTTGCCACCTTCTTATTATGATCTATAAAGCTTCTGTCCCATAACTCTAACATTCTGTTCCATCACTTTTCCACTTCTAAGCTTATCCAAAACCAATATACTTGGTCTTTTACAAGTGGGTTTCCATCAAGGAAAACACATGCAAGCATAATACCAACACAACTTTCCATCCCCACACTGATGGCCAGACAGAGGTCGTCAACATGATGATCATACACATTCTACGGATGTACAACTGAAAGTATCCATGCACATAGGTTGAGAGCCTTCCCTATGTACAACACAGTTATAACCGGTCTCTCCACAACTCAACTGACCACAACCCATTTCAGGTGGGTTTGGGATTCCAACTATTATGTCCCATTGATGTAGCCATGCCATTTGTGACTACTTAGACAGATTCGGCTCATGTCCAATCTGAAGATGAAAAGGCACACATCTTTCTCAAGCACATTCAACACATACACTAATAGGTTAATGAAATATTGTACAGATCCAATGCTAAGTACAAACAACGACATGATCAACATCAGGTGCCACACAACTTCTAGGTGGGTGACAAATTGTGGCTACATTTGCAGAAGGAGCACCTCGATGGACCCCACCGCAAGATTATCCCACTCTAATATGGGCCATACACTATCACCAAGGTTGTAGGGGCCAATACCTTTGAGCTCAGTATTCCACCATTCCTTGGTATGAACCTAATGTTAAATGTGGACTACCTTCGACCCTACTTTCCACGTCTACTGGACACAACCAACATGGAAGAACAAATCACACCAACAAAGTTAAACCCAGATTGCACGGAACATACCACAACTAATCGGATCATGGAAACACAGATCAAGAACACCTGCCAACAAAGGATCCAGCTATATCGAGCTGTCAAAGCATACCAACTCCTTCACCAGGGCTAGTGGCTCACCACAGACCAGGTTCAACAAAAATTTCCCCACCTCATGGAGGCTCTGCACACATTGGGGACCATTTCTTCCCAAGGGGGGAGGAATGATCTAGGTCGATATTGGTGGCCACCCTCCTATTCCACATAGATAGTTTCATCAGTTTTCTTATTTACTATTTTTAGAAATTTTTGGGTCCTGAACTTCTGGAGTAATTTTGACCCCCTAAATGACATTTTTTTGTGGTCCACTGTAGTCTCTTAGCCAAAGGTAAGGTACTATGGAAAAAAATTTAGTCCTCAAAGAGATCTTTCTAACAAGGTATCATATGCACCAAACAAAGATAATATGACCAAGTTACGACACCGGGAAGTTTTCTACCCAACTAACCCCAACGAGGCCCATAAGCTCTTGGTGTTACATTTCCTTGGGTTAGGGTTTTGGTTGTTTAGGGTTTTCTCTTATTGTTCAATAATAAAAAGGCCCTTGAGACTCATTGTAACATAGTTTATAGGAATGTAGCCACCACATCTCTTCTCAGAGATAAGCTACCATCACCTGAGCTAGTTTATTTTCCATTATGTCTGTAAGCATTTTTCAGTATTTTATATTAATGAAATGAAGCTTATTCCTGCTACATCTTTGCGTTTATGTTTATTTTTGTATTTTATTGTGTTTCTGCATAAGTCCGGATAAATTCTCCTCCCAACCAATGGAAATTATTTTCCACAACCATATTGAGCCATTTTCACATCCATACAGTTCTCTAACAGAGACAATACCAAATCTAGTTTGTAATTCCACTAGCCAACCAACTTAAGAATTACAATGACCATAGAGGGTCAAATACATGATTCCCCTTGGAAGCATCCTGCATATTCCTCCAACAATGTCTCGTCTATGAGGAATTTTGGGCCTCCTCCAACACGCTCCAAATTCAATAGAGTTTCCTTAGAATATTTCCCCTCTTCACCTTCTTCGACATATATTTTCCCTTAATTAGATCATATATCTCTAGGGAGAGGAAATATAGGCATGAAACCACCATCAACCCATCCATGCAGGAAACCGCCATCAACCCAAGGCCTCCTAGCTTTCACAATTGTCTAAAACTATTTGGCATGTGTAATTATCTTTAGGCACCCTTCCCCACTGTAATTTACATAACTAACGTACATTATCATTAAATAAAAAGGAACATTTATGCACATCATACATTCATACTTGACCCTAAGGATGGTTTCCACAATATGTAGAATTAAATTGACAAGAAAACATAACTAACATCTCATACCATTCAAGTGGTGTTTATTTCAACTTTTCGACATAAAAACCATCATGCAATTTAGAAAAATATTGCCATATCTTGCATACCGTAACGTTATACTTTCTCCATTGGTTCTCAGAATTTTTTTGTTATCGAGACAATTCAATGATGGAGTTGCTACCCATGGCGGCCTAGGGTTTTCCATCAATCCAAGGATAAGAGCCATCCAGGGCTCTTTCTCCACGACCCTGTTGTGACGATCCTATATTTTGCACCACAGAGAGGTTGTTAGACATGGAAGCTCGCGATGGGGGGGTATAGGCTCCCCCCTTGCATCTCACTCACCTAACAATAAAGAGACATTGGGATCTGACTCTGCTCCTCAAAACGGTTCGGACATGCAAGCCGACCTCTCAAGGACACTAGACCCCTTGACAAATTCTCAAATGGACAAAAATGCTCAAAGGAAAGCATCCTCATCTACATGCATACCTAAATCAGCGGAAAGACCCAAGATCTACCTTCCAACACAACACATCAATAGTGGAATACAATACATGAAGGACCACGTGCTCATTAGCAAGTTCATTGGCTTCTGGCCCACAGAGAAAGCCCTTCTGGGCTAGATCTCCTCAAAATAGAAGCCAAAAGGGAAAATCACTCTCCAAATAGGCCCGAAAGGCTTTTTCAAAATCATCTTCACATGCCTAGAGGACAAGAATCAAATCATGGATGTGGGACCATACTTCTTCAAATAAGTAGAACTTTTCCTCAAAAACAGGGTGGAAATATTAAATCCTGACAAAGAGGACTTCAACTGGGCATCTTTCTGGAATAGATTGTACTCCCTCCCTCAGGACTATTGGGATGATCTATCTTTAAAATACATTGGAAAACATCTAGGATAATTCATCAAAATATCAGAAGAAACCAAGATCAATCGATACACTACCTATGCTAGGATCTGTGTTTACATGCACATAGCCAATGCCCTCCCTGACTCGGTATGTCTGATCCACAATGATTTTTAATGGGTTCAAACTATTGACTATGAACATGTGCCTTTTCTTTGTTGCAAATTTCATGAGCATGGAAACCTATTCAAATATTGCTCCCTCAATCACAACCAGAAACCTAGTTTGGGCTCAGAAAACACATATCCGGATGGTTTCACCAATATCACTAGCCACAAATAGAATGAAAGAAAGCCCACTTTTGTCCCCAAGGCATCACACCCCTCTACCATCAATGAATTTGACATCAGCCAACCCTTGTAGGAATCCCCCACCTCTTCACCCCTTGAGCCTCCCTTAAAGCCAACCAATCTCCCTCTTGATGCCAACCATAAACAATCATCTCAAACTCATCCCTCTGCTTCCCCTCATCCTAAAGAAAATCAAGCTCTAGCCTCACATGAAAACAAAGCCAAAAAAGGGTAAACATTTGAGCAGGAGCAGCCCTCCGCCATGTATGAAGAGCCAGAGAGCATCGACTTTGGCGAACTTGATATCTTAGGCATGGAGGAAGCATGCCAAAGATGATAATTTCACATGATTCCCACTCAGTAGATCCAATTTCTTAAGTAAGTTCTATCCAGAGCTCAACAACTACCAACTCTTGGCATCCAAGGAGGTACCTTACTAGACACAAAAAAAAATCATGAAATAATCCAGAAAAATAGGGAGGCAAACTGATCTACAATGCCTCATCATGCTTGGAGGCCAACTCGTTGAATAAGGAAGATATCCCAAGTTAAACAATTTATACACCACCATCCCTCATATTTATCAATGAAACTCATCTCATGGAATATCAGAGGGCTCAACAACCCCTCTAAACATCGTCTAATCAAGAAAATAATTTCCCAAGAAAAACCCACCATTTTTTTATGCAAGAAACCAAATGTTCTAGCACCATGTTGAACACTATTTTATCCAAATTACGCATTGGTTGTAGCACCATAGCTGTTGGCACTCTTAGTGCCTCAAGAGGCTTAGATATTGTCTAGAACCCTCTCCAAATTACCCTGAATAACCTTCATGCTTCTCAAAAATTCATTCAGGCCTCTTTCCATCTCCTTGGCACCAACATTCACTAACATCTCACTAATGTTTATTTCCCCCATCCGATAGCTCAAAAAATTGAACTCCTGGACTCCATTGAGAGAATTAAATCTCAACGAATCTACCCTCTCTGGGTTTTGGGAGGCGACTTCAACATGGTCTCCAGCTTGGTGAAAAAAATAGGAGGGTGCTTCAGGCTTGAAGCAAATAGCCACAGATTTAAGGAATTCATATAGATCAACCAACTCATTGATCTCCAAACTTCCAACAAAACTCACACTTGGGGACAATCTTCAAGGAGAAAACCACCAAATCATCTCGTGCCTCGACAAATTCCTCATTTCGGACAACTCCATCCATCTAGGTGGTGACATAGCCTCCATCATTCTACTTGCGTCAGGGTCTGACCATTGGCCTATACAGCTACAGTGGTCTCACCTTAGAGAAAAAATCAACAAGCCCTTTCACTTTGAACAATTTTGGCTAACACATCCTAGATTCAAAGAATTGGTTACCAATTGGTGGTGTAACGTCACCCCACTGATGGGCTCCAAAATGGTCCAATTCTAGTAGAAACTCAAAGCTATAAAAATCCAGCTCAAGCAATGGAATCAGTCATCCTTTGGAAACATTTTCAAAAATTACCTGGAGTTAGAAGCTCAGATGGCTTGTCTCTAGTAAAAACTCATTCTGTAAGGGCACATAGATGCTCATGTGAACTAGGAGAAAGATATATAGGGTTTATTGGAAGATCACAGGAAACAAGAATAAATTCTCTGGAAATAGAAATCTAGAATTTGATGGCTCAAAGAGGGGAGAAAAAACACAAAATGTTTCCATCTCTCAACCATCCAATGTCGAATGCACAACTGCATCTCAATCCTCAAGAATGTACAGGGTGATAGGCTCTAAAAAGACAATGAAATTGAACAGGAGTTGCTAAGATATTTCAAGGACACTCTCAAAGAACCCAACATAGATCGCCAACCTGCCATTAACAGAATTACCCAGTACATCCCAAGGATAACCATGACGGATCATAATCAAATTTTTCTACGACCCACCATGCCACAAGAGGTTGAACATGAGATGTCGCAGCTCAAAGATGGAAAATCTCCAGGCCCAGATGGCGTCACATCTAACTTATTTCACTAATTTTGGGATGCGATCAAGAAGAAAGTCTGGGATCTAGTTGAGGACTCTAGAATCATGCACTGGGTTCTACTAACCCTCAATGCCACCTTCCTCACTTTGATTTTGAAAGAGGAACATGAGACTACTCCAAGTAAGTACTGACCCATATCCCTTTGCAACATCATTACAAGCTCATATCAAAAGTGATAGCCAACATGCTTAAACCTCTCCTCCCACTGCTCATATCACCTGAGAAAGTAGGGTATCTATAAGGAAGACAAATTATGGATGAAATCATCGTAACGCATGAAGTCATCCACTCTCTAAAAACATAGAAAAATCCAGCCATGATTCTCAAAAATGATATCTCCAAAGCCTTTGATAAACTTAGCTGGACTTATATCTAACATATGCTCCTGGACTTCGACTTCAGCCCCACCTAGATTAGATGGATCATGAGTATGCTCTCCTCCCCTTTCTTCTCTATTCTTGTCAATGGTTTACCCTCTCCCAACTTCACTCCCTTAAGAGGCATCCATCAAGGTGACCCTCTTTCCCCTTTCTTGTTTATCCTCATGGCAGAAGGATTGGGCCATTTAATCCACCATGCCATCAAATCTCAATCCCTTAGAGGAATATCCATTCACAAAACTCCCCCACTCTCCCATCCATAGTTTGTGGATGATAACATGCTTTTAAGCCATCCTTCTATCTAGGAAGCCAACTCCTTTAAATATTTTCTCAATTTCTTCTCTAAAGCCTCTGGCACCACTATCAATGTTGAAAAATCGTAGATCTTCTTCTTTAATACCCATGTTGTCATTCAATGCAATATTGCGCGGATCATTGGTTTCCCATTGCCTCTCTTCCCTCCAAATATCTAGGAGCCCCGCTTATTAACTCAGCCATCAAGGATACCTCATGGAAGGAGCTCTTGGACAAGATAAAAGAAATACTATCCTCTTGGACCCATCGGGCTCTTAACATTGTTGGTCATCTTGCGCTGATCAATTATGTCCTCCAATCCATGCTGCTGTACCGCTTCTCAGTGTTGGTTGCTCCAAAATGGGTTTTGAAATTCATCCGTAATCTTCAACACACCTTTCTTTGGGGTGGCAACAAAGATTCCAGGAAATTGGCCTTAGTTAAATGGTCTAAGGTCTGCTCACCCAAAAACTTGGGAGGATTGGACTTGAGGGATCCAGAGTAAAACAATATCATCATGGGAGCCCGCATTTGGTGGAATTGGGTATCCAATCCTCACATACCTTGAGCACAGCACTGGGAAGCTAAATATAAAGAAATTTGGACACGAGAAGATCTTATACATTACAACTTAGAAGTGACGGGCTCCCAGATATGGAAAGCTACAAATCAACATAAGTTCCTCATCCAATCCCATAGTTTTTGGGAAATTCACTCAGGATCACAGGCTTGTCTTTGGGAAGGATCATGGCAGCAACAGTGTAAAATGGTAACTCTTTTTCAAAAACCCAGGTGGAAATCTACTCTCCAAGGTAGGGAGAACAATCAAATCAAGAATTTCTGGACAATGCTAAATATTCATGGATTTCGCCAATGGCTACCCACCATTCAGTGGTAGGAAAATTAGCATGAGGAAACCCATGATGTCATTTGGATGGAACTCACTAAATGGAAAATTAGATATTCATATGGATCAGATATCCTCATATGGGGCCATACTCCCCAAGGAATCTTCACTACCAAGGAGGCCTATCATCTTCTCCATCCAAGCGATCCAAATCAAGCTGACAAAATTTGGACTTAAATATGGAATTCCAGCATATGGCCAAAATTTTCCACCTTCCTCTTGTTGCTCAGTAAATGGCATATCTTAAATTGGGACAATCTATTTAAGAAAGGGTTCTTTAGCCCCTCACAGTGCTCTAATTGTAAAAGTCAGGAGGAAACCATAGACCATATGTTGGATACATGCCCCTTTCCAAGCTCTCTTTGGGACAAAGTCACCATTCTTTGTTGTAGGACCAACATAAAGCGATGGGATGTCACCAACACAATCCGCCACTGGCAGAAAAACCCCTTCACAAACAACTTCCTCAACTCTCTATGTCTACTCATTCCTGGCCTACTTCTCTGGACAATCTGGAAGGAGAGGAACAAATGTATCTTCAAAGATCAATAAACACCTCAAGATATCATTTGGAACAAATTTTGCAACAACATAAAGGAGACCTTAGCCTTGCATCATTGGAAGGACATGGATCTCCCATCTCTTCCTTTAGAGTGCCACATATGGGCCAACTGGAATCTCTCTATCCCTTGTAACTCTACAGTTTCTCCCTCCTCCAATCGTCCTTCAGAATCTCCTAGCTCTTGGAGTCCTCCTCCTAAGGATTTTTACAAACTCAACTTTGATGGAGCCTCAAAAGGAAATCTGTGTGATGTTGGCTTTGGAGGAATATTTTGTAACTCTGAAGGTGCTCCCCTACTAATATTTTTTTGATCCATCGATTGGGATACCAACAAATCCTCAAAATTGGAAGGACTCCTCCAAGGCCTTAACCTTGCTCAACAGAACAATTTCTTTCCCATGGATATTGAAGGGGACTCTCAGATCATCATCAATGTGGCCCAACATCTTCTTCATGGCTCCTCTTCTTCCAAAATCTCAAAGAGCTGGCGATTAGCCTCGAGACTCGAAAACCTGGAACAATGGTTTCATCTCAAGAAAGCCATCACTTTCATGCATGTGTGCAGATTAGCTAATGATGTTGTTGATCTCTTAGCCAACAGAGGTGTGGATCAAGACTCTGCCCTTATCTCTAGTAGATTCCACTCCATCTCTGATGAATATCTATGCACTGCTTGCACTCAACTATTCCTCAAATATCTTCAACCCCTAGATGCGGGTGATTGATATGTTCGATTTTGGTGGCCACTTGATCTCTCCACACGAAGGCACTTGGCCACACCTACCTCCCACGTGAAGGCTTTAAATTCAAAACTATAGAAAGGATGCTGAGACCTACGATATTTACTCCTGCAACTTGCACCTTGGCCATTTATGATCGATGGCTCCAGCTTTCATTCTCATTTTCATGTCCATATCTCATTCTCTGCAGGCCTCCATCGCACCTCTTTCCTTTTCTCTACAAAACCCCATCTCACCTTTGCCTAGTACGCTTCTCCTCATCTCCCCTCTGAGATTTCTTTTCTAGTCCTGCAAACCCATCAACCCGTCGACTCAAAGGCGAGAAGACACTAAATGTAGTGTCGCCATGTAGGAGGAATAAACTCTCCCTCTCGCCCTCTAGTTCCAGCCATGGTTGCGCGCTCCTTGGCCTTCTCTGTGGTTGTGGAAGAACCAGAGGTCCTCAACCCCCATGTGATCTCAGCTCAACTCTCAATTCACCTCCTGGAGGAGGAGAATTTCCAGTCTGGCTCCGGTAGCAGAAAACGCCTGCGCAAATTGACTCTATAGAGCTCCTCCTCCCCTCAGCCAAGAAAATCCATTGGCATCCCTGTAAAGCACGTGGCAAAAGACTCAAACAATGGAGAGAGTAGTTCTGCAGAAGACACCCAACAAAAATACACAGAAGCGGACTAGGTAGCTTGCTCCACTTTGAGTCTAGAGCTAGCACCTCAACTTTCAAAGAAGGATGAGGCCTTGTCCGACTACAGATGCTTCATAGTTGAAAAGAATCCTCAAATAGAGAATCCTCAAATAGAGAATCATGCATCCATAACCGGTAGTTGTAGAGCCTTGTCTCTCCTCATTCTTAGTTTTTATATGTTATTCTGTAGTTTTTTTTCTATCTTTCTATCTTCTAGAAAACTTAGTCACTCAAGTTTATGTTTATAGCTAATTTCCCCAAGAAGGGTAGCTCACTTTTTGAAATGTTGAACTCATTAAGGGCTGGTTTCCCCCTGAAGGGCAGCCCATATTTTGAATTTTTGAGTTGTCTTCACCCAACAGGGGTTGGCTAATTGAGAAACCCTTGTTCTGAAGCTTGATTATATTTTTTTGTACACTATAATAGAATTTAGCATTACTTAGAAAAAAAAAACATTATACTTTCTCATTTATAGTTTAAAATCACATTACAACATTTTACCTTCCAAAGGTCCTTATGTACCATGTTGTTGTTAAGCTACCCCTTCTTAATCACATCAACAACATTAATCACAACTATTTTGAATAAAATTATACCTTCCACAAAAAATGTAATGCATAAAAAATCTATCAAATGTATTCAAGATGCTTTTTATTGTCATATGCATCAAAGTTCTCAATATCTCAACATAGTAGAAAGTTATTAATCCTATTACTTTTCATAAAACACTTTCATGCATTAAAAATAATATAAAAAGTAAGGATACATCTTTCGGATTTTAAACCAAATTTTCCATAATTTTTTTTTTCCAAAAAAATAGTGAAGGGGACAGTACTTTAATCATTAACATTCCCATAGTTTCTAACTCATGCAACGTGTCATTTCATTTATGCATATACATCTATTAAACAATCATTAATGCGTAACAGCTAAAATCATCATTGAATCATCAATTTAGAGAGTTGTGAAGTTTAAACAGAGAAGGTAATCAACGTCATCTAATTATTACTATCATTAAGTTGATGGAACCATCAAATAAATCACTTTAATGACACTACTGTATCATAATCCAAGTTATTTATCACCTTCATGAACTTGCAGTCATTTGTATGCATTTATAAACAAGCATTCACTATTGCAATCATTATAGTTTATTGCACACAATACTGTCATGCATAAAAGCATATGCAAATCTTTATTCATATAAAACATTGTTTTATCAATAATATGTAAATTATGATAAAAATTAAGGTAACTATCCAAACAACCCTATTTTCCACAATGTATTGTTACCAATGGATCAACAACATGAAGTAAACTTCCATAATCACTTTGTAATAAGATTTAATTAAAAAAGATTCATGCATATAATTTTTAATATTTTTTCATGCAATATGAACTAATCAATGCTACCACCAATATTAAATTTGACCATAACAAGACTTAATCATCTATTATCCATTATGGTCAAGACTTACAAATTGACTTATTATTTATATTTAATATCCAAGGGGGTTCTTTGAAAGTATTTTAAAAAATTATGCTGCCTTCTTCAAGGATAACCCCCACATTTTACGTCTTTTCATTATCACACAGATAAATACATGCATTCATTCTTTATAAGTAGTGCATTGTAACTTTGGTCATTTTATTTAAATGCACCATGCCCATTAATGTAATATTAATCATGCAAAGGTTGGTAGTTAATTCTCACTTTCACTAGTGAGTACTTAGTATTGTTCATAGGTGAAACAAAGGTTTTATTGTCTTTTATCCTCATCAGGATTCAAATGTGATGAGCACAATTTTACAACTGATTTTATTACTTACTACTCTTCAATGTGGTTATAAACGTCATGCATCACATATCTCATGTCAAAATGAGTCTACTGTATATATCGTTGTGTAGGTAGAATCATACCTGATCTGTTGCTCACTAGCATCATACCTATACTTCTTTTTCTCCTATCAATTTCCGCAAGGCACTAGTGCTACAAAATTCAACTTTGTGTTGAAAATGCAAAAAGATGATGGAGCTTAGTGAAAAGAAGTCGCCTTCACTAAGTGGGCCTGTAGGCTATTTTTGGCGCAAAGTCTATTTTTAGGCTATGTCTATTTTTAAACATATGGATCATGGTCTATGAGTTGCAGGATGCTATTTATGGATGTTTGGTCGAGTTGGTAAAAATAGATGTACCTCTATTTTTATACATTGGGCGGTTTCTATTTTTAGACTGCCGGGCTAAAAATAGAACAGTCAAATATTATTAACCCTTAATAATATTTAGACTATAAACATTATCTTATCCTCTTGGAGCACTTTAGTTTGATGCTTGGATGTGGCACATGCAGCTGACATAAGGAAATACGCTTTTCCTATGGGTTAGTTGAGCTATTGCATGGTTGACTTCAGTTAGAACTCATGTGGCAGAGTTTGGTGGAGTTGATGAGATGCTTGGTGATGTTGTGTTCGGTTTAACTTAGTTGAACTAGTTGTATTTAGTCTAACCGATAAATACACTAGTGATGAGTGGTGTACTAATTATTAATTAATTCACTAATTATTAACTCATAAATCAACTAAAGAACACATCAAGAATCGCAATGCATGGACGCTCAAAGGAGACCGCGTTAGAGGTGGTGAAAGGGTGAGTCTACTATCGCTTGTGATCATTATCAAATAGATTTGCACACACATTGATGGAGATTGCCAATGAGGATTGCGTAGTACAAGCTAGGGGATTTGAACTTGGATCTCATCATTAATCAACTTGGATTGCATAGTAGAGGCAGGCAGACTTGTGGAGAACATTTGAACTTGTGACTTGTTCTATATCTGAGCTAGTTTGTGTGTAGCATGTGAGATAGTGCTGAGAGCTATGAGAGCTTTGTGCTATGTATTGTTACATTTTCTCTATCATTATAATATACAGATAGTTGGGGGTTTTCAGCTGTAAGCTTTCCCCATTACATACTGTGTTATATGTGTGCTTGATTATGTTTTAATATGCGCATGCGACTGCTTCTATTTCCGCAAATTGATGATCAATTGTAGAAGAGGTTATGTATTATGCATGAAGCTTAAATAGTGTGTAATCGGGATAATCTCGGTGAATAATTCAGCTATTATTCAAATTTCTACATGGTATCGGAGCGAAATTGATCATCGGATCTATTACAGTGATTACAATTTATTTCGGTAGACAGAGTCTGTAAGCGGGCCAGGTAGCCTCTGGATCCATCCTTTCTCTGAAAGGTGATATATCCAGTAAATGCCCCTACAGTCAATCTCTGTGCTAGAAGTACTTTTTTCTCACATTAGATCGGAAGCGGTTGAGTTTTGAGCTGGTGGAATTCGAATTTGCAGCAGAATTTGGAATTCGAATTTGCAGCAGTTTTCTTGGTGTCGAAGTCAAAATGTCTTTCAACGGATTGTGACTGGAATATGCCCTTGAGGGTAGTTCGAATTATGTTGCATGGAAGGACCGGATGGAGGCGGTATTAGATGATAACGGGCTGAAGGAGTTCATAGAAGCTGAGATCCCAAAGCCTACTGATGCTGCTCAAGTTGAGGCTTGGCAAAAGAAGATGGAAAAATGTCGAAGGATTCTGTTGGAGGGCGTGAAGGATCACATTGTATCCAGCATGCATGGAAAATCTTCTCCATACTTGATGTGGAAAGCGTTGACAGATTTATTCCAAAGCAAGAGCGACTAGAGGAGGTTGGCGATCAAGGATAAACTCGGACACATAAAGATGGAGAAAGGCGACAGTATGCCCAAGTACCTCACGAAGTTCATCCAATGCAGGGATGAGCTGGGAAGTGTGGGGGTGACTGTTGATGATGAGGAATTGGTGAGCTTGGATCTCCTTGGTCTTCCGAAGAGTTGGCATGCCTATCAGGATTCTGTCAATGGTCGGGAGAAATTGCCAGGATGGGAGCGACTTTGGTCGGATCTTGTGCAAGAGGAGATAAGGCGGAATACCAGAGACGGATCTTCATCAAAGGCATCTGATGAAGAAAATTGCGCTTTGGATGCCAAAGCAAAGAAGGGGAAGAGCAAGAAAGCTTCTCATTCCGGTGCGAAAGGCAAGAAGCAAGACATGTCCAAGGTGAAGTGCTTTCACTGTCACCAGCACGGACATTATGCCACAAATTGTCCGCAAAAGAAGAAAAATAAGCATGCTGCTGGATCTGCAGCTGGAGAGGCTCTAGCCTCGCAATTTGAGCTGGACTTCTCATTGATTGCATGCATGGTCTCAAGTGTGATGGGATCGGTATGGTTTTTGGATTCTTGACGGTGGTGTGTATTTTCACATATTTGGAGATTGAGATTGTTTTGGTCTGGATGAGAAAGATCTTGGAGTGCACATCGAGATGGGAGATGATGGTAGATACAGTGCAACCAGTATCGATACCATTTCCTTTGACAGAAAGTTTGGTAAACCCTTCGTATTGAAGGAAGTGATGCATGTTCCAGGGTTGAAGAAGAATCTGATCTCAGTGGCCATGTTAGAAGACAAGGGATATGATGTTGTCTTTAGCGAGAGAAAGGCTTTCCTGCTCAGTATGGCAACTGGTGAAACCTAGAGGATAGGGGTTCGAGTTAAGAACCTTTATTAGTTGCAGGTAGATGGATGCGTAGCAATGGCAGGCAAGGCAGAAGGAGTGGTGAGCTAGGATGATGGTGAGCTATGGCACAGGAGATTGGGCCACCTTCACCATGGAGCTTTGAAGATACTACAACAAATTTCTACTGGGCTTCCTAAAGGCACTCTTGCGCAGTCAGATCAGTGCAAGAGGTGTACCTTGGGAAAATTTGTGAAAGCCACCTTTCACGAGAAGGATAGTCGTGCCACGAAGATCCTTGAGAGAATTCACACAGACATGTGTGGACCTTTCTCAGTAGCTTTGACAGCAAAGCACAGGTACTATGTGATCTTTGTTGATGATTTTTCTCGGAAGTGCTGGATCTTCTTCATGCAGAAGAAGAGCGAGACATACTCAAAGATCTGTGAGCTCAAGGCGTTGGTTGAGAAGGAATCAGGGAAGCATGTGAAGGCTCTTAGGAGCAACAATGGTGGTGAATTCATCTCTGTCAAATTCAAGGACTTTTGCAGCGCAGAAGGAATTCGGAGAGAGCTCATAGCACCTCATAACCCACAGCAAAACGGGGGTGCTGAGCGGAAGAACAGAACGATCGTGGGTGTTGCACGGACGATGTTGCATGATCAGGGCCTGCCCATTCACTTGTGGGCGGAGGCATGCAATACTACAGTATATGTGCAGAATCGTTGTCCTCACAAGATACTTGGCATGAGTACACCTGAGGAGGCGTTTTCTAGTAAGAGGCCTGATATTTCCCATTTGAGGATTTTGGTTCACTGTATACATGCATGTGACAAAGGATGCCGGGAAAGAAGCTAGAGCAAGCCAGCGAGAGGTTGGGATATTTGTGGGGTACAGCGATACGCCTGACTATCGTGTGTATTTTCCAGACAGTCACAAGACTGTTGTGCGATGGGATATCAAATTTCAGGAGGAGAAAGCCATGTAGTGTTTGCTTGAGAGGGAGCCACACTTGCATGCAAATGAGGAGCTATTAGTTCCTAAGAATGAGCTTCAGGATGTGGATTCACCACAAGACGAAGTTCATGGAGTGGAAGAGACCACTCATGCAGTGCCAACCATAAGAGGGTGCAAGCGCACTACAGAAGTTGAGCGACTGGCTTAAGATGCAGAGAAGGTTGTAGGACCTCATACAACACAACGCAGACAGAGACAATCATCGGACTGGTACACTGGATACATGGATCTTGTGAGAAAATGTGTCGTGACAGAGCCATCCTCTTTCGAGGAAGCTGTGGAGGACCCCGCATGGGTAGATGCCATGGTGGAAGAGTATGATTCGATTGTCAGAAACAGTGCATGGGAGATTGTCCCAAGGCAGAGGGAAATCGGTGATGGGTTCGATGGATACACAACATGAAGTAAATTGTGAAGTGTGATAAGTACAGGGCAAGATTTATTCTTGAGGCTTTTCTGAGATAGAGGGGATCAGTTATGAGGAGACCTTTTTTGTTTTTTTGTCACAAGGTACTCTTCCATGCGGAAGATCCTAGCTCTCTCGGCGCGCAGATGGGATGGCACATCCATCAGATGGATGTGAAGGCTGCGTTCCTCAACGGAGTCATTGAGGAGGAGGTGTACATAGAGCAGCCTGAAGGTTTCGAGATCTTCAGCAATGAGTTGCATGTGTGCCGACTCAAGAGAGCACTGTACGGGCTGAAGCAAGCACCTCGTGCTTGGTACACATGGATAGACAATTATTTCACCGGGCTTGGATTTTCCAAGAGTGAGGCGGATCCTAACCTGTACCAGATTGTGGTGGAGGGGAAGCTGCTGATCATTGTACTGTATGTAGATGATCTGATTTTGACAGGTGATGAGCTGTTGATACTTTCATGCAAGGAGGATCTTGCTAGAGAGTTTGAGATGAAGGACTTGGGCCTCCTTCATTATTTCCTGGGATTGGAAATTTGGCAGCACAGTGATGGACTATTTGTTTCTCAAGGTAAGTATGCCCGGGAGATACTGGAGAAGTTCAACATGCATGGCTGCAAGCTTGTTGATACTCCTCTTCCTGGAGGTTGGAGGAAGGAGGATGCTACTTCGGTGGAGGTAGTGGATGCCACTGTTTATCGATAGTTGGTGGGGTCACTTATGTATCTGGTCAATACATGACCCGACATATGCTATGTTATTAAACAGATTTCACAAGCTATGGTTAAGCCTACCAAGCTCTTATGGAAGGCAAGCAAGCATGTATTGCGTTATCTTAGAGGCACATCGGGATATGGATTGTGGTACAGATAGGTGGATGAGGTGAAGCTATGTGGCTTCATGGATGCATATTGGGAAGGAAGCCCAATGGAAAGAAAGAGAACATATGGAGGGATCTTCAGTATCGGGTCGATAGCAGTTTCTTGGTACAGCAGGAAGCAGAGATCTGTGGCACTCAGTTCAGCAGAGGCCGAGTATATGGCAACAAGCTTGGCTGCATGCGAGGCTATATGGATGAGGAAGATCCTGGTCGGGTTGTTCGGGTCACACTTGGAGCCTACTGTGATTTATTGTGATAACCAGAGTTGCATTAAACTCTCGGCTAATCCAGTATTTCATGATAGATCCAAACACATCGACATCAGGTACCATCATATCAGAGATTGTGTGCAACGAAGAATCATGTTACTTTCATACATTCCCACGGAGGATCAGGATGCTGATATCTTGACGAAGGCGCTCACCAGGAGAAAATTCGAATACCAAAGAGGCAGGATAGGGGTTGCAGATAATCCATATCTTGTTGAGAGGGAGTGTTGAAAATGCAACAAGATGATGGAGCTTAGTGAAAAAAAGTCGCCTTCACTAAGTGGGCCCGCAGGCTATTTTTGGCGCAAAGTCTATTTTTAGACTATGTCTATTTTTAGACATATGGATCATGGTCTATGAGTTGCAGGATGCTATTTATGGATGATTGGTCGAGTTGGTAGAAATAGATGGACCTCTATTTTTAGACATTGGGCGGTTTCTATTTTTAGACCGTCGAGCTAAAAATAGAACAGTCAAATATTATTAACCCTTAATAATATTTAGACTATAAACATTATCTTATCCTCTTGGAGCACTTCAGTTTGATGCTTGGATGTGGCACATGCAGCTGACAGAAGGAAATACGCTTTTCCTAGGGGTTAGTTGAGCTATTTCATGGTTGACTTCAGTTAGAACTCATGTGGCAGAGTTTGGTGGAGTTGATGAGACAGTTGGTGGAGTTGTGTTTGGTTTAACTTAGTTGAACTAGTTGTATTTAGTCTAACTGATAAATACACTAGTGATGAGTGGTGTGAATTAATTATTAATTAATTCACTAATTATTAACTCATAAATCAACTAAAGAACATGTAGAAATTTGCTGAATAATAATTAATTATCCACCGAGACTATCCTGATCACATACAATTCGAATTCATATGCAACACATAATCTCTTCCACTCAACCAACTCAGATCATCACACATGCGGAAATAAAATCAAGCAATAACACATCAAATCATCATACACATTAACACAGTATGTATGGGGAAAGCTTATAGCTGAAAACCCTGCAGCTATTGTGTATATTATAATGGAGAAATCATGTAACAACTCAGTACAATACTCCTCACAAGTACTCAGTACTATCTCATGAAGTTACACACAAACTAGCTTAGTTTTGAACAGGTTACTGGTTCAAAACTCACCGCCAATTGCCTTGCCTCTATTGCGTGTTGCAATGCTATGGGATGGCCTCTTTATATAGATAAACCACCAGCCTGAACTGCGCAATCCTCATGGGCTTACTCCACCTAACTGTGTGTTGCAAATAGCAACAGTATAGTCACAACTGATAGCTAGCTCCACCCTTTCATCTACCTCTTTCACTGGTCTCCATTGAACTGATCATGCACTGTAGTGAACTGATGTGTTCTTGAGTTGAATAATGAGTTACTAATTAATGAATTAAATAATATTTAATTCACTCCACTCATAACTAATTGATTAGCTAATTAAGCTAATCTCAACTAGTTCAACTAAAATAAACAGAACACAACTCCACTATCTGTCTCATTAACTCCTCCAAACTTCTGCCATTGAAGTCCAACTGAAGTCAACCATGCATGATGCCATCAAACCCTTGGGAACCATGTGATTCCTCTGTCAGATGCATGAGCCACTTCTGTAGCTCGAACTGAAGTGATCCAAGAGAGTAAACTGTTGTTTATAGTCTAAATATTATTAAGGGTAAATAATATTTGACTTCCCTGTTTTAAGGAGAGGCAGTCTAAAAATAGACTTCGACCTCTTTGACCTCAAAAATAGAGTCCCATCTATTTTTACCAACATGACCAATGCTCCAAGAATATCAAACTGGAATCCCCGAACCATGCTCCATATGTCTAAAAATAGACATAGTCTAAAAATAGACTTTGCGCCAGAATTTGCCTGCGGGCCCACTTAGTGAAGGCGACTTCATTTCACTAAGCTTCATCATATTGCTGCATTTTCAACACTCCCTCTCAGCAAGATATGGATTATCTGCAACCCCTATCCTGCCTCTGTGGAATTCGAACTTACTCCTGGTGAGCGCCTTCGTCAGGATGTCGGCATCCTGATCCTCCGTGGGAACATATGAAAGCATCATGATTCTCCGCTGAACACAATCTCTGATATGATGGTACCTGATGTCAATGTGTTTGGACCTATCATGAAATACTGGATTAGCCGAGAGCTTGATGCAGCTCTGGTTATCACAATAGATCACTGTAGGCTCCAAATGCAACCTGAACAAACCTGCGAGGATCTTCCTCATCCAAATAGCCTCGCATGCAGCCAAGCTAGCTGCCATGTACTCGGCCTCTGCTGAACTGAGTGCCACGGATCTCTGCTTCCTTATGTACCAGGAAACTACTGTCGAACCAATGCTGAAAACTACTCCAGAAGTGCTCTTCCGGTCCATTGGACTCCCTGCCCAATCTGCATCAGTGAAGCCAGAAAGCTTCGCTCCATCCTCCTATCTGTACCATAGACCATATCTCGACGTGCCTCTAATATAGCGCAATACATGCTTGCCTGCCTTCCAAAAGAGCTTGGTAGGCTTAACCATAGCTTGCGAAAGCTGGTTAACTGCATAGCATATATCGGGTCGTGTATTGACCAGATACATAAGCGACCCCACCAACTGTCGATAGACAGTAGCATCCACTACCTCCGCTGAAGTAGCATCCTCCTTCCTCCAACCACCAGGAAGAGGAGTGTCAACAGGCTTGCAGCCTTGCATGTTGAACCTCTCCAGAATCTCCCGGGCATACTTGCCCCGAGAAACAAACAGTCCTCCGCTGCGCTGCCAAATCTCCAATCCCAGGAAATAATGAAGGATGCCCAAGTCCTTCATCTCAAACTCTCGTGCAAGATCCTCCTTACATGAAAGTATCAACTGCTCATCGCCAGTCAAAATCAGATCATCTACATACAGTACGATGATCAACAGCTTCCCCTCCACCATAATCTGGTACAGGTTAGGATCCGCCTCACTCTTGGAGAATCCAAGCCCGGTGAAGTAGCTGTCTATCTGAGTGTACCAAGCACGAGGTGCTTGCTTCAGCCCGTACAGTGCTCTCTTGAGTCGGCACACATGCGACTCACTGCTGAAGATCTCAAAACCTTTAGGCTGCTCTATGTACACCTCTTCCTCAATAACTCCATTGAGGAACGCAGTCTTCACATCCATCTGATGAATGTGCCACCCCATCTGCGCTGAGAGAGCAAGGATCGTCCGTATGGAAGAGTACTTTGCGACAGGTGCAAAAGTCTCCTCATAATCGATCCCCTCGATCTGTGAAAAGCCACGGGCGACAAATCTCGCCTTGTACTTCTCCACACTCCCGTCAGCTGCCTGCTTCACTTTGTAGATCCATCGCGAACCCACCACCGATTTCCCCACCGGTCTTGGGACAATCTCCCATGCACTGTTCCTGACGATCGAATCATATTCTTCGATCATGGCATCAACCCATGCGGGTTCCTCCACAGCTTCCTCAAAAGAGGATGGCTCCGTCACAACACATTGACTCACAAGAGCCATGTATCCAATGTACCGATCCGGTGACTGCCTCTGTCTGCGCTGTGTTGTAGGTGGTCCTACAACCTTCTCTGCATCCCGAGCCAGTCGCTCAGCTTCTGTAGTGCGCATGCGCCCTCTGATGGTTGGCGCTGCATGGGTGGTTTCTTCCACCTCCTGAACTTCCTCTTGTGGCTGATCCACATCCGGAAGCTTCTCCTTAGGAACTAACAGCTCCTCATCTGCATGCAAGTGTAGCTCCCTCTCAAGCGAACACTGCATGGCTTTCTCCTCCTGAAATTTTATATCCCGTCGCACAACAGTCTTGCGACTGTCCGACAAATACACCCGATAGTTGTGAGGTGTATCAGTGTACCCCACAAATATTCCAACCTCAGCGGTTGGATCCAGCTTCCTTCTTGCATCCTTCGTCACATGCATGTAGACAGGAGAACCAAAGATCCGCAAATGGGAAATATCAGGCCTCTTGCCAGAATAAGCCTCCTTCGGTGTACTCATGCCAAGAACCTTGTGAGGACAACGGTTCTGCACATACACTGCTGTATTGCATGCCTCAGCCCACAAGTGAAGGGGTAGGCCCCGATCATGCAACATCGCCCGTGCAGCACCCACGATCGTTCTGTTCTTCCGCTCAGCCACCCCGTTCTGCTGTGGGTTATGGGGTGCGATGAGCTCTCTCCGAATCCCTTCTGTGCTGCAGAACTCCTTGAATTCAGCCGAGATGAATTCACCATCGTTATCACTCCTTAGAGCAATCACCTTCTTCCCCGACTCCTTCTCGACCAGTGCTTTAAACTCACAGAACTTCGCGAATGTATCGCTCTTCTTCTGCATGAAGAAGATCCAGCACTTTCGAGAGAAATCATCAATAAAGATCACATAATACTTGTGCTTTGCTGTCAAAGCAACTGAGAAAGGACCACACACGTCTGTGTGAACTCTCTCAAGGATCGTCGTGGCGCGACTATCCTTCTCGTGAAAGGTGGCTTTCACATACTTCCCTAAAGTACACCCCTTGCACTGATCTGACTGTGCAAGAGTGCCTTTAGGAAGTCCAGTAGAAATCTGCTGCAGAATCTTCAAAGCTCCATGGTGAAGGTGGCCCAATCTCCTGTGCCACAGTTCGCCCTCATCATCCCGGCTCACCACTTCTCCCGCTTTGCATACCATAGCTGCGCAGTCATCTACCTGCAACTGATAAAGGTTCTTAGTTCGAACCCCTATCCTCCGGGTCTCTCCAATAGTCTTACTGCGCAAGAAGGCTTTTCCTTCGCCGAAGACCACATCATACCCCTTATCCTCCAACATTGCCACAGAAATCAGGTTCTTCTTCAATCCAGGTACATGCATGACATCCTTCAAGACAAAGGGTTTACCAGACTCCCTCTGAAAGGATATGGTACCGATACCAGTCACACTGTATCTACCATCATCGCCCATCTCGATGTGCACACCCAAATCTTTGTCCTCTAGATCTGAGAACAAATCCCGATCTCCCGTCATATGAAATGACGCACCGCTGTCCAAGAACCACACCGATCCCATCACACTTGAAACCAAGCATGCAATCATTGAAAAGTCAAGCTCGAACTGTGAAGCCAAAGCTTCTCCATCTGCAGATCTTCCCGCTTGCTTGTTCTTCTTCTTCTTTGGACAATTGGTAGCATAATGTCCGTGATCATGGCAGTGAAAACACTTCACTTTCGCCATATTCTGCTTCTTGCCCTTTGCACCAGAATGAGAGGTTTTCTTACCCTTCCCCTTCTTTGCTTTGGCCACCAAAGCGCAATTTTCTTCATCAGCTCCCTTTGATGAAGATCCATCTCGAGTAGTCCTCCTTATCTCCCCCTGCATGAGATCCGCCCAAAGGCGCTCCCATCCCGGCAGCTTCTCCCGACCATTGACACTATCTTGATATGAGTGCCAAGCCTTCGGAAGACCAAGGAGAGCCAGGTCGACCGTGTCCTCGTCTTCGACAGTCACCCCCACACTTCCCAGCTCATCTCTGCATTGAGTGAACTTCGTGAGGTATTTGGCGATACTGTCGCCCTTCTCCATCTTGATGTTCCTGAGCTTATCTTTGAGCGCCAGCTTCCTTTGGTCGCTCTTACTCTGGAATAGATCTGTCAAAGCTTTCCACATTAAATATGGAGTAGCCTTTCCATGCAGGCTGGATACAATATGATCCTTGACGCCCTCCAACAGGATCCTTCGACACTTCGCCATCTTCTTTTGCCATGCATCGACTTCATCTGCATCAATGGGCTTTTGGACATCCATATCTATGAACTCCTTCAGACCATTATCTTCTGATACTGCCTCCATGCGATCCTTCCATGCAACATAATTCGAACTGCCTTCAAGAGCATATTCGAGTCGCAAACCGTTGAAAGACATTTTCAACACTGGCACCAAGAAAACGAAACTACTGCAAAATTTCGAATTCCACCTCAAAGCTCAACCGCTCTAGATGTTGAGAACATATTATTTCTAGCACAGAGATCGACTACAAGGGGCATTTACCAGACCTTTAACTTTCCGAAGAAAGATGAATCCGGAGGCTACTTGGCCCGCATGCAGACTCTGTCTACCGAAATAAGTTTGTAATCACTGTGATGATCAATCTCTGCTTCAATAGCTCCGATACCATGTAGAAATTTGCTGAATAATAATTAATTATCCACCGAGACTATCCTGATCACATACAATTTGAATTCATATGCAACACATAATCTCTTCCACTCAGATCATCAAACATGCGGAAATAAAATCAAGCGATAACACATCAAATCATCATACACATTAACACGGTATGTATGGGGAAAGCTTATAGCTGAAAACCCCGCAGCTATTGTGTATATTATAATGGAGAAATCATGTAACAAACTCAGTACAATACTCCTCACAAGTACTCAGTACTATCTCATGAAGTTACACACAAACTAGCTTAGTTTTGAACAGGTTACTGGTTCAAAACTCACCACTAATTGCCTTGCCTCTATTGCTTGTTTCAATGCTATGGGATGGCCTCTTTATATAGATAAACCACCAGCCTGAACTGCGCAATCCTCATGGGCTTACTCCACCTATCTGTGTGTTGGAAATAGCAACAATATAGTCACAACTGATAGCTAACTCCACCCTTTCATCTACCTCTTTCTTTTCCTTTGGTCTCCTTGTTTATCATGCACTGTAGTGAGCTGATGTGTTCTTGAGTTGAATAATGAGTTACTAATTAATGAATTAAATAATATTTAATTCACTCCACTCATAACTAATTGATTAGCTAGTTAAACTAATCTCGACTAGTTCAACTAAAATAAACAGAACACAACTCCACTATCTGTCTCATTAACTCCTCCAAACTTCTGCCACTGAAGTCCAACTGAAGTCAACCATGCATGATGCCATCAAACCCTTGGGAACCACATGATTCCTCTGTCAGATGCATGAGCCACTTCTGTAGCTCGAACTGAAGTGCTCCAAGAGAGTAAACTGTTGTTTATAGTCCAAATATTATTAAGGGTAAATAATATTTGACTTCCATATTTTTAGGAGAGGCAGTCTAAAAATAGCCTTTGACCTCTTCGACCTAAAAAATAGATTCTCATCTATTTTTACCAACATGACCAATGCTCCAAGAATCTGAAACTAGAATCCCCGAACCATGCTCCATATGTCTAAAAATAGACATAGTCTAAAAATAGACTTTGCGCCAGAATTCGCCTGCGGGCCCACTTGGTGAAGGCGACTTCATTTCACCAAGCTCCATCATCTTGCTGCATTCTCAACAGAACACATCAGTTAACTGCAATGCATGGACAGTTCAGTGGAGACCAGTGTTAGAGGTGGGTGAAAGGGTGAGTCTACTATCAGTTGTGACTATTGGCTGTGCATGAGATTTGCACACACATTGATGAAGATTGCCAATGAGGATTGCGCAGTACAAGCTAGGGGATTCGAACTTGGATCTCATCATTAATCAACTTGGATTTCGTAGTAGAGGCAGACAGACTTGTGGAGAAGATTTGAACTTGTGACTTGTTCTATATCTGAGCTAGTTTGTGTGTAGCATGTGAGATAGTGCTGAGAGCTGTGAGAGCTTTGTGCTATGTATTGTTACATTTTCTCTATCATTATAATATACAGATAGTTGGGGGTTTTCAGCTGTATGCTTTCCCCATTACATACTGTGTTATATGTGTGCTTGATTATGTTTTATTGTGCGCATGCGACTGCTTCTATTTCCGCATATTGATGATCAATTGTAGAAGAGGTTATGTATTATGCATGAAGCTTAAATAGTGTGTAATCAGGATAATCTCGGTGAATAATTCAGCTATTATTCAAATTTCTACACTTTGATACCACTTGTAACATCCCTCTGTAATCTTGTGTAAAAATGCATAGAGATAGAAAGTTTTTACAAAATTTAAAAACATATAGCTTTCGAATTACTCATTGAACACTCTTAACTAACCTTTAGATAAAACCATTATCATTACACAAAATAACTTTAGGAATGGAATAGTAAGCTACATAGCATACCATTCACTTTCACAACACATTAACATAAAATTCTTGTTGTAACCTTGCATCAATTCCATGATTCTTTTAACTCAGTTGGTTAAACACATACTTGATAATATAAATTCGTTACGTCATGAAAGCAATTAAAATCATAATGACACAATAGGAAAACCATCATTGGACACTAATATGCCCTGGAAACCCCATAGGGTGAAAACCAACAAACAATTAATTTTATTATTAATTCTCATGAGGGTGTTCACCCCTCACTCAATACTTTATAAGGATTCCATCCATTAACCATTTTCATAAAATTTACTAAGAAATATCATCTAAAATACCCTATAACTAGCTAAAAGTTATTACATTAATCATGATATCATTTATCGACAAATCCTTGATCTCAATGTATTTGTGTCCTAGTTGTTCCCTTCAGTGGACTATCATGTAGCTGACACTCCTCAATATGCATTGACCATTAGTTCTTTACCTACCACAATGCTAAACATAATCTATTTTTTGCATAAGCCATCATCCTTCCATACCATAACTGTCATCAGAAACCTTTGATATCATGGTTATATAAAGTACTAACCAAACAATAATCAATATTTAATAATTCCGTAGTCTTCCCAGGCAACGTTTTGGCCTAGAATCCGGTAAATATTTTTAAAAAATCCGACAAATTTTTTATCGGAATCATGTTTAAAGTTGTTAAACTTTAGTATTTTGAGTGCCCTAAGGGTTTTTGGTAGTGCTGAATCCATTTCCACTATCAAAAATGGATTCCAAACGCTCTAACTGCCTGATTTCTTGAATTTTAGTTGCCCGGATTCCGGCAAAAAACTTCCATCCGGGCTATTTCGTTTCCTGGGTAGACAACTCCTTTAATAATGATTCTTCAACAGTTATTTGTGTATTCATAGAGCATAAACAACATGTCATAACATGTCCTATTTAACAACTTTTCACACACATTAATTAAAAGTACTTAACTATCAAGCATGTCTATTTATTTTTGTACAGGTGTATGGTTATGCCATATGTATTTCCATGTGTAAAGTAAAATACATAGTGATTACAAAGTCATGCTCACTCGTCCCTCTCCCACATGTATCACAAGAAGGGAAACAAATACTTATACCCACATAACACAATAATACTAAAGACCATTCATGGTTATTATCATCTATTTGTATGAAAAGAGGGAAAATATATCCAAAATACATACCACATTAACTATTATTCCCCTCACATAAGTACACACTTCTTTTCCAAATAAAACCACTACAAGTTTCCTTACTCTTTTAAGGGAAATATAGCACATTAGCTATGGTTTTTCATATGAATATATAAACATTTCACAATAGTTGTTCTTCCTGCATGTAGATACAAACATTTTCTCAAAAGGAAGCTAACATGAGGATGGAAATGTATAATCTTTCCAAAATAAAGATAACATAATTTTGTGTGTAAATACATAATCTTTATTAAAAGAACATAGCCCATGAGTACTATCACAATAGTTATTTTTCTTGCATGCAAATAGTTTATTTTTCCAAAAGAGAACTATCATAATAGTTATTATTTCTTGCATGCAAATACATGAACTTTCCAAAAAAATCTATTGCAATAGTCACAATATATTCTCTTGTTCTAAAAACAATCTAACATAATCGACTATTGTTTCTGTGTATATAAAACACAAATTATTTCTCGAGAAAATTAGTAAAATAACGATTATCCATGTACATGTAAGCAGATGTTCTTTCCAATAAAATAAAAAAAATAATCATATATTCTTTTACATGCAATTACGCAACCATTATTTTAAAGAAACTAGTCCCTTGGCTATTATGTTGGGCATGCAAATACATATTCTTTTCTAAAAGAACCATGCAATAGGTATTTATTTTCCAAGAAATTTAACATATAAATTATTCTTTTCCTGCAAGCAATATACATTTCTTTTCCAAAAAATATAGGAAAATAACTATTCTTCGTGCATGCAAAACATATTTTTCTTTTAATAGGAACCTAACTAAATATTGCATCCCAAAACACATATTTATTTATTTATTATTTTTTTTTCAGAAAGTCAAATACATTATAACTATTTTTATTTTTTGTATATGTATACATATATCCTCTTTCAAGAAAACCAATATAATAGAAAAAATACAAATAATATCCCGATAAAATTAATAAAATGATAAATATTTCTGCAGTATCTTTCAATAAACAAAATGGGTAATGTATGCATATAGATTCATAAAACCCTTTCAACAAAATTAATTTAATTAGTTTTTTTTTTCACCACTCATAAAAATATTTTACAAATTACCCTCTTTAACTTATCTTCATTTTCAAGAAAAGTAACCTGGATAGCATGGATCCTATATTTTAAATATATTGTGAGATATTCTGAAGAAATTAATACAAAGGTATTATACAAAACTTCCAAGAAAATTAATGCAAAGAATTTGTCTTTCCACACTCAACCATACAATCTTTACCACCAATAACACTTATGAACCATGCAAAATCTTTCCAAGGGAATTCACAAAGTTAACTATATCTCTATGCACCAGAAGAGTCGGGCCTTCCAAAGAAATCATAAAGAAAATAGTATACTCAAACATACCTTTCAACACTCAAATATAATGAAGCTTGTGAATTTAACTCGTCTTTCCTTGAGAACTTCTTCATCTTATAATATGCACATCACACAACTCTCTATGAGATTGTTTGCAGAGAGCATCGTATCATATACGTGATAATACATGACAATGAAATATGAACTCCTAATCCTAACATCCAACCGTGAAACATTAAAAAAAAAAGTCTTCTTTCTAATACCCCTCAGGGATAAGCATAGTAGTATGGCTCTCATGAAGACATGACCTAAGTAAATAGGGAAAATAACATATAGGTTAGCGTGGAATTTAATAAATGCATAGGCTGTAGACCTGCAACTCTCTCAGAAGTTATGAACCCTTTTTGTTTTGATACCCATATCTCCTTATTTTTTCAGTTTATAAAATATTTGTCCGTCTCTCTTCCATGCCCCACCAACCGTATTCATGTTTGGGATATTACACCGACCGAGTGAAGAAAATATGAACATCCTTCCATGATCGCATTAGATTTTCTAGTCTAGAAAATATAATAGTAAAGAAGCATTTTGAGTCAATTTTAACTTCGTACTGAGCTTGGGTTTCCATATTACCACAGTTCAATGGAGGAGTGAATTTTCCAATGGTGAGATCTCAATGAATTTGTAGATTATCACATGGTCTTGCATGAATTGGATTTTGACATTTAGCTTGGCAGTGGGAATGTGGATCCTCGGTATGTAAGATGATTTGGCTATACAGGTACTAGTGGTTTTTATGGGTAAGGTTGTTTTCTACTCCGGTCTCGCTTCTACTGTCATATATGGACTATGTGCTTGATGCTTTGAATACTTACATGAATCTATTGCAGCAATGTCAAACTACGAGGGGCAGTGATGCTAGTTAGAGGGGACTGAGGCCTCTCTTCTAGGTTTTTTCATTTTGTTGGGAGGTTAACAAAGGCTATCGCCTATAGTGTGATTGAAATTCAAGAGAATTGGTGGAATACTGAGAGAAGCAAACATGAACCCAACTAAGCAATGTTCAAAGTAATGTAAAACTAAGAAATACAAGAGATGTAGTATTCAACTCATACATATACATATAATTAATATTATTATTGTAATACTATTAATATTCTCAATATATATAATAATTCCGAGATGTAAGTAATTATTAGTAGTAATAACCATATGTTATTATATTATATGGTAATTATGTTGAAATATAAATATTAATATATTAATATTATATTATAAAAAAAAATATATATATTATATTAATATAAAATATGATATTAATTCATTATATATAATTATTAATAATCACAACTAGTCAACTATATTAGTAAATGTGGTTTTATCACGTGTAAAGGTGGTGTAAAAGTGGTGTAGGTTAAATTCATACCATATACCTAATAATTACTAATGTGGTTGATATAAGTCTATTGGAGCATATCAACCACATTTACTAATGTGATTGTGTATGTGTATAATATGCACATATCTATGTATATCAACCACATTAGTAAATGTAGGTGTGCTAGTATATTAAATGATTTATGACATACACACATATAAGTCTATTGGGGTATATCAACTACATTTACTAATGTGATTATGTATGTGTATAATATGCACATATCTCTGTATATCAACCACATTAGTAAATGTAGGTGTGCTAGTATATTAAATGATTTATGACATACACACATATAAGTCTATTGGGGTATATCAACCACATTTACTAATGTGATTGTGTATGTGTATAATATGCACATATCTCTGAATATCAACCACATTAGTAAATGTAGGTGTGCTAGTATATTAATAATTTATGACATACACACATAAGTAGATCAAGACCATCTCCTTTTTCTAAATTTAAAAGTTGGTCATAACAAATCCATTGGATTGGTACCATTAATGTTTTCACAACATTTCAAATATCTTGATTAACCCAATGAATGATGGGTTATAGTGACAACTTGGGAGTTTTGATTTTAAAAATGCTTTACATCTCCCTTGATATATTTTATCATTTTTTTGTTTACCTCATTGTTTTAGTAAGTAATTTAGTAAGTAATTGCATGCATCACGAAAATATCAAAATTATCTGACACATGTTGTCACTTATTTGTTAGGTCTACTTCTTTTCCCTGTCATCAAACTTACAATTATTTACTATTTTTGTGGAAGCCCAGATGGAGTCCAATTTACTGAGTTGAAAGAAACTTTAAAGAATGATTCCTCGATTGTAAAGAGAATGATGTGAAGGTTCTTCTGGAACCAATCAAATTGAATTCTATAATATTCCTCCAGCAGGTTACTGAACTTCCAATCAATGAACTAATATTTTATAAGGAAAGTCATGTGCTCTAGAAAGGGTTAGTTTAAATGTTTTGTTTTTTTTTCTCGGTAAAACTAAATCTAATTATGAAACATAATAGTACAAAACTGCACCAGTTTCAACTTTGTGAGCCTGAGAACTGGGCTTGATGTCCAAGCTTAACCTTAACAATTGAACTGCCCAGAGTGGGAAACCAGTTCTTTTAAAATAAAGTCCATCGCCCTTAGAAGGGAAACCGGTGAAATAGTAAATGTACTGTGATTTGACAAGAGATAGTAAACTAGAATGGCCTACAACTTTTACAGCTGAATATAAACTCAAAAAACCAAAAAATTCTTCCATGAGGTCGAAAATCTGTACCCAAGCAAGCTGAGGGAGAACAAAGTCACTGTTCAGGCATTGGGGACTCTAGTTCTTCCATGATCCTGCAACCAAACTCGGCTTCCCCATCTTCATTTTCCTTCTTTGGCGCGCCGTCCTTGCTGAAGAAGTCCACCTGCAAGTTTTCCATTCCACATATGGATTGTCGAATGCCCACGGGCGCAACAGGGGCCGTATCAACAATATTTGCATGAGAGGGTTGAGGGTTAGGCGGAGAAGGGGCAAGGCGGGGATCAGAAGCATGGGCTGGGTTAGGGGATTCTTCACAAACAATAACAGTGATGAAAGCAGTGAGAACAGGCTTGTTCAAGGAGCAATTGAAGTAGAATTCCGCCCTCTGAGAAGACTGGCGGAGGGCAGGGTTGGTAGGAAAATTAGAAGCAGGGGAGGCCGACGGAGAGACAGAAAGAGGGGGCTGCAAAGGCGGAGCAAAGTGAGTGCTCCCAGGATGGAAGGAACAACCTCTCTTACGCCCAGAATCCAAATGCAAGCTCCAATCGACGTCCTCCGCAGAAGAGTCAGAGGGCGAGCTGATGGAAGGGCGCATGCGAGAAGAGCGCCCTCTGCTCGTTCCGCGCCTACAGCGCATTCTCTGCCTGAGCCAAGGCATCGATGCCTAGCAAAGCCAGGAGGGCTTGGGGCAGAAGGGGCCGTCGGGATTCAACTGAGACCCATGAAAATCAGCCAAGTGAGAAGGCAAACAAGAATTAAGATGATAGAAGCTACTCTAGGTGAAGTGGAAACCTGGAAGAGTTTCCAGGCAACCAAGGATGGTGCAACGTCACCCTGTTTGGGTGCATTCACTTGGAACAACACAAGATAGAGGGAAATTTCCACAGACGGGAGAAGGAGGGCTACGAAAAACACAGAGAGCAGACGAATTCTCTTGAATGAAAGCCATAACAAACTGAACCAGCGAGGCGAGGTAAATGACAGGCACGACGAATGGTATGAATGCAGAGTAGGTTGGTGAAGTTATTGCCTGAGTAATGACGCCGCAGGGGGCCATATGGCCGCAACATGCGAACACCCTCGGGATATGCCAAGGGACATAAGTCCCATTACTCCGAGCCATCATCCGCATCCGGAGTTGTGCGGTCATTGTGCACCAGCATAATGCATTTCTGCAGAGCATCTCTATCATGGATAGTGTTGAGGGGGCCATGAACGAGAGTGTTGTCACTGTCTACTCCTAGATTTGCTAGGAGATCAGCAACTTTGTTTCCTTCTCTTTTAACATGAGAGAAAGTGACTGCTTGATTGTTCTTTAGCCAATTGCCAATTTACTTAATTCTGGCGGCCAAGCGCCAGCTAGAAGCCACTTTAGCCGTGTTGGCGCCTTGGAGGATTTGATTGACAATGTTGATGAAGATCTGAGAGTCTCCTTCGATGATGGTGGGAATATAGTTGTAGAGCTGTGCTAGGCGCAGTCCTTGCAGAAGCCCTTCTAGCTCAGCCGAGTTGTTAGTGTCCCACCCTATGGATCCGTAGTAAACAACCAGGGCATTCCCCTTGGAGTCCCAGAAAATTCCTCCAAAACTTGCTTGGCTAGGATTGCCTCTAGACGCTCCATCAAAATTTAACTTTACTATTCCGGTTGGTGGAGGGGTCCAACAAATAGGAGTAGCAGAGATGGTTCGGCTGTTGGAGCTAGGAATCAGCGTTATTTTGAATTTCCAGTTCTGCCAAATAGTGATTTCCTTAGGTTGCTTGGGAAAGTCCTCTTCCTGCCATGGTTGGAGAGCAAGAGATTCCAGGAGATTACTGCTGAGGTTGCTCCAGATGATATCCAAGGAAGTGGATTGATTCTTGAAGATTCGCTTGTTTCTTTCCTTCCACAGAGACCATAAAATTAATCCATGGATGAGTTTCCAAAGCGTGTTGAGAAGGTTGCTGGCGAAAGGACGCCTGTGCCAGTTACGCAAAATGCTTGTTATGTCCCCAACAAGTTTGCTTTTTTGACATCTGAAACATACTTTCTCTGAAAGTGCATTGGCCAGAGTACAAGATATCATGAGGTGGTGAATTGTTTCACTGCTCTGATTGCAATTAGGGCAATGAGAAGGGCCAATGAATCATTTTTTGACAAGGTTGTCCCATGTCAGAATTCTTTTTCGACTGAGCAGCTAAAGAAAAGTGGAGACTTTTGGCCAAGTTCTAGGAGCCCAGACTAATTGCCAGAGAAAATCACGGGGTAGAGGAATAGGATACATTAGGGAATAGCTTCCTTTGTGGAGAACATACCTTTTGTCGTGTAACCCCATCCGAGTGTGTCTAGATCCTCAGACCATCTGATTTTCCTACGCTGGAGTTCTTCATTGAGGGCGTTCCAAGTGTTCTTCTGAGCTTGAGGTTATATGAGAGAATGGTGCTTACATTGTCTATACTCATCGCAGCTTGTGCTGAGCTAGTGCTGACTGACTTTGTCTTCTTCCAGGCTTGTGTTGTTGCCAGTGCTGAGATGAGTGAAAGTATCAATAAGCTTTGGGTTTTGCTGCCAGGAGTCCACCCAGAATTTCGTTGTGTTACCATTGCGAACTTCACAGAAACTGTGTTGCTGAATCAGTTTGCAGTGAAGTTTGGCAGCATTCCAAATGAGCGATCCTGTGTTTCCTGGGGAGAGCCTTATTAGATCTTCAGGTGGTCTATCTTTGGCATATTTGGCTGTCCATAATTTGGCCCATGGAGTGTGTGGATTCGAGAGCCATTTCCACCATATGCGGGCGCCCATGACCTCATTTCTGTGGGTAGGATTCCTGAGCCCAAGTCCTCCAGCCTCTTTTGGAGAGCATGCAATATTCCAGTTGACTAGAGCCCACTTTCGATTTTGGTCGAAGGATCCCCATATGAATTTACTTTGCAGGGTTTCGATCTGTTTGAGAACCCATTTTGGGGCAGCTAAAACAGAGAAGAGATAAAGAGGCATCGATTGCAGCACTGCTTTGATGAGAGTGAGCCTGCTAGCCATATTGAGAGCTCGAAAGGTCCAAGAAGAGAGTCGAGCTTCCAATTTTTCCAAGATAATGTTCCAAGAGGAGTGTTTGATAGCAGAGTCGATGAGATGCGCCCCAAGGTATTTGGCAGGGAGGGAGGCAATGGAAAACCCCAGAATGCGGGCAATGTTAGCTTGAGTTTGGGGGGGAGTATTAAAAAAGAATATCTGAGACTTGGACTTGTTTATGGCCATGCCAGAGGCTTTAGAAAAAAGGTTTAAGATGGTCTTGAAGGACCGAGCTTCTTGAACTGAAGGGTCGCCAAAGAGCATGTTATCATCCACAAATTGTTGGTGTGTGATAGCAGGGGAACCATGAAGAGAGATGCCACACAGCTTATGGGTACGGACAACATTGTTAATTAGTCTTCCAAGACCTTCAGCCATGAGAACAAAAATGAAAGGAGAAAGGGGATCTCCTTGCCTGACACCGCTGGAGGGGGAAAAAGGCCTAGAGGGGACCCCATTGAAGAGGATAGAGAAGAAGGAAGAGGTAATGAGGCTTAAAATCCATTTGATCCATAACTGATCAAATCCAAAAGCGCTAAGGACCTGCTGGATGTAACGCCAACAAAGTTTATCAAATGCTTTGGATAGATCAATCTTTAGAAGCATACCTACCTTTTTGCCAAATTTTAAGGAGTGGATGACCTCATGAGTTAGAATGATGCCGTCCAAAATTTGGCACCCTTCCACATAACTAGTCTGTTCAGGCGAGATAAGAAGCAGTAGAAGAGGTTTAAGCCGATTGGCTATGACTTTAGAGATGATTTTGTAGATGACATTGCAGAGGGCGATGGGGCGGTATTTATCAGGAGTGTTGGGTTGCTCTTCCTTCAGGACCAGCACTATGAAGGTCGCATTGAGCGAGGGGAGAAGCCAATGAGATATCCTAGATTCCTCCACTAGTTGCCAGACTTCCGTTTTGATAAGATCCCAGAAGTGATGGAAGAAGTTTGAGGTGAAGCCATCTGGGCCTGGAGGCTTTTTCATCCTTGGCTTGAGTCATTGCTAATTCCACCTCCTGCAGGGATATCGGGTGCAGAAGCATTTGGTTTTGCTCATCCGTGACCCACTTAGGGATTAGCTGGGTGATTTTGTCAATGGCTGGTTGTCTATCTATAGGAGGTTCCTGTTGAATACCTCTAAAGTGATCCAGAAGCACCCTCTCAATATCTTCCTATTGTTCGACTTGTTGTCCCTGCTGATTGGTGATGTGATGGATGTGGTTCTGCATTCTCCTTTGGATCGTGGATCTGTGGAAGAACTTTGTATTTCTTTCACCTTCTTTTAGCCAACGTATTCTTGATTTCTGTCTCCACAAAATTTCCTCTTGTTTGTGCCTTTCATTTAGCTGTTTCTGTAGTTCCTATTCTTTGGTGGCTAAGAGTTCTATTCGGCCTGCCATGATAATCTGTTGCTGTACCTATGCCATTTGTTGCTCAAGAGCCTTCTCCTCCTGAAAGATGTTTCCAAAAACAGAGTGATTCCAATTTTTAATGTGGTGCTTGAGAAATTTGAGCTTCTGCTGGAACTGGAACATTTTTTATCCTTTTGGTGGGACAAAGTTCTTCCAAGTAGCGTGGACCATTTCCTTGAAGGATGGGTGAGTTAACCAAAAGGCCTCGAATTTGAATGGTCGTTTTAGGCGGGTGCCAATGCTCTTCCATTGCAGTGAGATAGGCCAATTATCCGAGCCTGCTAGAGGGAGAATTGAGGCTAAGAGGTCCCCCCCTAGATGGATTGCATTGTCTAAGAGGAGAAATCGATCCAAATTTGATGCAATTTGCCATCCTCCTATCTGCTTGTTGTTCCAAGTGTATATGCCATTTGAAAAAGGAATGTCGATGAGCCAACTATTGTTGATGAAGTCCTTGAAATGAGAACATTCCAGTTCCAATCTTGATCACCCTCCTGTTTTTTCTTCCAGCTTAGTAATCATATTGAAGTCCCCTCCCAGAATCCAAAGAGGATGGGTTCGGTTGGAGTTTAAAGCTTCCATTGTGTTTAGAAGCGCTATCTTGCTAGTCGGATCCTGAGGGAAGTATACATTTGATAAGTGCCCATAAATATTAGTTCCAATTGGATGGAAAGTGGCTTGAATTAGGTTGTGTGCCGCATGAAAATCTGTCAGCATTATGGCTCAAGTGTCCCAAGCTATCGCAAGTCCTCCGGAGAAGCCTGAGGCGTCGACTGCTACTGAATGACAACTAGGCCAAACCTTGGATAAGACTGTTCCTAGTGCCTCACTGGTACATTTGGTTTCTTAAAGAAAGAGGATTTGAGGTCTTTCTTTCTGAATCATGTTTTTAATAATCCTGTGCTTCGCGGGACTGTTAAGCCCTCTAACGTTCCATGAGATGAGCTTCATGGCGTACTATCTGCAAGTGGTTTGTAAAACCGAGTTAACTTAGGGTAACGTCCCGATTCCACCAACATTTCCCCTAATGTGATGGTTCGCTGCCAATCTGGTTTCCGACCCCTTTTTTTGGACTCTTTTATGACGTTTAGGTTGTCCCAATGACTGCCGGGCTGAATCCCTAACTTCTTTTGTTGTTGTACCTTGGATAAGACCACCTCAAGAGTATCGATTTGCCGAGGATTGATTTTGTCATATTCCTTTCTTCTACAAGCATCCTCAAGTCCTAGAAGATCAAGCTCTCCTAGATCAAGACATTCAGAGTCCTCTTCCATATGACTAGTCTGGCTACTTTCTGGATTTCCTATGTGGGTAGGATTAGGGCTAGCTTTGGGATCATCAATTTCCATAATGATGGGATTCCAGGTTAAGATTTTTATTGCTTCGGTGGAAAAGATCTCAGTAGGGTCAAGGTTCTGCGTCGCATCTTGAGTCGACATAGGGTTTGAAGACTCAGGGATGTTAGGAGGAACAGGGGTTTTGAGAGATGGATCAGGGTTATCAGGATGGGCTTCAGACGAAGGGTCATGATTGGAAAGAGCGGCGAAACTATTGCTGGAAGACGGAAGGTTAGCAGAAGGGCTAGGTTTTTTACCCGTGGCTGAGGGTTTCTTGTTGTGCTTTCTCCGAGAGGGCACTTTGGTAAATCCATCTGGCTCCGCTTTGTCTTCAGCTTCTTTGCCCCGAGATTGAGAATTAAGTGGGAAATCCCTGAACAAATGGCCATGGGCATGGAATCTACGACACTTGAAAGGAACGTGTTCATAATCCAAGGGTTGGATCCATTCAAAATCATCATGGAATAAACTTACCACATCTGGGAGGGCTTTGTCCAGTTGCATGAAGACACAGATTCTTGCGTATGAGGTGTATCTTTGGAGCTTGGTTTCTTTTGCTATCTTGATGAACTCCCCCAAACCTCGGCCGATCTCCTAGAGTGAATATTTATCCCAATACTTGAGCGGCAGTGAGTATAGGTGGATCCAGACTGGAGCCCAATTGAAATTTTCCTTGTTTGGGTTGAATCTTTCAACCCAGTTTCTGAGATATAGCCCCGCAGAATTGAAAAAATAGGGCCCTCCATCCATAACTGTGTTTCGATCTTCAATGCAATTGAAAATGGCTATGGAGAAGCCTTTCGGGCCAAGCTAAAGGGTTACATGTCCCTTTGGCTTCCACTTGGATGCAATCCATCCTTGCAGTGCCTTTTCCGTTGGCCATAAGCCAATGAATTTCCCGATAAGAGCGTGATCTCTCATATATTGGATTCTGGCATTTATTCTATGGATTGATAGATCTATTTTGGGTCTTTCTGGTGCGATGGGCTTGCATGTGGAGGAGGTAGCGCCAGCCGCGTCCGTTCGTTTCTCAGAAGTCGAAACTTGTGTTGTCTCATTTCCCTGATCATTGTCTTTAGCGCTATGATTTTGGTCAGGGTTTACCTTGATTCCGTCCTTATCTACAGGGGGAGGCTGGCCGCCTCCCCCCAAGTCTATCTCCATGCATAGGGGTGGAGCTTCTTCTTGCACGTTAGAGGTCGCTGTTAGATCAGATCGGTTCAGCAAGAATGTTAGGGTTTCAGTGGAGTAGAGGAAAAGCGAACCCTAGCAGAGCCATTCATAACATTCTCTTCCATATTCAAAATAATGGTTTAAATGTTTTGTTGCATATCAAAATTCTTGGCTTTAAATTTATTTTTAATTTTCATTTAACCCTTGCTAAATTTAAATTTTCATTTAACCCTTGTTAACAAGAAGATATCATGGAAAAAAATATTCTCCACATTCAAATGGAGCAAGGGTGGAGGCTAATACGTAAAAGTCACACATGTTCTAAACATCACATACGAAGAGAGGAAGAACAAGGATTGAAGGTAAAGTGCATAATGTACTACTGCTAAAGAACAAAGAAAAAAAGGATGATCAAATTATTTTTAGTGGGTCCACAAATGTCACAAGTGAGCTTACAAGAGAGGTTGGAATAGCAAGGGTAAGGGGCATTGATCTCCATAAAGAAATGCATTGCAACACTAGGTTTAAATGTCACAAGTGAGCTTACAAGAGAGGTTGGAATAGCAAGGGTAAGGGGCATTGATCGTCATAAAGAAATGCATTGCAACACTAGGTTTCAGTCAAGGAATCTCATGTTTTATGTCATTGAAAATGGTTCAAAGGGAATATTAATGATAGCTGAAACCTTATGGATTTTGATTGTAGTCATTCAATCCTATCCGTTGGTCCACCTGGATTAGTTAACACACCAGGAGCAAGGAATTCTGGACGAGTTAGAAAACAACCAATCTGTGGGAGCTGTAATAAGGATGATGAGATGAGATACCAATAATGACAAAGAAGATTTTGTAGATTCAAATTGTGGCCATGACATGTAGTCTTGTGGGTTGGTTAAGACCATGGAACCATCAGGCTTTTTGTTATTAACTGCACCCACTACAATTTCTCAAGCCATATATCAAACATGGAAAATTACAATTTGGAAGAACAAAATACCATTATCCATGTGAAAGTTGTTCTAGGAAACAAGTATGAGCTGCATATATAATGAATTAGCGAACCATATTTTTTCTTATTACACACAAGCCTTTTTCTTCTCATACATATTGTATTGCGTGATTATACTTGTAGGTGGATGAAGATCAATTCCCATCTTCAAAACGGAGCCGATAATGACATAAAAAGCTATTGGAGCACAAAAATAAGAAAGTGGCTCATGCAGCATATGGATATCAAACCCATCGCCCAGAAAATCGACTGCAAACTCTTTTCCCACATTCTCAAATTTGAACCTCTGAGATCAATTGGATTGCATCCTTTTAATTAATGAATTCATCCAGGTCCTACTTCACAGAGCTTACATCATGGGTTCAGCACCTATGCTAATACTAATATTTATCCACCATGTCATCAGAATTGTCTAGATGTGAGTTTAAAATTTATGTTCCTACAACCAATGATGGGTGAGTATCCACATAAGGGAAAACCTCATCCTCGTGAAAAACCTCATCCTCAATGATTGCGATAGATCATCTAATTTTTCCAATGGTGGGTGAGTATACATAAGAGAATCCTTTCTACGATGGAGGCAACATACAAGGAATGAATTTTGCAAGCAAACATTACTGGTTCAACCCATTTGATCCAATAGTACTTGTTTCAAGGTCCATATTGCAAGCTTGGAGGACCTTCCTCAACTATTTACCTGAGCAACATTCTTTTCTAAGCACACATCAGACAAGTTCAAGAATGAACAAATTGCATATATTGAAAAATAGGCATGGTCTTGACCCCTTCCTGATCTGATCTACATTGTACTAAACTACAATGCAGTGGCATCCTGTCTCAAACATATTTGCAGTCTGCCTACAAGTACCAAGAGAAATAATATGAGGAAATCATGCCTAGTCTTGGAAATAGTCTAACTAATTGACAATTTCGTGCACGGCCAATGAGATTTCAATTTCGTATTTGAATGCAAGAAATTATTGTTAGATTTTTATTTTTATTTTTTTTTAATAATTTGATTGATTATTTATTTATGAATTAATATGAATTATCAACGATTCTATTTTAAATTAAAATATGATTTTTTTTAATATAAAAGCGAAAGATATGGATGTACAAGCATCATGTGTGCTGATATTTACCAACTAATCGAAATTTTTTGGTATCTTTGAAGGTTAAAAGCTCATTTATCTTATGTCTAAAATAGTCTCAAAATAGTAATGAGAATATTTTTTTTTTTAACTGAAACGGTTATTTTTTATTGATGAAAAACTAGATTGGGCAAAGCCTAATCATCCATTACAACTTTAAACATTGAAAACCACTTAGGGGATGGTTGTCTTGAACGGAGCATCAACGTTTATACTTATCAGACCACTTTGTAAGGTGCTGCCTATATTTGCAAGTCTGTCCGCATCCTTATTTAGACCTCTGAGTATGTGGAAAATAAGAACCGAGGGGAAATTCTTCAAAATTCTGTTCACTCTGGTTAACTGTTTGTTCAGTATCGGATCCTTGAGCCCATTTTTGCTTACAATTGCTCTTATAAGCACTTCTGAATCTCCAAAAATGAGGATTTCACTTGGGTTCTCTTTTCTGGCCAATTGACAGGCTTTCAGAAGGCTAATTATTTCAGCTTGGTTATTGGTTTTCAGACCAAGGCCCCAGCTGAAGTCTATTTTGCTCCTGTTCGGAAAGTGTATCACCCCTCCTGTGCCTGACCTTCCCGGGTTGCCTTTTGAGGCACCGTCAAAGAAAATTGTGCATTTTCCCTGAGATTTCCACCACTGGTGAAAGCTATCCTCTGGTTCTTGAATCTGCCATCTTTCCTTGTGGTTTGTTCGAGTGATTGCAGGGAGTCTGGCCTTGCTGGTGTAACCATCCAGCCACACCCTTTCTTCAGTGCGGAGGGAGTTATCATCTTTGATTTGAGAGTGGTTCAGAGTTTCTACAAGGAGATTCTTGGCTTGCTCCGCCACTTTTGCTGCTGGCAGCTCATTATTGTTGAAAATGGTCTCATTCCGGGCTAGCCAGAGCTTCCAGCAAACATACTTAGGGACTGCAATCCACACCCTGTGCCATAATGATTTGCTAGCGATGTTATGGGAATAGCATGCTTTCCAATTGATAAACATGGAAGTAATCAAATTTTGAGAAGGAGGGTTCGCATCCAGTCCATTCAGGAAAAAGGACCAGACCTCTTTGGCAAACTCACAGTCAATAAACAGGTGGTCTGAAGTCTCCAAAGAACTCTTGCAAAGGGCGCAGCGATGAGGACCTGCAATGTTATTTTTACACAAATTTTCCCCAATTAGAATTTTGTTATGGAACAAGGTCTAGAAGAAAAAGTTGATTTTGGGAATGCTAAAGCTGTCCCAAACCTGTTTCCACACATTCTCAGAGTAAGGCGAATCCTTTTGACTTTGCATCTGAAGGTATCCCTATCTTGCTGAATACACCCCCGTTTTACCCTAGCCCCAGGAATCTTCTTCCTCGATGTGCACCGGAGCGAAGTCAGAAATGGCATCTATTAGCACATCTAACTATGGTTTTAAATACTCAGGAATTCTGGGAAAATTCCATCGCAGCCAATTTCCGTTGCTGTCCCAATCAGAAATGTCCTCAATTTTCCTTATGCCTTTCTCCTGAAGCCAATCTCTTATCTCAGAGATATCTGTGTTTCCTGCAGGGGGGGGGGGGTGACCCATGACGCTGTCTCTCCAAAGTCTTGTATTTTTACCATTACCTGGAATTCTGTATAGATGGGTTCTGAAAAATCGATACCTCTGCTACACAACTTCCAGGCCTGCGTACCTGTGTGGCGTTTATCAACTGAATAAGATTTTATTGATTGATTCTTGAGATATTTAATCTTGAAAATCTTACTGATAGGATGATTAGGCTCTGTGTAGAGTTTCCAAAATAATTTACAGCCTAGAGCAAGGTTTGCGTTCAAAGGATCACGAATTTGCAAACCTCCTTCAATGTGGGGGCGTTTCACTGTATCCCAACTGATTAAGTGGAATCTGTTGTTGTTTCCTCTCCCACCGTTCCACAAAAAATTGCACAATAATCTGGAAATTTGGTCTGAAATTAGCTTTGGAGCCAGCATCAAAGAGGCCTGGTATGTAGGCAGAGCAGTGAGAACCGATTTAATGAGCGTGAGTTTGCCTCCGGTGGTAAGCTAGAAGCCACCCCACGTTGCAATATTATTCTTGAGTTTCGAAATGACTTCCTCCCAGAGTTGGTTTCTGTTGGAACCCAACGTAATGGGAAGACCCAAATATTTAATTTTGTCCCATTCAGCGTAACCTGAAAAACCCAAGTCATCAGCAATTTTTCCAATTGTTTGCTGCTCTGAGTTCCATCCATAAACAACACTTTTCCTTTCGCTAATCAATGCTCCCGAGATGCTATAGAGTTTCTGTAGGATATTTCTGAAGGAGATTGCAATTCTTGATGAGGCTCCTCCAAGTAAAAGCGAATCATCGGCAAATAGCTCATGGTTCACTGGATCAATACCTTTCTCGATTCTGATTCCGAGAATGTTGCCATTTTTCTTTTCCAAGGTCAAATTTCTGCTCAAGGAGTCCGCCATCAGAATGTAGAGAAAGGGGGAAAGAGGGAAACCTTGCCTCAGTCCCCTGGTGGCTAGGAAGAAGTTTGCCAATCTTCCATTTATCATGGGAGAAATCCATATCTTCTCAATATAGGCTTTGATGAGATTGATAAAATCCTGACTGAAACCAAAAGATGAGAGAACCCTGTACAGGAAAGAGCGGTTAACTCTGTCAAATGCATTGCACATATCCAATTTAATTAACATACCTTGTTCTTTGCGAGCATAGCTGGAGTGTAGAGCTTCCTGGACTTGGATGACATTATCCAGTATATGCCTTCCCTCCACAAAACCCCCTTGTGCTGGAGAGATTAATTTTTGCAGGAGGGGTTTAATTATGTTCACTAAGATCTTGGCCACAATCTTATAGGATGCATTGCAGAGAGAGATCGGCCTATATCTTTCAAAAGATCTTGGATTAGCATCCTTGGGGATTAAAGCGAGAAATGTGGAGTTTATTCCACCACCAACCCTTGCCTTCTTCATGAATCCATGGATCATTCTTAGGAGGTCAGACTTGATAAGCACCCAACAAATTTTGTAGAAATGGATTGAAAATCCATCTGGACCTGGAGCTTTATCAAGCTCCATGGTCCAAACAATTTTAGATATTTCTTCTTCCGTTACTGTGCTCAGGAGGGTGTCATTATCTTTAGCACTGACTAAGTTCAGAATGTTTGTAAGGAACTCTGATATATCCTTCTCATTCCCATCCTTTTCTGCACTAAGGAGTTTTTGAAAGTGTTGCTCGGCAGCTGCCTTTATTTGTTCGAAGCTTTTGCACACCTGGCCGCTGGAAGTAGTGATTTCAGCTATATGATTTCTCGAAAGACGAGCCCTGCAGTGTCTATGGAAATATGAAGTATTTCTATCGCCAGCTTTGAGCCACAAGCTGCGAGGCTTTATACGCCAGTATTCTTCTTCACTTCTGAAAGAGTTGTATGTTCTCCTTTGAGCCAAGTTTTCCTTGTCTAATTATGAGGGGGATATATCCTTCTTTTCCAGTTCTAGTTGAAGTTCTCCCAGCTGTTGGACTGCATCTTTCCTCTGGCTGGTGGGGGATTTTGGCGCCTTATTTATCCATTCCTTCAAAAACTTCTTAGTGTTTTTCATTTTTTGTTCCCACACAAAACTTGGGGAGCCTGATACCTCTATTCCCCAAGCAGATTGCACAGTATCAAAAAAACCTTCTCTTTCTGCCCAGAGAGGACTGAAGCGAAAAGGGATAGGGCCCAGGTCTTCTTCATCCTTCAAGCATAGAAGGATTGGTTTGTGTTCCAATGTGAGTTTTGGGAGAATCTTGGAGAAGACTATTCTTTTGTCCAACATAATGGAGCTGTTGGTGAGAAATCTATCCAACCTTGCTGATATGTGATTTTCCCCAGTTCTGTTATTGGTCCAAGTGTACTCACCTTTCACAGGCTTGAAGTCTATTAGATCCCACTGAAGAATGAGGTCTTCCACTGTGGAAAGGAGGGAGTCCCTTGAGAAGATCTCGCCTCGCTTCTCTTTGGAGTCCAAAATTATGTTCAAATCTCCTCCTATGACTATGTTCTGAGGATTGAGAAGACCTAGATACTCCGAGAGTGTCTTCCAACATTCTTTCTTTTCATCATAATGCACAGGAACGTACATATTGAACAGAGCTATGATAAGGTTGCTTGCTGTATGGCGCAGTTCAGTAAAAATCCAATGTTGAGTCTCATGTGATATTTCTAATGAGAATGAGTTTTTGGACCAGAATGTGCCTATTCCTCTAGCTGAACCTCTGGCGTTGACTGCCTTTCCTGAGTCTAGTTTCCACTTTGTGTTGCTTGTATTTAGAAGGAGCTCTCCTTCTATTTTTGTCTCTTGGAGCATGAGAATGTCTGCGGTTTCCATTTTCAACAAATCTTTAACGGCCTCTACCTTTGAGGGATTCCCCAGACCCTTGCAGTTCCAAGAGACCAACTGCATCATTTACCGCTTGTAGGGGTTGGACCACCTCCCTTTGGAACCCTTGGTCTAGTATTCCTCCCGAGGGTCATCTCAATGGTGGCTTGACTGCCAAGGGTTTTTTGTCTTTCTGTTTCTTCTTCCCTGTTTTCCTTGTGTGATTTCCTCCCTACTTTCTTAGATGGCCTTTCGGAAATCTCATCATCCGAAGAGCCCACATTTTCAAAGTTCTTCTTCTTTTTTTTAGTAATGTTTGCATATGAAGGGGAAGGAGTATTGCCTAGGAGCGGGTTTGGAGTGTTACCTGTATCCGGAGAATCTATGTTGTTCGGTTGAGGAGGACCTTCCGGCTCTGATTCTGGAGGATCTGACTGTGATTTGAGAGATTCAAAGGGGTTTTTATCCACCTCAATGCTGATGGCTTCCTTGCTTCCTGTGATTTGGGTACTTTCACTTTCTTGCCCTGATTTGTTCTCTGGTTCTTTGCCTTTGTTTTTATTGGCCTGCCTATTATTTGCTGATTTCTTTACTTGTTTCCATTGATCTCCTCTTTCTTTCTCTGTTGTCTCCTCATTTCTTTTCTTGCAGTATCTTGCGAAGTGTCCGTATTCGTGGCAGTGTCGGCATTTGAAGGGGAGCTGCTCATAGTCAAGCTCCTGGATATGTGTCCAATCCGCTACCGAGAGTTTTATCGCTTCAGGTAATCCAATTTCTAGGTCGACCTCAACACATATTCGGGCGTAGGAGTATTGGTCCTTTCTCAGTGCTAGATCTATATATCTACCCAGAGTGTTTCCAATGGATTGCAACGATCTCTGGTTCCAGCAGTGTAATGGGAGGTGAGGGAGAAGCACCCATACAGGCACTGCCGTGGGCACGTCCTGAGCAGGGTTGAAATCAGGCGACCATTTATTCAAATAAAGCCCTTGAGGGCCCATGAAGTACGGCCCATTTCTGAAAATCAGGCTTCTGTCTTCAGCGTTGTCGAACACAAAAACAAAGAACCCTTTTCCAACGAAGTGGCTTTTTATACCTTCAGTGACCAGCGGAATCCAGTTCCGTTTGACCCACTCTTTTACAGCTTTCGGAGAAGGCCATAGACCAGTGAACTGGCCGATGAGGCCTCGGTCCGCAAGGTTCAGTGCTGTTCGACAGGTTTCTTCCATGGGCAGGGATACCGTGGGGATGTTATCCAGCTTTTTGACAAACTTCTGCTGGGAGGCAGAGGACTGGCGCTTCCCGGAGGCCGCAATAAGAGATCTAAAAGCTTCCAGCTCAGGAGGCGGGGGAGGAGGGGCCTCAGAGCCGCCTCCATGCTCCATGGCGAAGAAGGACTAATGGAAGAGGAGCACGCTTGCTAGGGCAGCAGCAATGCGGCCATAGACGCATCCAGAGGTCGATACCGGCCAGAAATGAGAGGGGAGGCGCAAGAAGAATGAGCCGACCCAGTGCGCCGCGCGACCAAACCAAGGCGTCATGCCCTTCTGATGCACCGCGCGAAGCCAAAAAAAAGACTACAGGATGCGGCCCTGTGTGCCGCGCACGCCTGGTGCGTCGCGCCTGTAGCCCTGAGCGCCGCGCACAACAACAAAACCCCAAACCTAGAAAAATTGCAAAGCGCCGCGCGAGGGCCCCAAATGTGTTCAATCCATTAAAATTTAACAGTAATGAGAATATTTTTAAACAACACATTAGTATATGATTATGATAAATGTTTATTTGCATTAAGGGATTGGAGTGAAAAAGTATATATTTCATTATCTAAGAGGAAGTTAATTATGATAAATGTCATTTTAAATTAAAATATTCTAGTGAAGTTATTAAAATATATTCTTAAACATAATAAATGGATAATTATGTCTATTTATTGTGCAAAAAGTTTTTTACATTTTCAAATGTTTACGTTGATAATGATAAGGTTTTCTTACCTAATATTTTTTATTTTAATTTTATTTTTTATATAAATGTGATTAATTATATATTTCAATTCATTTTAATTATATTTTTCATTTATAATAATGAAAAACAAAATGATATTCCAAGAAAAGAATTCAACATGTTATGTTTCTATTTGTGTTTTGTTCTTCAACATTTAAATGTAGAAATCTACATGAGATTTTTCCATTAGGTAAAGGGAAGGGAAGAGTTCTCAAAGCAAGTAACATTTAAAAGTAGAATAAACCATGAGGTGTAGATGAATGGGTTTGTGAATTTAGTTTTTATTGGTGACTATTTTAAACCTGTTGGTAAGTGGTTAAGAGTAGAAACTTCTTATGGGGGATAAAATATTTTCCATGGGACATAAAAACCTCACATAATATTGGTGATAGCCTAGCTAGAAAAAAATTGATTAGTAAGATTGGACAACATTTTTTTTCTTTTTTTAGAAATATAAATAGACAATAACTTTTCATTAGTTGGAAGAGGGAGTATGCAAAAGCTAATGACCTCGAAAACTAAAAATCAATGTCTTATTTCACATGTTCCTCACCATTTAATTTTAAAGGTTTTGTTAAACACACGCATGGTAAACACACAGAAAAGTAGGAAAATAGGTGTGAGTTTCTTTACTATTAACCATAGATGTCTATTTATATTACATTGATGTGACTCTTGGATTCCACATTCCAAGGTCACTTGGACTCGTTTTTTCCATTCGTCTTCCACACCTACCCATTGAGGATTAGGTGTCCAACATCCCCCCCCTTATTCCGAAGGGGTATGCGTGAGTCCAAGAAGATAGTTGTAATACAAATCGGCAAAGTATGCATGGCAAAACTTAGGTTGAATCAACTCTCTGAGATGTTGGCATAAAGAGGTGGTTTAAATATGACCACCAACACTGGAATGCTTAGTGCAGTTCCCAGAACTCTTCCAGATCTAGCAAGAAGCTAAGGTCTTCTAATAGAGGAAGTGTCCCTCATATTTGAATAGGGAGACCTTCAACCTAGAAGAAGGGATTTCTACAACCTGTGATGGTTTAAGGATGAAAAAACTCTAGAATGCTTGATGCATTTCCCCGAACTCTACCAAAAATGGCAAGAAGCTGAAGTCTTTTGCTAGAGGAAGTGTTTTGAATTCTTTGAAGAGGAGGAATATCAACCTCACATAGATGGTTTACGTTTGTTCACCAACCAAAGGCATGCTCATGGGCATCCATGTCTCTAGCTACAACTATGAATTTGGAATGACAAGTTGTGGCTCAAGCTCGCTTGATGTGGTTTTGAAGCTTGTAGATGACCACCATTTCCCCCCTGTCAGGTACAAGGTGAGATGATGGCGAAAAATCAACCGCAATATTGTTCAATATTCGAGAACCAGTTATGACATACAACTTAAACATCTTCTTGGTTGTTGATGCCCATTGCCAAGAAGTGATTCGTCTAAGATGAATCTTTGTTCTTGTAGGAGGCTTGTTTCTAAAGCATCTGTGTGAAGAATGGGTGTGCCAACCATATTTCTTGTATGGGTGAAGATCGAAATAGTGATATTTCATATGGCCAACTCAATCACAGTGTTGGAATTTTACAATTTGTTGTTGCTGTTGTGGAAGAGGAGCATAATCTAGAACAATTATAGGTGAACTGTCATAAAGAAATCTGGCATTATAAAATTTTATGGGCTTGGAGTAGTCTAGAATATGAAAGGAGAACTCTTTTTCATATCCAAGACCTGTTCTATGCTTGTTGTGGATAAGCTCTTCCCAAGGTATGATGATGGGCTTGGGAAGTGCAGACTGAGCTGCTGCATTTGCATGTAAATTTGCTTTTGAACTAGGCACTGAATGTGAATTAATCACAACATTATTGATTTGCTGATTGTGGGAGGCTATTTCAATATTCTAAACAAAAACAGGTTCAGAATGATGACTCCACTGATGTAATTCTTCTTGTTGTAGCTGAGAGACCAACTGCAAAAAATCAATCTTTTCTTGTGCATCTTGTAGACTTATCTGAATATTTGTGAGAGCATCTTTGCTGATTTTTAATGTGTCATGAGGAGTAGACAATATTAGAGTTTTTAATAATTCTAAAAAATTAGTAAGTCTATCCATTTTGTCAACAACTCAAGTTCAACAATACAATATTCTAGATGTCAATTTTGTGATTATGTTGAGAATGGACAATTTTGAACAATTTGCTGCTAGCCAAGATTCCGTCACTGTAGAGTCAGAACCTACTAAGGTTCGTAACTATGATAGCCAACACACTATCGAAAACCGTCGAGAAATTTATGAATTTTTTTCGTAAATATACATCTCCCTAATAAGTAGAACTATTCAATTTTTTTTTCACAAATGAATAACACTGTAATATGTGTTGTCCAAAAACTTGAAGGACGTACGATCCCTATGCTAATATCAATAAAATTTATATAGCTCATATATTTACTGGTGGAGCAAGCCGAGGACAGGGAGCATTTCTCAGTGGAGAGGCTCTGCCAGGTGGGTGTGTCGAGGAGGCTGTTGTTGAGGTTGAGATGGGTGTTCTATTGAATTTTCATATATTTAATAGTAAAAAACAACACCCAATAACAACGATATTATGTAAAGATACATATAGCGGCTATAAAATTAAATGGAATTTAATTGTTCGAAGCCCTTATCTGATTCTCTACATCTCGGAGGAATGGGCTTCTCTGCCGGTGGCATGAGGGAGATGGGAACCGATCCCTAGTGTGCCCACTATGTATGATTCGATGTTGCTTATAATGATGGTCGAGAAGTGCCATATCAAACACGCCAACACAATGACTATTGGCTAGCACTGGAGATGCGACAACAGAAGGGCCGACTGTTGGGCTGAGAGGTAGCATAGGAAAGTGGGAGCATGGAGGAGCAACGACAGAGGTATGAGAGCCAACGAAGGTCGAGGGAGGCCGAGCACGGAGGTATGGAGAGTCGGAAGGAGGTAATGTCGACTATGGTATGGAGTGTTGGGGTCTCTGTAATTTGCAAGATTGGCAGATACAAACTGCAAAGCCTACATATGAACCACTTTGGGATTCTAGGATCTAGCCCTCCTGAATCCAGAGAGAGATCTCTCTATAAGTGAAAAGATTGATTTATCTTTTAAGGCTTTTAGTATGATATTAGGCTAGTTATTAAGAACAAGGGTTTTGTTTGGTTTTGGTTGGGAAAGAATATGATGAAGGTGAAGGAAGTATTTATGAAGGGTGAAGGTGAAAGTAGGTGAAAGAATGGTTCAGCTAATAAGATAGGCAAGGAGCAGCTTCAATCCATTGGGCTATGGAGTCATAAGAGGGTTTAAGCAGCAAGGTTCAAGAGTGGTCCATGGGGCAAGTCATATATGTCAAAGGATCTCTTTAAGTTTATTTTATGGAATGATACAATAAGAAATGAAATGAGGGAAATCAAAGAGATGAAGGAACAAAGAACAACCTAAGATCAAGTAAGTACTTTGAAACTATCCTGATTTTGATATGCACTTAAGAAAAGACGTAAAATTAATCTAAGATCAGGTAAGTACTTCTAAACTACCCTGATTTTGGTGTACTTTCAATAGAAGACATTTAAAACACATAAAATAGCTTAAGATCAAGTAAGTACTTTGAACCTATCCTGCTTTCAGCATATTCAAAGGAAAACATTCAAGGTAAACATAAAAAGTAGACTAAGATCAGGTAAGTACTTTGAAACTAGCCTGCTTTCAACATACTCTTAAGGGAACTTTTCAAAGTAACTTGTTGGAGATAAACCAGAGGACAGGGCTAACCATAAACTTCTCTAGCTTAGCTTTAATTAGCAAACTTCTCAAGAACATTCAAAGAATTCTCAAGTTGTACTTAGGAAATATGGGTTTACCAACACTTCACTGGTTATACTCTACTGAATTACCTTCAAATAAACAATCAACAGAAAACATATAGATAAAGCTTATTAGTGAGATTTAGGGTACTCGAAGAGTAAATTCTAATCTATATTTGCTGTTCTTTATCAGGGAAAAGTGAACAGAATGGAAACATAAAGAAAAATAACAATTACAGTGAGAAACACATCACCATTGACATAGACTAGGATCCCATAAATCAACTATTTGTATTTGATGTTCAAACCAGTTACAATCTTCTAGTCCAGTGGGTCTCTACAGCTTCAAACTTCTCATCTAAGTTTATGTGTCCTCAATTACAAACAGGGCTACAGCAGCTTTAGAAAACTATTTACATGCAACAGATATCCAGAGACCAACCTTTTATAATGTGCTCCTCAAGGAGATTTTATAAGAAAATGAGGAGGTGGAAGAGTTTCTATGGTTTAAGTGTCATTAATTCTATACTAAATGAAATTTCTATCCTTGAAAACCATGCAAGGCATAAGGCAGGAATGCATTGAATTACAACTCTTTTTGATTTATTTCATTTATGTTTTTTAGGCCTAGCAGATAAAAAGATTGACTTTAAGGCCTTTTCATCTTTATAATAACTTTACTGACAGTTTAAAATATATTCTTTGGTTTTAAATAATTGTTCAGCTGTCTTTAGGAAAAATATCATTGACTAGGAAATAACTATGCCTTCTTCAATTTATGAAAGCTTGTAGGTGGCACTTTGGTAGCTGAAGAGGATATTTTGGCCTCTGATGTGGCAGTGGAGGCCTTTCAAACTGATATATCTCTTTTTTTTTTTCCTTAAAACACCTTTAACTTGTCTTTACTCTATGTTTTAGGCTTAATTAACCTTGATCTTTGTTCTCGGGTCTTTGTTCCTTAACACTACTTTAATCTTTTAAACTGGAGGATTAAAACTCTGATCTTCAAGTTTTCGCATTAATCCCTCTTTAACCTTGATTCTTCATTACTGATGCCCTTCGTTGCTCTGTCTTAGTGGCACAAATGATACTATGCAGTGGAGGGTTTCTGAGATCGAGGGTCGTGAGATCCCTGATAAAATGTGAACTCATAACTCACTGGTCCCTTTTCCTTTGGTTTAAGCCACATAATCATCATTCTGGGCCCTTTTGTCACCTGTTTGTGATTACGGAAAAACATAGAGAAAACACCGTTAAATCCTGCAAAAAACATAGAAACTCATTATAAAATCCTGCAGAATCTGGTTAAGACTCCTTCAGAGGTTTAATGGAGGGGATGGAGCTGTGTGAAATGGAGGAATTTGCAGAAAAAAGGGAGAAAAACCCTTGGCGGAAGCAAAACAGGTGCAAATGGAGTTTGGGCGTGATATTGAATAAGAGTTGTTAGATTAGATCAATCAACAGAGATCTACGGTCGATATCCTTCAATGAGGTCGTTTGAAGGATGGATGAAAAAGTAAGTGAACGGGGTTGAGATTAAATGTGGGCCGTTCGATTAGAATAATCAACGGCGGGGATCGCTCGATGGAATCATTTGGGAGAATGATGGAGGGTGATGACTTGGGGTCACAATGTAATAAGGGTCGTTGGACTAAAACGATCGACGGCCGAGATCAACAGATGAAGTCTTTTGGGAGTGAATTGGGTGAAAAGGAAAATGGGGGGTGAGATTAAGTTAGGACCGTCTGATCTTAGAGATCGATGGTCAGGATCAAACAAGGATTTACATTGCGGAAGTGGTATAGCGGAAAATCATTAATGGTTTTCGCATGGTGCCCAGGGGGGTAGGTGGATTTCACAAAAAAAAAACGCGATACGGTACACATGCTGACACGCATCCTTCTCAATACCACCCATTTCGCGTTTTTTTGTAATGTTAACGTTCAGGTGTAAAAATTATGCGAAACGGGTTTTCGGCCATCAGATGAGGGGCAGCAGATCCAACGGTGCGGATCGCACGCGATGGAGGGTAAGATGCATGGGCAGAAAAGATGAGTGGGGTCAATGGCGGTTTCAATCCTAACCGCTGGATCTTGGGAATGGATGGTTAGGATTAAAAGAGGAGAGTAGATGGGTAGGGGTTGTGGGCGGAGCGTGACGTGATGTGGACCATCCAATCTAAAAAGATCAATGGCAGATATTTGATCGCAGGATCGCATCGGCGAGAGGAAAGGGAAAAGTGGCGATGAAATGTGTCGATGTGATTGAGCATGGAATATTCGATCTAAGAGAGATCAACGGTCAGGATTAAATCGGTTGGTGCGATGGTGGAGGGTTATGGGCGGAGCGCGATCAGATCCTCGTCGTTGGTTCTTGTGGATTCAATGGTCCAGATCAAATTGGCAGATCGGAGGAGAAGGGATCATCACATCAGCACTTTTGAGTTTGTGATGTGCAATTAAGCGTTGGTCGTCAGATCAGAGGGGAGATCAACGGTTAGGATTGAATCGGACGGATCGCATCGAAACTTTGAAAGGGACGGAAAAGGAATGACCCATGTGGATTTGCGACGCGATGAGTCGATGGTTGTTGATCTATAGAGATCGATGGCCCAGATTTATTTCAAATCATCACGTCAGGTTCATGAAAAAAAAAGGAAAAGGGGTTCGGGAAAGGGTTTTTAAACTTTTTAGCACCCGATTGCGGGGTTGTGGTCCTGTGAAAAGGTAGAGGAGATTGGGGGTTTTTAGAGGAAGGCGCTTATTGCATCGAGGAAAAAGGATGAATGGAAGTTCGGGAAAGATGAAGCTTGCGATTGCGATTAGGCCTTTAGCGCTTGGTCATAGTGCGGGTTGTATGGAGAACAAGGGTTGAGGGCTAAGTTGAAAGGGGCTTAAGCCCTTAGTGAAAAATGAAGGTTTTTTAGGATTTTTGAAGGGTTTTTAAGGAATTTGGAGGGTTCGGGTTAGGGAGAAAAGGGTTTTTAAACCAAATAAAAGGGGGACATAAGGTTTAAAAAGGGTTTTGGAATGGTTTAGAGGTTAGATGAAGGATTTTTGAAGGATTTTATGAAGAGGGAAAAATGGGTGAAAAGGAGGAGTGAAAATGATGGAAAAATGGACTCTCTTAAGCACTTTTTCTTTCGGTAAACAACAAATACCTAAGTAATAAGGAAACAGTAGTGAAGAGTAAATCAAAGGGTAATTCTCATCAGAAGACTTCAAGAACTCACAATTTGGATATGAAATTGTTTCTTGAAGGCTAAAAAATGATTTAGCCACCATTTGGTATGACAAATTTTTATAGGTGGCTAAAATGGAGGAGAAAGCCTACGTACTGCATACGAGGGAATATGTATGTCGTGACTTTCTTTATATTGTGTGAGGTTGCTTTGCGTAATTGTCATAACTGGGTAGAGAGGAGAAGTGAATTGCTGGAAGAGCCCCTTCTCTTTCTTCCTCTTACTTCCCCACGAGACGATATGGGTATATAAATATCTGCACACACAGGTCGACGATAGGGGTATATAAGTGGAGCCGTCAAAGGTATGACAGAGGCAAACTGTGCGAAGAGAGAAAATGTGTGCAGATTCTGCTCCACGAGTGACCGCTTCCATATGGGTCTCTAATTCTCATTTAGCTCGCGGTAATCCACATTTCGGTATAGCCAAAATCATTGGTTTTCCTTTAGATCTGCATGTTTTCTCCCCTGTCTCAATGCAACAATGGTGCTTCACACTCAGAAAACGGTGTTCGGAAGGGAATACAAGGTTAAGTACATGTCTCAGGTAGACTTCGGGAGGCTGGTGGTCGAGTTGGATTACGAACCGATGGTATGGGAGGCGTACTTTGGGAGGCTGGTGACCGAGTTGGGATTACGAACTGGTGGTATGGGAGGTGATGCAGATTTATAATTAAGGAACTATTATAATGAAAGCAACCAATGCAGGCCGAGAACACTGTGATGAAAGTGGTTGTGTGTGTGACAATGAATGAGCGCTGCAGCGAGCTAGGCATGGAGCGGTATGTGGAGTGATGGTAGGATTGATAGGTATAATGCACAATGGGAGCAAGAGTCGAGGAGCAGGAGGGAGTTACAACACAAAACTAATTTAGGAGCTGGGAATGTCAGTTCTTCAAGATAGGCATAACATCTAAAAATGGAGCTGACAGAATTTGAAAATGCCAGGGCATGGCCTGCGCTCCGATACCATGTTAAACACACACACAAGTAGGAAAATAGGTGTGAGTTTCTTTACTATTAACCATATATGTCTATTTATGTTACATTTATGTGACTCTCGGATTCCACATTCCAAGGTCACTTGGGCTCCTTTTTTCCATTTGCCTTCCACACCTACCCATTGAGGATTAGGTGTCAAACAGGTTTTACATCAAGTCACGAGGAGAATATGAAGGTTGAATTCAACTTGAATTTTTAACTGGGACTTGAGACCTTTGAAGTGCTAAAGGGATAGAACTTCTTTTTTTGAAACATGTAGGTGGAGGAGGTGTCCTCAAATATAATTAATTTTCTTAGATCCCTTCCTAGGATAGATATGTATTTCACCAAATTTTATATAGTAAGACGGTTCTTTTTGAACACTGAACCTGATGAGCCTATCCTTGTAAATCTCATCAAGAAAGTGTTCTCATTAAGAAAGTCTTCAAATCTCTCTGTCAAGCTTAAGGTGAACACCACAATTTTGAAAAGATTTGGAATTTGTTTAAAGAATAATTCCAAGTTTCCCTCTTGTAAACATACTTCTTGAATTCTCCATACTTCTTGAATTCTCCATAAATAAATGGTGTTCTTGTGACCACAAAACTATTCATCTTTTTCTATTTGTGCATAAATTATCTGCACGTAGACAAATATATTAACTAATTTGAGGTGAGGTGATGGAAATATTTCATTTAAACGAGTGCAAAATTAAAATTAGTTTTAACGAAGACATCAAAATTCTCTAAGAGTGTGGTGTTCACCCTAAGCACCAAAGAGAGATCAATTTTCTTTTTGACTAGATCAATGAGGATAGGCTCATTAAGCTCATGTTTTACACAAACTCGCCCAACTTTGGGATAATAGAAAAACACGTTAAAACCTATTTCACCTCGAAAGTAGTGATAAAGTCATTATCAAGTAGTATCACCATCAAGAAGTTAAAAGGTAACAAATTTCACTTTAAAATTTACTGTAAATTGGCATATATATATTCACCGTGTCACTTGATGTAAATTCTTAAAAAATAAACCGTGGAAAAAGATGACAATTTTTGAAAATTGAACGGTGGAGAACAATATGCAACACATGAAAAATTTATTATTGCATTTCTAGATTTAGTATTAATTCATTTTCAAATGATCATAAAGACTAATTGAAAATTTTATTATAGATTCTTATTTGTAAAAATAATAATAAAAAATATCATTATAAATTTTTATGTCTAATAAATATGTGTCACAATAGAACATCTAAAGATGGAAGGTGGAAACAAGGGCGCCACACCATAGTCATAAAAAAGCTCTAATATTAGGGAGTTAGGTACCTAGATTGACTAGAAGGTCATTATTACTGAAACTATATCCTTGACGGTGCATGAAATCATTTGAAACTCCTCCCCGTTGCTCTAATTCCTATTATACCATCTACCTTAATATACTTTCTAAGCTCAATGATATAAGTGTGAAACAATCCTCAATTATGAACTTCTACACTATAATAATATTTTATTCTAATTATGCCATCTCACCTAAGTAGCATTTCTATGTCCATGAGTGTAAAGGAAATAACATTGAGTGTCTAAAATGTATAATATACTGATAGTAATTATAATATATTTATATATTTATATATATTTATTAATAAATATTTAGTAATGATAGTTATCTAAAAAATATAATTTAATGATTTTTTTGAATTTTAAGTATTGTGATATTAAAATTGAGCACATATTATACAGTAAAAATTAACACAACTATCAAAATGTAGAGTATAAAATCTTTCGAAAAGTCTCAAAGTATGGTATTGTGTTTTATAAAATTTGTAGAATCTATATATATATATAATATTAATGTGTATTTTAATTTGATTTATTATTTAAATAGTTTTAATTTTTCTTATTTTCTATTTATAATATAATAAGCTACTTGAAAATTTAAAAAAGTGAGATAGAATTTTAATTAAAAAATATATTTTTTGTAATTTGTAATGATGATGGTTAACATTCAATAAGACTAATATGTTTTATTAGACATTAAGATAGTAAAATATTACTTGAAATTATTTTACATTTTATTTCTATGATTATAAGAAAGGGAGAGAAGAATTTCTAAATTACCGTAGTTTTGTTGACTTAACAAGTCAAGGTTGGTAGTACGGAAGATCTTTTAAAAATTAGAATGGATGTGAGTAAGATTTGTGAAATCCAACAAAATGTGCTTCTATCATCAACGATCTTAGTATCACAAGGGTGATAGAACCTTTTGTCCCAAGGTGTTTTGGGAATTGACCAATGTTTGGTTTCACTTCGAAGCTCACAAGAATTGGTTCTTATGTTGGAAATGTTCATTTTTCTTCTTAGCATTGTTCAAGGAAAAACAATAATTCTAGTTTTTCAGATTGAGGTTGATCACCTCCTTGTAATACCTTAGCTTCATTTTCTCCCTCTAACTCCTTATCATCCCACATCTTATCCATAAATTTGGAAGTATTAATATTTGCAATATTATCCTTAGTATTCAATATGATCTCCTCTTTTACCCCCCAACGATCTAGCCAAGATTGAGCATCCTTATGCAATCCTCATTTGATTTGAAGCTCAGAGTTTTGGATAGAGTTAGAAATAATTTTAGGAAATATCATGTCTCCCATGTTGTGCAACTTACTCTTATACATGAGACACCTAGTCTTATAGCCATGCCTTCAATGGGGAAAATGCTAGCTTCGATCAAGGGGATAGGTTAGGGAGTTTTACCTTTAATATTGATGTAGGTTATACATTGGTTTTTGATAAACTCAATCTTCCTCCATGATTCTCTAGATATACTGCAACCTCAAACTTCAAATCCATATAAAATAATAGGGGTGATAAGAGGCTATAAGAGGAATTTTTTTTTACTCCTTTCTAGGGAAAATTTTAACGATGGAAGTTTATCTTAAAGTTTAGAAACCTTGGTGAATCTTACTAGTCCCCAATATGTAAATTGTAAAACTTTTGATGATATTTCTGTAAAAATATTTAGGTTTATAATTATTTTATATTAGTATATTTAAAATTTTGGTGATTTTTAGGGTAAAATAATTTTATACTATAAAATTTGGGTGAATCAATTTTCAAAAAAATAGTAATTGGAAAATCTTTTTTTGGAAAAATCAATGAAAATTAGCCCACCTGCGAATATTAGCCCCTAAAATTTTCCCTGTTCCTTTCCCAAAGATATATTGACTTACAATTTTTTTCAAGCACATAATAAGCTTTCTAACCTCTAATTATCCTTTGTTCGATGTTTTTCTTTGATCGGAATCTGGATCAAGGGAAAAAATTTGCTAAAAGTTCCAAGTGATTAGAATTGCACCAAACCAAAATGACAACGATCGATCTATCTTCAGGAATCCAACGCAACTCGTTTCATCGAAAAGCAAGTTCGAATGAAGAAATTTTAGTCTATTGATTGTCGTTCAAAATAGACAAATTTTTTTTTTAATTGCAAAATAGGTACATGTTGATGACATGGCAGCCCAGTCAACATGCAGGGAATCTTCTTCATTTGTTTCCCAATGGGACTGTGACAAGTGTCACAATTGGATTCGCCTATTTGGTTTGTGAAGGAAATTCTTTTCTAATGTCCTCCAAGGTTGAATTTGGGTTCATGATGATTTTTATGTGTTGGAAATTATTTTATGTTGAATTAATGTTGGATATATATATATATATATATATATATATATATATATATTATTAATCCAAACTTTATATTATATATTCCACATATATTATTTTAACCCTAAAGTCCACGATCATATATTAAACTAAAGTTTGTAGTTTAATATTCGGGTTATACATATCACGGTGGCATTGGATTTTAACCATAGTCCAAAGCATTGTGGTAGAGCGTATTCAAATTTTTATATATGGTGGAGGCATTTAAACTATTGCAAATTTTGTTTGTTATTCGTTGGCAAAATGTTTGTGGAGTGGAGGTCAGGGTCAAACCCTTGACCTCCCTCCACATAATCATGCGCCCTACCAATGGACCGTGGGAAGGTCTTCTGATATGGAAACCACAAAAATTTATTTAAATTGCAATAGAATCTGATGGCGGGGAAAGGAGGAGGACAACCTCGCAGGCCAGCCCTCCTCCCACATAACCCTACCACATGACCACATGCGCAAAGTGGATAATTAAGTGCGCAGTTAACTATTTAATATGCCTTTAATCCATTCTTATCATTTAATTAAACTACGTTTAACAGTTGGCAGAAATTTTGGCAGCCACCTCCAAATCCAACTCCACCTCCCGAATTGACAGAGCTATTTGGAGTTTCTCTACATTTAGAGGGAGAATCTAGGGGAAAATTAAATGAGGCCTATCTTGAGCAATTTTCGACCAATTTTGGCTCACGAAGAGTCATTCCTAGCATATTGGCATGGTTTTAATCCATTGAAATAACTTGCATAAGCAGAGGAGAAATCATAGAAGTTTTTTTGGTCACTTGAAGAATTTTGAAGCCTAGGGCCACAAGGAAGGAAGGCCATGCCTAGATCAGCTGAAGGCCAAATGGAGTGAATGAATAGTCATTTTTAGATGTGTTTGATGCTCTAAACACAGTGGTATAGTTTTCCGAGGCGTTGGAGCACTTCTGAATTTTTTTTTTTTCACTCTGGAGATTAAACAAGCCCATGGCCACCAAGATGGGAGGTCAAGCCTAGATGAGATGGTAACAAATTTTAGAGATTGAATAGTCATTTTTGTCATTTTTGGGTGCTATGAATCCAATGGAGTAGGTTTCAAATACATTGGAGCACTACAGGTGCTTGTAATTAGACATTTGACTCTTAATCCCAAGAGGACCTAACTAGTTGAAGCAGGTTCATGGAGATGTAGCCCAGGAGGGGTGAACTCCATTATCATCCATTGTGATATGTGATTTTTGTGAGTTATTTTTCTTCATTTCATTTGTTGTTCATGAGTTTTAAAAAATATAATTGACTCATAATTTGGTCATCAAAGACACATGAAACTTGACACATAAACCCCTTCACAAGTGCTTAACTTGAGACGATCCTAATCACACATTTTTAACACTGATGAGGGAGCTAGCATAGCAATAACTAGTTTTCCCATATTCAGATCAAGTTGGTATCAGAGCAAAAGTTTAACTCATTTTAGCCAAGTATAGATAGAAGAATTAGCTATTGGTTTTTGAATTTGTGCAACAAGAATTTAATTGTGTGAAAGTTTATGTTTGAAGGAGAAGATCAAAATTGAGAACTGAATTCTCAAATATAGCAAAGAATCTTTGTATGCATTGCAGGTGTCATGGCAGCTTCATTAATAAATGTTTCTAATCAATCTTCCTTAGCAAAAATATTTTATAAAGAGATGTTACAGAAGCTCTACATCATGATTGATATCATGTAAGATAAGTATGAAGATAAGAAGGAGAGCATTAAACTTCAAGGGCAGATGACTTCCATGAAGGAGGAGAAGCAAGAGCTTCTTGAAAAGATGAATGATATGGAGACTCAGCTCCATATTACAAATGAGAACCTAGCAAGGATGCATGAGATGGAGACTCAACTCCATATTGCCAAGGAAACCTTAGCCAAGTATGTGCTTGAAAAAGAGGTATGGAATTCAAGTTTATCTTTAATTTCCTCTCAGAATTAATATGTAGGTGCTTTTGAAAGACACACTAGAGGCATAGGGTCCAAATTATTGATGAATATGGGCTTTGAAGGCAAAAGGTTGGGAAAAAATACACAATTCATAGTTGAGCCAATTGTTGTTGAGGAAAGGCTTAAGTATTTGGGTCTTGGTTATGGACAACATGATGGAGAAAGCTCTAACAAGGAGGCACATGAAGGTGTTCCGAGAAGGACTTTCATTTCATGTTCGTTACCTCAAGTTTGTGAAGTTCATGAGGAAGGAAAATTTTTTACACCGACTTTGCAAGAAGGGGCTCATAAGCATGAAGCTAATGAGAATGGGTAACAAGAGGATGTTGAAAGCTCTAAATTATTTGAATGGATTGTTGGTATTCTAAAGAAAGCCACTACCTCATTAAATTCACCTCCTCAAGAAGGCGACAAAGGTGAAATTTCAAGGTGTAAATCTACTTTTAATCAAGTTTATTTTGATTATGATAAACATGGAAAATTATCACATAATATTTGGAGAAATTTTTCATGTTTCTTTTGTGGTTTGGATAGCCATAATGTTTCAAGGTGTTGGAAGAAGATAACCCAGCACAGGAAACTTTCGAAGCAAAGGAGGCAGAAAGCCAAACGTCCATTGGACAAAGTAGACCATGTTGAAAAGAAGATGCAATTGTTTTTCACTCATTTCCATAAGCAAGGTCATATTGTACACAAGTGTTGGACTTTGTATCCAACAAGTAATCCATGAAATTTGAAGAAGGTGGATAAAGAGAATGGAAAAAATGGAAAAGAAGATTTGGTACTTGATGTGGGTCAAGATTATTCACATGATGATGTGCGGTTGAAAGAGGAACCATTGAAATGGTTTAGTAAGAGATGGTTATATTTCTTATCCAATTAAGGCCTTGCATGTCTTATTGATGATTGATGCATTCTTTGCCAATTGAGTGCATGTTGCATTTTTACGCTAGGAAGGTGTTTGAAAGTGGAGATATGTTGACTCACTTTATTGCAACAAATTTTTTTCATTTAATCTCTTTAAGTACATGTACATATGAATGGGGTTCTTGCACTTATAATTTTACTTGTGAGAGAGTTGAAGAATTGTATACATGCATGAGAGTTTGTGTGTATGAAAAGTGGATTTTTTATGGTTTCATTGTGCTTGAACATGCATGAGTAATTGGATTGTGTTAGTCGATTTCTTTGTTTAACATGTATGTTGTTAACTTGAGACTGTTGATCATTTGCACATGTAGGAGTGTCGACTTGTGTTGGTTAATTGTGTGTTACGTGCATGTCATATCGACTTGGAAGATTTGACTTTGTCTCCAAATATGAAAAGGAGATGTTGACAAAGTGTTTCATGAAATGTGAAATTCATTTTGTTTTGGGAAAAGAATCGTCAAATTATTACACATGCTTATGCTTGACTTGAGAGTCAGTCGTTTGAAGAGACATGTTTTGTTGACTTGTGTTTGGTCGATAAGTTTTGAAACCAATATGTAAAAGTACATGGCGATGTTCACATGATCTGAAATTTTTTTCTTTGAAGGAGAAAGAGGATATGTCGTCAAGATTTGTTCTTGCATGATGTGTTTTTCAGATTAATGGTTGTGTTTGTGACAAGATGTAAAAAAAAAAAACATTTTCAACCATTGTGTACCATTTTATGTGTTGACACCAAGAAGAGAAGGAGATGGCAAATGCATTCTTCCAGATGTAGAATTTGGAACTGCGGAGGTAAAATAACGGTCATTTCTTTTCTTGTTTTTACTGATGTTGGAAATTATTGTTGTAGTTCACTCAGATGGGCTTAATTTGGAAAAGTGGTTTCCAAAGAGAAGCTTGCATCGAATGCATGTGTGTGTGTGTTATATGTCAATTTGGGCATCATCCCCCATGACCTGGTCAAACTAGACATCATCCCCAGTGTTAGGGTCCTATGATAAATTATAGGATTCATAATTTTGAATTGACTTTGATTAGTCTTGTAATATGTACATACTTTTATTTTTGCAAATTGTTTTCCCATATTAGAAAATTAAAAAATGTAAAGAGGGTAAAAGTCCTAAAAGAAAAATTAAAGGAATTGAAAGAAAAAATATCAAAAAGAATATGAAAATGAACCCCAAACAAAAAAGAGATAAAAATAAAACATGAAAGTGATGCAAATTCAAATGACACTACTATTTATGCTTACTGCTAAATAAGCATTGTGTGCAGCTTGTTAAAAATGCCACAATCCATGAAGGTTAAACAACTTAATATTGAGCTTTCATGCTATTAGATAGAGAATAAAGATCTAGCCAAACAATTTAATCTTGGCAGATCAATAGTTAGGTATAATAAGGAGTTCAACAGTTTAATCCAAACACTTGGAAGAAATAAGGATAGAATTAGTTAGTTTTTTGTTTTAAAGAAAAATGAATAAGAGCCTGCAAGCTCAAATGCACCCATGAAAATGAAGTAAAAATGTTAGGGTAGTAGATGGGTAGGTAGAAGAATTTTTCACAAGCATGGATAATAGATAATTGGTCATTTCATTTACTATTTCCCTTGTAAAAAAAACCTTCTCCCCCTTCATTTTTCCCTTTTCTCCTTTTCCCCCTTGCAAAAAGTCCCTTTTCCTAAGTTAAAACACATTTATCCTTGGAAACGTTAAAAGGCCTTTATTAATTTCATTTTATTCATAGAACCCATAAAAATTACTTTATCCTAAATATAAATGTTGAAAATGTTATATCGGGCCCCACTGTGAAGAAATTTATCCCTGATATCAGTTTTTACACTATACTTAGTGTATTTAACATCTCGCAATTACCTGCAATTACATTAGTTTATTAACATTAAAACTTAGTATATTAAATCCCATATTAAACCTGTATCATGTATTAAATTAAATCCCATATATGTATTTCCCCACCCATATTTTCTATATAAACCAATGGTTTAATTCCCCACATGTTATATATCCTAGACCTACTACGTATTATCCCCACATATTATAATATTACACTTACCTTAACCCCATTGGCTATATCACACAAAACCAAACCATATCTCATATGTAACCAATCACACCTCGGGCCCCACACCATCAATCCCGATACATCCATCACATCATCTCATCCTTTAGATCACCATTAACCATATCTAACAGTCAGTATTGTCTATCGCACATTCGATAGAATGATTGTTAACATACCCCCAACCATGCGAAATGCATGGTTTGTGGGGCTCTCCTCCCTGCTATGTGGCACTTTCTTATTTGATCACATCCTCAAGACTATTACCACTTACCACATTTGGCGCTTGCGAAAACCACTGAGCGATTTTCCCCCAGCGTGAAAACCACCTTGTCAATTCAAATACACCTGTGCATTCAATGTAAACACTGTTGGTTGAAAATGTATATAGCCACCCTTTGTTATACCTTTTACCACTTTCTGTTACCATGTTCGCATAGAAAGAGCTATTTAGACCGAAAATATTGTTGCCGACTCTATTTTTAAGCCAAATTGAAACAAAATCCAACCAATTCATTGCTATAATCATCGCAGAAGTCATCCAAAGCACTATTAAAGACCAACAAAACCTCAGAAAGATTTCTAAAACCCCAGAAACCTTCTGCGCAAAAAAAAATCTTCATTTTTTCCAGGTATTCTTCAAATAAAAGGCCTGTGACTTGATCTAAAGGAATAATTCAACTAATTGAATCATTTAGGAGCCTTTTTTCGAACCTAAAGAAAACCATTTTCCTTCCTAAATCTCTCTTCTGTAAACCCTGGACCTACTTGAATAGATTCTAATATCTAAGACTGTTTTTAAACACAGAGTTTGATTAATTGGATCATTTAGAAGCCATCTGCAGACCTGAAAAAGCCTCCTGTAGTTTTAAATCCATTTTCTGCAGACTCTCATTAGGGGAATTTTGAGGTCTAAAATGGGCCTCCTAAGGAAAATGTACAATCAAAATTCACTTTATGAGAACCAATCACATTTTAGGGGATGACTTCATCCCTAATGGTTGAGGTGGCATTGCTTGAGTTAAAGGTACTTACTTGTCACATTCTCAATGGTGGATAAAAACTCATAGTTAACCATGGTAGTGCTCTAAGTACTTTTAAAGTCAAAGTAAAGTACTCATAATAAATGTCATTTAACACTTTTTGAATAAAAATATATTATTATCATTTCATATTTCTTGAAAGAAACAATGCATATCCCTATACATTTATTATATTATATTATATTATATTATTTTTATATAGTATATTAATTACATGTTATTATACAATTTAAATAATATAAATTTTAATTAATAGCATATAATATAATTATAAATTTATAAATTTATATTTATATTTTATTTTAAGTTATTTAAGTACAAAGGACAAATGCATTAGTTGTTCAATGATAATGATTTTTTCTTGAAAAGCTCATTCTTATTTATAGTCACATCAATACAATTTTTTTATTAATTTTATTTTGGTACAACTTTTGAATTGAATTTAACTATGGTTACATGAATTGTGGTGCAAAAAGTGAATTGCAAATTCACAAATATTATTTTATTGGTTTAGCTATTATTTTATTATTTCCTTAGGAGGCCCATTTTAGACCTCAAAATTCCCCTTATGATGTGTCTTTTTACAAAATTCCAAGGTCTTGAGATTGCGTTTTGTCACAGAGAGTGCACTACAGACCCTAAATGTCCTTTTGCAGATTTATGAGGTCCTAAAATTGTTTTTTAAGCTCAAAAATTGAAAATTTGATCAAGTAAACCTTTGCAGACCATAGGATAAGCCCTTGTTTCATCCCCAGTCATTCTGAAAACTGTTATAATATTTCTGTGGTGCTACCACGGGCCTAAATCAGTTTTTTTCCAAGTCAAAAGATTAATTAATTGAAGAATCAAGCAAAGAAATGGCTTCCAAAGCAGTGGTATCTGTCAATCCTCTACAACCCCCTGTTGTAGATGTAGAACACACTCCCCTAGCTGATATAGACTTCAAGATTAAAGATACAGTCACAGATTTTAAACTTCTTGAACTCCATTGTTGGAGTTATGAAAAATCCATAGATCGGGCTAATGAAGTTTTTATTTGGGAGTAAAATCTACCAAAGTATGTTGTCCCACACACTTTCTAATGCTAAAAAGTGATCATATTCTATCAATCCTGCTATTTCCCTGATCAGAGAGCCATAATAAACCCTGAAAAAGAAATTCTATTTACCATTACTATTGATTCAAATAATAAGATGTTGCAGATACAACCTAGGCCTGATGAAATTCCTTTATTCATTGAGGGCTTCACTCAGCTATACCTGAATATGGACTTCCCTAAGAGGTTACATATATTTCAAACTTTCATGCCTTCTTCTGTAGAAATTCCCAAGATAAATCCTCCTTACACTTCTGCAAAATTCTCTGAAAGGAGAAGACATATCATCTCCATGATGTCTTTTATTCTTGGATATTTCACAGATGAACATGCTGATATTGAAATACTAGGTTTTTTATCTACTTTCACACCTGGTCAGCCTCATGCTACCATTTTTAATTTTTCCCAATACCTTGTTGAGAATATTCATGAAGAGTTGGTCAAAATGCCTTCTGAAGGCGTTTTCGAGTATTCCTTATTCTTATTCCATATGTTTTTATACTTTCAGTCTGAGAAATTTGCTATAAACCTTCAAAAGCTTGATGTTGAAGGAAACCCATAGTTAGTCACATTTTGGACTCCTCTTATCAGAAAATATTCATCACAGTCCACCTATATAGAGTTTATAGATTCCTTCATTCATCCTATGGTAAATTTGCTGAACAACAGCAAGCAGCCCAGTATTAGTGAAGAGATTAAGAAGGTCCTACAATTTTCAGATCATAATAGGACAGGTGATTGGTACTTGTACCAAAACCATATTGAGATAAGAGTATATGGATAAAGTCTTGTTCCAAATAAACTACCCAAATACCTCCCTATGAGGTTATTTTCCCTTCAGGACATAAGGCAAATTCTTAATTCAGATGCAATTAATTTCTTGGCAGAAAAGAAGAAGACATAATTCAAATTGAAACATTAGGTTGGCCCTTTTATCTGTAACAATAGAGATGCAGGTCCAGAGGTTGAAATTTTTTTGCAGGAATTCAATTTTAGTCACAGTTTTCTATGGTATTATGATCCTCTTGGAGTTATAAGTAAACTGAGAATTATTTCAAACTCACTCCTTATGTGCATAAGAAAAAACCAGACATTGAAAAATTATCCAATCAATATGAATGGTTGGAGAACACCTTGGTAGAGGTAGAGAAGCAAGGTGATACTAGTCAAACCTTGCAGACTCCAGCCCAAGAAGATAGGAATGCAAAGAGAAACAGAGAGGAAGGATCATACATTGTAGAGACAACCATAGAAACTAAATTTAAATTGATGTACAGGAATAAACCTAAGTTAAATCATGCCAATGAAGGAATAGAAATAATAGAAGTGGTTGATACAAAAACAACATCAAAGGAAAATGCACCTCCTACAGTGATTGAAGAAGAAGAACAACCTTCCACTTCACACACTCATCTTATTCAGAAGCAAAAAAGTGTTGACATGTCCTCTTCTAACAAACTAGCAGAGAAGGAGATAGATATCATGTAGAAATACAGAGAAATAAAGATGAAAAATGAAGCATTGAAGACTGGTACATACAATCAGTATTGGAAGTAGTCACCCAGTGACCAAAGTAGATTGCTTTATTCTTTTGAATATAAGACTAGGAAAATGCATATGAATTTCCTGCAACCTAAAGTCATGCATCCTAAAACACTAGCAGATTACAAAAAGTCCTCATATGAAGTTCAAGCAGATGACCTTCATCCCATTGATCAGATTGAATTTCACAAACAGGTTGCTAAAATGCTTTACGCAACCATGACAAAGAAGGCAATGAGTGTGAAAAAGCTTCAAAACTCTCATGCAAACATCAGAGATCAACTCAGATTAGAAAAATCATCCTCACAGGAAAAATACAATAGAATTAAATCTTTGGAAGATTTAGTAATTGAAGTAGTATTTGATCCTAGTAATGTAAAAGTTACAGATGAATTGATCAAAAAGAAAAATGTGGACATTGCTGCATTAAAGAAGTAACTAAAGCTTCCCCCTATAGAACATCCTCAAGCAAAGGAGGTACTATAGGATACAAATTAGAAAAATGAGATGATGAGTCTCATTCTACAGTTGACTGCCCAGATAAAGGAAATGGAGAATGAAATGGACAAGTTTGTCGAAGAGAAAAAGGATAGAGAAGCAGAAGTTCCAGTCACAGTTATTCCTATAGTCACCACAGTTGTACCTTCCACATTGGAAAAATTATTAGCTCCTACAGTTCCAGTGGCTACAAAACTTCCAATCACTTCATCAACAACTTCTGCAACAGAGTCTTCAACAACAGCAACACAGCATACAGATGAAGCAAGCAAGTTAGTAAAAGCTATGCAAGACATGTCTATTCAGACAAATGAGATTAAAAAACTTAAGGAACAACTTAAAAGTCTTGAAGATGAAAATAAACTTGCTAAAATAATGCATAGGAATGAAGAACAAAGGGCAAACATGTTGAATGAGAAATTGAAGAAGTTAGAAAAATATATGACATTAAAGGAACCCATGGCACAAGTCAGAAAAAAACTTTGGGCCAATATCATTGAAGCAATCAATGATATTTGGCCATCAATCCAGGTAATATATGAGAAGAAAGACCTAGTCAAATCAGCAAAAGAAGCTATCCAGAATATGAAAGAAGAACTTAGTAAGAAACCTGAAGAAGCTCTTGAAATCATCAAGTTTCTAAATTCTAAGAACAGGTAAAAGCTAGAAGAAATTGGTATTAATGACAAAACAAAAACCATCCTAGAAGTTAGGAAGGTAACTTCTAAAAAGAATTTGATGATACAGTTAGAAGAGAAATGCCAGAATATGGAGATTGCCATCACAAGGTTTATGATGAAATTTGATGTCTTGAGGCAGAAAGGCTTTCCAAATCCATTAGTCGTTCATGAAAAACTAATGAAGCAGGATGATTATGATAAGAAGATGAGAGAAGTTGCCAAGGATCAGGCTAATCTTCCTTCCTCACAAGGAATTCCAACAGGGAAGGTGCTCTACAAGAATTTTGAGAATATTTTCTACTAACAACATAAGGTGAAACACATATTTGTTAATAAGCCTACATTCTCAAAATATTCAGGAGAATGATGAAAATCAGATTTCCAGAGGCAGAATTTTGGGAAAATATGACTGATTTACTATGAAATCATTTTGCAGTAAAAACAGAGCAATAGAAACAGAAAAGTGAGCAGTGAATAAAAGTAAAAAAATAGGTAAAAGGTTAAAGAGTATCAGGTTAAATTGTATTAGTTGGAAGGTTAAAATAAAATTCAAAAGAGAGAAAAATCTTCCAACATGAAAGACACTCAACCACAGCCTTCGTTGAGCAACAATCAAGAGAAAAATCAGCAACAAAATATCAACAAGTAAAGACAACAAAAAATAATTTCAATAAAAACAGGGACAACTAGCATTAGCTAGAAAGCTGCCACTATCTTCTTGCATGAAGATATTTCTTTTCCATGAATAATTCCTAAGTTTGTTTTAGGATATTTTGCAAAGATTTTTTGTATAAATACTTCTCATTTAGAAGCATTGAGTGTGGATGAATTGTGAACATTTATATAGTTGTACTATTCTGAACCAAAGGGTGATTGTACCAATTTCAAGTCAACAGACTGGATTACAACAATAAAGCATCATATTACGGATTCATGTGTTGGGCCATTTTAGTGAAGTATTTTCACTTTTTATTTGTAAATTTCTTATGTGTTTCACATGCTCATATGTTTGCTTAATTCTAAATGATAAATTAGGAATGTTATTTCAGAATATGTTAAAAGCACTATGTTGTTTATCATTTATATGTTTATATATATATATATATATATATATATATATATATATATATAGATAAAGGAGTTCTTAATTGCTCCCTTATTTCGATTGACCTCTATCTTTTCACTCATAATCCGGATTTGAGAATCCTTAATTGCTCTCATACCCCGATTGAAACCATTTTCACCATCAGCCTTGAAGATCTGAAGTAACTCAGCTATCTTGCCCTGTAAACATTTCCCTTTAGACCTTCATCCTCATTTGAATGCTTGACACATTGACTCCATTAGCCCCATGGAATACATACCTACATCTATCCATATGAGTAAGTAATTTCACGACCAAACCAAATCCAAATCAAAACCCCAAGTAATCCAACATAACTAGCCTAAAATCAAATACAATCAATAAAGTTAAATCATATAGAGAGAGCCCTCTCTGAGCATTAGGAAGGCTAGATCCTAAGGCTTAAAAGTATGTTTGTGGTTACCTCTAATATTCTTTAAAACAAAAAATAATAACAACTCTTGAGAATTATTGGAGTGATAATACCCAGGACCAATGAAATAGGGTCTATCATCCCCTTATATTTCAGTTGCTATATGCCCTAAGAGAAGAAAAATTAATTCATGTCTTCTATTGTGATATTTACAAGGTTTGAAGCATAGGTTAAATCACTTATTTACTCACCAACGCAGCCTATAAAGGGACTAACTGCATTGCAGTACCAAATCCTCCATTCAAGGGTGCACTGCAATGTAGTTCCTGACATTCAAGAGTGTGTTGGTCACCTGGGAGCAGAATTTTCATTATTCCAGGAATCTCCACAAGGGCAGTGCCTTCTAGAAGAGTTCATATGTGTCAAACTTCAAATCAAAGTGTCCATCTAACACCTTTGAACTTGGGAACATGTCTTGCCTATTATTAGAAAGTCATTCATTGAGAAACTACCATCAGTTTCCCTATAAACTGAGCACTCATTCTAGTGCTAGGGGAGGAAGAAATTTGGTAAAGTTATGTTGTTGGATTCTCATTTAAGAGAGTGAAAGTAATGATATGTTTCTGGTATGAGGTTGGATGTGATGAGGCTGGAATGAAGCTGGAGCTGGTTAGCAACAAATAGACCATTGGTTGTAACCTCTCCCTTCTACTCTTTAATAAAGATTGTTGTTCATTTTCCCATACATATGTCTGTATTTCTTGTGTAATGGATTTCTGAATGATATATGTATTTCATATCTACTCGATTTGATTGAGTAAGATAAGTAGATATTTGTATATTTCATGTTTTTTGTTGTTCTCTGTTTGTGTTTGCAGGAATCAATCTGGTGTTTTGAGTTGGATTGAGAGCGATGACAACAACGATAGAAGGAGAAGGAGAAGCAATTGAATCACAATGATGCAGCCAAAAGGCCGCTTTTAACCACATGTGAAAACTTAATTCATAGTCTGCCTAAAACCCAAAGATAGGTTAATACATTATCTAAGAACCTTTATAACCCAAATTTAACTTTAATGAAATTGTTTTATGTGGAAGCTCCTTTAAAAAATGGGTTTGGGTTTTTAACTCATATAACCAAGTTTTTACCTTTTACCATGGCTGCCTTCATTACCGTACCCAATTAACACTCTGCGATGAAAATGAAACTTTACGTAAACTCGCGTGGACCTGAGGGTTATGGCCCACATAAACTCATTTTCCCACAACAGATCACAATATCACTTATGGTGGTCACACTTCGCACCTTTCATAACTTAACTCCTCGTAGATTCATTGCTTAACAATTTTCATGATATTGCAATTTTGCAATTCGCAGCGAATTCCACATCGCTCGTCGTAAGCTCTAACGTTTAACAATAAATGTATCCCCTATCGTGTGCAATATGTGATCACATCGCATCACATACAAATAGTTTACCGTGCGAACTATTAACAAAAAACACTAAAACCTTTGATTTGTGAAATTTCTATAGGTGCGATTTAGTATCCACCGTTGATCTCACCCAAATCTAACAGTCTCGCTGTGCCATTGTTGATATGCTTCGCATCACAAGTAAAATAACTTACCGTGCGATGTCTTAAACTTAAACCCTACAATCGTTGATTGCAATGTGCGCTTGGCTGATCTCCACCGTTGATCTTCAAACAGATTCTTTCCGATTTTAATCTTTTTCGTCCATTCCTTTAAATACTTTGCCACCTTAGTCCTTTTCTTTGTCTTTGACTGCCTTTGAACTTTTCTCGGTTTTCTTCGACTTCTCCTCTTGCTACTCGTCCTGAGCTTTAACTTCTATTAATTCACTCATATCCTTAGCTTTGACACTCAATTCATACTTTAGCACGCTTCTTTAAGACCGAATATAGAATGACCTTCTGTATTCCTTCTATGAATATGAAATTCAGATTCACTCCTTGTTCTCAACCTGCACACAAATTTTGATCTGCACTTGTTTGTTCTCATCAGCTTTACACATAGTTTTTTAATTCCTGGACTAGAATCAATATAGATTCTACCCAGCCTTCACTTCATCTATTAACTAGAACTTTTAAAAAAAAGTTATACCCAGTCAATATTCTCTCTGTCAACTACTCCAGAACTGGAATCACTTGTGATTCTACCCAACTCTTCCACTGTAAGTCCTTTTTCACTCATAAAGACTTGTTCAATAATTAAAGTTTATTCACAGAGAATTATTTCCCACATAACTAAGTTTTGTTCTATTACAGATCACTCAGCGCGTAACAGAAACCAATCACACAAATTTATGATTCATCAACACAACACCTCTTCATGAACTTAGAATTGATTTTTCTATTCATAAGTAAATATTTACATAGTTATAACATTCTTCTCGACCTGATTTTCTATTTTAGTGGCCTCTCCACCTACTTCTCTATCTCTCTGCCCATAGGATTTTCTCCTCCTTTAATGAAAGTCTATCCTTTCAATCTTTATCAATAGATTCCTAAACTACAAGAACTAACTCCTATGTTTCTGTGACTGATTTCTAAACTTAGACTTGATCATATCTTTTCTAAACCGAATGGAGAAATCCTATCCTATCTGCTAGCTTATCCAATGAATTTTGCCAACACGCAGATTCAATTAAATGACTCAGCTCTTTGACTAATTAGTCAACACCTATCTAGAACCTTCTAGACTAATACCTATGAAATATGAAGTTTTTACAAGACTTTACAATAATTATACAAAGAAATGTCCCTCTTGGACCAATGTCAAGACCTTAGGTATTGAGTTACATTACAAACTTACCTTGAGGCCAGATGCTCCAGCATTACACAAGTAGGCTCCTTTACCATTCTGTGTATCTTCTTGTTTTAGAGAAAGTGATAGTAATTCTTTCCTTTGTTGTTCTAAGTGATTATCACCACACTTAGGTAATTTGGTTTATCCATAGATCACAATTCCACATAACAAATTGGCTACTCTGTTGGGGAGTATCCTATCATTCTTGGTGTTTTTTCCTTTGCTTATCCTCATCAGTAGCATCTACTTTCAGTTATTAGACATTTGAATGAAAGAATTGTATTAGAAGTGTGTTCTGCTGCTTGGTTTTTCAATCCCTATTGCACCCAATGCACTGTTGGTCAAGACACAGTGCACTGTAGTGCACTGTCTCCCACTCAGGGGTGCTTTGAAATGCACTATCTCCCCTTAGAGACTGCTTTTCCCCCTTAGCCAACCAAATTCCATCTAAATTTTTCATTTCTATCATTCTCAACCATTTTTTTGCTATATTCTCAAATGTTTGATACCTCTTAGAGACCAGTAAAATTTCCTGATTCTTCCTCCTTTGAAAACTAAATTTGTTCAATGTCTCTTTAGTGATTTTCTTTATTATTGGAAAATCAAATCCAAAGTATTTCATTTCTGCATTAGATCAATTTGTTTTTGTAAAGGAAATTGTTGTTTTATTCTTCATTTCTTGTAGGAAAATAGTAGTTTCATTCCTCATTTTCCTAAAATAGAAATTGTTGTTTCATTTCTCGTTTCTCAAAGAAGAAAACACTTGTTTTATTTATTGATGCATATAGTTTCCTTTCTTTCATTCACATTAAAGGAGCTCAAAAGAAAAACATGCATGTGCATATGGTGAACTATGTGTGTTTCATAGGAACAAGTTAGGAAAATTTTATTTTATTTTGTGCTCTTTGTTGTTTGCTCAAAAACTGATTGGTCTTTCCCTTTAACAGCTAGGATTTTCATTGAAAAAGCTAAATTGAAAAGTTTGCTTATCATTTAGTTTTCATCTTTAGGAATTTACATCACATCACACGGTGAACCTCAAATACAAACTTTTAAACAAAATCAACATAAAATTTACATCAATTTACCTAAGAAAAAATTGGAAACATTAACGATAACATTTAGAAGGTCTAGGCTAGAGACGTGTTCCGACGTCGTTAAACATTTCAGCTATCACTAACTTGTTTGCAGTACATTCTGAGTGTGATACCTCACTCCATGTATGTAAGTATATCAGAGCTCGTCTGTGTACCTTCGGGTATATAGGGTGGTGTTCTAGTATGAAAATTATAAGGGGGTACTCTCACTGTGTGGTTTCACATTAGACAACGCTAATAAAGACTTGGGCCTCAACGTACATTTGGGTATATTTGGGAGGACAAATTTAGGTTGTTATCCATCCATAGGTAATTGAGTCAGCCACCTTGTAACTTGTGATACACCGAACACAGCATTCGGGGAGATTGTCTGCCCGTACTTCTTAGTTCACCAGGAGGTATTCTGCAGTTCACAATTACTTGGTAAACCTTTTGCCTAGAAATACCCTCTTATTTTTTTTATTTGTTTTTGGTCATAAAATAAATCAGTCATTGTGGAAGAAGACCATCCCATTCCTCGTCGGTCGCGTAGAATAGCATTTAAACCACCTTTACCACCGGAAGCCATTTATGGTTGGCGGAGGCCACATTGTTCTATCGAAACTAGTACTATTAGTACCTCTGGTGAGACATCATCCTCACATATACTAGATTCATCTTAACTACCTATGGTCACAATCCATCCAATCAGTGAGACTATACCTCCCAAACCTGACGTTGTTCAACTAGAAGTTGATTCGGATCTTGTCGTTATTTTACTAGAACATTTGAATCCTTAAGTCGAACAACTGAAAGTTTTTCATGTATCGGTCTCCCCACAATCTATTGTAGCCATTGAGTCTCCCATATTGTGCAGTCAACCACCTGAGATATAGTTCAGGCCTAACAACAAAATGCTTCCATCTAGGTTGATTTCGATTGAATAAATGACACAAGATGAAACACCTTCGACTCCAACCTATTTTGGATCGGAGCTTTTTCTTTACAAGAATTTTCCTTAATCACCTCACACTGATTTCTTTTATCTTGTGTCTATTCGAGTTCTTGTAGATCTTGTAGGGTATACATTGGGTCGTATAACCATGCTTGAGCCAACATCTTTGGTTGTCCCATTTATTTCAGTTGCAACAACACCTTCGCTTTCTACCCCTTTGATGTTCACAACATCACCAGAGTCACATTTATATGGTGGCTCTTCCGTCCCACCTCATTACCGATGTTTATCTGGAACCTTATTTGGTTCATCCTCAAACCCATGGACTTCACCAATGTCATCATTTAGTATTCTATCTAGTACATCTCTAATGAGTATTGAACGACTTGATCCTTTATATACATCATCAGGGAAATATCAATCTGGTCCATCTGGGTATATTCCATCTAGTACAATTTAAACTGTACTCCCAGCATTTGGAGAAAACTATTTTCCATATTATTATACTCCTCATGCAAGGGGGGTAACTTATGGTCACCCATTTTGACAATACTTCGTCATTTTTTGGTCATTCTAATGTAGAAATGATTGTCTTTCAGTGGCAGCCCACTCTACCCATCCAACCACAAACAGTTGTACACTCATATCAACTGGTTCAACCTATTGCACCCACATCTACTCCGCTTTTTAATGCATCCTTACCCTGTTACAAGGTCAAAGTGTTGTACCTCAGCTATGTGAAGTGGGTCCTTCCACGAAATACCCTCAAGTATTGGGCCCTCAGACTCCAACTCCTTCGGTTGGTTTACAAAAACCTCTTGTATCCGGAGTTATTTATTCACAATATGGTTTACCTTATTATGGGATGTCGCAGCCATAATCAAGTTATACCTATTCACAACCTAATCCAAGCTATTCAAGTTTGTGTTATAAACTTGGTGGACAGACACCTTGGCAGCCACAAGCGTAAATGAAAAAACCCTAATTTGAACAACTAGTGTACCCAGGTTTTGGCCAATAGAATCCTCAAGCGTTTCTTATCAAAACAACTGCTATCTGGGTTACCAGCAATAGATTCTTTATGTTGATGCTCAAAGGCTTGTTTCCCAAGAAATTCCATCATAACTTGGCTATGCTCAACCCGAATTAAATCGATAGTTGCCCTTTGTTACAAATTTAGAGTTACCCTATTTAAACCGGCTTACAAACGATCCAATCAGCTATGCTCCTTGGTGGCTGGTGATACCTTATAAATTACTCTCATATATTCCTAAGTTCAATGGAAACCCCGAGGAAAAATCATCGACGTATTTTATGACTTATCATTTGTGGTGTTCATCTAAATACCTAAATGATGACTCTGTTTGACTATGTCTTTTCCAACGTACACTCACTGGTCCGGCTGCGAAATGGTACATTGAGTTACCAAGAGCTTCATTTGATAATTTCACTGCCCTAGCCACTGTCTTTTTGACCCACTTCCAGTTACCCATACGATATGAAAATGGAACAGAACTCTTGACTAATTTCAAACAGACTATTTCTACTCACATTTCTGATCATATTCATGAGTGATGTCGTCATTGTAGAATGGTCAAGACATTTGTTCCTAATCAACTCCTTGTTGAGTGGTTCATTAAGTCCCTGTTACCATCTATAACTGAGGATGTGGCTAAGGTTGGCATCGTCACTAAAGACCAGGTCATTGCTCATGCCCAGTATTTAGATTTGATTTATACTTAGTCTTGCATGCTATACGAGAAAATTCCCAATGCATCGCGATCTAATTTTACTGTTCCTCCTCTATTTAAGGACTCTCATGCCAGTGATAGTATGATCGGTACTGCAAGCACAAATCACTCTACTACATCTGATCTTGCACCTTCTTTCAAAATTCATGCCGTGTCGTCTGACAAAGGCAAAAGTGACAAGAAACCTGAAAGTAAGAAAAAGGGGTAATCAAAGAAAAAGAAAACTTCTACCCCGCAACAGCGATCATCTAATAAACAAACTGGAAATAAAAAACCTCGTTACCCTTGCATAATCTATAATGTGGAGCACTTTGTTTGAAATTTTCCTCACCGCACCGAAGTATCAAAATTGATTAAGACCTAGCATGCATCTGCTTTGTTGACAGATCCATTTCTGAATCTAGACATAAATTTGGTTGCTACGGATCCAGCTTCTAGTTCCCAAGTGCTTATGCTTTCTATCACGAAGCCAAAAACTGATGTTTTGGTGTCAATGTGAAATAAATATTACGGTATTAAGGCTATTGATCAACCTACTACCTCGACCACAAATCTATCTACGGAATCTATTCTGCCAATTGCTATTCATGAGTTAACAATAAAGCCATCGAAGGGAGTCGTCCATAAATTGACATTCAATCCTCGAGTCTGAGATGCTCAAAATTATAAAATAATTGAAGATTTGGCTCAATCCCCTTCAAATATGTCGACACTTGAGGTACTTCAAAATTTTCCCTCCCGGAAACAGGGTTTTTTGTCGGCAATTGGTGTCATCGATCTGACATATTCCAATCTTGTAGTCTTTAATCATGCAGGCTATGTGCTACAATTACCAGCAGAATTGGCGTTCTCCATCCAAGTAAATGTTCTCAATCACCTCATTCATCTTAATATTATTGATGAGGGAGCATCTATGTGAATTATGTCTCTAAACTGCTGGAAGTCACTCAGCTCGCCGTGCCTATCTCAATCGCCTACGACGTTGAAAGCTTTCAACGGACGTACATATAAGCCTTGCGGTATCATTAGTAACCTGCATGTTGAACTAGGGGGAAAAATAGTAAATTTTGAAGTTGAGGTCATTGAACGATCCCTTTATTACAACATTTTACTCGGAAGGGCATAGGTATATGCTATGACTGCGATCATTTCTACATATTTTAGAATGATCGCCTTTCCACATAAAGGTGTTATCATAGTCATCGATCAAGTATCCTTCTTTGCCTCCAGTTCCTAGGTAACTGGAAGCGTTCCATTAGTTCACACACCCAAACTAGCACTTTAGAACATTGGCGTAGGGCTCTTAAAGGATTCTTCCCTCATGGGAACCTTTCCATTACCGCTACCTACGACGTCGACGGAAATTGCAACCATAGAGACCTACTACATGATATCTTCTACTCCATATGGCTTAAGGAATTTTTTATGTTGTTTGTTGGATGAATTTCTACCACCCAACCCAATTGAGCTAGCATAGAAATCCATCTACATGACTTGGGTGACGAATTTGAAATCATCGTTGTTAGTCATTTGGGTTGATCGCTCATTAGATTTTGGTACTTCATCTGATCCTTTTTCATCCACTTTCTTGACAAATGAAAATATTGTGGAATCCATGATGCCAAAAGGAGAACCATGGGAAGATCATCATCATTGTTCCCGTCTTCAATATTATGAAGAAGATAATATTATTGAACTATATCACCCATTGATCAAAACATTCTTTTCGAATTCTTTTCCAATTAATGCAATCGAATCCGCGTGAAATTTATCAAATATTAAAGAAACCATTTCTATCGATATTTCGACCAAACCCGACGTTGTAGAAAACATTCATGTCGGCATGTCTTGTTCTCCATTAGAACTCAAAACTTATCACTTTCTCTTTCGTGAATTTTGTGATGTATTTTCTTGGTCTTACGAGGAAATTCCAGGCATAGATACTAGTATCATTGAACACACCATTAACATGTACCCTGATGTCAAACTGGTATGTCAACACCTTTGTCTTGTTCATTCGAAGAAGGTCGTTGCCATTAAAGCATAAGTTTTAAAAATTTTGCGTGTTGGTTTCATTTACCCTGTTCCACTTACTGATTTGGTTTCCAACATTGTTCCTGTTATGAAGAAACAAGGGACAATAAAAGTTACTAGTCTTGGAGCCTTGGTTGGAACAAATGCTTTGGAGCCGTGGAAAACTTGGGTGGAGACCAATCTGGTAATGGTTTGTGATGTCAGGTCGTGAGTTGGAATCACTGTTTGAGGGTTGAGGTGGTTTGGCCTATGGAATCCTTGGTTCAATTTTTATGGATTGTTCCATGAGATCCCACATTCATGCTTGGAATATGGCATGGGGGTTACTGGCTGAAGAAAGATTTGGCTGAGCTATGTCTATGGTCGAGTGTTATGTCGAAGTCCCAAACTTGGTTACATTTTGCTAATGAAAATAAGAGCTATTTTCTTCTTGTATTGATGGGAAAATATGTTTGTTATTATGTGTCTTATAGGGTTGTTCTATGCTCATCATCTCTGTTGTTTATATTCTAGTTATGAATGTATTTTATGATAGTAATAATGTAGGGCTCTCATCATGTTTTGATTCATAAATGAATGAGAAATGAATCGACAAACTAATAGATGATCTTGCAACTAATGTGATGAGGCAACAATGCTTCTTAGAGATTCTCAGATAAGTATGAGACCCCTATGCTCATATATGTTTTTTAAACCAGGAGATTACATATTTGTGATATGTTTGACGAACTGTCTATCATGGCTAGTAGGGGTCCAAAAAATTCCTTCTTAAAGTGATTTCATTTACATTGTTATTCTATTTTTATTCCTGTCATGGATTTCTAGGCAAAGACCTGAGCCATGGGCCTAAAAAGTGGCACATAAATCGAGGTCATAAGCACATAACTAGCTGGGAAAGTCTCAATCAGTCGCACACATGCCCATGCTGTATGAGTGACTGGAGGTTTCTAGTCGCACTATTTCCCATATCAAGGGAGTGATTGGGATATTAATGCACTGAAAGGTTACTATGACTCAAGGGCTAGGCTCCTTGAAGGTTTGGATGGCTCCTAGGTGTCCTGTAGCAGGTGAAAAGGTTTTTTTCGTCTTGTTCTATTGATTCCTCTTCCTTAATTTCACATAGGGAGTTGATTCATATCATAGTAACTCTTCCTCACATGTTTACCCCGTTTGGTCGGTTACTTGGGTAGATGTGGGAGGAGGGTGTTACAGAAAAATATACACATGTTCAGTCTGCAGATGATAAAGAATGTAGGTTTATTAAATGCATCAAGAACATTAGCCACTAGGTTCATGATATTCTAAAAAAATACAATGTTAAGTACAAACAATTTCATGATCAACATCAAGTGCCACATAAGTTTTAAGTGGGTGAGAAAGTTTGGTTGCATTTGTAGAAGGAATTCCTTACCAAAGCCTATAAGAAGGTTTTCATTAGGGGAATTTTGAGGTCTAAAATGGGCTTCCTAAGAAAAATGTACAACCAAATAAAATTTATAAGAGCCAATAGGATTTAATATGATGATGTCAGCCATGGGGGATGATTCACCATTTTTTTGGGTAAAAAAGTAAAAATATTAAAAAAAATAAAATAATAAAACTACTTTTTCAACTCGTATTTTCAACTTATCTCCTTAAGTTTTTTCTCAAATTTCGAGCAAGAACACTCTTTGGATGCATAATTTGATTCCTCATCCAAGGATTACCCATGTTTCCTACTTCCGATGGACCTTTCTACACGAAAAATGAGAAATACATGAAAAAACGTGATTGTAATTACATTTTTTCATGTATTTCTCATTTTTCGTGTAATAGGGTCCATCAGAATTATGCAACATGCGTACTTCTTGGGTGAGGAATCAAATTATGCATCTAGTGAGTGTTCCTTATTGAAATTTGAGTAAATCCATAGAGATATAAGTTGAAAACACGAGTTGAAAATGTAGTTTTTTTTCCTTCTAAAATTTGATTATGTAATGTAATCTTATTTTGTTATTTGCACTATTATTTTATAATTTCCTTAGGAGGCCCATTTTAGACCTCAAAATTCCTCTAATGGACCACTCTTATATAGTCCTTACACCATGACCAAGGTTGTGGGTGAAAATTATTTTGAGCTCAACATTCCCCCATTCCTTGGCCTGCACCTAGTGCTCAATATAGACTACCTTTGGCCAAAATTTCCACCATTGTCAGAAAAATTAGACATTATTGAGTAGGTGATGCCAAAAAATATCAACCTATATTTCATTAAAAGAGCCACAAATAATCGAATCATGGATACACAAATTAATAGAAATCCCTAATATATCAAGTTGTCAAGGCTAGCAAGTTCCCGCACCAGGGAAAGTGGTTGACTAGGGACCAAGTTTAATAGAAATTTCCACATCTCATGGACACACTCAACGTAATGGGGACCATTTCTTCCTAACAGGGGAGGATTGATCTAGGTAAATATTTGTGCCCAGCTACCTATTCCACTTGGACCCCCAGAACTATTTCCTTTAAGTTTCCTAATTTCTAGCACAATTTACTATTTTTGGCACTTTTCAAGTCGTCAACATCCGAAGCCGTTTTAAGGCCCTACACGATGTTTATTTGGAAAATAGGAAAACACATAGCCTACAGCTAGTTTTTAGTAAAAAATTGCATTCCTTGGATATATATTTCTATTGAGGTATCATACATGTTAAATGGAGATCGTATGCCAAAGTTACGACCCCAGGAAGTTGGCATTCCAACTAACCCCAACGATGTCCAAACAATTTTGGAACTTCATCCCCTAGGGTTATCTTTTTAGATTCTTATGATTTTCCATTATTTCATAATGATAAATAGGCCTGTTAATGTCATTGTAACATAGTTCAAAAGGTAGGTAGTCGTCACATCTCTTCTCATAGATAAGCTACCATCACCTGAGCTAGTTTGTTTCTTGTATGTATGTAACCAATTTTTAGTAGTTGCTATTTATTAATTGAAGTTTTTTTTCATTTTATCTTTGTGTTTTGGTTTAAATATGTATTTCATTTCATTCCTTCATAAATATGGATCACAAATTTCCTTGAAGATGAGCCCTTTTGAGGGATTGTATGGGAGGAGTTGCAATACCACCTTAAGGTAGAATTGTCCAGTGAATAGGGTCCTTATTGGATTTGATATAGAGAAGGAAATGGAGAAGAAAAATATAAATTATGAGAGAGAATTTAAAGGTGGAATATAATAGGAAGAAAATTTATGTAGATCAACATAGTGTTCATAAAGAGTTCCAAGTTGGGGAACATTTATATTTACGGATTAAGCTCATGAAAAGTTCCTTAAGGATTGGGTCATGTGTCAAGTTGGAACCACAATATTTTGGGCCCTTTGAGATTCCTGAAAGGATTAAACCAATGGCCTACAAGCTACCCTTACCTCCATCAGTAGAATTTCATGATTTTTTCCATGATTCTTTGCTTAAAAGATATGTACACGATTCTATTCGTGTGATTAATTGGTCTGTGATATAGGTGGAACAAGGAGAGTTATAGCTAAAGCCACTATGCATCCTATATCAAAGGATCACCATGATCTAGAATTGATTAACAGAGCAAGTAAAAGTGTTGTGGAGGCACTTTGGGCCTGAAGAAGCCACTTGAGAAATGGCTGACTCAATTAAGGAAACATATGCTTTTTTTGTTTGTTAATTGAGGCAAATGTGTATGAATTGTAATTGTTGTATAGAATTATGAATATAAAGCTCCATAAGTAGTATGTGTTGCTTAAGCTTGTATTTTACTGCACATCAGTAAATAACACTAAGGATAGTTTTCCCCAAAGGGACAAGGGTTTGTGATAACCCCAATTTCTTAACCCTATTTTGCAATGTAAATATTTTCGTAAAATAATTATGGGCTAAGATATAAGACACAAATTCCATAGGATGAGGAGGGAAGGGGATTGGGATTTTAATTGCTTTAGTATCCAAGCAGGTTGGTAGGTGAGCATTGTAATTGAGTGGGAGCATACCGTTAAAGAGGGGGTTGGATAAGAGTACAGGGTGCATGCTTCCTTGAAGGAAAATGCACTCAAAAGAGGAAACAAAAAACATAAATTCCATGATAGTGCCATTGAGGAGGTTATTCCTGGAGCATAAAAGCACAAGAGGTAATTGTTATTAATCAACATAAGAAAGGAGTGGAGAGATACAACACAGTGCCTGTTGGAGTAGGGTCCCCTGGGGTAAAGAAATTTTGAGCATTTTTGGTTAAGTTTTGTTTATACGCATTGCACACAGATGTAAAAGGGGCTTTGGGGTGGGTCAATATCCCTTAATGATTGTAACGGGTAAAAGGGAAAACCATGAGTCTAAAACCATGGTATGTGCGTGTTTGAAAGATATAAATATGTAAGACTCAAGAAGGATATATAATCAATATATCAATAGATTGATAAATGTTTATGCTTATGAATGTTTTGATCTAAGTTTTGGGTCGGTCTAGGTAGAAAGGCTCTTACTGGCTGTGTGCGCGAAGACCCAATCCAGGGCTGTGTTCATGGGCTCTGCTGTTGCATGCACAGAAGGAAAATGTTGTATTGAATTGAAGATATATTAATAAATAAGGAAATTTTGGTGAACACAGACTTTTATGTGATCTCTGTGGTTAATTGTCATAGATTTGTTATGTGCAGTTTACTGCGATTCTAGATCTGAATATATGCTATTGAATGTGTATGATAAGTTGAATTAGATGCATATGTGAGCAAGTATTATTCTGTTTTAACTGTTAGATTTGAATTAAGTATAATGATATGTTTTGTGCAATTATATATTTAAGTAAGGATTGATTCTGATTGCGCAAGGGTTAAGCCTATTTATTTAGTTGTGCGAAATTGCTTTACTGTTCAAGATTTTGTCTACAAGTAGATATGATCTCTGTGAAGGGTTAGATCTAATTGAAATATAATATATGTTAATGCATAGTTGTTAAGGGTTGTTATCCACACTTAGACTTGGTTTATTTGGAAGTTATGCAGAGTCAGATAAACATTAGGTAAGGATAAAACACACATCAGATGCTCCCTCAGGGTGTGGAAACCTGGTTCCCAACCCCCCCCCATACTGCTTCAAGTGAGACTTTGGTCTGCGCAAGCCGATCATTTCCGAAAGGGCTAGTAGTTGGAGGGTTTTTTTGGTTATACAATACTCCAAACCTGGGTCAGGACCCCTCAAGCCAACAAATGGTCCCACGCAAAAATGAAGCCATGCGATGATGAGGCCTTGTAGCTCTTACAGACTATTGATGGAGCTCTCAAAACTTTGCAGCAGACCCAGCGTAGCATCAACCTAGAATCTAAAGGACCAACTACAACAAAATTGGTAGAATAAGCGTAGAGCACTGCAGCAAAGAGTTCCGAAGTCCTTTTTCCATTGCAACATTTCGTGCAGGTGCTCAAAGATAAAATGCAGGTAGCTAGACTAGAGTGACATGGGACGAATCACTAGATTGTGTTTGGGGGCTGTTGGAGTAGGGTCCCCTGGGGCAAAGCAATTTTGAGTATTTTTGGGTTAAGTTTTTTTTATATGCATTGCACACAGATGTAAAAGGGGCTTTGGGGTGGGTCAAAGTTCCTTAATGATTGTAACACGTAAAAGAGAAAACCATGAGTCTCAAACCATGGTTTGAGACCATGGTATGTGAGCGTTTGGAAATACATAACTATGTAAGAGTAGAGTAGAATAGATAATAAATATATCAATAGATCGATAGATGTTTATGCTTATGAATGTTTTGATCTAAGTTTTGGGTCAATCTGGGTAGAAATACTCTTACTGGCTATGTGCATGGAGACCTAGTCCTGAGTTGTGTGCACAAACTCTGCTGCTGTGTGCATAGAAGGGAAATATTGTACTGAATTGAATATCTCTTAATAAAGAAGGAAATTTTGGCGAACTCAAAATTTTATGTGATCTCTATGGTTAATTGTATTAGATTTGTTATGTGTTGTTCACTGTGATTCTAGATCTAAATCTATGTTATTGAATGTGTATGATAAGTTGAATTAGATGCATCTGTGAGCAAGTATTATTCTTCTTTAATAGTTAGATCTGAATTAAATATAGTGATCTGTTCTACGCAAGTCTATATTGAAGTAAGGATTGATTTTGACTGTGCAAGGGTTAAGTCTGTTTATTTAGTTGTGCGAAACTACTTTACTATTCAAGGGTTTATCTGCGAGTAGATAAGATTTATGCGAAGGGTTAGATATGATTGAAATATAATATTTATTAATGCATAGTTGTTAAGGGTTTTTATCTGCGCTTCGACCTGGTTTATTGGGAAGTTCCGCGCAGACAGATAAGCATTTGGTAAGGGTAAAACACACATCAAATGCCCCCTCAAGGTGTAGAAACCTGGTTCCATCACCCCCCCATACTGCTTCGGGTGAGACTTTGGTTTGCACAAGTAGGTCATTGCTGAAAGGGCCTGTAGTTGGAGGGTTTTTTTGGTTGCACAGAATATTCCGAACCTAGTTCAAGACCCCTCAAGCCAACAATATCAAATTCCAAGAAGACCCAGTGCTACTTGTTAGACAATAGGTGAATGAAAACCATAGTATATGAAAGGGAAAATAGGTTCAATTAGTAGAGAATGAGGTAGTATGAGGTTGAGGAGGAACACACACAAACTTATGGAGACATACAAAAAAGAACCACCTTGGTCTAAAACTCAAAAAGAAGATCATTGTGGGAAAAAACACCCATGGAGGTACTTTTTTCTTATTTTGTGGCTTTTAGAGGAGTTGTTTATATTTCTGGTTTAACATTAGGAGTAGAGTGATTTAAGAGGATCCCAAAAGGCCAAATTTTTTAATTCCTTAAATCTTAGAAAAACATATCTCAAATCAAAGAGATCGTCATTCTAAATCCAACAACACAAAAAACATCTAAATCTAACACCATATACGAAAGTTATGGCCCGCTGAATTTTTTAGTAAAGAGTATAATTATTGTGCAGGAAGGACACATATGATGCCATGTGTAAATTGATGTCAAAATTACAATAAGAATTCATACAGACCAATTATCAGTTGCCATGTAGTAGTATAGACAACCTCATCAGTAAGGTATGGACCAATGGAAGGTTGACATATGGTAGTACAGACAACCTCGTCAGTATGGTATGGACCAATGGGAGATTGACATGTGGCTATATAGACAACCTCGTCAATACGGTACATACCAATGGGAGGTTGACACATGACAATACAAAAAACCTTGTCAGTAGGGTACAAAACAATGGGAGGTTAAAACACGGCAATACAAAAAACCTTGTCAATAGTCCCATCGACATCGACATTAGTGGTATGGTCCAATTAGAATGAAACATGTGTCGCTGACTAGGAATTACTATGTGTGAAGTGGCCCAATGACATGGGGCCATGTGGCACAATCAGAAGGTACCACGTGGGGCATAGTTGGAAACTGCGCCCATTGAACTAACCGAGCGACAAATCTTCTAGTCAATGATCACTCGAAATGACCTTTTTGATGCTTACTTAAATTTTCCAGTGACCCCCAATGAATGTCGACGGACTGGGGGATGAGTGGGCCAAATTAATTATTTTTATTATAAAAAAATATAAGCAGCCTAGGGGTCCATGGGTTTGAACCTGTGACCCGCGACCTAGTAATATATCGACTAACCAATAGAACATATGTGGGGGCTTTGGAATAATATCCCACCATTTGTTATTTAAACCCACAATTATTCTAGGCTGAGGGGAGGAGGAGTGTGCCCGATCGAGTGCCTATGGAACCAATCTGTCGTCAGAACTGTGCCACTCGTCACATTTTGCGAGAATGATTCTAGGGTAATCTTGATAGAATATTCCAAAAAATATACAGGTGTTCTTTTAGATTCCCTAGAGCCCCAGAAGTCACCGTGATATAGTTTTTCCAACTGTATACTCAATCTTCACGATTTTTCATCAAGAATATAATGGTGCAGTTCGTTTCTCCATATGAGCAACCCGTTTTCAGGTCATCCCTAGAAGCAAAGGTATAAGGTGTAATTTTCCATGTATGCATTTTTATTTTTTATAATATTAATGAAGAGGCCTCCCCACTTTGCTTAGGGCCTGAAGATGTAGGCCACATTGGATGAAATCCATTATCAAGTTTTGTGTATCCCTTACCTTTATGGTTTCCTTTTATGTTCCTCTTCTTTAAAGTATATGCATGTGGTTTTCATGGTTTTTTTTTATATGAAATTATAAATTAAATCAATGAAGTAAATGATATGAATCAAGGAGGAGCTTCTCCATGTTTGGTTAAACCTCAATACACCTAGGGGGATGGAGGGCATAGATGGATTTTCTCTAGAATCCCTTAGAGGTTTAGCTCTTAGATTCCTAGGAAGGAAATTTTGGAGTCTCCTTTGCTCATTTTTTCTGGTTTGACAACATTTTCAGGATTCCCTTAGTGGTTGGAACAACTATGCTATATGTTTTAGGGTGGAGGTGAAGCTTCTAGATTCCATGGAGTGTATTATATATTGAACAACTAAAGGGTAGAGGAATCAACCCTATCGATTCCCTATGGAATTGTGGAATACTCTTTGGTTGGTGGGTGGAGGTGGGAGAGTCCCTATTTCAACTAGTAGTTGGTATAAAATCCCTTGAGTAAGTCATCTCAATATCTATAATCTAGCTCGGGGGTGATAACTGAAAGAGAGAACTGGCTGCAACTATCTATGATTGGGTGGAGAGTCATAGACACTAAATTAGTTTCCATGAAATCTCAATAGATAAGTGTTCTTATGTTTTTATACATGATAATGAATGTATGTTGCATTTCTAGTTTTAAATGGTGTTGTCAAGAAAAATACATGATTGTATTACTGGTATTATACAAACGAATATCATAGTGTGAAAAATATAAAATTAATTTGAATAACCCATAAGAGGCTTGATTTTATTATAGTGATATTTATAAGAATATTTATTCTTGTTACAAAAGGATGCTTACATTGATGATAACTTGAATTAACATGGCAGGCGTTACAATGTGATAATGCCAAGAATTTTCTTCCTTCCTTGTTCTCATTAATCTAGGATCTCCTATGAATGACATTTATCTTTCTATGATGCATATCCTGGTGTTGCTCAAGATTTGTCTAACTTATCTATGTGTTTTGTTGTGTTGAGCATGTCATCTTAAGGTTGGTTATAGTCTTGTGTTGAATGTGGACAACACAATGTATGGAGTAATCATCCCTTGGTCCTTGCTAATAGCCAAGTTGCCTCGGAACCCTTCACAAGCTCTTCTTCTTGGTCCATCACATGGGTAGTTCCCATGTAGGTGCACATAATTACTTGTATGTTTTCAATAGGGCTTAGATTTCACAAGAGGGTGCAATGTGATAATTCTAGGCCTTTAAGGATTCACCCAACTTATGGTAGAGGTCAACTGACAACCACTGGTTTAGCTCTGCATGGAATTCCTTGCCCCAGATAAGTGAATTCTTGTAGATCCATGACCTTACCTATTATTTTCCTATTCATAATGCTCTTACAAGTAATCAAAATTAGTGGGGGGGGGGGGACTCCTTACCTCTTCGAGGAGAGTTGGTCTCCTTGTGGCATTTTTAGTATCTTATGATACATGTGGATTTGGGAAGAGGAAACTTGTGGTATGCTTAAGAGGGATAACACTAGTGAGTGTTTTAATAAGATTTAACAGTCATGGTTGAGATTTAATGGTAGTGCAGACGGTTGCACAATCACTGCAACCAAGCCATATTTGAATCTATTCGTAAATGGTATAAGACACAGAGGGGGAATAGATTCATCTTAGTCAGTTCAACCCTATCCTAATAGCTAGATGAAAGCCCTGATGTGGAAACAAAAGATTTGGTGGAATGGTTATACCATATCACAATACTACTAGTGGAGGAATTATGAAGCCCAAAAGGTCGTGTTCCCAGGATTCCATAAGAGTATTTTCTAGGGCATTCCTAGGAGATATTTCCAAGGATTTGGAGCCGGGGGTAGCCAAATATTGACCCTAAAATATCCACCCTAGAGGGATATTAAAGGCATGTGTGGAAGATATAGTTGGGGTGCACCTAAATGTGATAGATAGGTAACATCGCCAAGAGCTTAGTCGATGTAACACCAGGGAAAATGCACCTGGAAGTTATAGTCAGGGTAGTGTCAAGGGTTACAACCAGAGAATGGAGCTAGGATTCAACATGTATTGAATTGGTTGAAAACACTACGAAGTTTCCATGTGGCACCGAGAGGTTAGCCATGTGGCATGACCACATGAGCCCATGTTGAAGGGTTGATAACCTTTCACTGTCTCACCGGTCAGAAATTCAAAGGACCAATACTTATGATAGAGACATCAGATTAGGGTAAAAATTTATATCATTGGATTCATCTTGATGTGATGAACATTATTTCCAATTCTGAAAAATAGATTTAAAAAAATAAAATAAAAATAAAAATTAGTATCACATCTCTTCTAATTGTTTACCAAGGATATTTGATTAGTAAGTAAACATTTTCCACCAAGGTTAAGGTGGGGGATGCCTATAGTTAGAGACTAAATTGTTGTAAAGTATTTTAGTCCATATTATTTTTATTAATAAAATTATTTTCTTATTCCACATCTTATGTTCTGTTGTAATTTGTGATAAAATTTAACTAACAAAATATAACAATTGTAAAAAATATTGATTCAACCCCCCCATTAGTATTTGCAATAATTGATATCAGATCCACTAACTTAAAGCACAACCTAATAGCTAGAGTAGATTCCATGGAAAATTCAAGAAAGAAAATATTCAAACCTTTTAATGGTGTCTCCTCCTTAGTCATGAAATCATAAGTAAATCAAGTTGGCAAAGCTCTAGTGTTGGATGAAACAAATTATGTTTCATGGAGCAACAAAATGGAGTATTATTTGATGGATTTAAGATATGAGGTATCAAAATAAATTATTAATGCCAATAAAACTATAGAGGATTCAAAAGAATATGATACAAAAGCAATGGAATAAATTTCGAGTTGTCTATCACATTTTGCAAAAATCAAGGTGGGTCAATGTTCTTAAGCTAAAATACTTTGGGAAAAACTACAAAAAATTGATGAAGAATTTGGTTATGTGCTTGTTGAACCAGAACAAGAGTACAATGATGATAATCAATCAAACGAAATAGATGAAGACACCACAAATGTGAAAGAAAATGACGATGAAAAAGAAATTGAAGTAAAGGTTTAAGTAAACCTTGAAGCAGAACTAATGGATTCTCTAAAATAAATAATTAATAAAGAGCTTTAAGAAAAAAATCAATACCACGACTATACAGAGAAATAAATTTTTCTCCTAATTTTTTAGGAAGAATAAATATCTAAGGGCATTAGCAATATTGAATAAAATTTGCATAAAAAATAAATGAGACATGAAGAAGAAGTCAACTCCCTAAAAGTCTAGCTAGAAGAAGCAAAGAGAGTAGAAGAAGTAATGAAGATCCAAATGATGAAAGCAAAGAAAGAACATGAGAAACTTGAAGAAGAGATTGTCTCTTTGAGATATGAAGTCGAAACACTATACAATAATCTAAAGATCACAAAAGTATTATATAACATCCTTAGTTGTCAAAGGTCACCATTTGAAAAATTAGGTCTCTACTATATAGGTGATACTTCATGCAACAATGATGAAAACCCTAAATCACCTGAAACAATAATCAAGATAGAATGTAGGGCCCATATCCTTCAAAGCTATAGTCCAAGTGAAATAGAGAAATGATATGAAGATGAGTATGTAAGAACCACTTCATTAAAAATATATGTAGATGATTTCAAGTGATACATACACAATGAAAAAAACAGTAAGGATCAACAAAGGTTTGAGGCTTCTCCAAGAAATAACAACTTTAAAAGACCATGAGAATGATACTCGGGTCGGGTACATAAATATTTTCTATGCTATTTGTTATTCATGCACTAATTTCGGTCATAAAGCTAGAGATAGTAGAGCATATTACAAGGATGATTACAAATTTTATTATCAAAAACCGATAAGGAATATTACAATAAGAAAAGAAAAAATCTCCAATAGCATCATAGTTCAACTACTCCACTATTTATTTTCAATATAGAATACTATCAATGTCACAATTTTGGTCATATAGCTTGGGACTATATAAGTGGCATGAAGTGGGTTCCTAAGCAAGTCAAAGAACACAATTTATCTATAAAACCCAACAAAGTTTGGAGAAGAAAAAAAGCAGAATGAAAGAAAAAAAAATCATGAATTAACTCTACTAGTTCATGGTTCTATTTTGAATTAAGAAATTTCATCACTTCTATGCAGCCTTGCCATGATGAAATAATGTCAAAAGGATCTTATATTTATGAATAATGATTACCTTAATATGGAGAGATATATGGCATGATCTTAGTTTTTGTAAAGCTTCCGTGTTTCTCTTGACATTCATCTCATCATTTTAAAATGATCATGATTTTACCTTGAAATCAAGGCTATTAATTTAGAAGTCGTGATACATCTGGATGGTGCCATTAAAGTGTTGAGGTAAAAATAAGGATGTAGGGTTATATGATTAAAATTATTTGGACTAAGGATTTTGACAATGTATTAATACTAAGCACACACCTAGAATGTTCAAACACTTTATCATGTGATTCCCATCAAGATGAATTTCATAAGTAATATTACCTTATTGCTATAACATCTAATTTGTTTTTAGAGACACGATATAAGCAATATTTTATTATGATTGACCAAAGTTTGAGTTCCAAACATTTGAGATAGATTATTGTGTGTTACCATGGCTAGAGAAATCTTGGTAGAGTGAGCTTTGGAAGAAGTAAGATGTCAATATGGACATTGAGGCCCTTGGAGTGAAAATTATAGAGGAGTATCATATATCTTTGGATTTTATAATAACTTAATTTCCACATAAAATTTCTACAAAAACATGAACTGGATATTATGTGTCATGCTCATTGGGTGGTAAAAGATGGATATGAGCTTTTGTTTTTGCAGTTAGGGATTTGGACACCATATTTTCTACTCCAAACTATTGTGGGGAATTTGATAATATTGGTGTTATGATAAATTTTAATGACATTCTTATCTTATCCTTACAATTATTAAATTCATTTGAGAATAAGAAAATATATGGCCCAACAAAAGCATGATAAGTTGTTTAATTCCAAAAAGGAGTTTCAATGCTAACTTGAATAAAATATTTAGTGGCATAGAAGAGGATAAGGTGGAGGGTAAGTAGTATTAATTGCTGAAAAATAGACCTAAGGTGTCAGATACACTCTTCCCATAAGCAGAGGGCCAAATAATGAAAGAGGTAGGATAACGTGCATCAAAACATATTTTTTTTATTTAAAACCTCAAGATGTTGGTTATTGCCATGATTTTTTTTGTCAAAACAAATATATTGCATCTATCAGGTGGGATGGTATCAAAAAGGTGAGAAAAATGATGAAAAATCAAAGGGTTGAGAAAGAAGCGAGGATGCACCTGAATTGAAGTCAACAACATGGTTTATGAATTCTTTGTAGAAGACAAATGAAATCCATAGTCAAAAGAAATATATGCAACTTTAGAAAGTTCAATGGACAGATGTGGATGAGTAGGAGAAGGTAAGCACCCTGTGTTATAACAATGAGAATTTTGCCATTGATTTTGGACTTATTAATACAAGTCATGGGACTCCTCTAACGGCATGTGGTGATTGTCACAGTGCCACAAAATTCATCTCTAAAATTACACGATGGACAATTAATATAAGGAATTTGTATCATTTTCATCACTTCCGAGATGGTCCGTGGAGATTACTGGTGAATCTAATTATAACCGTGAAATTATATAATGATCATATTATTTACATTCTAGTTTTCCACTACGAAATTATTAATTGTGAAAACAATTTTTGGAAATTTAAAATTCGTAGTATTTATTGAAGTCTCAATAGTAAGAATGAAATATTTATTAATAGAAATTTTTGATTGCACAAATTCTTTGCCTAGTTGCCAAAATACATAGATAGTGAAGATGAGAAGAACATGGAAGATGTCGAGAACATAGAGTAGCACTAAATGAAGACTCATGTCTGAATTTTTTGGAAGTGTAGATTCAAAAACACTTGTGGAGTTGATAAAAGGTATGCCAAAACATTTTGACTACCATTGAGTTTACTAATGTTGGGCTTTGGAATCCTAAATAAGATCATTTATCACAATGAATTAGTTTAAACTATTAATAAGACTTCAAATGAATTGAAAGCTAGGAAAAAGAAAGTGTGGGAGATCAAGAAACATGCAACTGATGATTGGCTGTTGATCATGGTTGCTATATAAGTCAGAGCCAAGGTCTTAACATTCACATGGACCAACCTAATTTTGGGAAGCTAATTTCACTCCAATTTTACACTTGGTTGAAGAAACCTTTGATATCACTCAATTGGAAGATCAAAAGTATACTATTGAGGATATGGAAGACATCATTGAAACACTGAAGTGTTGGTTAAATATTGAACAACATAATAGGGATATGAAGGCATCCAAGAAGACAACATTAATTATTCAAGCCTCCAAAATCAAAGAAGAAGAGCAAGCTCAAGGGGAGAAGAAAATATAGGTGGATAAATATGCAAGTTGCAAACAAAGGAAGCAACCTATTTTCCATTAATGTCAAAAGGGGAGAGAAAGAGAAGAAGCACAAAGAAGGGGGAGTCACGATAAGGGTATTGCCATCAATGAAAAGGGGGGATATTGTTGGACAATATTTTCATTGATGTCAACGTAATCGCCAATAATGATCGAGAATGTTTGAGATATTTTCATTAATGCAAGGAAAATATGGTTGAAATAAATATTTCTTGGAGATCACATAAATATTGGGATACGAAAAACATATATCGTAATTATATTTTTTACTTATATCCTAAAAATACTAAATTTTTATGTATTGATGTTTTTGTTGCAACTAAGGACATAAAAATGATTCAAATAAGGGGATTGAAAGACACACCATGATGCATTTTGATTGAATAAGTTGTTAAATATCATGCACTCTTTGTGGGAGATAAATCACATCAATAAAAGAAAGGCATCAATGTTAAATAATAATAAATGATGATAGGTCGGGCTCATTCTAAACATGTTGACCTCATTATGCTAAATTTATCTCCCCCTTAAAAGGAAATTTCAACCATAATTTTGAGAGATCAAACTAGTATATATAATAATCAATCCTCCATTCGATCACCATCTTTGGCAAGAAAGTATAAGGAGCATTTTCAGTTTTAGGAAGAGTATATAGGTAAAATAAATGGATCAATTTTTTTGTCCATACTTTTGTTATAGAAGTGAAGTGTTGTAAAAGTATCCTTGATTATAGTTTGGAACTAAATTTTTGATGATTAGAAGCGTGACAAGTACGACATACACAAGTGTTTCTATTCAAAAATTCAGTGGACATTTTTTGAAGATATCGAAAGTATAGAAATCAACCTATTCTAGAATTAATTCGACCCTTCAATTTCAAACTATTCTTTCACAAATTAAATTTTAATTTAGATTTGAAACTCATCCCTCTATGGAACATATCTTAGCCCCTGCAACTCAAGCTCAACTCTAGTAAACTATAAAACTTAGCCATTTTCTTCTAGTTCCTATTTGACTCGAAACTCTCACTTGTAGAAATTATACTTGAGTCTTGAAGAGCATATGATTGTGTAAAACAAGATATCGAGTAGCCTAAAACATGGATAGGTTATGAGAATTCTAGTAGCATAGAAATGCTATATGAAGACCATGGGATTGTTGAACCAACATCTTAAAAGTTGTTAATGGATTGAGATTTAATCAATCTCAAAGTATCTTGGAGACATATTTTGGATTCTAAAGTGTTTTGAAGTAAACTTGATGTAGAAATTTAAAAATATTTTTGAAGACATTTTGATGCACATTTTAGAGTATCTTTTTAGAAAATTTTGGAGAACTCACTTGGAGTAATTTTGAACCACACTTTTGCAGACCTTGGATCAATTGAATTAAAAACACCTTAGAACAAATTTTGGAGTGACTTTTCAAAGAAATGTTGAAGCTATCTTGAAGCCGTATTTTGAAGAATATTGGAATGGTTGGAGTCTAGGAGGATTTGAATCCTCATACAAGGTTGGAGCTTTGTGAGAGACCAAGTTGGAGCTTTGATTTGTGAAATAGAGGATTGGAGTCCTCATATAAGATTGGAGGCTTGTGAGAGAAAAAGTTGGAGCTTGTATTTATATTTGAGGATTGGAGTCCTCATTCAAGGTTGGAGCTTTGAAGAAGTTATAATTTTGTTGTACTAGTTGGAGCTTGAATTGTTGTACAATATTGGAGGCTTGTGAGAGAAAAAGTTGGAGCTTGTATTTATATTTGAGGATTGGAGTCCTCATTCAAGGTTGGAGCTTTGAAGAAGTTATAATTTTGTTGTACTGGTTGGAGCTTGAATTTTTGTACAGGATTGGGGTCCTCACTATTTTTATTAATAAATTTATTTTCTTATTTTACATCTTATGTTTTGGTGTAATTGTGATAAAATTTAACCGACAGAGTATAAAAATTGTAATAAATTTTGATTCACGCACCCTTAGTATTTCCAAAACTCTCTATGTTCATTTTTCTTCTCAAATTATGTTGATTGCGATCGTGTGCCTTATCTTTCACTATATCTGAATTTTCATTAACTAAACTAGCAAGGCCCCAATTCGAACTTCCTAAGAGAGTGGAACTTGCCCTCATCCAAGGAAGATTTGATTTCACATTTCACATGGAAAAGGGCATCCTCAATGGGTGTAATTTCATCCTTGGGAATAATAGGAGAGTCTTTTCAGTCCTTCCTAGGAGAGGGGTGTACGTTGCTTGAGGGAATCTCGCATTCTTCTTCAACTAGGTTGATTACTTTGAAACTATTATTATTAGTCGTTGTTGCACCTTGAGTGTTGGTCCCCTTTCCTAGAGCTTATTTCACTTGGGTTTAAGAGGTTAGTCCTCTGCCTTCATTCCTTAATAAATTGCTCTTTTGTGGTTTATTTTTAGTCTATTTGGATGGTCCTCTTAGCCTATTAGGCTATTTCCATTGATCCCATTCTTACACTTGATTATATTTTTCCTTGTTCTTATTTTTGCGAATTTTGACAAAGTTTTCATACTCGTGATATAACTTACGCTTAAAAGGGAGATAATTATAATCCACCTCTTGAATATATTTCCATTTATCCAGGTTGAGATTTATTGCAGCTAAAATTTGTTTTCTAGACCTACTTCCATAAATATATTTTCCCAAGAAAAAAACTCTCTTATGGCTTGACATGATCGATATACTTACCTAGGAAATTTCCAATTCTTTTAAAATTGGTGTCATTACAAGAATACAAAGAAAGGAAGGGGAGTTTAACAAAAACTGGTGTTGAAGGATCATCATAATTCGGGTCCAAATTTGAGCTATATTGATCTAAATAGAGACCCCGAGCACCAATGAAATAAGAGTCTCTTTTGAATATAAGGTATAAAACCCTCTCTTGGAAAAGAAGATGGAACTTTACCCTCGACTAATGGTTTCCAAGTATTTTTTACCCACTACTTCAAGAAGTATGGGGAAGGCTAGATCCCCATGAGCCAGCCCACTAAACCTTGTTCCACAAGTTGAAGAGCCCTTGTTTTACATTGAAAAGCATTTATCTCTACCTTTCAAATATCTTTGAGCTTTTTGACAAAGCATGAGGGCTTCGTCTTCTAGAATTTCAGCCCAATGGAAATTAGAGCATTGAAGGAAACTATATCAAGTTCCCGTAGAGGGGGTAAGGAACCAGGGCCACCTAAGCTAGTGGCCATCAAGCTACGGGAGGCTTGCTGAGTGCTAAAAAAACCATTGCATTGTTGCAAAGATGCAAAGTGCCAATATATTTAATCCAATATAAACTATATTCTAAGAGAATTGTGTTATTCTTTTAAATTGTAATTGTTTTGTAGATTCTATTTTATATAAAAAAATATAAATACTAAATTAAAATTTGATTTCTTATTTATGTATTTCTTAAAAAAAAATAACGTGGAATAATATTGGTATAATTTTAATTTTTTTTAGATGTGTAATAATATTCTTATGATAATAGGATTGGCATGAGGGGAAAGGGTATTCTATAGCCTAAAGGAGGAAAAAATGCTTAAATCTAATGGGATCTTGGTCATATGAGAAATAATCAAATAGAAATATACGGTCTCTGTCAGGAACTTTTGTTAGCCAAAGAACATCAAGCCAAGACACTTACAATTATGGGAGATTATCTCCTAATCTTGCATCATCTAGTTAAAGACTCCGTCTCAAGGATAAATCTATGAAAAACATAATGAAAAAATTAAGAAAATTATGAAAGATATCCCATCCATAACATATTTACAAGTCCTAATAGTTTTCAATAAACAAGTATGCTAATAAGTGGTATAAATTGAAGATAGGTGAATTAAATATTAGTATTCTAATGAGAGGTGTAAATTGGAGACAGGTGAATTAAATTTTAATGAACAAATGAGGTCTGTTATAAATCCCCAATGGCTAGTCAAATCTACTAAAAGAATCCCGTGTGATATATTTTGTGTTTTGTTAGGGTAGTTTTGTAAGTTATTCACCCACAAAGCCCCTCTTTTTTTTGTGCATATATATTCTCCAAATCATGTATTCCTATTAAAAAGGAAAAAAACAATTGGAAAATGTTGATGAATTGTATCTATACTGCTTGATATATTTGAAGCATGATAATAAGAATACTATTACCAATTGAAAAATAATAATATTGTTATGATATTATTATGTGTAAATAAAATTTAACTATATAAAGTAATTTATGGAAATTTGTAAAGGTGTAAATTTTTCCAAATGTCTTTGGGTTACTTTATGTAAATGCATCTTCATTTATACAAAAAAAAAAGATGATTTTGACTATTAATTTAAATGTTTGGAAAATAATAGTCCATCTCACTATATTATTTTTTCCAATATTTCTAAGCATCCAATATGATTGATCATCAAAATATGCTTTAAATTTTTCTTTTATATTAAAAGAAAACACATTGTTATTATAATTGGATGACAAAAAATTATTTCAAACACATAAATAATATAGCCAAAAACCAATATCCATTATGGTTCTCAATAAAGATGAGAACCATAAAGTGTATAAATGTCTAATGATAGTTGGAATATGTAATTCCTACTTGTCTGTGGTTGTAACTCTCTATTTAAGGAGTCTGTTCCTACATCATAGGAGGTAGTTAGAACTATATTTATTCCTAGTTTAGTGTGTGGTTGAGAGAATCTCTCAACCACATTATTATGCTTCCAAGATATATTTCCTATCTTGAGACTATCTCATGTATAAATGTGTGTAATCTCTTTGATTAATTAATAGATTTTGCAAATTGAAATTTTATCTTGGTTCACAATAAACCATCACTTTAAAGTGAAAAAAGATGGTTTCCAGCTAACCATAAACATGTACTTACAAGGTGGTTTTGAGATTACCACGAACTTTACACATGCCTTAACAAGGCTTACATTCCATACTCCAACTCTTGGAGTCTCCAAGTACATACAATGACCACTTACAAAACCATCCTAGACTTGCTTATAACATGCTAGGGAGTCTCTCCCACAAACCCACACTAACTCAAACAAACATTTGCTTTCTTGTCCATTATTTTAGAACTATGGCCTCATTCTCTATGATGAACAGGGGAATGCCCTTTCCCATGCCAAGAAAAAGAGCGATTTCTGTTAGTTTCTGGATCTGACGTTAAAGATCGACAACTTTGCTGTGGGTTTTTTCTCCACAAAATTCAACAGTGGCAGAGAGGATGTGAAAATATACGTGTGATGGAAACAGATCTGCATGTTCAATTGCGAGGAGATTAGCTCGACAATGGTGTTGATATTTTGCATATTAATTTTGGTAAAATCTCATGGATAATGCCAACAATAGGATTTGTTCCAAATCTGATGGCATCAAATCCTGAAGAGGAGATATTATATCCTATTTTGTTGTGATAGGATGAAATTGAATTTATTATTCAGTTTCTTCTCTACATCTATAAATTGTAAGCTCATAGAGGAAAAATATATGAGGGTGAGAAAGAGGAAGTGCAGATGTGAGAAATATGCTGTTGTAATCTCCTGTTGAATAATAAGAAAGATGATACCTCTGTTTGGTGGATGTAGCCTAGATTGGTTGGGTGAAACACGTTAAATTATGTCTCTATTTTTATTTTGTGTCTGTGTGATTTATTTAGTTTCTACTATGCATACTCTAACAATTGGTATCAGAGAAATTTGTATTTGCTGCCTGGCGAGGAGCACTGTGAGCTGGTGCATATCTATGAGTATGTGGTGGCTTCCTGGGTTGAAAGGTTGCATGTGCGAGTGCTATTTCACCTGGCATAATTGACGTGGTATCCTGAAGAAAAACCATTGAAGTCATTTAAGCTGTGATAGTTTATAAGGGGATCGATAAGGTCAGATCGGCGTCTCCGTTTTTTTTTTTTTTTTTTTTTTTTTTTTGCGGTGGAAAAGAGCAGAGTTACTCTTGATCTACATGGCTGTGGTGGAAACAATTACTTCTGTTGTGTGAGCGTAGAGTATAACTATTTTTGATCTGCTTAAGACCATGGACCATGAGACTGTGTGGCCGAGTTCTACTATTGTTGATCTGCGTGAGACCATGGACCGTGAGATCTTGTGGCCAAGTTCATATTTGTAGAAGGGCCGAGTATATGAGGGCTGAGTCATCAACGTATGTGAGTCAACAGATAATATGTTGAACACAGTTGGTGAACGCAGGGCGGCGTCGATGGTAGCAGTGAGGAGGTCCAAGCAGTGTTCAGTGTTGAATGCCTTTCAAAGATATAATCCAGTGCTGTTCGTAGGCTTTTTGCCAAGTCTTCTATTTGAAACTTATTGAATTATGCGCAAAGTTATTTTTCCATATTTTGATATTACACATTTAGTCAAATAGTGAGAACATTTGAGAATTGAAAATGTTTTGATTAAATAAATCAATTATTATAAAAGTGTAAATTTGGTACACTTAGGTGGTTCTACATTTGATTGACTATGTATGGTGCTGTTATATTGTTAAATATGGAAAAAAATCAAAGTGCTTGGTTTGAGATCGAGAAATTTAATGGGAGGAATAACTTCGAAATATGGAAAGTCAAGATGCACAATTTACTCGTACAACAAGGTGTGGTGAAGGCACTTTTGGGAAAATCCAAACAACCTTTTGCCATGATAGATGAAGAATGGAGTGAAATGGATGACAGAGCATTGAGTGGCATATGATTGTGTCTGGCAGATGATGTTTTATTTAACATTGTGTCAGAGAAAACAACCGCTGGACTATGGACAAAGCTATAAAAACTATACATGACTAAATCCTTAACCAACAGGATTCTTCTGAAAAGACAGTTGTACAGCTTGCGCATGAAGGAAGGTACAACAATGACCGATCATCTGAATACTTTTAATACTCTCTTGGTGCAGTTAGATAGCATAGAAGTAAAATTTGATTCAGAAGATAAAGCTGTAACTTTATTACGTTCTCTGCCTGAGTCATGGGATCATTTTTTACTTCTATAAGTCTTAGTTCATCAAAAAACCTTGAATTTGATGATGTTGTTGGAGCTATGCTATCTGAAGAAACTAGAAAAAGGTCAAATTTAGAAACCTCAACATCAGAAGCAATGATGGTTAGAGATCGATCTAAAGAAAAATGCTTCAGTCAAAAAAACAACTCTCGATCAAAATCGAAAGGGAAGAAGAGTAAGCTAAAATGTTGGTTTTGTAGCAAATCGGGACATTTGAAGAAGGACTGTTGGAAGAGACAGAAACCATCCAAAGGAGACTCTTCAACAGAAAATAAAGAGGCAAACATGATAGATACAGGTTCGGCATCCGGTTCAGGTATAGATGATGAAGTTTTATCAGTTAATTTTTCAAATCATGATCAACATTAGCTATTAGATTCTGGTACATCCAATCACATGTGCATTCATAAAGAGTGGTTTAAATCTTATAAGTAAATCAATGATAGATTAGTTTACATGGGTAATGATTTCTCATGTAATGTTGTGGGAATTGGAAGCATCCATATTAAAATGTTTAATGGGACAATTAAAATCTTAACTGATGTAAGACATGTTTCTGAACTCAGAAAAAATCTTATTTCTCTAGGAGTGTTAGACACAAATGGATATAAAATTTTTATTCAAGGTGGAGTAATGAAAATTTACAAAGGAATCTTATTAGTAACGAAAGCAAAGAAGATTGGAAATCTTTTTCAGTTAGAAGGAAGGACAGAGTCAGATCATGTTTCAACTGTATTTGAAAACGACAGTGATTCTATTCGACTATGGCATAAACGGTTGGGCCATATGAGCGAAAGAGGATTAAAAATTTTATCTCATCGTATGTTACTTCATAGTTTAAAGTCTTTTAAGTTAGATTTCTGCAAACATTGTATATATGGGAAACAAAGCAAGCAGAAATTTAAAACTGGAAAACATACTAGTAAAGGAATACTTGATTATATCCATTCTGATGTATGGGGTCCATCTCCTACAACCTCACATGGAGGATCATCATATTTTGTATCTTTTATAGATTATTTCTCTAGGAAATAATGGGTCTACATGTTAAAAAGAAAGTTTGATGTATTCACAGTTTTCAAGCAGTTTAGAGCATTAGTAGAAAATATCACTGGAAGAACCATTAAATGTTTAAGAACTGACAATGATGGTGAGTTTACTTCAAAGGCATTTGATAATTATTGCAAGGAAGTTGGGATCAAAAGACATAGAAATACTATATATACTCCTCAGAAAAATGGAGTTGTTGAATGCATGAACAAGACTCTCTTAGAAAGAGCAAGAAGTATGCTGAGTAACACCAATTTGCAGAAGGAATTATGGACAGAAGAAGTATCTACGGCTTGTTATTTGATAAAGCGATCACCATCAACTGCAATAGGATGCAAAATTCCTCAAGAGGTATGGAAGGGTCATCCTTGTGATTGTTTTAAACTGAAAGTTTTTGGTTGTGATGCATATGCTCTAATTCTGAAACATCAGTGTTCTAAATTAGATCCTAAATTAAAAAGATATATCTTTGTTGGATATTGTGATGGGATTAAGGGATATAGGTTGTGGGATCCTACAACTCACAAGATCATCATTAACAAAGATGTTAAATTCAATGAATCTTCACTTGATAATCCAGATGTAGATAATAAATTGAAACAGGAAAATGTACCTAGGTTTCAACATATTTAGTTTGAAACCAATTCAAATACTGATGATAGTAAAGATGAACAAGTTTCAGATGAAGATCATGAAGAAGTTCCTACAGATAATAATCAGCAAATTGTGGAAGAACCAAAAACATCTTTAAGAAGGTCCACGAGAATCATACATCCTCCTAAAAGGTATGATGATTATGTTGCTTCAGTTGCTTTAACTGCTAATGATGTTGAACCTTTATGCTATCAGGAAGTTGTAGAAGGTTCTAACAGTGATAAGTGGAAAGAAGCTATGAAGGATGAGATGAAGGCATTAGACAGGAATGCCACATGGGATCTGGTAGAACTTCCTAAAGACAGAAAAACTGTAGGATGTAAATGGGTTTACAAATTGAAAAGGGGTGTTGATGATAAAGAAGAAAGGTACAAAGTGAGGCTGGTTGTGAAAGGATTTTCTCAGAAAGTAGGAATTGACTTTCATGAGATATTTTCACCAGCTTTTAAAATTGTTTCAATTCGGGTTGTGTTAGCATTAGTTGCATTACTTGATTTAGAATTACAACAACTAGATGTTAAGACTGCATTCTTACATGGAGATTTAGATGAAGAGATTTATATGGAACAACTTGAAGGCTTTGTTCAAAATCGCAGCAAGAAATCTGTCTGCAGGCTCAAGAAATCATTGTATGGTACGAAGCAGTCGCCGAGACAATGGTACAAGAAATTTGATTCTTTCATGATGAGCCAAAATTATATAAGAAGTGAATCTGATCATTGTGTTTACTTTAAGAAATTAAGTAATGACATATTCATTATCTTAGTATTATATGTTGATGATATGCTTTTAGCAAGAAAAAGCATAAGTGAGATCAACAGGTTGAAGGCTCAGATGGCTAGGACATTTGATATGAAAGATCTAGGAGCAGCAAGACAGATTTTGGGCATGGAGATTTTCAGAGACAAGAGCAATGGTAAGTTGTGGTTATCACAACAAAATTATATTGAGAAAATACTCTTAAGGTTTGGTATGAACAATGTGAAGCCAGTTTCAGTCCCTTTAGCTTCCCATTTTAAGCTTTCTTCAATTTTATGTCCTAATACAAATGAAGAAAAGGAATATATGTCTCGAATACCATATGCCAATGCAATAGGAATTTTGATGTATGCGATGGTTTGTACACGCCCAGATATTTCACATGCAGTTGGGGTTGTTAGTAGGTATATGGAAAATCCAGGGAAAGAACACTGGGCAACAGTGAAATGGGTGCTTTGGTATTTGAGAGGCACAAGTGATTATTGAATCAATTATGACAGAAGTAGTGAATTTGTTTGCGGATATGTTGATTCTGATTTTGTAAGTGATTTGGATAAGAGGAGGTCAACTTTAGGATATGTCTTTACTCTTGTAGGTGGAGCTATTAGCTAAATGTCAAAGCTACAATTTTTTTTTGCTTTATCCACTAGTGAAGAAGAATACATAGCTGCTTCACATGCTTGCAAAGAAGTGGTTTGGTTGAAAGGTTTGTTTGGTGAGTTTGGTAGGTTGCAAGACAACATAAAGTTATTTTGTGATAGTCAAAGTGCAATTCATTTGGCTAAAAATCCAGCCTATCATAGTAAATCAAAGCATATACCTATAAAATACCATTTTGTAAGACAGGCTATCACTAAACGGGGAGTCTCTCTTGAAAAAGTGCATACAAAGGAAAACTGTGCAGACATGTTCACAAAACCAGTTTTATTAGAGAAGCTACGATGGTGTCTGGCTTCTCTTAGCTTGCAGAAAAAATGAATATAATAAAGAAACAAGGTATCAGGTTAATTGTTGTCAAGGTGGAGATTGTTGAGATTTTGCATATTAATTTGGCTAAAATCTCATGGATAATGCCAACAATTGGATTTGTTCCAAATCTGATGGCATCAAATCTTGAAGAGGAGATATTATATCTTATTTTGTTGTGATAGGATGAAATTGAATGTATTATTCAGTTTCTTCTCTACATCTATAAATTGTAAGCTCATAGAGGCAAAATATATGAGGGTGAGAAAGAGGAACTGCAGATGTGAGAAATCTACTGTTGTAATCTCCTGTTGAATAATAAGAAAGCCAATACCTCTGTTTGGTGGATGTAGCCTAGATTGATTGGGTGAACCACGTTAAATTCTGTCTCTATTTTTATGTTGTGTCTGTGTGATTTATTTAGTTTCTGCTATACATACTCTAACAAATGGGTCTTAGTTATTGCAGTATGTCAGTGAGCATGAGGAGGCATGCTTGGAAGCAGTTACTAAACCTTGATACTATGAACAGGTGAATTTGTGGACGACGAAGGACTAGACCGTGGAGTCCTAGATTATTGTTTTTTGAAGGGAAAATTGTGTCTCTTCATGTGGCTGTGAGTGCCTATGTCTGGATCATCTGTGTTGGAATGCACTGCATTGAGACCAGTTGAAATGTTGTCAATCCATTTCTTTATCAGTAGACCCCTCATAGGTATCGTTGGTGAAAAATGGTTGCTGGTATGATTGGAAAATAATCATCTTTGGGCAGAGATAGAGAAATTAATCTGAAGAGCGTATGTTTTTTTATTTAGCTTCTTGGAATCATGTTTAAAGTTATTGAGCCTTATTGAGCCTAGCTAACTCAATGTAGGTAAAGTTATTTTTTTAGAATTTGAGAATCTAACAAATGACAGGTTAAGCATGGATTTCCAAGAATTTATTTGACTAGGATGCCCAAGATGTGAGCAACGAAAGAGGAGGTAACGAAGAAGCAACAATTATTATGATGGAAAACAAAGTAAATGTTTGTTTGAGTTAGTGTGGCTTTGAGAGATAGACTCCCTAGCATGTTATAAGCAAGTCTAGGATGGTTTTGTAAGTGGTCATTGTATGTACTTGGAGACTCCAAGAGTTGGAGTATGGAATGTAAGCCTTGTTAAGGCATGTGTAAAGTTCGTGGTAATCTCAAAACCACCTTGTAAGTACAGGTTTATGGTTAGCCGAAAACCATCTTTTGTCACTTTAAAGTGATGGTTTGTGGTGAACCAGAAACCACATACAGGAGCCTTCATGGCTACAGGAGCCTTCGTGGCTACAGGTGCCCCGGGTACACATAGGAGCTTAAATGCTCACAGGAGCTTAAATTCTCACAGGAGTTGGTGGAATGCAGTAAACATATCACTCACAGATCTCAGATATTGTTGTTTCTGAGCACAGGAGGGTCATCGTGTTTTTCTATCTGACAGTCGCATTGAAAGGCGCAATCAGTGCGACTGTTAGGGATTGTTATTTGGACGTGAATATTTGGCTTAGAAAGGCACTGATCTCTCTCTTTTTGGTAGTTCTGCACATGGGATTCGCTTGTTTGTGGTGGATTTGAGTCGCAGACATTATTTCCAGTTCTGCACATGGGATTTTCCCATTGGTGGTGGATCTGAGTCGCAAACACATCTCTTGTTAGTTCTGAACATGAGATTTTCCCGTTGATGGTGGATTTGAGTCGCAGACACATATTTTGATACAGGTACATGTATGCAGTGATAATGGTTGACAGAACCATGTATGTGAAGGACATCCTATGAGACCAGCAGTTGCAGCGGTTGGTACCCATGCATTCTGGTGGATGGTTGCTCCTTTATATGGACGTTGACATATCCTTTTTTCTTATGATTGACCACAACTAGATTTTGTGAATTGATATCACGACAAGTAGTCATTAAGGGAGGGAGTTGGAATATGTAATTCCTACTTGTCTGTGGTTATAACTCTCTATTTAAGGAGTCTGTTCCTACATCATAGGAGGTAGTTAGAACTATATTTATTTCTAGTTTAGTGTGTGGTTGAGAGAATCTCTCAACCACATTATTGTGCGTCCAAGATAGATTTCCTATCTTGAGACTATCTCATGTTTAAATGTGTGTAATCTCTTTGATTAATTAATAGAGTTTGCAGATTGAAGTTTTATCTATAATATGATCATATAGTTTTTGTATGTTAATTAATTTTAATTACCTACACAATATTAAATAAAAATTTAAATTTAAATTTTATTTTATTTTAAAAAATAATTTCTTATAATTATTATTTTTATAATATTGGTAATAACTAAAATATATTATCATAAAATATTTTTGAATAGTTGTTTTCTATATAATATTAATGATGAAAATCTTTTAGCAATGGTTATCTATATAATATTTAAAATAATTTTTATGTTAAAACAATCTCATTAATATTATTATCTTTTAGGTTATTTTAATTTATACTTTTGTGAAATAATAATATATTGAAGAGTTAATATTTAGTATATGAGGTTGGACATTTTGGCAAAAAAACAAGTATTGCCTAGTATCTGTAGTACTTGTCGCTCAGTTTAAATATAATTAATTGGAGTATGAACTGAGATGATCAATTCAAATAAAAATAAAAATAAAAATAAAGATTAATTTATGATTCATCTTTCACATAGAACATGGACACGATCTCAAATTTCATACCATATTCAAATTTGAAATATTTTAAAAAAATAATAATTATCAAATTATGAAAAAATAACACACGCACAATCCAATTCAAAGTTGATCTGTGCGTTCCCAAGTCCTTCTACATGGAGAAGTCTCCTCATGACGGTCCGTATAATTGTCCAGTCGCATTTGGCAATCGCATTTGTCAATGTGGATTTTTTTTAATTTTTATTTATTTATTTATTTTTTAATTTTAAAAATAAATAAATTAGTAATTGTTTTAAAAAGTGTAAAGAAAAGTGGATAATGTTGTTAAATGGGAATTGTTTAATTGAAAAAGTTTTACTTTGGTTTGAAATAATAATTGATGTATTAAATTTAGGTTGTTTAGTGTGTTTGTGTTAAATTGGTAATACACAATTAAAATAATAATTGAAATATTGAGATAATGAAAATTTTATAGTTTTTTTATATATATATTAAATAGCTCTGGGTGCCACATACACATTTTTCTTAGCAACGAGAAATGATATTTTTTTTGTCACCTACAATATAAGATTGTGACAATTATTCAAAGGATGGTTCTTATATTACCAATAGAAACTTTTATAATTATTTATCATCTAATGGAAGAGGAAATGCATGGAGCTTTTGTATGAACTCTCTAGTATGGAATTCACTTAATGTTTTACATTATCAACAAAATAATTCCGCTTCAAAGGTATGTGAAACATATTTCCACTCATAAAAAAATACACCCTTTTTGTTTACAATTATGGATAGACAATATTGATGAGTATTATTTGGAAGTCATGTCCTAAAAACAAAAAACAAAATATTATTTTTAGTATTCAAGAAAAATAATATGGTCTCAAACCCTTTTTTTTAATCCAAATTAAATAACTATAGATAAGCAACATTAATGGGCATAATTTGAAAATCATAACCTAAAAACAAAAAACAAAAAGATTAGATTTAATATTAAACCAAAAAAATTGGCCAGTAACCCATTTTTTTAATCCAAATTAAATACTTTAGAAAGATCCTTACCGTGAGTGCATTTTATTAGAATTAGGATTTGAAAACAAATTAATTAATTAGAAATATAATTAATATTATAATGATAAATTTTACAATTTAATTAAAATCAAATGTAAAAACAATGTATCTTATTACAAAAAAATTTCTTTCTATTTTTTAGGCAATTATATTTTTCCATATTTTTATGTGAGTAAACCAGTGTTGTTCTATCTGAATTGTAAGGTTTCACCAATGTTAGTTCCTCTCATTAAAATAACAATAAGAGTACATTGGTGGCTTGTTCTTCAAGTTCTCCTCTCCACTCTGACATCCTAAGCCATGTATGACTTGATTTTCTTATGGTTTTCACCACTCTAACATCCCTCTACATATCTAGAAAGTCTGGTATGTGTGTCTGGTATGTGTTGATTACCCATGGAGACAAAGGTTTTGAATTTTTTCCTTTTGTGAAAATAATTCTTGTGTTCATGATTATGCTATTACTTTTTTCTAGAGAAATCTCCAAAACATTATTTTATTTATTTAAAAAAAAAAACCTTTATATCTATTTAAAAATCATGCACAAATATAACAACAATATCTAAAATTAATAACATAAAAAATAAGTATACTTATATAGAAATCATGAGCCAATCTAACAACAATATGAACTTATAAATAGAATTTATCATTCTGTGAATTGGAGACTTTCCATTTTCTTTTGATATTTTAATGCTCTCCACTCTACTTTAATATGAAATTCATTGTTTTTTAATATATAATTTTTTAATTTTTAAAATATAAATGTGAGAATAATCTAGAATAATGTAGAAATAGGAGTGGTTATGGTTTGTTGAATGAGAGTTTTCTAATTAGAGTTTAGTTCCACCAGTTCAGGATTGTTGCCTCAAACTTAGGAAGATTAGGTGAGTGCCTATGCTATAAATATGTAACGTTGTCGTTGAGCTAATGACAAGTTGTGTGAGCTCTGTCTCACAATTATGTGTGTTTCATTTGTTTATCTAAATTGGTATCAGAGCTTTGGTGTTTGCTGTGTCATTGAGCTTGCTATGCTCTTTCCTGGCCTCCCTACCGTTGCCCGAATCGTTTGCTACTGGTTTTGCTTCATTTTCCACTTGTTTGCTATGCATTATGAGCAGTGTATTCTCCATTTTCGTTGAGAGCAATAACGTAATCGAGTTTTCTTTGAGTATATGCACTGCATTTCGTATGTGTCTCAGCATGTATTGAACCCTCCAGAGTTCTCTGTCACACCAATTTCAGCTCTGCGTCCAGTCGCTCCTTCTCATAGGGACGTCGAGGCTTCTTGTTTGTCATTCCCACCCATTCCTTCTTACCAATACGCACAATACAGGATGAGCCATTAACGCCATTATTCGTGACAACATGCACGTGGGGCATGCGAATGGTGGTGACATTGCAGGCTACCTTGGATGCAGTAGCCGAAAGGCGGTGACGCAATAGGAAGCTCTGCGTGAGAGGAACAGAATATGAGGAACTCGCTCAAAATCTGGAGCCATTCTTAAGGAATTCAAAATTATAACGGAAGAGGATTCAAATTGAATTTGTTGTTGTAACATGAGAAACCCAGTAGCCAGCAATGCATCTCAGCAAGAAATTTTAGTGAATGGAAAATCATTTCTATTGACCATTTTTTGATCTGCCGATCATTGTGCAAAGAGAAAGTAGGAGAATTGATATGGCCGACTCAAATGTTATTGATTTATATTTTAGGATCATTTAAATTTATTTATTTTTGAATCGTGAAAGCTGTGTCATATAATTATAAGTTCAAGTGAGGTTCATCTGAAGAAGAGTATAGATCGAATTTGGTGCACGATCATTGCAGTGAATTAATTTCTTGCAGTTGAATTTGGTCGTTGCTGTTAAAAAAAATGGCTATTCCTCTTGCCGATTCATATTTAAATTAATCCACCAAACTTGATGGCGAAAACTATGTCAATTGGAAGTTTAAGCTGGTCACTGTTCTCGAGGCATACAACCTCTAGACGATTTTCAAAGGTGACAAGGCCAAGCCTGCTGCTACCGCTGTGATACCAGATTGGGATAAGCGAGAAATGAGAGCAAAAGTGCTGTTGCGTATGTCTATAAACAACAACATCATTCCTCACATTCGGGACTGTACATCTTCAAAGCACACGTGGGAAACTCTCAAAGGTTTGTACAAAATTACTAATGCAAACCACATTTTATTTTTAAAAACGAAGCTACTATCTATCAAAATGGAAGTCAATGAAAGCATCAACAACTTTGTTTCTAGAACTAAAGACTTAAGTGATAAGCTTGGTGAGATTGGTGAAAAAGTGTCTAGTAGCGATTTAGTAGCTATTTCTTTGAAGGGTTTAGTTCAAGACTATAAAGTCTTTATTTCAACACTCTAAGCTAGAAAAACGCCTCCTATGTTTGATGAATTGGCTAGAATTCTTCTTCAAGAAGAAGAGAGAATGAAAATTTTTGAACTGGATTCAAATGATTATGATTTGGCATTGATTGCAAGAGGTAAAAGATCATTCCGAGGGAGACCATGGGACAGGAACAGAGGTCGTTTTCAAGCAAAGAATAAAGGTATTCAACACATCATGATTCTTATGGTAAGAGAAATATTGAATGTGATTATTGTGGAAAACCTGTACATCCAACTAAGATTGCTATAGAAGAAAGAATCATGAATCAAATCAGAGACATAGAATGCATAATGGAAATTTCATGAACAGAGACACTTCAGTTACTGATGGATTTAAAAATCTTAAATTGTTTCTTTCTGATGCTACATTGTCTGCTGAAACTGATGATGACACTTCTTGGTTCATAGATTCTAGTGCATCAGCTCATATGACTTGTAATAAAGAATGGAATGATAAATATTACGAGAAAACTGATGGCACACACATTTACCTAGGAGATAACAGGTCACATAAAGTCCAAGGCATGTGTACTTACCTAATGGACAAATGGGACAGATTCATGATGTGATGTATGTTCCTGGTATTAAAAAGAATTTGATATCTATTTAAACTATCACTAATAGTAATTTAAAAGTGGAATTTGGTAAATTGGGGTGTATTGTGAAAGATGTTCAGGATCGCTACAGGGTTGTTCCCACAGGTACCAGGGTTGGTGGATTGTATAAATTGGATGTGACAATGAAGCGTCATATTGCATTGACATCCATAGAAACGTCAACAACAAACTTATGGCATCAGAGGTATGGGCACCTAAATTACAATGATTTATTGTTGTTGCAAAGAAAAACAATGGTTGAAGGTCTTCCTGTTATGAAATGTGAGAATTTAACATGTGAAGCTTGTGCACTTGGTAAGCAGCATAGAGAGGATTTTCTCATTCATACAGAGAAAAGACAATATGATATACTTGAATTAATTCACACTGATGTATGTGGACCTATGCAAACTAGGTCGCTTGGTGGTGCTTCCTACTTTCTTATTTTTTTTTATGATAGATCTAGATATACATGGGTCTATTTCATACGAAGAAAAAGTGTTTTCTTTGATTATTTTAAAGAATTAAGAACTTTGATTAAAACACAAACAGGAATATATATTAAAATTATCAGATCAGATCAGGGTGATGAATATAAATAAGGAGTGTTTAACATGTATTATAAATTTTATGGGATCCAACAACAATTCATAGTACCTCATACTCAGCAAAATGGTGTTGCTAAGATATGGAATAGAACACTGGTGGAGTGTGGTCGTAGTAGGCTTGAAGGTAAAAACATTTCTAATGGTTTATGGGCAGGAGCCATTAATACTACTGTTTATTTGAAGAATCGAAGTCCCACTAAGAAATTAGCTTTTCAAACTCCTTTTGAGATTTATAATGGTCATAAACCTGACGTCAGTCATTTAAGAGTATTTGGATGTATTGCCTTTGCACATATTCCTAAGGATAACACAAGAAAGCTTGATGAAAATTCAATCAAGTGTGTTTTTATTGGGTATTGTACAGATCAGAAAGCATATAAACTGTTTGATCCCAGTTTACATAAACTGTTTGCAAGTCGAGATGTGGTGTTTCATGAGAATACTGATAAAAGTGATACAATGAATGATGCTTTGCATATATCTAATGATGATCATGTCAAAATTGATACTTTGGTTAAACAAGAATAGAAACAAGTATAGGTACAGGTTCAAGATCAGAATGAAAGCAACATGAGCACATCTAGCAGCAGTGATTCATCATGCGAGGAAGATTCACCTCAAAGCAGGAGAATCATGGATGGAACTCCAATAGGTATTGTAGAACCAAGAAGGTCAACCCGACAAACCCAGCTTCCTGCAAGGTATAGAGATTATGCCTTGATGTCTAATATCATGAATGTTGTAGAACCAGTTGATTATGAACAAGCTAAGGAGCATGAACAATGGAGAAATGCTATGAATGATGAATATGACTCTCTTATGAAAAATAAAACATGGGAATTAGTTGAAGTCCCTGAAAACAAAGTTCCAATTGGAAGCAAATGGTTGTATAAAACTAAATTTAAAGCAGATGGTAGCTTTAATAAATTTAAGGTGAGATTAGTTGCAAAAGGATATTCTCAACAGGAGGGAATTGATTATGAAGATACTTTTGCACCAGTAGCTAAATTGAATACAATTAGAATACTGATTGCCTTAGCTACAAAAGATAATTGGAATATACATCAATTGGATGTCAAATTTGCTTTTCTGAATGGTGATTTAAAGGAAGAAGTTTATCTAGTTCAACTTGAAGGGTTTGTCAAATAGGGACAGAAGCATCTAGTCTGCAGGTTAAGAAAAGCCTTATATGGTTTGAAAAAGGCACCGAGATCATGGTATGTAAATATTGATACCTTCTTTCATCAGAATGGGTTTGTGAAAAGAAAAAATGATCCTAACCTGTATGTTAAGAAAGATGAAGAAGGAAATATTTCTTTAATATCTTTATATGTGGATGATCTCATTATCACAAGCAGTGCTTACAAGTTAATTGAAGAAATTAAAAATTCAGTTGTCTCAGTAATTTGAAATGAAAGATCTGGGTTAATTGCATAATTGTTTAGGAATTGAGGTATGGAGAGAGCCTGGTAAAACATTGATCACTCAAAGTAAATACACAAAAGAAATTCTTAAAAATTTCAATATGAGTGATGGAAAAGCTATGTCCACTAGTAAAAAATGATGAAATTAATGACCAGGTGACTAAAAATGTTAGTCACCACAATTATTTGAAGTGAATTACTACTAAATTTGAGCAATTTTAAGTGACCAAACTAAAAATGACTAACTTAAATGACTAATTTCGTCTAGGAATAAAATATATGACTAGATAGTAAGTGACTAAATTGAAAGTGACTAACTTAAATGAATAATTTAGTCTATGTATAAAATATATGACTAGATAATAAGTGACTAAACTAAAAGCGACTAACTTAAATAACTAATTTAGTCTAGGATTAAAATATATGACTAGATAATAAGTGAAAAAATTAATAATGATTAATGTAAATGACTATTATAGTCCAAGAATAAAATATGACTAAATATGACTAAAATAAGTATATGAATTAGTAATTTATGTCAGTAATTTTTAATTGTGCCACTCCATAAAAAAAGAGAAACATCAAATCCATCTTTGTTACACGTTGTTCATCTCAAAATGTCTGGTTGAGGTACATGAGTGTTATCTATAACAACAAAGCTTTGTCTATACTTACACTATCTTGAGCTATGCTTGAATTTGCTAAATGTGCCTATGACTCATCTCTATATGTTACAACTCTAGTCTAAGTTGTTGGGGGCCAAATAGCATCAACATTATTTTTTTGGCTTCTTGGTCATCAAATTATTTTCATAAAAGCATGGATTTGACAATATCGGATGCCTGCCCATCTTATCTACCTTGTATCCTCTACAAAACTGTGTTTCTTCTTTGGGAGGAAGGTATGGGATTGTCTTTGCATTTACATCATATGATTGTTTGTTCTTACATGATTCAGCCGTAATGCTAATTGGAGGAAAATTCCCCACTAAATATTCACACATATATTGAAAGAAATGTGGGATAATTTTGAGTATATTGTAGACAAATCAATTGTTTGAGACACATACAAGGTGTCTCACTTCAACAACGAGATAAACTTCACAAGTTTCAAGATAGACAACAAGATAAACATAGTGAGCAATTGTCGACCTATCATAATTTTTAATGTGTCTTATAACCAAGAATATGGCAACCTGAACCATTTTTCTTGATCAACTACTCGAGTTTATTAAGAGACATTTTATCCTAGGTAATATTATTACAATTTGTGAAGGTTTTGAATTAGTATCAAAGACTAGTCACATAATTATAGATGAAAATAGGAATAACAAATATGACTCCAAAGACCTATTTTCTACTACGGTGAACTTCTTCAAGCTTAGAAAAATAATGTAAATCTCAAAATGTTGTACCCTATTACATGCTAGGAATAAAGAGAGAATGTGGTGTAAATCCTTCATTAATGTGTGCTCCATGCAAGTGGCCAAACACAAAATGTATCCCTTCAATTTCCAAAGAGGTGATAAATTGTGACTCGTCATGCTGCCATGAATAGGTAAGTGACTCCCTCAATTGAAGTTCCCTCATTTTCTAGGAATGAGCATTGGGAACATATCAAAAATAGGCTTTAAATGAGAGAGTGCACAACTGGTAACTGCCACTACATTAGTGCCTCCCCTGTAGCTGAGTGATGCATCCTATTTGATGCTAAGGTAACTCCTATTGGTGTGTTCTTCTCCTCATTTTTTTTGTAATAAATGTTTAAAAATGACTGCAAAGGATGTTCGTTTAATAATTCTAATCACCAATGCTTTCTTATCACTTTCTTATGATTGAATATCCACCAATATTTCTTATCGCCAGTCCCCTTGGTGCATCTACAGGTCTACTGCAAGGGAGGCCTTAGTGACACATAAGATAAACCCAGGAATTTTAGGTTGCATAAGACCTTCTGAACCACCACATAAAGGTTTAGTCTCTTTCAATATATTCTTACATCTAAAAACATTGTAAAGTTCCAAAGGAAAGATCCTTATTGGTCATGAAACTTTAACACCTATAGCATAATTTCCTTCACTAGTCCACCATATCAAAATCAACTCAGGAAATTTAAGGATTGAGCATAGTAATTTCCTACCATTGTATAAGGTGATAGTCGAGTCAAGGTCTTTTAATGACACAAGGTTTCCAAGACTTGAAATTAACCTATTCACAACTAAAATCTACTATAGAAATTGAAGATGGATTCAATTTTAGAAACTATCCTTTAAAAAGAGGCCAATTTTTCCCCAAAATGACAGTCCCTCCTCCAAGACATTGCCACAACTTCCATAGTACTTGTTAAATTTTACAAAAATAGAACCTCCAAAGTACAAGCTTATGATATACTTAGAACATAGGTTGGAATTTATTTGATTCTTGAACTCTTTAGATGATGAATAAATATCATTAAATATATATATTAAAGTGTTTTCTTGTAGTTATTGATGAACTTGTTAACCATCCATAAAGGGATACTTCTCTCGGATATGTACTTGATTTTGTCCACAATGAAAGAATCCTACTATGTTTTGGTATATTCGACAAGACTACATATTTAATGTGATGAAGACTTAATTCTTAATGTTTGACAATTGTTTAAGAGGGAGAGACAATCAAAGTCACATATGACAAGGTATTCCCTTTGTTTAGAAAACCTCCATGGAAATAAAGCAATACATGCAAGATCAACCTCTTCTTTATGTGATAATTAAGGAATGTATATCCATTCTCTCAAATATTAGTCTTAGATAATGAGAAAGAATATCATATTTATTCTAAATAACCCTTAACTCTATTTATAGAGTACCTTCTCACCATCACAACCACTATAGTCATTTTGTTAAGGCAAAAGCTACATCAAAATTCTTTAAATATGAAAATAAATCACCTCTACACATGAAGGTGAAAGCATCTTTTAAACATGTTTAAAGAAAATAAGAATATAATATAAAAGAGTTAGACAAAATTTTATATAACAATAATTTAAATAATTCTCTTTAACTAAAATATATTAAAAAGTAAAAATTAAAGAAAATTATCCCACTTTAGTAATGAATAATTACTTAATTCAGTTGATTGTTTTTATGTGTAATAGATCACATGATTTATAATATTCTTAGAGTTATATTCTCTTATTTTTTCTTCTTTGTAAAATTCCATAGGACAAAGGGATTTATTTCCTAATAATATTAATATATATTTTTATTTAAGTTTATGTTTTATTTTATTTTGTATATATATTTTATAATTTATTTATGTAAAATATTAATGTATTTCCATTCAATGTGACTCAAAGAATTGAAATAAGCCATTATTATCCCACCCACTCATTTATGTTCATTCTTCTTCCCTCTTAGGCCCATTTATTTTTGCAAGTAAAAAAAATTATTAACCTGTAAAATATTCCAAATTCTATGGAGCCTTTAAATTTAAAACCTCATATTCCAAATTCTATCCCGCCTTTAATTTAAAACCTCATATTTCAAATTCTATCCATCCTTTAAATTTAAAAGCTCTTTGTATTTTTCCGCGCGTTATCTCTCTCCATGCACTAAAACAACTAGTCGGGTAGCCGATCGGTTGGAGTTACAACTGGCCCATGTGTGGAGATCTTAGAACCGTAAAGGCTGGATTGAGTGAGTCTGGTATGTTGGCAATATGATGCTGAGTGTTGTCCTTGATGGCAACCCACTGAATGAAGATGAAGACATGAGAATGTTGGCAGGTGTTGTCCTTGATGGCAATCCACCTGATGAAGTTATTCTTGACCTGATGGACTTGGTAAATGATGTAAATCTGATATGAAATGATGTTTGTTAGCAATATGATGAAGATGATGGCAAATTACTTGATGAAGTTGTTCTTGATAGAATATGTCTTGATGAACTAAATCTGATGTATCTACAGTGAGTACAAAAGGCAATGAAGAAAGGAATTCAGTATGTGCTAGATCTATGATGAAAAAGAGTATGTCTCAAGGCATACGCGGATCTGTCTAGGAGAAGTCGCGTATGCACACGGGAAACAACGTGCCAAGTCGCGTATGGGCAAAAGCGCTCATAAAGTGCAAAACCAGGGGTAACCACCATGGTATTGACCCATTGTATTGGGTAATGATTCGCCTAAATGACCCCGTCCAGGAATACCATCGGAAGTAATGTAGTTTTGGGCTCATGGTATTGTTTTGGCTCATGGTATTGAAAAAGGGTAAACCTATATAAAGAGAAGAAATTCATTGTGCAAATGATGAGTGTGGGTGCAAGATGTCTGAGCTTGAATGAATACTTCTCTGTGAAGTATATCTGTATGGAAAGGGTAAAGGTTTGATGATAGATCTGAATCTATGATGCCCCAATAAAGAAATGATGAAGAAGGGAATCTAGATCTGGAATGTATTTGTATCTGCTAGATCTATTTATGGAAGGCTTAGATCTGAGATGAGGCAAACATCTGTCTGAAGTAAAAGGGTAAATCTGAACTGAATATCTGATCTGAAGAAGTATGCTGCTCTATAATGGTTGAAGATCTATATGCTAGTTCGCCGCAGAGGAAGCGCGTATATACGCGGCTTTGCTGAAGAGAAAGCGCGTATGCACAATGAAATGAGCTCTGTAATATGTACAGAGGTATACGCTGGTTTATGTGAACAGAAGCGCGTATATGCGCGACATCAGAGAAAGGAAAGCGCGTATGCAAACTAGGGTTTGCTGAAGTCTATGGTAAGAAATGTCTGATCTGTTCTGCTGGTTTACTGATATCTGTCAGTGAGTTATATGTATCTATTTCATGGTTGACTGTGCTTAAAAGTATGGAGTGGGTCCAGTCTGAAAATTTGATGAAACGTGGCCTGCAAGTGGTGTCCTAAAGGATGCTTTGGATCCAGTGTGAAAATTGATGAAACGTGGTCCATAGAGGTGCTGAGGGTTGTAGCCTTCAATCAGGGGGTTGTAGCTCCCTTCCAGGTGAGGCTGGTAAACGAGATCAGGGGGTCGTAGCTCCCTTCCAGGAGAGGCTGGTAAACGAGTCAGGGGGTCGTAGCTCCCTTCCAGGAGAGGCTGGTAAACGAGCGCAGGTGGGTGCCTGCGTGCTGGTCAAGTCTGCGCCAGGACATATGTTGTAAGATGTTTTCTCTATAATAAAATATTGAAGGCTGAGCAACTGCAGCGGTGGTTTTCTCCCGACTTGGGTTTCCACCTAAAAATCCTGGTGTTCATGTGTGATGTTTTGTGTGATGGTTTATTCTGTTGTTACTGCACATGTTTACTGATAACTTAACATCAGATGAATGAATATTGCAAAGAAATAAGTTAATAAATATCTGCATATTTAGATCTCTGCTAATACGTGAGTTGTATGAAGGATATCCGCGTGTATACGCGAGTTTACTAAAGGAAAGTAGCATATGGGTTTTAGAGAGTGAAAAAGTAAAAAGTTTTGAATATGCCGTAAATACTGATTCACCGCCCCCTCTCAGTATTTTTCCCAACAATTGGTATCGGAGCAGGTTCTTCTGCAGAAGCTTGATCGCTTGAAGGAGATCCGTCGCAATGGGAAGTCAAGAAGGAGTGATGTCTATAAAGCCACCTCTATTCAATGGAAGCAATCTGATATTCTGAAAGGTACGAACAAAAGCATATCTGCAAAGTCTTGGTGCAGATGTATGGGCAATCGTGGAAGAAGGTTATCAATACCCGGCAAGTATTCCTACTGATGCTGCTGAAAGAAAGAAGTATGAAATCAATGCCAAAGCAGTGAATGTCTTCTAAAGGAAGCTTTGGTTCCAGTGTGAAAATTGATGAAACGTGGTCCATAGAGGTGCTGAGGGTTGTAGCCTTCAGTCAGGGGGTTGTAGCTCCCTTCCAGGTGAGGCTGGTAAACGAGATCAGGGGGTCGTAACTCCCTTCCAGGAGAGGCTGGTAAACGAGTCAGGGGGTTGGAGCTCCCTTCCAGGAGAGGCTGGTAAACGAGCGCAGGTGGGTGCCTGCGTGCTGGTCAAGTCTGCGCCAGCACATATGTTGTAAGATGTTTTCTCTATAATAAAATATTGAAGGCTGAGCAACTGCAGCGGTGGTTTTCTCCCGACTTGGGTTTCCACCTAAAAATCCTGGTGTTCATATGTGATGCTTTGTATGATGGTTTATTCTGTTGTTACTGCACATGTTTTCTGTTAACTTAACATCAGATGATTGAATAGTGCAAAATAACTAAGCTAATAATATCTGCATATTTAGACCTCTGCTAATATGCGAGCTGTATGAAGGATATCCGCGTATATACGCGAGTTTACTAAAGGAAAGTAGCGTATGGGTTTTAAGGAATGAAAAAGTAAAAAGTTTTGAATATGCAGTAAATACTGATTCACCCCCCCCCTTCTCAGTATTTTTCCCAATAAATTCTCAAGCAAGTGATCTCAACCCAATACAAGTATCAAACACAAAATTGAAACTCCCTTTTGATTTAAAGCCACTAAAGGATTTGCATAACACAAAAACCTTTGGAAACTAGAAGCCAGAAAGCCTCATGTTCTTACCATATCTTAGCGCTTCACCCTCTAAATATTGCAGTTCTCCAAATGAAATGTTAACCATTGCTAGTGCTTCGATAGATCCTAAAAAGATATTCACTAGTTTTGATAATAAGGAAGCTGATGAAAACAGTTGTGAAAAACTTGAGTTCTTTAAATTACCTAGGATTTTATCTCTATATCAGAAATTAAGGAATACGAGACTAGACAAGATTATTCACAATGCAAGCATATGCCAAAAAATGAATACAAAACACCATAGAATTGATGTCTTCTCTAGATATCATCCTTTCAAAAAAGAACACAAAAACTCTGGTCAAACATGGTCACTCGAAAAGAAGACAACTAAACATAGGTTATGTTTAGATTTTATAAACATAAATAAACCTCTCATAAACAACATTCATCCCCTTCCAAAAACAGATCATATCATAAGAAAACTAGGGGTTTCTAATCATGTGGTTTTGAGTGATAATTTTTCACGATACCATCGAATAATTCCACTTCAAAAAGATCAGCTCAAAGATTTCTTCAAATATACTAGTGGCAACTTCATGTTCAAACCAATCTGTCCAAAACCAATGAACACCAAAGATTCCCTCAGGAAAGCTATGTTCCCAGTTCTGAATTTCCTTATCATGATGTACCTTGATGATGTCATCATATGATTTAAAAATGACAAATAATATATGCATTATTTTAAAAATATGTACAGAAAAAGGAGAAGTGGAGATCAAAGGTATAAAGAAGTATAGCACGAAGACACAGGGTTGTTTAGAGATTCATGCATGAATCCTTATGTTATGCTTACAAGAGAAAATTTTCCAAATTTTTCTTTTCAAGAGCTGAGTGGGCCAAGAGCATCAGGAGATCCTTATGAAGATAAGATGCTCAAGTTTCACCATTTTCAGGAGTTCTAGTTTCATATTTTTCAATCATTGTACATACCGTTGCTTGAAGAAATAAATCAAAAAATAGAAAATACAAAAATAGTAGAAAAGTAGAAAAAGAGGGCATTTGAAAACACCATGAAAAGCCCCATGTTCAAAAAATAGTCATGCTGAAAGTGTGCAAGTCTAAATGCCACTACTAGTTCTCGAGAGATATCTTGTTCAGTTAGCTAGCCTAATCATAACTGAGCATGTTTTAAAATTGATTGCTGAAAAGTTATTGGGAGAGATGATAGTCAAATTGTGTAAGCTTCACTTGTCAAAGAAAGTAGATTAGGAAAAGAATGTTGGTTCCACACGCTCAAAACAGAACCAAAGAGAAAAACAGGGATGAAAAAAAAATTGTATATCTTGGCCCTAATTTTTCTAAAGTTTCATCTTGTACATAAATAATGTTTGTGTGCAACTTTTTTTTATGCCGCAAACGCATGACAAATCATACCGTCTAATCCTAATTTGATCATTTTTTCAATTTCATGTTTTGGTTTAGAGAATGAAATCCTGTCAAACAGCTTCATCTTGACAGTCGATCATAGTATAGGTAGAGAAACAAAAGAGTTCATCAATTTAATCTGAACTCCCAGAAGATATAAGTGTAGCATTAGATAGTTTTTCTTTTTTCAAAAAAATATCTTGTCAAGGGTTGCTAGTCCAAATGCACCTAAAGAAGAAAAAATGTTAGGAAATATAGTTGGGTAGGTAGAGATGACTTTGATGCTAATCATGCTGTCAATTTTCAGAAATAGCATCAAGAAAGGAAGAATTTTGCACCAATGGATAAGGCACTGGTCTTCATAAGCCAGAGATCTGCAATTGTGGACACCTCCTAAAAAGGAGCTGCCCTCCCCAAATGGAGCCATTGTTAGTCATCATTATTTTTATCTTTTATCGATGAATAGTTTCCTTAGCTGAGTTTTCTAGAAGTTGATCTCTAAATTGTCAAAACTGTCATCTAGAAAACACCCCAAAACAATTTTTGTCCTCCTACCCCTTCCTGTCAGCCTATGATGAGAAAAAACCCCAGTTGTCAAGTCCTATCTGGTTTCAGCAAAGTAACCCAGTCTATAGTTGTCATAGCTGTAAATTATTTGCTCTAATTTTCCCTTGTTTCTCATGACATTCACTATCCAAAGGTTGATGAAGTGTCTGCAATTCTATCCCTAGTCATCTTGTCATTTGAAAATCTAATCATGCCTAAGAAAACACTCAGAATCTATCAAAATTGTCCCTAAGTTAGATAGTGGTGTTTAGGGAGTTTTTCCTTGGCTAAGATATCCTAGGCCAAAAAGCCTCTGTCTAGTACCAGTCAACCTTGAATTAGTTCCTATTCTGTAAAACAAGCATTGTTCTATCCATAGGTTGCACACCACTAAGAGGTCACTTTATCTCATTCTAGAATAAGTTCAACAAAGATCCAAATCAGGAAGAGAGAAGGTTTGTCGCTATCTGAAGAAATCTTCTTGGATCAGGCATAATCTCCATGAAACACCAAAGGAGCTCTCCAAGGTTCCAAAGCATCTATTTTTACATCTTTGCAGGGGTGTAATTAAATGATGATCAGTATACAAAGGAGGGAAAACAAGGCAAGTTCAAGCAGGTTCCCCTTGTTGAAAAGATTTTCCATCAATGATAAGAGGAAGAGCTGTAAAGTGAGAGCAGCAAGAGTACATGTTATAAATCCAAAAGCTGCCTGAAGAATAGAGATCACTCATCAAGTCAAAATGAATAACAAGGACTGAGTAATGTTGATCAGCAATGCTGCATAATCTTTCCAAAGGTCATCATCATGTAGGACATAAGAAGACAGTTGATTCTTATGTTACCTTGAACCTGGGATGTGAACATAAATCAAAGGTAATCTCAATATACCTCTGAAAACACAGTCAAGGGAAAAGACAGTTCAATGATAACTATCAGCAGACACTCTCCATGCATTCTTCAAACAAATATACAGAGCAAGACACAATGATTGAAAGTAGATTGAGACCCTGTGTTAAAGAGAACCTCCTTCAAAGAGCAAAGGGTTAGAAACACAGTGATAACCTCCTTCAATGATAAGTAGAGGGTTAAAAGATACATTGTTGCGACCTCCTTCACCAATAAGCAGAGGGTCAGCATGTTTTTAAAAAAAAGTAGCTACAGGAGATTATTTTGCGCCACCTCCTCCAAAGATGAACAGAGGATGCATAGCAGGGTTCAATGTTGTGTTTGATAAAGTTTCTGTTGGAAAGACTAGCTGAGGAATAATGGTGGAGCAAATGAAAGTTTATAGGTTGAAAGCCTATGTTACATCAAAAGCAAGCAGTGACATAATGGTGCTAAAATCCTCTGATCTCATTTTTATGAGAGCCTCCTTCAAAGTGTAATCCAAGGATGGAATTTTTGACTAAGAACAGCCTCATCTAAATGGTAAGGTGGTAAACTGAGCTAGGTTTAAATTTACCTCTGCAACTGATATAAAGAGACATTCCGCCCAGATCATGTATATGAAAAATGGCATTCTTGTTTTGAAACAGATCCCTTATGGTTTATAAAAAATACTTCCTCCCAGTGATGAAATGAAGGGAGAGCGCCAAAGGTCACTTCCAGATCAGTTAAAGGACAGAGGGCACATTGTAAAAATGGGTGAAACTTTCATTATTTGAAGACCTACTTCACAAAAACAAAGGATTTGCATTGTGGTTTGGAAAGGTTGCAATAGTGGTTTTTATAATGATCTCCCTTGTTGACAAATCAATGAAAAATATAGTTCTTTTTAGCCCCTTTCATAACAAGCAGAGTTTTATGGTGACTTCTTTGAAAACTAACCAAGAACCAACACGGTTAAAGAGCCTATTCACTTCATAAAATAGTGAATTGGCATTGTGGTGTTAAGATGTCTACAGTAGTGTTTTTGTGGTAACCTTCTTGTAGACTAACAGTAGAGAAAAACACAATTGATATAAAGGACCTCCTTTATGAAAAAGGAAACCCCTCACCATTCTGCACAAAGTCATTTTTTGAAAAGGAGGGTTACAAAGGCTATAAAAAGGTGATGTCATATTTTAAATAACAAAGGAGGGGAGGAGTTTTTAAAAATCCGCATTGAGTATAAAAGGCATGGAGCCAACGTTCATTTTCACTTTGCAAACCAAGCCACTAAGGAAAAAACAAGTATTGAGCAATTTGAATTATTTTTTGAGCTTGATTTTCTGCGCGGCACGCCTACAGGTATCTGACAGAAGTTTTAATACGTGGGTGCAGCGCGCCTATATCGCTGCACGGCATGCCTGTGTCGGCGTTCAGCAGGCACCTAGGGCTGACCCGACAGGCTTGAACGCGACACGTTTTCCCGTTCAGAGCCCGCCCGGCCCATCAACCACCTTTGAACGCCGGTTTTCCGCCTGGGCCAATGCTCAAAAAGGCCCTCAAAAATGGTTGAAGACTAAACTTTTCTCAAGGAAAGTCATCCAAACAACATCAGAGGACATAATTAGTAGGTATTTATTTTCTTCTTCGCCTAAAGTCTTGGCTTAAAAATGATTGAATCAGGTTTTCACAAGGACTAATCACAGTCTTACAAGGAAGCCAAACATTGCTAGTGTCAAGAGTAACCTGTTTGTTTAAAAAGACAAAGGAATAGTGTTTAAAGAAGGTATGTTTGTTAGTTTAAAAGGGGTCCCTCAAACAGTGATTTTCAAAAGAAGAAACATAGCCATTTTCAAGGATACTTGCTTGTTGAGACACCAAAGAGAAGCAGTGATAAAAGAGAAAGACTTGTTTTCCTTTAAGAGAAAAAGTGATCATCAAAGGGTCAGTGATATTTCAAAAGGGAAAACATTGTTGTTTTCAAAGTAGCATGTCTGCTCAAAAATCACAGAGAAACAGTGAATAAGAAGGAAAAGTTTTAGTATCAAAAGGAAAGGGGACTTGTCTTCATAAACCACAAATAGATTTTATTAAAAGCCTTTTACTCACAACACAGTTTATAAGAAGGGATTTTGCTTTCACTTAACAAAAACTTGCTTGCCAACTAAGGACAAACTTAGTATTAAAAAGAGGAAAAGGTGTTTTGATTGAGGGCCTTTTCAGTGATCATTTAAACAGTTTTCCTTGGTGAGTCCATGAAGGGTATAAGAAGAAAAAATGCCTCCAAAGAAGGGCAGCAGGAGTGGGTATCACAATAAGTATGAGCCTATTACAACTCAGGAAGTGAATGAATCTCCTTCAGTACTCTTTAATTTTCATGAAGTAGGGTGCTTGGAATTTTTCCAAAAAGTCCAAGAAGTAAAAAGTCACCTTCCTTTGACACATTTTTTTTCCTTAAGGCTGCAAGGGAAGCATGTCCATCTTGCAGGTCTGGATTTCAAACTCTCTCCTAGGGCTATCTCCAAAGCTACCAAGATCCCCTATATCAGAGAAAAGTGGTTCAAACAAACATACCTAGATCTGAATCACTACAAACCCTTTCTAAAACCAAACCATCAAGATGCTTTCCAAGCCATTTTCCCTTTTTCTCACTTGTTGACCAGCTATGCCCCTCTCATGAGAGTCGCCATGAAGTATTTCACATGTGAAGGGAGGTTTTCCCGGATTTATGCCTATCACATCAGGCTCCTTATGCATTTCACAAGAACTCAATTGTTGAACCTACCTTTTTTCCTCTATAGAAGCATTAACAAGATGGCCTCTATTGTCCAAAAGAAGCCCTCTTCTCAACAACAATCTTGTCTATTTCATCATTCCCTTATCAAGATCATCATCCTCCATCAACATGAGAAAAAGGGAGTTTCTTGGGACTCTTTCATCTCCCATCCTGATTTTTCCATTGCCTCTTCATCTCATGCGCCTTCCTCACCATCCACTCATCATGTTTCTCCTTCTTCTAGTAAATCCACTCCTAAAAGACCAAAATCCCTTATGATTGAGAGTGAAGAAAAGACGAGGAAAACTAGTCAAGAAGAAGGGAAAAGTGACAAGAGGCAAACTAGTAATGAATAAGGGCAAAGTGACAAGAGGAAAACTAATAATGAAGAAGGGCAAAGTGACAAGAGGCAAACTAGTGATGATGAGGGTCAAAGTAAAGACTCTAAGCATGACAGTGGGGAAGAAGGAAATGATGATGAGCATGAACAAATTGATGTTGAGCATAGCAGTCATGAAGAGGAACATGATGGTAGCCAACAAAAAAGTAAGCATATTAGTGATGAGGGACAAAACAGTGAAGGAAAAGAACACTGCAATTATGAAGAAAGCAGGGACAGAGATGAGCATAGCAGTCCTCAAGATGACAAACAGAGTGACAGCCAAAATAGTGATGATGAGGGTCATGAAAATCCTAAAAAAGACACTTATGGTGAGAAAAAAAATAGCCCTCATGCAAGTAATTATGATGACAATCAAACACCAAACAGTGAGCATTCCAAAGAGGGCAGCATGGAGAAAAAAGACCAAATCAGTGACCATGAGCATAGCAGTGGTAAAGACAAACAAAGAAATATTCAAGTAGAAGAAAACAGTGACAAAAATGAAGCTGGAGCAGATGATGATGGAGGCAGCAAGGTAAAAGACCAAGCTGAGCAAACACAAGTAGATAAACCTCCTCTATCTTCTCCTCCACACAACCAAGAGCATGTGCTAGCTGCCTCTCCTAGGCAAGGGGCCATGACTCTTCCTCCTAAAGTGGTGAAGCCTAGAAACACTAGATCAGCAAAGAAGAATACCACTCCAGCAGTGACTAGCAATGTCACAAGAGAAGCCAATGAGAATGAGGCCTAGGACTATGGGACTCAAGAAAGCTTTGGAGAAAAAGAAGGAAGAAGATGCAGCCCTTGTTCGATCTTATCCTCTTACTCAATTGCTCACCCAAGAAATAGAAAATAATAGAGAACCATGGATTTAGAGGGCCAACAAGCATTTGGGGGATAAGTTAGAGAAATCTAACAGAGACTTGAGTCTACAAAAGAAAATGACCGAGCACTACAAGAAGTTGAACCAATTTTCCCGAAAAAAGCTCAAAATTGCTCAAGAAAGGCTCAAGGTTGCCCGAAAGAGGCGCCCGGTACAAAAAGTGGAGAAAGGCACATCAGTGCTCAAAATCTTGGCATCAGCTTCCTTACATGTTTCTAAGAACCCATGTGGGGTTTTCTCGCCAAAATTGAGCAAATTTCGACATGATCTTGTTTTTTGACATTTTTGGGCTTAATTGCAGAAATTCATGGGCGCCGCCATTTTTGTTTGGAGCATCCTTAGCTATTGAGAGTGGTATCATTAGATGTATTAAATTCAAGGGCATCTACTCAAAAAATTTCAGATCCAAAGGATGTGTTTTGATCCCCCAAAGAGGCGAAAAACAATGATTTTTTGACTTTCTGCCTCACATATCAGCAAGGGCTACTTTTTTGGTTTTTTTCACCCAGTTCAGTTTTTGACAGAATTTCCAGCATCATTTTGAGAAAAATAAATTAGTTCCAGAAATTATACATCCAGGGCTTTCCAACGAGCCATCACAGGCCTCGTTTCGACATCGGGAAGTCCCTCAAAAGTGGTCTGCAAGATAGGAAATTTTTTGCTGCTATGTTTCTGTAGCATTTTGGCAAAAAAACAGTTTTCTAAAGTGGCTTATCCAAATGTGTGCTAGGCCTTTTGTAGCCATTTTCAGTAATGAAAAGTCAATTTTTTTTCCTTTTTTAGCATTTTATAGATATTTTGAAGATATTTTGTGCCTTGGGCTTTGCAAAGCCTCAAGGACAAAATCAGATATTTGTTTTTAGCCTATGAGCTTCTAGTCAGTTTTGTGAAGCTTATCTTCTCATTCTCCTATATAACCCATGGAGAATCATTGTAATATTGTTGGTCAAAGAGTTGATAAAAAAGCTAGAATTTGAAGGGCTTAAGAACTTGACTGAGCTTAGAGCAATATATGTTATGAGTTTTGATGATCAGACTTGTTTTATGGAGTGAATAGCTTGACTTGCTTGCCTAGATGATGGAGAGGATATATGTGCAGGATTCCATGGCTTGGTAAATGGTATTGTAATTCTTTTCGGTTATGTTTTCTTAGTTTTTCATATATTTATCCATGCTTCTTGCTTGTTGTAGGTCAGTAAAGAATAGTTTGAGGTATGCCCATGGAGGTTCATCAAGTTTGCTGATTCATTACAGCTTCTATGTTTTCATATTTCTTGGTCATGTCAAAGGATTCTTAACTGCCCTTTGGTGCACTAGGAACTTGTTATTTATTTCCTTAATGATTAATATGACATGCTATCTTTTTTTATTCATGGTATGCCCTGCTTACTCATAGTTGTTTAAACTTCATTAATGAAATCTCCTTTGAAGTATTGACTGTCTAGTTTAAATCAGAGAGGTCTTGCTTCAATCTTGCCCTCTACCTATACTTGCAGACTTATTTCAAAGTTCTCATCAGTTTGAATGTGTTGCTTAGGAGTTTCCTTTCCACATTTTGAGCCATTGGTTTGTCTTACATGTGTTCTCAACCACTGAAGGTGATTTTCCCAAAGTTAGAGGGTCTTATACTTCTATGCATCACCTGAATGTTTATTTTATGCATCTATCAGTTTGAGTTTGATTCATATTGATTAATGGTTAGCCCTACCACATGAATGCTTGTTGTTTAAACTATTTATGCTTAAGATCTCTTTGTCTTGCACAAACTTGATGTTCATTTCACTTCATAAACCACCTGAAATATCCATGCGCTATACTGAATCGGCCCTGCAGTACACCCTACCCATTTTCTTGACATCCTTGGCTTGATTTTGACCCCATAGCCCATTTGATCTCATTTTCTTGTTCTATTTTGATCCATTTGATCAGTTTTTCCTCCAAACAACTAAAAACAAACAAACAAACACACTTGAAAACTAGCCTAAAATCTAAACAAACTAACCGAACAAGCTCACATCCTTCACTTCATTAGAGAGAGCCCTCTCTGAGTCTAGGAAGGCTAGGTCATAGGGCTCCAAAGATTGGTTTGATGTTACTCCGTCATTTGGTCCGTCAATCTGCCAAATCACGGGAAACTAACAATTTCCTCCCGAGACCATGCTTCCGATGCATTCTTTTTCTCCCCTTGAAATCATTATACCATTGTTGTTGTACTCCCCCTAAGATCGTGTTCCTTTCTTTATCTATAGGAATCTATTTATTCCTACATTCTTTTTACATTTGAGATATCGCCATCAAAACATAGTCCACATACTTCCTTCACATGGTGATTACTTCTTCAAGTTTTGATTTGACATTTAATGATCTTGAAGAAGCTTTATTCAAAAAATTATATATGAGGAAAAATACCTAATCGGCATCCTTCTTGACCTCTTCTCCATATTGCTGCACTGATAGGAAATATTTCTCTATTGTACCATCCATTGTTAAGTCTAAAATCTCGAGTGATGTGGCCTTCATCATGACATATATGACATTCAACATTGAGATTCAATCATTTTTTATATGGTTGATGCATTCTCTTTATTTCGTCCACATGTCTCCCTCAATGTACCAGATCATATACTCTATATTTGACGATATCATAGGTTCTACAATCCTGCACTTTATGTCCAAAATTTGAGCATAAAAAAAAATAACCAATAAAGTTATTTTGGTACTTGGATGTGGAAGGAGATCTCGATCTTCTGAAGATGCTTCCTGGGGGATTCATGTTTCCTTGTTGTTCAACCCTTCCATGAGCCATATTCATTTGTTGATTTATGACACTTTTTCTATTATTTCTTGTGGATGCTTTTTTATGAACCATGCTCATTGTATTTCTTGCATCAATTTTTCTTGTCGACACTTTCTCTTCATTATGATTCCTTACACTCTGCTATTTTATGGTATTTCTTTAAGAATAATTGAAGTGAACATGCTTAGCCTAGGGTTCTTCTCGTCTTGGATTTTCAAGTGATATATAGCTTAGTGCTATTAAATATGATCATTCTTCTATGGATGTCTTTTATTTGATGAGCATGGTGGATAATTTCTTTTGGATGCCTCACATTCTTGATAGCCAAGGCCTATCTTGGTAAGAGGAGACATCTACATGCTCAGAATATGATCTAGGAATTCATTCCCTTTGTTTCACTTTTATTTAAGATGCTCCAATTTTCTCTTAAGAGGACAACTTCCACTTCCAATTTTTCATATATTTTTTCCTTTTCATTTAGTTTTTTTGACACAAATTCCTTTAACATTTTTGCTTCTTCTAGTTCAAATTTGAGAGCCATAATAATGTCTTCATTTTAATTCTTGTCTCGAAGATGCTACATTAATTGACTTTCAAATTTCCTGAGAATTTTGAGTTCCTTCAATGCACTTATAAGCTCTGCTTCAAAATCCACTTTTGCTTCGGTTTCTTCAACCTCAGCTATGAATAGTATTTCATTCCTTTCATCATTGTTTTTTCTTGAATTTATTTCGTTGTGACCTTGTTCCTTTGAGAAAAGTTATTTTCTTTCCTATTTTCTTCTTCTTTTGATATTTAGGATTGAATCATAATTCATCATCACTTTCATTCATCTTATCATAAGGACATTTATATGCATAACAATCAATTCTTCCACATTAAAAATATTTGAAAGGAAGCTTAGCTTTTATCTTTTCAGTTCCTCTCTTGAGATTTTGAAAGAACTTGGCTTCTACTTTGTCGCAATTAATTTAGAGACAATGGGATATAGTCTTATCTTCTTTATCACATTTTCTCCAGGTAAGGAAGAAACGATCTCTTCATTACTAATTGCAAAAAGCAACTGGAGATGGGACTTCCACGTTCCACCCAACCATAGCTTGGCTGAGCCAAATCTACTTCATCCAATTACCCCCATGCCATATTCCAAGCATGAATGTGGGACTTAAACTGAAAGATCCAACTAGGGCATCCTCAGGCTAAAACACCTCACCCTCATCAATAAACATGTCATAACCATATTTACCATAATCTACCCCAATCACTAGGCCAACACAAGCATGTAGATCACCGGATTCTCTCTACCTAAACCATGACGAAATTTCTTGTCTCCTAGTCTCTTAGGCTTTATCGCAATCCACATTCTAAATAAGGTGTCACTAGGCCCTAAACTGAGACATACTCTCTAGTATTTACCACAATCCAAAACCTAGGATTCCTTGGCCTAAAATGGAGAGTAACCCACCTCTCAGCTTTACTGTATATCCCACCACTCACCGATCGAGGATTCCTAGGCCCACCAAGGCAGCACAATCCTAGCTCTACCACAACCCACAGTCTGGCTCAGGGGTTACTAGGCTAGTGGCTTTACCGTGATCCATAGTCTCGTTTAGGAACCACTAGGCCATGTGATATATCAATTAGGTTATCCACCCCCCTCACCTTCGAATCCATCTGGCAATCCAGCTAAACCTAAATGTGAAAACTCCACAACACCATGGCTATCTGGAAATGGAAAGGCTAGGTTGAATACACCGTCACACCTGGAAAAACCCATGCCAAGACAACAAAGAACCACATGCAATACCTTGCATGCCAAACCTAGCAAGGAAAATACACATGCAAATCGATACCTACCAAGAATCCCGTTGTAGCTGCTTGATTCCTGCTCCTCCTTGCTTGCTTCCTCCTTTTTCTTTCTTTCTTGCCTTTCTTGCTCAAAATGCCAAAGTGCTCCAAAAAATCTAAGTTTCCAAGAGTGAGAGAGAGAGACAGAGAGAGTAATGAGAGAGCTCAAAAAATGCATTGACAAAAGGTACCAACTGATCCTCATAATCCTTTTTATAGAATAGGTATTTATTTTCTTTATTTTCCATTATTTTCCTTCAATTTCCTCCTCACATGCAACCTATGACCTTTTACCTCCCTTTTCTCCTAATTTCCATTATTTTCATAAACAAATGTGCCAAAAGTATTTTTTGCCTCTTTAATGCCTTAGTCATAGCCTTTTCCAATTTCATTATCCATATTAAACCAAATCAACACCCCCTAGGATGTTTTTCCCAACATTCATCTCAGAATAAGTATTGTTCCATCAAATGTGGAAAACATTTTTAACATTTATTACATGGAATTTTCACCAAGGTTATTACAGAACCCTCCCTCTTGGGGGACATCATCCCCGGTTTTCAACTGCACATATACCTCAGCAAAATCGCTGAAAAGAAAGCATAATGCCCATGAAGCTTTATAACATAGCTCGTTGTTGTATTTACAATGATCATCCTGCTGAAAAGAAAACCAACATGACAACTCAAATGACATGACACCATAATGCTTATTGGAGCTTTATAACATAGCTCATGGCAGCATTTACATCCATATAAATATGCAAATACATCCAACCATAACATCAAAGCACATATGAAATCATCACCAAACATATACCAAACAAAACCAAGATCACACCAAAACAACTTTACCTCAACCGAAAAACAAGGAAGGATACATGGTGCGCATATGATCTGACATCTCCCATGTAGCTTCATCAGGCCCAAAGTGCTTCCATCGCACTTTAACTTGCTCTATTGCTCAGTTCCAGAGCATGAGAACCTTTTTCTGCCATATAAATTGAGGCTCGGGTAGGAATTCTCCATCTGGTTCCACCTGCAATACAGACCAATCCATCACATGATCAACATCTTTAACATACTTTTTAAGCAAAGATATATGAAAAACATCATGGAATTTCATTGTGGAAGGCAGTGAAAGTCGATAGGCCACTAGTCCAATCCTCTCAATGATCTTGAAAGGTCCACAAAACCATGGTGCCAACTTGGCACATGATCCAATCCGCAAGGAGCTCTTCTTGGGCTTGATACACAAGTACACCTGATCCCAAACTTGAAACTACTTCAACACCTATTCCTATTTGCATAAATCTTCTACCTATTTCATGATTCCTTCAATTTCTTCTTGATCACCTACATTCGTTGGCCCAATCAGTACCTTGTTAACTAGATCACTCCAACTAATAGGAGTGTTGCAACTCTGCCTGGACTCATCTTCAATGACTCCTGATACTCGTTGTTGTAGGCAAAATCAACTAGTGGAAGATACTCTTCCCACTTGTGTTGTTGATGTATCACATACATCCTCAACATATCCTCTAATATCCTGTTGACCCTCTCAGTCTTTCCATCTGTCTGCAGATGATAAGTTGTGCTGAAGGCCAACTCTATTCCCAAACATACAAAAAACTTCTTCCAAAGCTTGGAAGCAAAATTTTCATCTCTGTCAGACACAATTTTCTTCGAAACACCATGAAATCTGACTATGTCATGGATAAACACTTATGCTACATCACTAGCTGAGTATGTAGTCTTCACCAATATGAAATTTGCAACCTTTGTCAACATGTCCACAACAACCATAATAGAATCATGTTTCCTAGTTGTCTTGGGAAAACTTGTGATGAATTCCATGGAAATGACCCCCCATTTCCATTCTGGAATCGCAATTGGATGTAGCAACCCACCTGGATGTTTTCACTCTACCTTAACCATCTGACAATTTAAAAATCTCGCTACAAAATCTGCCACATCCCTCTTTAGATTCAACCTATAATAGAATCTCTTCACTAAATTCAAAGTCTTCGGGTAGCCTCGATGACCTGAATATGGTTTCGCATGAAACTCCCTCAAGATAACCTTCATGAGCTCATTTTTTTACGTTACATATATCCTGTCTTGAAATCTAACCAATCCATCTGCAGTAAGGTGATATTCCAATTCTTGTACACATGTACCTATACATGTACATGCACTTACACATGTACCTGTAAATGTACCTGTACCTTTACCCGTACCAACACCTGTGCCTAAACCTGTACCAACACCTGTACCTGTACCTGTGCCAACACTTGTACCTATACCTGTACCATGCTGCAACCCGAGAACAATCTCCATATACCTGTGATCCCGCTGACTTCCCTGCAAGATCCTATCCTATAAGTATGTCCCATAGGAGCTCATCATTTCTAAGTGATTTACCTATACCTTTGATGCAGGAGCATGAGGCTTAGAGGAAAAAGGCTTCATTAATTATTCCAAAAATCCAAAAAAATGTTCCAAGCAAAGTTTTTGGTACCTTTAGCTATCATTTTACAATTGTAATAGATAGGGTTGAACTAGTGTTTAGGAGGATTTAACAATTTTAGATTTGTTTCAACATATTTAGCTTCAGTTGATAGAATTTAGGAAGATATTATGTAATTGGGATTTTTATAAATTTAGAGAATTCGATCCTCAAGAGGAGGTTGATTGTTATGTAAAAGAACCTATAAATTGTAGCCTCTCAAGAGGATAAATTCGGAATTTGGCCGTAGAAGAATTAATTGGGAGGTTTTGCCTCTATTTTAATAAGATTGCAGTATTTGTTTAATTTTTGTTACTTGGAAATTTCCCGAAGGTTCATCCCTTCAAAAATTCATTTGGTTTAATATATTCTCTGTAGAAATTGAGCACAATTTGAATGAATATTAACTCTGTGTAAATATTGAGAAGAAATCGAGAGGAATTCTAGTTTTTCTTGCTCGAGATCGATTATTATTTGTTAAAGTCACAGCGTGGGAATGGAGGTTTTCATGAGGAATCGAGGTTAAAACTAAAATCTGGTGGAAATCCAGCTTCAAATGCCATTTAAATAGAGTTTACCAGTTAGTGGTTTTCAGAAACCATATCACTTTTTTCGCGTTGCATTTGGGGTTGAGAGCAGTTTTTCCTTTTCTAAACATGATCGTATCAGGTGTCGACACGTCACAGTGCGAAAACAATTGATTTCGCGTGCCTTTCGCGTGATAAAGATTGGGGTCGATTGGATACGATATCCGTCCGATTTTGTTCGACGAATATCCGATGGTGGTCATGTCGGGAATGCGTGGAGGTTTAATCATAAGGTATGGACCTGATGGTTAATGCAATAAAGTTTATTTAAACATTTGAAATCCGGATGTATGAGTTCTGAAGGTCTTTAACATTGGTTTAAGTGCTTTATAATGTTTCGAAGGTTGTAATATCGGTCCAAAAGAGCTTTATTAAGTGATTCAATTCTGAAACATTTCCAATGGTTTTTAACACTGGTTCCGAAAGGTTTATTTAAACAGAATTTTATCAAAGTGTTGAGGTCCGACTTTAATCCCGAAGCTTTTGAACATTTTTAAAATTCAATTGACATATTTCCGAAGGGATTCTAAACATTGGTTAAAATGAGTTTAAAGGTTCCGAAGGGTTTGTAAACATTGTTTACAAAGGTTTAATATTGTCATTGAAAGGATAAAGGGACTTTTTGCTTCCAATGTGCATTTTATTAATTTTATCAACAAATTTGATAAATTTTGATGACCGAGAGTGAAAAAGGAGATCAGGATTAGATTCCTCCTGAGTTAGAGAACATTGTACAAAAGTTTGAACAACTCTCCTTAACGCCTGCACCCACACTGCCATTATTTGTGGTATCAAAGCCAGGTTCAAAGCATTTTTCAGACACTGAACAAGCTTCTAAAAGTCAGAAAAAGAAATCCAGCATGGCTGTCAGAATTGGTAGAGGTGGTGCTGGTAGAAGAAGAGGTAGACCAATTGAAACTGCTGAAGTATTGGAGACTATGCAACAGATTCAAGCCAGACTGGGAGCAATAGAAGCAGGACAACATGGAGATCCTGAAGATGTCAGTGAACCTGAAGCTGAAGAGGAAGAATAAAATGTTGAGTTTACTCCTGATATGAGATTCTTTAAATCAGTTTTAGGTTCTACATCCAAGCCTAGACTTGAAGTATCAACTTTTGCAGGAGGATTGAATCCATAAGAGTTGATAGACTGGATCAATGAAATGAATAAATGCTTTGATTATGAAGATATGGGTGAATAAAATAAAGTTAAGTTTGTTGTCACAAGGTTGAAAGGACATGTAGCACTTTGGTGGGTAGGAGTGCAAACAGAGAGAAGGAGAGTTGGTAAGCAACTAATCAAGAATTGGAACAGAATGGTGGCAAAGTTGAGAGGTAAGTTTTTTCCTAGTGATTATCAGCTTTCATTATTTAGACAAATGCATAATCTTATATAGAGATTAATGACAGTAAAAGAATACACAGAAGAATTTTACGAAGTGAGCATAAGAGTAGGACAAATTCAAGATACAGCAGAGAAGATCGCCAGGTACATAAATGGTCTCAGAATAGAGATTCAAGAGGAGATAAGTATATTGTCTCCTAAGACAATAGAAGAGGCTTACCAGATGGCCTTAAAAGCTAAAGAAAAACTCCTAAGAAAGAAATTCGCCAAAGGAAGAGGTACTTTCCGAGGAAGAGGAAGTTAGGGTGGTAGAGGAAGATCTACATCACCAAGAGATGGAGCTAGCAGCAGCTCACCTCAGTATGCACCCACAGAAGGTGATACAAGTGGCAGAAGGAGTTCTTACAGAGGAAGAGGAGGCAGAAACAGAGGAAGAGAAGTGAGATGTTACAGATGTAAAAAATTAGGACATAGAGCCTATGAATGTCCAGAGAAAGAGAATGTGGGAACAAGCCAAAGAAATGCAATTGTTTCTCAGACTGGGGAAGAAGCAACAAAGTTTCCTAAACAGAGAAATAAATTGTGCCAGAGAAAGGAGAATATTTGGTGGTTAACAAGTTTTTGTTGAAACAAACAAAGGAAGTTGCTGAACCAGCACAGAGAAAGAATTTGTTCAAAAGTGTGTGCAAAGTTCAAGGGAAATGTTGTCAATTGGTAATTGATAGTGTCAGTACAGATAATTTGGTCTCTACAGAGGTGATAAAGAAGTTGAAATTGAAGACAAGGGAACATCCAACACCCTACAAGGTGTCATGGCTTCAGAAAGGACATCAGTTGACTGTAAAATAACAATGTGAAATAGAATTTCAAATGGGCAGCTACAAAGATAAAATCATGTGTGATGTGATGCCTATGGATGTGTGTCACATATTGTTGGGTAGACCTTGGCAGTTGATAGAGTAGCAGTACATGATGGGAAGAGAAACACTTACAAGTTTTTCAAAGATGGTATGAATCAAACATTGTTACCTATGGAGGAAGAAGTTGCATCAAGTAAAGAGTCTGATCCTAAGGCTTTATTGTTGAGTGGAAAATAATACTTGCAACAGATTGAAGATGATGAGGTAAATTTTTCTTTAGTTTGCAAACCTCAAGTAGTATTTACTTCTATTAAAATTTCTGATTTGCCAATTGAAATTCAAGAATTGTTGGAGATTTATTGTGATATTATTGTGGATTATTTTCCTGATGAATTACCACCTGTAAGAAGAATCAGCCATCAGATAGATTTTATTCCAAGATCAAATCTACCAAACAAAGCAGCTTATAGAACGACTCCTACAGAAAATGAAGAAATTAGAAAGCAAGTGCAGGAATTTGTTGACAAAGGTTTGATCAGAGAAAGTTTGAGTCCTTGTGCAGTACCTATAGTATTAAGTTCGAAGAAATATAGAGGTTGGAGAATGTACATTGATTCAAGAGAAATCAACAAGATAACAATCAGGTATAGATTTCCTTTACCTAGAATTGAAGACTTTATGGATTTTTTGGGTGGAGCAAGATATTTTTCAAAACTAGACTTGAAAAGTGGGTATCATCAAATTAGGATAAGGGAAGGTGATGAATGGAAAACAACCTTTAAAACAAATGAGGGATTGTATGAATGGATGGTAATGCCTTTTGTTTTATCAAATGCACCTAGCACCTTTATGAGGCTCATGAATGAAGTATTAAAGGAATTTATTGGTAAATTTGCAATAGTATATCTGGATGATATATTAATTTACAACAAAACAAAGGAAGAGCACTTGAGAAATATTAATTATGTCTTAAGGAAGTTACATCAAGAGAAGTTACTCATAAATTTAAAGAAATTTTCATTCATGAAAGAAGAATTGGTATATCTAGGTTTTGTTGTTTCTGCTGAAGGATTAAAAATGGATCCAAAGAAGATAAAGGCAATTGTGGAGTGGCCTTCACCAAAGAATGTTTTTGAGGTAAGAAGTTTTCACAGTCTTGCTAGTTTTATAGAAAATTCATAAGGAATTTTAGTAAGATCAATGGACCTATCATTGAAACCATAAATAAGGAAAAACAACCATTCAAGTGGACTGCTGAAGCTGAAAAGAATTTTTAGTTTTTGAAGCAAAAGATAACTAAGAAACCTGTCTTAGTTTTTCCTGATTTTAACAAACCATTCCAAGTGAAATTTCATGCCAATGGAGAAGCTATTTGGGCTGTATTAAGTCAATAAGATAGGCCTGTAGCATATTTCAGTGAGAATATGAATGAGACAAGAAGAAAGCACTCTTCATATGACAAGGGATTTTATGCAATTGTATAGTCATTGAAGAAGTGGAGACATTATTTGATGTCTAAAGAATTTGTGCTATATTCAGATAATCATGCTTTACAGTATATTATGCAACAACCTAAATTGAATCAAAAACATACAAAATGGGTTGAATATCTTCAAAGTTTTAACTTTTTATTGAAGCATGTAAGTGGTCAAGAAAACAAGGTAGTTGAAGCCTTGAGTAGAAAAAGCATTCTTGTTCAAGAAAGTCAAATTGAAGTGTTAGGTTTTGATTTTTTAAGGAACTTTATAAAATAGATTTGGATTTCAAAGAAGCATTTGAAGCGTGTTGTAATCCTGTTTTGATAGACAGAAGTCAGTGGTTATATTATTTCTTGCAAGAGGGTTTATTGTTCAAAATAAATCAGTTGTGCATATCAAATTGTTCTATGAGAGAAAATTTAATCCGAGAGAAACATAGTGGTGGACTTGCTGGACAATTTGGTGTTGATAAGACTTATGAGCAACTACGTCATTTTTATTTTTGGCCAAAGATGAGATCTCAAGTGGAAAAGTATGTGAATAGTTTTAAAATTTGTCAATATGCAAAAGGGAAAAGTCAAAATGCAGGTTTGTACATTCCATTACCTATTCCAGATAGACCTTGGGATATGGTAAGTATGGATTTTGTTTTAGGATTTCCTAAGACAAAGAGAGGAAATGATGCAATTTATGTTGTAATTGATAGATTTTCAAAAGTGGCACATTTTATTCCATGTTATAAAACCATTGATGCTACTCATGTTGCCAATTTGTTTTTCAAAGAGATTTTTAGATTACATGGGTTACCTAAAAGTATTGTTTCCGATAGAGATACCAGGTTTGTTGGTCACTTTTGGAGGACATTGTGGAAGAAGCTTGGTACTAAACTGAGTTTCAGCTCAGCTTATCACCCTCAGACTGATGGGCAGACTAAAATAGTAAGCATAAGTTTGGGTAATATTTTGAGAAATCTTGCAGGAGAACATCCTAAACAGTGGGATCATATTTTACCATAGGCAAAGTATGCATACAATGATTCACCAGCAGAAGTACAGGACAAATTCTATTCCATATAGTTTATGGAATGCACCCAAGAGGAGTGTCTGAGTTGAGGAACTTGGGAAAAGTATAAATGAGAAGTGCTGAAGGAGAGGAGTTTGCTTCAGAAATTCAAGCAATACATGAACAGGAAAAGCAACAACTACAAGAAAGCAACATCAAGTACAAAATCAGATCATATTTGAGGAAAAGATAAGTTAATTTTGAAGTTGGTGATTTGGTTTTGGCACACTTGAGGAAAGAGAGATTTCCAAAGAGGCAGTATAAAAATTTAAAATTCAAAAATATAGGACCATGCAAGATATTGTGGAAATTTTCTGCAAATGCTTATGAAATTTAATTACCTTCTGATATTGGAATATCTCCAATATTCAATGTTGCTGATTTGTATAGATATGAGGATGGTAGTACAGATGACAGACCATAAGACAGAGAACAGATTGACTGGGTAAAACAGTTACCCACAGCAAATACATTACAGCCAAAGAGGATCTTAGACAAGAAAGTGTTCAAGAAAAGTAGGGGACAGGAGTATTTTCAATATTTGATCAAGTGGAAGGATCAGCCAATTGAGGATGCTACCTGGATGATAGAAACCATGCTGCAGAAACGGGGCAGTTCTGTAGAAGAGCTCATGGACAGGAGCCCATGAATATTTTTGTCCTCGGGAGTCTGATGCAGGAGCATGAGGCTTAGAGGCAAAAGGCTTCATTAATTATTCCAAAAATCCAAAAAAATGTTCCAAGCAAAAGCGTTGGTGCCTTTAGCTGTCATTTTACAGTTGTAATAGATAGGGTTGAACTAGTTTTTAGGAGGATTGAACAGTTTTAGATTTGTTTCAGCATATTTAGCTTCAGTTGATAGAATTTAGGAAGATATTATGTAATTGGGTTTTTTCTAAATTTAGAGAATTCGATCCTCAAGAGGAGGTCGATTTTTATGTAAAAGAACATATAAATTGTAACCTCTAAGGAGGAGAAATTCGGAATTTGGCCTTGAAAGAGTTAATTGGGAGTTTTTGCCTCTATTTTAATAAAATTGCAGTATTTGTTTAACTGTTGTTACTTGAAAATTTCTCAGAGGTTCATCCCTTCGAAAATTCATTTGGTTTATATATATTCTCTGTAGAAATTGAGCACAATTTGAATGAAAATTAACTCTATGTAAAGATTGAGAAGAAATCGAGAGGAATTCTGGTTTTTCTTGCTCGAGATCGATTATTATTTATTAAATTCACATCGCAGGAATGGAGGTTTTCATGAGGAATCGGGGTTAGAACTAAAATCTGGCGGAAATCCGGCTTCAAACGCCATTTACATAGAGTTTACCAGTTAGTGGTTTTCAGAAACCAAACCACTGTTTTTGCGTTGCCTTTGGGGTTGAGAGCGGTTTTTCCTTTTTTGAACGTGATCGTATTAGGTGTCGACACGTCACAGTGCCAAAACCGGCGATTTTGCGTGCCTTTCGCGTGATAAAGATTGGGGGTAGATTGGATGCGATATTTGTCCAATCGTGATCGATAGATATCCAATGGTGGTCGCGTCGGGAATGCGCGAAGGTTTAATCATAAAGTATGGACCCGATGGTTAATGCATTAAAGTTTATTTAAACATTTGAAATCTGGATGTATGAGTTCCGAAGGTCTTTAACATTGGTTTAAGTGCTTTATAATGTTCTGAAGGTTGTAATATCGATCCAAAAGAGCTTTATTAAGTGATTCAATTCCGAAAAATTTCCAAAGGTTTTTAACACTGGTTCCAAAAGGTTTATTTAAACAGAATTTTATCAAAGTGTTGAGGTCCAACTTTAATCCCGAAGCTTTTGAACATTGTTAAAAGTCAATTGATATATTGCTGAAGGGATTCTAAACATTGGTTAAAATGAGTTTAAAGGTTCCGAAGGGTTTGTAAACATTGTTTACAAAGGTTTAATATTGTCATTGAAAGGATAAAGGGAATTTTTGCTTCCAATGTGCATTTTATTAATTTTCTCAACAAATTTGATAAATTTTGATGACCGAAAGTGAAAAAGGAGATCAGGATCAGATTCCTCCTGAGTTAGAGAACATTGTACAAAAGTTTGAACAACTCTCCTTAACGCTTGCACCCACAGTGCCATCAACCTTCCTGTTAAGAGCATCTGCAACTTCGTTCTCCTTCCCCTTGATATACTTGATCTTGAAGTCAAACTCATTGATCGTGGCCAACCATCTAGCCTACCTGGAATTCAGATTTGGTTGGTCAAACAAGTACCTCAACCCAATGTGATCACTCATAAATATAAACCGTCTGCCAAGAAGATAGTGCCTCCACATCTTCAGTGCATGAATGATAGCCATTAGCTAAAGATCATGTGTCGAGTAGTTATTTTCATGTTAATCTAGCTTCTGTGACTCATAGCATACCACCTGACCATCCTGCATAAGGACTCCACCAAGCCCTTTCTTACAATCATATGTACACATAAAAACTCCTTATTTGGATCCAAAATATTTAACAGTGGAGCATGGGTTAGCAATTGCTTGAGTTGCTCAAAACTAGCCTCACACTCATCTATCCATTCATACTTCTTACCTTTTATCTATAATGATGTGATAAGATAAGAAATCTGTGAGAAGTTCCTGATGAACCTCCTATAGTAGCATGCAAATCCCATGAATTATCTCACCTCATCTACATTCTTAGGAGCTACCCACTCCATGATGGCCCTTATCTTCTCTGGATCTAGTGCAATGCCTTCCTTGGAGACAACATATCCCAAGTAGTGTACCTTAGTCTGAAAGAAACTACACTTGCTGAGCTTAACATACAACTAACACTCTCTGGAAAACCTCAATATTGCTTCCAAATGTTCAACATTCTCTTCCTCACTTTTAGAATACACCAATATATCATCTATGAAAACAATCAAAAACTTTTCCAAGTAAGGATGCAACACACTTTTCGTCAAACACATGAATGTAGTTGGGCCATTAGTCAATTTGAATGGAACTACAACAAAATCATAATGCCCATACCTGGTCCTGAATGCGGTCTTGTATATGTCCTGTTCTTTTATTCATACCTGATGATACCCTGATCTCAAGTTGATCTTAGAGAACACTTCTTCTCCCTTCAGCTGATCGAACAAATCATCAATCCTTTGTAGTGGGTACCTATTCTTGATGGTCACTTTGTTTAGTTGCTTGTAGTCAACGCATAATCTAAGAGTTCCATCCTTATTCTTCACAAACAACACAGGTGCACCCCATGGAGATACACTTGGTCTAATGTACCCTTTGTCTAAAATTTCCTTAAACTGCAATTTTAACTCTACCAACTCTAGTGTACTCATCCTGTAAGGTGTTTTTGATGTTGGAGCCTCCCTTGGTACTAACTCAATGGAAAATTCTACCTCTCTATGTGGTGGAAACTCTTACATTAGAGAAATTTTGAGGTCTAAAATGGGCCTCCTAAGAAAAATGTATAGCCAAAATAAACTTTATAAGAACCAATAGGATTCAAGATGATGATGTCAACCATGGGGGATGATTCACCATTTTTGGGGTAAAAAATTAAAAAGATTAAAAAATAATAAAATAATAAAACTAACTTTTCAACTTGTTTCAACTTATCTCCCTAAGGGTTTACTCACATTTTGAGCGGGAGTACTCGTTGGATGGAAAATTTAATTCCTCATCAAAGGAGTACTCATGCTACATACTTTCGATGGACTCTGCTACATGAAAAATGTGATTGCAATCACGTTTTTCAATATTTCTCAATTTTCATGTAGAAGGGTTCATCTAAATTATGCAACATGGGTACTCCTTGGATGAGGAAACAAATTCTGCATCCAATGACTGTTCCCGCTCGAAATTTGAGTAAACTATTGGGGATAAGAGTTGAAAATACAAGTTGAAAAAAGTAGTTTTTTCTTTCAAATTTTGCCTCTAAAATTTGATGATGTAATCTAATACTATTTTATTATTTCAACTATTATTTTATAATTTCCTTAGGAGGCCTATTTTAGACCTCAAAATTCCCCTAATGGATATCTATTGGAAATACATCCTGAAACTGTTGTAAAACTGGATACCTGTTCAACACCACTTCATCCTGAATTTATTTACCTTTATAACTAGATATATGAACTACAAATAACACACATCCTTTCCTGAAAATGTACTTGGCCTACATAGTTTTTGCCATCCTAACTGATGTGGCTTTCTTCTTTCCTTGTAGGGCTCTTGGTTCCCCATTATAATCCAAGCATTCAATAGCTTTGTCATAGCAATCTACCTTGGTCCTGTGAAGGTATAACCAGTCCATACCCAATAGAATAATGTAGGAACCCAATGGAAATATGTTCAAGTGTGCTGTTGTAGGCATACCGTTTAACTCAAATGTGCAAGCTCTTACCAAATGGTGAACTATTTTCTTCATACCTGCGGTCAACTGCACTAACTGATATTCTACATGTGTTTCCTTATTAAAACCACACATGTCCACCAAATTGGGACTAACATAGTTATAATTAGATCCAGGATCAATCAAAATAGAAGTAGGTTGATCACAAAGCTTACCATCCATATCAATAATATAAGTCTGGTGATCTGCCTGTCTGTTTTCCACTGCTACATAAATGTGAGGATTGATCTTCCCAACATCCCCAATAGGTTGTGCCTCCTGTGCACTTTATATCTTAGGTCCACCTTGTTGATTTTGTGTAAAATCCCTCTTAAGATGCTCCTCACTACATGTCCAACACTCCAACCGTCCCATACCCTACATCCATGTTGCTATTGTGATCTATGTTGTTGGTGTGGCCTATGTCCATGTCCAGCTGCATTAAACTTCTTTTGTGGTGCCACATTTTCTTTCTCATCTGCATGCTGAGGCCTTTCTCTCTTAGCATGCCCTTTACATTTTTCCTTTCCTTTCCATCCTTGCTGAGACTCATTTTTATGCTTTGACTATTCAAAGAAATCCTTCAACTTCCCAATGACTTCCTCAAGTGATTGAGGCTCGTCATACTCAATCTAATCTTTAAATGCTAATTCAAACCACAAAAAAATCACTCAACTTTAGCCTTCTCATCAATAAGATATGGCATATACCTCAATAGCTGCAAGAACTTCGTGATGCACTCTTCATCTGTCATAGACCCTATTCTGAGCTCATACAACTCTTTGGCCTAACTGTCATAATACCTCTCTTACAAGCACTTCTTCCTAAAATGCTTCTTGAACTCATGCCAACTCAAGTCCTCTGTTCTGATGTATTTGACCTACTTCACATCTTCCCACCATATGTATGCTTTACCTTTCAAACTAAAGATATAAATTTTGGCCTTCATGTTATTAGTGTACTCATGCAACTCAAAGAATTTGTTCTTGTCGAGTATCCAAGCCTCTACATCTTCTGGTTTCTTCAAGTCTCCATCAAAGTTAGGCGGTTTGGATTTCTTAAATTCATATGGAAATTATCCCCTGTCACTCCTTCTATAAGGGTGATACCTATGATGATCATGATGTCTATCCGAACCAGAACTGGAATGATACATGTACTCATCACCCCTCCTATCTGGAGTTCCCAACAACCCGCAATCTCTAACTATGCCTAGTCTATCTGACCTTTGTCTACCAGGAGACCCACTGTCATAAACCCCATTGGTTCTATCCTCATGTCCATAATTGATCCGTAATTGCCCTTGTTTCTGCAAATTTGACAAGCTCTAAAGAAGTATTTCATTCGCCTATGCTTGTTTCTCCTGTGCTTGTATGATCTTGTCATTGTCTGCCTTACAACTCCTTATTTCTTCCTTTAGGCTTCTCAATGTGTCTGCACAAAAAATTTCCCACCATGCTGCTCATATGACTCATAGGGAGAGTCATTGTAGTCTACCACCTTTCTATCCATGTTGATCTTTCTTCCTGCCAAGCATAATATGTCAGATAAACCAAATAACAATAAACCAATGTCTCTTAATGTAATTTGGGGAGGATACTTCTGGAAAGAATTAGGGGAATTTTGAGGTCTAAAATGGGCCTCCTAAGGAAATTATAAAATAATAGTGGAAACAAATAAATAAAATTAGATTACATCATCAAAATTTAGAGGGAAAAAAAGAAAAAAACTACTTTTTCAACTCATATTTTCAACTTATCTCCCTATGGGTTTACTCACATTTTGAGCAAGAACACTCATTGGATGCAAAATTTGATTTCTCATCCAAGGAGTACCCATGTTGCATACTTTTGATGGACACTTTTACATGAAAAATGACAAATACATGAAAAATGTGATTGCAATCACGTTTTTTTCACATATTTCTCATTTTTTTCATAGCAGGGTTCATCAAAAGTATGAAACATGGGTACTCTTTGGATGAGGAATTAAATTTTTCATCCAACGAGTAATCCCACTCAAAATTTTACTAAAAACTTAGGGATATAAGTTGAAAATACAAGTTGAAAAATCAATTTTAATATTTTATTATTTTTAATCTTTCTACTTTTTCACCCCAAAAATGGTGAATCATCCCCCATGGTTGACATCATCATCTTGAATCTTATTTTTTCTTATAAATTTTATTTTTGTAGGTTTTAACCTTGAACAAAAATTATATACACACAATCTTATAACAGAAAATAAACAATAGCGAGAGCATAAAACATAAAACAGATAAACACAAAGATTTTCCCCTGGATCCCAAATCGGGACGATCAGCTTGATTTTTCATTATATTCCTTTTAGTGTTACAACACATATATATACATGTCAAAGCATACATAAACCCCAATCCATTAACCCTGGATTAGAACATAACCGTAGTTCCCTTAACCGGATCTACAAAATACCAGGGGCCGAAAACCATCGTACCCCAAAACCATGTGCAAACTCATGCACAAAACATGGGTGGGTCCGCCTATGAGTGGGACCGCATACCAAAATTTTTTTTGCCAGGGCGCTGCCCCGAACCCTGACAAGGGGGGCTTCTGCCCCCCCTGTGACCCCCCTGCTGCACCCGGCGCAACGTACAGCGTGTCAGGCTAGTCGTGGAAAGAATATAACACATACCCAACATTCTCCCACTTGTTGTTTTCCACAAGAGAGCTTAGTCATTGGGCCAATTCTTCAACACCCATTGTTTCTCTACACCAAGAGAACTTCTGAGTGCTTACAGACTTCGTCAATGCATCTGCAACATTTTTCAAAGTGTCCACCTTTACCAGCAACACCCTTTTAGCTTCAACCATATCTCTAACAAAGTGATATTGAACATCAATGTGCTTTGTCTTTGAATGATAAGCAAGGTTCTTAGCCAAGAAAATTTCACTTTGGCTATCACAGTCTATCATTATAGCTTGCTGTACCAACCCCATACTTGAACATAATCTCTGCAACCAAACTGCTTCCTTGCTTGCTTGAGTGGCTGCTATGTATTCTACCTCTGTAGTTGAAAGAGCCACTGCAGATTGTCTTTTACTCATCCAACTGACTGTGCCTCCAAATAGGCTAAACACATACCCACTTGTAGATATTATTTGGTCCAGATCTCTAGCCCAGTCTACATCAACAAAACCATGAATGTCCAACATTCTTTCCAATCCTGGTCTTCCCTGGTAGCACAAGCCATAATCACTAGTGCCACGTAAATATCTGAAAAACATGCTTCACTGTTGTCCAATGCACCTTCCTTGGGTTTGACATAAACCTGCTCAATATTCCCATTGCATGTGCAATGTCTGGTCTAGCACAGACCATTGCATACATCAGGCTACCCACTACACTTGCATATGGAACACGAGACATATACTCCTCTTCTTCTTGTGTCTTGGGACACTCTTCAGCAGATAGCTTTACACCTACAGGAATAGGAACTTTCACCAGTTTACTATCTTTCATATTGAACCTCTGCAATATAGTCTCGACATACTTCCTCTGGTTTAACCAGAGCTTCCTCTTTGCCCAATCTCTCTTAATTTCCATGCCCAAAATATAGTTTGCAGCACCAAGATCCTTCATGTCGAATTTGGAGAACAGTTTGGTCTTCAAATCTTGGATAATTTCTTTGTCATTTCCAATCAACAACATATCATCCACATACAAGACAAAATAAATAACACGGTCACCAATTAATTTAAAATAAACACAGTGATCCTCCTTGCTTCTGGTGAAGCCAAGTCCCCGTATATAGGTATCAAACTTCTGATACCACATCCTTGGTGACTATTTTAACCCATATAGAGACTTCTTCAACCTGTATACCAGTTCTTTCTTACCCTTCACCATAAAGCCTTTAGGTTGCTTCATGTAGATCTCCTCTTCTAGATCCCCGTGAAGAAATGTTGTCTTCACATCCATCTGTTCTATCTCAAAATCAAATGCGCGTGGGGCTAGTCGTGGAAAGAATATAACACATACCCAACAATTTTGGTTGTACATTTTTATTAGGAGGCCAATTTTAGACCTCAAAAGTTATCTAATGATCAATCAATCAACGTAATATATATATATATATATAATCATGATAGCACGTAAACATATAATATCTAGGCATATAAACATACAACTGTCATTCTAGTTAGATTCCAGTCATCCATGCATGACCATACCAAATGCACACCGATGCAACTTGACCATACACAATCACAAGCATGAACATAAGAAACATATAACCCAACATGATCAACCCATGCACATTCAACATATAACACTACATACGCAAGCACACACATACAATACACAAGCATGGCCCATATATGACGTAATCATAAACAAGCAATGCTCATACAATATGTACAATATGTAGACAAGAGTGCATGCACAATACATGAACAATAACAGCACACCGTCAGTCACATACGCATAACAACATGTTGATGATGACACCATAAGCACTTCCATGGTGACACCACTACCACCATGGCCAACACAACGCGGATGAAACAACCACGTACAACATAGGTATGAAATCACATAAGCAATCAATATAAAAGCATGACCAACACACCACTCTTCAATTCTGAAAGTTGAACCATGCTCTGATACCACTATGTAACACCCTCTTCCCACATCTACCCAAGTAACCATCAAACCTGGGTAAACATGTGACGAGAGGCTACTAATATGAGATTCAACCTCCTTGATGACCTTAAGGAAGTGGAACCAATGGAAATACCAAAAACACACCTTACGCTATATCATTGACATCCCTAAGAGGTAACCCAACCTTCAGGGCCTTGTTCCCTGAGGGGGAACTGATTTTTAGCCACTTTTAGGTTGAGCCGCGGGATTGTAAGGGCAAGTTAGTGGCTAAGGCCCAAAGAACACATTTTCCACTTGTAGCTTTAGGATCTGTGCCACATTTTCAGCCCCGCAGCTCAGGCCACTACCCAAAACTTCTTGCAACTTCATGAGAGTGTAAATAACAATTAAAAAACATATGGAAGCAATCACATCAATCAAAACTCATCTGGACCCACCCATCCATGACAGGAATTTCGTCAAACATGTCACAAACATAACATCTACATGCATAAACAACAGATTTAGAAAAAAGGGTATCTTTCTTATCCGAGAATGGCTAAGAAGCATTTCTCCCCTACCTTATAAGCTATCATACAATCAATTTCACCATAGATACATGGGATACTAATTTACAGGAAAAAAAATGAATAAATCCATACATCATCATTGATCGTATATTTGCTTATAACCAACAAATTAACAATGGAAATACCATAAATGCAATAGCAATCAAATCCATACATAAACTAGAATATTTTCATATATCGGAGAAATGAGCTCTTCATTACTGAATGTAAAAACCAACCGAAGATGGGACTTCCATGTTCCACCCAACCATAGATTGGTTGAGCCAAATCTACTTCAGCCAATCACCCCCATGTCATATTCCAAGCATGAATGTGGGAATTAAACTGAAAGAACCAACTAGGGAATCCCAAGGATAAACCACCTCACCCTCATCAATAAACATGTCATAACTGACTTTACCGTGATCTACCCTAGTCACTAGGCCAACAAAAGCATGGATATAACCAAATTCTCTCCACCTAAACTGTGAGGAATTTTCCCGTCTCTGAGTCTCTCAGGCTTTACCGCAAACCAAAGTCTGAATCAAGGGTCACTAGACCCTAAACTGAGACATACTCTCCAATATTTACTGCAATCCCAAACTCAGGATTTGTAGGCCTGAAATGGAGAGTAAACCGCCTCTAGGTTTTATCGTATATCCCGCCATTCACCGGTCAAGGATTCCTAGGCCCACCGAGTAAACACAATTTTGGCTTTACCGAAACCCATAGTCTAGCTCAGGGGTTACTAGGCCATTGGCTTTACCGTGATCCACAGTCTGGTTCAGGGACCACTAGGCCATGTGCTATATCAATTCAAAGATCCACCCCACTCAGCTTCGAATCGATTTGGAAATCTAGCTAAAACAAAAAATGATAACTCCACAACACCATGGCTATCCGAAAATGGAAAGGCTAGGCTAAATACACTGTCACACCTAGAAAAACCCATGCCAAGACAACAAAGAACTACATGCAATACCATGCATGAAAAATATAGCAAGGAAAATACACACACAAATCGATACCTGCTAAGAATATTGTTGTAGCTACTTGATTCCGGCTCCTCCTTACTTGCTTCCTCCTTTTTCCCGCTTTCTTGCCTTTCTTGCTCAAAATGCCAAAGCACTCCAAAAACTCTATTTTATAAAATATGCCTCTATTTTCTTCATTTTCCATTATTTTCCTTCAGTTTCCTCCTCACATGCAACCTATGACCTTTTACCTCCCTTTTCTCCTAATTTCCATTATTTTCGTAAATAAATGTGCCAAAAATACTTTTTTTCCTCTTTAATGCCTTATCCATATCCTTTTCTAATTTCAATAGCCATAATAAACCAAATCAACACCCCCTAGGATGTTTTTCCCAACATTCATATCAGAATAAGTGTCCCATCAACCATGGTTATTATTTTTAACATTTATTACATGGAATTTTCACCAAGGTTGTTAAAAATGGTAATTGTTCCTTTTCCAATGATTTTTCCAGATGCATTGTTTCCAAAACTTACTTTACCCTCATTTATTTCTTTAATGCTGATAAATTTACTTTCAGCACCTGTCATGTGCCTCCAACAACCACTATCAACATACCACCCATTCATTTGCCTCTCAACAAATAATATAAGACGACATTTTTCTTCCTTTTCCATCTCTTCTTTGTAATGATGATATGGAAGATGACTACAAGTAATTTCCTTATGAACAAATGAATGATATAGGAAACAATTACCATAAAAGAATATATGGTACTTGGATACTTGTCTCTTGTTTGTTTTTTTGGGTTGAGCTTCTTCTTGAATTCCCTTGGTTTTCTGCTTTTCTATATTTTCCTCTTTCATGAGATGATCATTATGTCATTTTTCTCCTCCATTTTCATTTTGGTTTATCCCATATAATTCTTGACTTGATCAAGTTTCTTTATTAGTATATCATTCTTTCTCTTGACCTCTTCCAACTCAAATTCCAAGAGCTAAATTGATGATGCATCTAAGTTGATATTTCTTTGATCCATCTTCTAGTGATTAACTGTTCCTAAATATGACATGCTATGATTCCACTTGTTGGCCCAAAAGTCATACTAAGAGGGGGTTGAATTAGTGTGAGGACAATTTCACAATTTAACAATATTTCTTAATCATACATCCATATGTAGTGAACCATTATGCCATCAATTATGTCAATGCATCATCATATCAATAACATATAAAAGAAAAAAATCAACAACATAAGAAAGCATCACATCATAAGGAGACACAAATTTTTAGGTGGAAACCCAAATGGGAGAAAACCACTAACTCTTATTCTACTCAATATTCAATTTCTATACATCAATTTGTAGGACCTAGCTTGTGGGAGGTAACTACCCAAAAAATAAGCAAGCTTCTACTTGCGGTAGGCTACAACTTGATTGAGGCACCAACCTCGAAGATGCAAGCAACTACTCACTGTAGGCTATGACTTGATTGAGGCTCCAACCTCAATAATGAGTAGGATCCAACCTCAACAATGAGTAGGCTCCAACCTTCTCTAGGCTCCAACCTAATTGAGGCTCTAACACAAGTAATGAGTAGGCTCCCACCTCCTTCCCTTGCTTCCTTATGGACCTCTATTACATCTCATTTTGAAACTAGATCCACGATCACATTATATCACTAAATCTACATACAAAGTAAACTGTCACAAATTGCAACCACAACCTGCACACTCTTCCAATACTAGAAAATTTGTCTCACTATCTCTTCCACATAACTTGCAACCATTATAATTCCATATAACCTACAACCAATGCATTTCCATAAACAACCTGTACCATTATTATCACAAAATTCATGTCAATCTTTATTGCTAGTTGTCATACTACTATCCCAAAATTTGATACAACCAATTCATTAATATGGTCACTCAGGCCCCTTCTGAGAACCTATTTACTTCATGTATCCAAGACATCTTCATTATTCTCATAGACCTTCCAAACACACATAAGAGCTTCTGGTCATCAAATAAGAGCCAAAACAACAACAAACCCCTCTAGTTGCATCCATCTTCGAGCCCGGGTCCCCAACTTCTTTTGGATTTCAATTTGTATCAATAATGACTCCAAAAACCCATAAAAACCATAATAAACAATATATAACATTAAATGTTCAACAAATTGCCTATTTTCAGGCACTTTTCAATAGACAACCAAATTAAATGTGCAACAAAATGGCCATATAAAGCCCCATAGATTCTCCAATCCTCCATGGTTCAACTGCAGTTGTGGACATGTGTCGTGACTTGAGAGTTACGGTCCACATGGCTACATAGTACTCACTCTCATCCTTGTGGCTTAGGCATACTCAAACTATGTTTCAGGGCCATGGTGTCCTTCCATCTGTTGATATAGGAATACGATACCGAAATAGGGTTCTCGTCCTGTACATATGTGGTGGTTTAGCTACCATCGGTTCCATTTCAAAAATAGTGGTTGGGCCTCGTCAGCACGTCCACTTGAATTCAACTAGAATATGAAAACAAAACAAAGTAATGTGAACCAAATTCATCGAAGTGGAGGCAATGAACTAGACATAAAAATTGTTTCAACTTGGGAAAAAAGTTCTCGACCACAAACAACTCGAACCAAACCACAGTGAAAATGATACAAATCAATTACAAATTTGGTTGTATTTGAAGCCCTTGATGACACCATATCTATAGTTCTTGCACCATGGAAGGCCCAACCATACTCATTCCAAAGAATCCAGAATTTTAACCAATTTAAATAACTGGGCCGACATTTTGATATAACTGATTCATATGACCTAGACCTTAGGCTCTTTGGTAGCTTCGTTGATGGCACCATCATGATGTTAATGATCCATGTTGATGACATCATCATAATGTTAATGATCCATTCCATCACTTCATTGTTCGAGTATACATAGATAAAGTAGTTAACCTTCATAAGGTGCATTTAAAGCCTATTGCAATATGTATTGCACAAAATCAATAACATGGGAGACCATAGAATTCCTAAGCTAGCTTTAAATTCCAACCAAAACCACCTAAGGCTCAAATGAGGTTGGTATAAATATACCAGGGCCTGGTTAAACCATTGGGAGATCGACGAAAATATTACATTACAAAATATTAGTAACATTAAAAATATTTGATATCATTTTTGGGATTTAACTGTGTTAAGTAAGTCATTCATCTATGACCATTTCCATGAGAGGTAGTCATAACTGACAAATTTCTCATGATTTTTGAATAGTCCACTTAGCACTCATTGCATTGGGTGATGCTCACAGGGGTGAAGAAGTGGGATTGAAAGTAGTAAAATGAATCACATAGCATCAATCATCACTTCCAAAGCTTGCACCCAATAACTAGGACTTCCCGGGAGGTCACCCATCTCAAAAATCCTCTAGCTCAAGCGTGCTTATCTGTGGATTTTTCCCCACAATCAAGCCCACTTAGCTTGCTACCCCATTTGCAAAACCTTAGCAAGTATTGTGCCTCATGAACCATTCAAGTAGAGCTCACTTTACTCTTTGTATTTTAAGTATGGGGGGTTTCCGCAGTGCATTATATTTGATATCATTTCTGGGACTCAATTGCGTTAAGTAAGTCATTCATCTATGACCATTTACATGAGATAGTCATAACTGACCAATTTATCATGATTTTTGAATAGTCCACTTAGCACTCATTGCATCGGGTGATGCTCACAGGAGTGAAGAAGTGAGATTGAAACTAGTGAAATGAATATCATAGTGTCAATCATTATTTACGGGGCTTGCACCCAGTAACCAAGACTTCCCGGGAGGTCACCCATCCCAAAACTCCTCTGGCTCAAGCGTGCTTAACTGTGGAGTTTTCCCCACAATCAAGCCCACTTAGCTTGCTACCCCATTTGCAAAACCTTAGCAAGTATTGTGCCTCATGAACCATTCAAGTAGAGCTCCCTTTACTCTTGGTATATTAAGTATGGGGGGTTTCCACAGTGCATTATATTTGATATCATTTTTGGGATTCAAAAGCGTTAAGTAAGTCATTCATCTATGACCATTTCCATTAGAGGTAGTCATAACTGACCAATTTCTCATGATTTTTGAATAGTCCACTTAGCTCTCATTGCATCAGGTGATGCTCACAGGGATGAAGAAGTGAGATTGAAACTAGTGAAATGAATCACATAGCATCAATCATCACTTCCGGGGCTTGCACCCGGTAACCAAGACTTCCCGGGAGGTCACCCATCCCAGAACTCATCTGGCTCAAGCGCGCTTCATTGTGGAGTTTTCCCCACAATCAAGCCCACTTATCTTGCTACCTCATTTGAAAAACCTTAGCAAGTATTGTGCCTCATGAACAATTCAAGTATAGCTCCCTTTACTCTTTGTGTTTTAAGTATGGGGGGTTTCTACATTGCATTATATTTGATATCATTTTTGTGATTCAACTGCGTTAAGTAAGTCATTCATCTATGACCATTTCCATGAGATGTAGTCATAACTGACCAATTTCTCATGATTTTTGAATATTCCACTTAGGACTCATTGCATCAGGTGATGCTGACAGGGGTGAAGAAGTGAGATTGAAACTAGTGAAATGAATCACATAGCGTCAATCATCACTTTCGGGGCTTGCACCCGGTAACCAAGACTTCCCAGGAGGACACCCATCCCAGAACTCCTCGGCCTAAGTGGGCTTGATTATGGGCAAAACTCCACAGATAAGTGCACTTGAGCTAGAGGAGTTCTGGGATGGGTGACCTCCTGAGAAATCTTGATTACCATGTGCAAGCCCCGGAAATGATGATTGACGGTATGTGATTCGTTTCACTAGTTTCAATCTCACTTCTTCACCCCTGTGAGCATCACCCGATGCAATGAGTGATAAGTGGACTGTTCAAAAATCATGATAAATTGGTCATTTATGACTACCTCTCATGGAAATGGTCATAGATGAATGACTTACTTAATGCAGTTGAATCCAAAAAATGATATCAAATATAATGCACTGTGGAAACCCCCCATAATTAAAATAAAAAGAGTAAAGGAAGCTCTACTTGCATGGTTCATGAGGCACAATACTTGCTAAGGTTTTGCAAATAGGGTAGCAAGCTAAGTGGGCTTGATTATGGGGAAAACTCCATAGTTAAGCGTGCTTGAGCTAGAGGAGTTCTGGGATGGGTGACCTCCCGAGAGGTCTTGGTTCCCCGGAAGTGATGATTGACGCTATGTGATTCATTTCACTAGTTTCGAGCTCACTTATTCACCCCTGTGAGCATCACCCGATGCAATGAGTGCTAAGTGGACTATTAAAAAATTATGAGAAATTGGTCAGTTATGACTACCTCTCATGGAAATGGTCATAGATTAATGACTTACTTAACGCAGTTGAATCCCAAAAATGGTATCTAATATAATGCACTGCGGAAACCCCCCATACTTAAAATACAAAGAGTAAAGGGAGCTCTACTTGAATGGTTCATGAGACACAATACTTGCTAAGGTTTTTCAAATGAGGTAGCAAGCTAAGTGTGACAACGAAAAATCCACGGTGCGCCTTGAGCCGGAGGGTTGCAGGATGGGTGACCTCATGAATTCTTCTGCGTCGAAACCCCAGTGATTTGGCCAGCTATTACGATTCATTTCACTAGTTTCAATCTCATTTCTTCACCCTTATGAGCATCACCCGATGCAATGAGTGCTAAGTGGACTATTCAAAAATCATGAGAAATTTAGTTATGAATACCTCTCATGGAAATGGCCATATATGAATGACTTACTTAACACAGTTGAATCCCAAAAATGATATCAAATATAGTGCACGTGGAAACCCCCCATACTTAAGATTAAAAATATTGTTACTTCTAAGTTTAAAGAGAAAATGTGGTGTGAGAATGATTTAGAGGCTAAAAGAAAATTAAGATATTATAAGGAGGTCATCAACCCTACTCTATAAGATAAAAAATATCTCTCTATTTTAACTAGCTCAAAGAAAAAAACTAATATAGCCAAGATAAGAATGAACTCTCATGAGCTCCATAGTGAAACAGGTCATTGGGAAGTTCCTAAAACACCATGGGAGAAAAGGATCTCTGTGAGAATATGAACATTGAGGATGAAAATCACTTCCTCTTAGAGTGCCCTGTGCACACCCACATTAGATCTCAGTTTCATAATCTTTGTTGCAATACCGAACTTCCTAGCCTTTTAACATGTCAAAATTATAGTGAGCTCGGGACGCTTCTCTCCAAGCTCTTTGAGCATAGGAGTACAATTTTAAAAAAAACTAAACAATTTGTTTCTTTAGGTCAGATAGACCAAATTTTGGTCTCAGTGGACGTTAACCATCATCATCATCATCATCATATGTGTTTAAATTATCGTTAGGGAATGCATTCTTATATATAACTATGTAACTATGTGTTTTTACTTATGTGTATAATTCTGGTTGATATAGAGTATAAATCTTGGTTATACAAAGTAGAATTATATGGATAAACATATTGCATTAGATATTTATTTATGCATTTGTTTTATATGCATATGTATATATTTGTTTATGGGATGCGGGTCTCTCTATCTCTCTTTCTCTCTCTATATATAAACCACCTAAAATCTACGGGGAGTACGAGTGATAACGTGATCGACATTAATTAGGTAAAATTTTCCTTAATAAATACTCTTAATCCAGATCTCAGTTCGTCGAAATAACTTGTCTCATCAAGAGGGCTCTCACCGAGTTAGACATTGATAACTACGTTAACACCCATTCCACAAGTTTCAGATAAATGAAATTTTTGGTAACTTGGTATATTAATGATCATCATGAGATTAAAGTTAGATGTCTATGACACCCATTGCAACCCATAATAATTCAAAGAGGGGTGGTAGGTAGTGTTACACCAACCCCTTTGGGCTAAATATTTGGGCGTTGGGGACCACTTGTGGAAAGGAATCGACCTTGCAATTTAAAAGAAAAAGAAATGGTGTTGGTACCTAGGCAACCTATATTATAACCTCACTTAAGAGCGCAACATAGTTACTGTATTCCATAGCTACAACATGTCAAACTTCAAGATTTGAAATTTGGTGGGGAGGATCACAACAATTGTTCCCAGCCACCCAAGCTAAACTCAATTGACAAAAATATTTAATATATATATATATATATATATATATATATATATATATAAAGAGAGAGAGAGAGAGAGAGAGAGAGAGAGAGAGAGAAATCTATCTTTTTGTCCAGATGATGAACCGCATTGGTCGGTTTGAAATGCATTGACAATCAACACTTTTATGTGTTGGATCTGAAGTTAGATTTCTAAACAATTATACTCACGAAAGCTGCCATTTGGATAAATAAATTTAATAATTAAAAATATGTGTTCCAATTCAATTTAAAAAAAAAAAAAAAAAGATTAAGATATAAAACTTATAAATTTTCATAACTAGATTTATATATTAAAAAAACTATCATATTGCAAATAATAAAATCTAATACATTAATTGATTATTCAATTCAATGATAATCTTAAAAATTAAATTATTAATATTAATATTAAATTGACAATTTACCAACACGGTTTCACTATAATATAATAAATATATACTCATTAAAATAGTAATAAAATTATTATTGTTATTATTATTAAACCCAAACAATGAATATTTGTATTAAAAATCCATGCTTTGGGACATGGTCTTACAACAAAAAGTACGCAAATGATGTTTTCCACTGCCAAGAACTAAGAAGAAGGCTTATCTAAATACAAAATACAGAGTTGTCTAATTACAAAAGTAAGGAAACTTATTGGCCTAGATACATATAGGTGCCAAAAGACCTTCGAAACCTTAATACATTTGAACAACATGTAGATTATTTATGAGGAGGACATGCCTCATTACCCAAAACACAATTGTCTATAGGAAAAACATTTAAATTTGGCAGGCTCTTAGTCACCTAATTTATCAAATTTCTCGGACAAGACCATCCATATTGAAGTCGACTAACATAAATTTGAAGCTCATTGAGTTGCATATGGAGGGCCACAATTTTGTCTTCCACATTTTTCACTTTGACTCTATGCTCAACTAGAAGTTTCGTGGCTATAGTCTAGGTTCAAACAATCTATTTGTGATAGAATTGTAGGTGAACTACCTCCTGTTGTAGTTGTTCCATGTCCTCTTCCCACTGAGGGGAGGGGGAATTTCCCATAATCCTTCCACACCATACTTTGAGTGATGAATCCAAATATTTTCAATTCAACTGGAGACCAATCCTATACTAATAAATCCATAACAAACTTGTAGGCAAGGGCACAACTTGCCTTGTTTTCACAACCCAAACTCCAATTTGTGGGAATAACAACCAACTTTCGAAACTTCCGTGAGACAAGTAGACAAGACCTCGTGCCTCAATACCAATAGAATATTCCAAAGGAATTAACACAAAAACCTAGTTAGGATCAAAATTTCCTGAGATGGAGGAAGGGGGACTAAAAAGGCTAAACATAGAGTAAATTCCCCAAGGGAACATTTGAAAATCATGAAATCCAAAGGAGAAATCGTAGACTAAGGCAAGCCAATTCAAATAGGAAACACTAGCATCAGGAAGTTTATAGGTCATAGGGACATATCGGGGCTCAATTGATCGAGAAAGGACTCAACATACCATGCAGACAGTTGTAACCCAATAAATTTTGACTTACTACCAAGGGTAAGGTGATTTAAATTAGAGAACATACCACCTAAAACTATACAAAAACCATTAATAAAATAAAACATACTAGGGAATCCTGATGATAGAGAACAATTTGACCTTATGAATCCCACAAGGGGGACTAATTGCTTAGTCGTTCGACGCTTTCTTAATTTCCTGAATACTCCCATTCCCACCATTGATCATGATAAAAATACGTCACCTCAATCTCCTTGACCATGGATTCTCTTGCCATCAAGATTGACCTAGTCGTGCCAAAGGACAACTAAAATAATCAAGGTTAGCTCACATAAAGGAATTATGCCTTCCCATCCAGTCATTCATTGTCACCTAAAATTTCATTTCATCCCCTCCTCTATATTGTAATATTAGCCCATTTGCATGCAGTCATATCCTTATTAATAAAAAAGGGATGGTTGGTCTTTTATCACATTGCATGGAGGGCACGTGGATGGAGGAGATGCCCACCATCATAAAACCATTGTTAATGACCATATCAACACCATGAGTAACTATTCTTCCACCAATTTTTATTTTTATTTTTACAATGGCATGATTATGGGATGGAATGATATGATATTTAACTGTGTATAAGAAATGATTCCCATGCCATGATTGTTTCCTTATTTTCCATTGCATTCACCATAAAATTGTTAGGCCACATAATGTGAAAACATTGATATTCTTAAAATTGAGTGAGAAGAACATTGATATAAAGGAAAAGTGAATTAAATAGTGGATCCTTAGGGCTCGTACCTTTCCAAAAATAGCCTATTATAATTTGGAATCTCAAACATGATTATATGAATAATTATCTAAAGTGGAATTAAAAAAAAACCTTGAAAATGCACATATGCTAATTGTTGGAGGCCTCCTCAAACTCCAACCAAAACTAATTTCCATTTGTTCTCTGGATTTAAAATATAGCTACCTACACCTATCATCCCTATTTACTTTATTAATCTGAACATAAATTAACAAAATGAATTAATATACTTTATATATTTCTAAATAAATAAATTAAAAAAAAAAAATTTAAATTTTAAAAATATATTTAAATGTTTTATTTAATAACTATACATGTGACCTAATAAACCGTCCTTGGCTTGTAATGAAGCAGATTAGACTTTCCCAACAAAGTGTGTGGAAAAAAAAAACGAAATAAGAGAGTTGTACAAAAGCCGATTATATTGTAATGTCAAAATGACTTGACTTGACTTTGTATTAGTTTTGAAAATTTTATAAAGTTTATTAATGTTTTGAAAAAATAATTATTAAACATATGCTGAAAATTAAAATTAATTTTTGATTTAATTTTTGAAATTCTATCTTCTTTTTATTAGTATAGATAAAATGACTAATTTTACATTTAAAAAAAAAAATATTAGTACATATCAAATCTTTATATTTATGAAAAATTCATTATTTATAAAAATTAAAAAAAAAATCTATATGCCACCAAGTGTCATAATAATACACATTAAATCTTAATATTTATGAAAAAGTAGATAGGTCAAATCTCAATATTTATGAAGATTTCATTATCTATGAAGATTTCATTATCTGTGAAAATTTCATTTTTGACTTTTAAGTAATGTGTAACTTTTGAAAATAATTTACAAAGTTCACCTAAGTTTTGAAAACATTTTTTATTTTATAATGTTCTAAATTTCATTTTTGACTTTTAAGTAATGTGTAACTTTTGAAAATAATTTACAAAGTTCACCTAAGTTTTGGTGGTCATATTTTAAATGTGAAATTACTCTATATATAGATTTACTTTTATAATAATAATAATCCAATTTTAAGGTCACTGCAAATATTTGACTGCGAAGTTTGAACCAATGACTTCTTAGGAGGAAACACATGCTCTTAACCATTAGACTTAACATATATAATTTACATAATATAAGAATAACATCTAAAATTATTATGTCACTACTTAAATAAAATATTTTTAAGTGACACTGAGAAATCTTTAACAAAATCTATTTTAAGCCTTAATATTAGGACTCCAATACTATTGCAACAAATACAAAAAATACAACAAACACATTTGCGATATTCTATCACTTCGTATATCAATATAGAGATATTTTTGAAAATGTGAGCTAAATTTTTGCTCTAGACTCTTGCTACGTTTGAGTCCCTTCCTAGGTTAATACAACTTCTTTAGATAGATAATCAACATTTGAGTTGAATTATAGTCTCAAACTTCTTTAACTTCATAAATTGCTTTCTAATTGGCATTGATATTATAGTCTCAATTTTACATTTATTGCATATTTAATCTATTAATAACTTAAAGTCATATCTAATCTATTAATAAAGTCCCCCAATACTTATAAACATTTTTCTACTATTTTATTCATAAAAATATAAAATGCCTAAAACTTAACTATTCTTTTACTAACAACATATTTCAAAATAATATAATATATTGATAAGAAACCTAGATTAAAAAGTTGAAGAAGATTTAAACTATTATAATGTCACTTACAAAATGGAGTCTTGCAAATGGCAAGTTTTAATATTTAAAAAGTTTTAAAATCTTTATGCATGAGTATTAGGAGAATTTTTATGTTATATACAATAACTTCGGTCATTAAGTACTTTTTGCATAAAAAGCCAATACTAAGCAACAAGACTGCATATTATACTTGTTAATAATAAAATAGTTGTACAAATATATCTGAATAGTGTAATTTAATTTATTTAATCAATAAAAATTATTTAAGTTTTTTTAATATAGTAGGATTGATTTTATTTAAAATTTGATAAAAATTTAAAAAATAAAAAAATTAAATTTTCTTATTTATGTAATTATAATGTTTTGATCTTTTTAAGATGTTAAATTTATTTATATATTTAAAAAGATATTTTAAATAATAAAATTTCAAAAATTCAAAAAATATTATTAATTTTTAATTATATTTTAAAAATTTTAAAAATACTAAATTTATTTATATATTAAAAAATCAGTTTAGTAAAAAAAAAAAAAAAAAAAAATTCATAACCATTAACAAAAATTTATCATTAAGGTTCAAAAACAAAAATATTAATTAATTAAACTGTACCGATAAAATTGATTTACGTAAAATTTACCCTCTGTTAAATTAAAAATTCCAAGTATAAAGAAGTTAACATAGGAATTAATTGGAAATAAAGAAAACTTTTATGTCACGTCCCTGCTTATCCAAATGCGTTTTTGGTTTATTAGTTATATCTTTAGATTCCTTTAAAATGAACTTTTTACTTAAAATGGTAAGATAAGAAAAAGTAAAAATCTTTGAGAGGTTCCTGTCTGAATTGCTGTCCTGTCCTGTACACATACCTTTCAAGGAATTAAATCCCCATGACAGAGTCCTTGTTCTTTCTAGCTGCTAACTGTCGGCAATTGTGGGTAGCTTTGCAATTGAAACTGAGTTGATTGTTGGGTTTACTCTACTGCAAAGCCTTGGCGGGCGGATATCTTTAAGAACTTCTCTGTGAATAGAAAATACCATGGCCATAAATAGAGCTATGCTGGCATAATACCCAATAGCCTGAACTTGCACTATAGGCTTGTGAGATACAGAAGAAACTATGGAGAACATGCTTGTTTTTTGGAGTTTATGCTTGTTGCTTTCATGTGGTCTGCTACAGATGAACAGAGCCCAACCTCTTCGTCAAGAGGTTCAAATTTTACAGCTGATGAAGAGTAGCTTGAAAGATCCTCAGAATTCCATGAAAAACTGGGAAGACTCCATTGATGCGCCTTGCAATTGGGATGGAATTACCTGCGAAAATTCTACAGGTATGGTCACTCAAGTCATACTTGAAACAAAATTTCTGAATGGTCCTTTTCCGTCCAATATATGCGGTTTGAGCAACTTGAAGAAACTTCAAGTGGGTGTAAATTACCTTGAAGGGAATCTGTCATCGACCCTTATGAATTGCAGGAAGCTTGAATACTTGAATCTTACCAATAATTCTTTGTCCGGTACCTTACCCGACTTCTCTCCATTGAAATCCCTGCAAATTCTAGATTTGACAATTAACAACTTCACTGGTCCTTTCCCTGCTTCTGTGGGAAATTTACCAGAGTTGACCTCTCTGAGCCTGGCAAACAATCCATTTAGTCCAGGAAATATACCCGAAGAGCTCATGAATTTGAAAAAGCTCAATCTGCTTTACCTGGCCTCCTGCAATTTGGAAGGAGAATTTCCGAGTTTCATTTTAAATTTTACAGATCTGGGCCTGCTGGATCTCTCTACCAATAACCTCCATGGATCTATTCCAAGGGAAATTTCCAAACTCAGTAAGCTCTACCAACTGGAACTCTACAGTAACAAACTTAGTGGAAATATACCTCGAGAGCTGGGTAATCTTACATTTCTGCAATATTTCGATGCATCAAAGAACATGCTTAGCGGAAATATTCCAGAGGAGGTTGGCAATTTAAGAAACCTCATTTCCTTTCAGCTTTACATGAACCAATTATCAGGTCCAATTCCCCAAGGTTTTGGGGAATTCCCGTATCTTGTAGGTTTGTCACTGTATCGGAACAATTTCACAGGCCAACTACCACAGAAGCTTGGCAGTCTATCCAAGTTTAACTTGCTCGATGTTTCTGAGAATCAGTTCAGTGGCCCGCTACCAAAGGATACGTGCAGAGGAGGAAATCTTCAATACTTTCTGGTTCTGGATAACTTTTTAACAGGAGGGCTGCCTGAAACTTATGGAGATTGCAAAACTTTGGTTCGCTTTAGAGTTAAAAATAACAGTTTGAGTGGTCCGGTGCCCAGAGGAATTTGGGGACTGCCAAATGTTAACATTATTGATTTAAGCTTCAATAATTTTGTTGGTGGAATTGATCCAGAGATCGCAAATGTCAAGGAATTATCAGAGTTGTATATTCAGAGTAATCAATTGTCCGGGATTCTGGTACCAGAGATTGGCATGGCAAAGCTATTGCTCAAACTTCAAGCGAACAATAATCAATTTACTGGTCCAATACCAAAGGAAATTGGCCACTTGAGTGAGTTGACTGATCTGCTTTTGCAGAACAACATGTTTGAGGGATCCATACCAGACGAGGTTGGTTCCTGTACTTCTTTGGTTGTTGTAAATCTTGCAGAAAATAATTTGCAAGGGTCAATTCCAGAGTCACTGGGATCTATTGCTGATCTGAACTCCTTCAGTCTTTCAAACAACAAACTATCTGGTTCAATTCCAAGCAGTCTTGGTGCACTAAAGCTCAGTTTGCTTGATCTTTCCAATAATGAGTTAAGTGGGCCAGTTCCAGATTCACTTATTAATGAGGTAAACAGACAAAGCTTTTCAGGAAATCCAGGGCTCTGTGCTAACAGCTCTGGAAATGATAATTATGATAATAACAATATACTGGATGCTTGTCCTGATTCTCATCGTGGGAAAGAAGCCAGACAAATGGGAATTATCTCCGGTCTCATTGTTGGCGCAGCATTGTTATTACTTGTGCTTGGATTGATACATTTTCAGCAAAGACACCATCAAAATCAACTTGACCTGATGGAAGAAAAGGATAACTCTTCTTGGACACTTAAATCTTTTCAGAATTTAAGCTTCTCTGCAGAAGATGTTCACGAAGCATCATTAGATGAAGAGAATATCATAGGCAGGGGTGGATCGGGCAAGGTGTATTGTGTCACGTTGCAGAACAATGAGACTGTAGCAGTAAAGCGAATGTTGACAAAGAACATCAACAGCAATAAGCAAAATGGATTAGATAGATTGATAAAGGCAGAAGTGGATATTTTGGCAACAGTTCGGCATAAAAATATAGTGAAGCTTTATTGTCATTTGTCAAATGGTAATTCAAATCTACTGGTATATGAAAACATGCCAAACGGAAACTTATTTGATGCTTTGCATGGAAATAATGAAGAGAAGAAATTAAAGAGAAGATGTATGGATTTGGATTGGCCAACACGGTACAAGATTGCATTGGGAGCAGCTCATGGATTAGCATATCTTCATCATGATTGCTTGCCTGAAATTGTTCACAGAGATGTAAAATCTACCAATATTTTGCTGGATAAATTTTATGAGGCAAAGATTGCCGATTTTGGGATTGCCAAATATCTTCATGCTTGTGGAGGAAGGGATTCTACCGTAGCTTTTGCAGGCACCCATGGCTACATTGCTCCTGGTATGTTCAACTTAGTACCCTGCTCCCCTAGTTTGCACCCTTGCCATCGAAATGGCAGTCCTTTCTCAAGGATTTCATAGATTTTGCAGTTATAGATTCTAGCCTTTTTCAAAATCCATTTATACTTTTGTGTAAATATTTGTTGTAAATGGTTCAGTACTTACATCCGTTTTTGCTATGCAGAATATGCATACTCTTTGAACATTACAGAAAAGAGTGATGTTTATAGTTTTGGTGTGTTATTGTTGGAGCTTGTTACTGGCAAGCAACCAATTGAACCAGGTTTTGGTGAGAGCAAAGATATTGTTTACTGGGTTTCACAGAAGATATGTTCCCAGAAAGATGCTTTTGAAGTTCTCGACTCAAATATTTGCAAGTCTTTTCAGGAAGAAATGATCAAAGTCCTGAAAATAGCACTGCATTGTACTTACAACCTACCGGCACTTCGGCCAACAATGAGAGAAGTTGTACGGATGTTGCTGGATGCTGATCCTTGCGTTATCAATTTCAGGTCAATCCAGACTGGGGATGATCCACGGGACACAAACATTGCTGTTGACCCTCCTGTGAAACCAAAATATCGGGGTAAATATTGAAGAAATTACTTCCATGCAGCTCCGTCTCATCTTCCTGACTAATTTAGATCGAGAAAAGATTTGTGCTTGCCGAAGGTGTAATGATAAGAAACATTTGCAGATAGAGCAAGAAGATTCCTTCTATCTGAAGCATATTACAGGTCATTTAAAAATTTACCATATCTTTGTTGTTTTTGACATCAATCTTCAACACGAAAGTGGTGTTGCATTTTGCTGGTTTTAGCAATACCTTGCCCTGCAGCTTTAGCCATTCACAGTACTTTAAGTATCTCTAAGGCTTGAAAGGAAAGATAAAGTCAATATTGTCCATATATACAAATGTCTTCAGTAAGTTTGTCCTATTTTTCATAGTTTTTTAATCATCCTTCTGATCAAGGTTTATGATGTTATCCCTTACAAAATAATAGGTCCTAAGGCTTTTACATTGGTCTATGTTAATAATAGAATGCACCAAGGATAGAGGAGCTGGCATTTGCCCACCCTATCATATCTTGTCAGGATCAACACCAAGGTACCTGAACCAGCTATTTGGCTGGACAAAGATCTTGTATATTAATAAAAGTTGATATTGAGCTTTGAAGTGTTCCTCTGGAAAATAGCATTATGGCTTATTACTTATGGAATTAGCGGGGCATGTTTCTTGTTTTTCCATGACTCATTTCCAGAGCTTTTCAACTCTAATGGCACCCTTGTATGCCCTTTGCATTAGCATTTTTTTACTATCCTCTCCTCGCGAACTATATTTTTTTCCTTCTTTGGACCACACAGGTGTCTATAATTGGTAGTTACAGAATTTTTTTAGTCTTCTTACATTCGGAAGAAATGTTTTTTTCTGGATGACATGATGCTATAGAGGAATACATGATAACTAAGTGACTTGGAATAAGAATACATTCGAGGTTTCTTCAAATGGTATTTGAATTTTTTTCATGCCAACAGTAAATAGAGTTAATTGTGCCTACAGAAAATCGTTGTTTATTTTTGCAAAACACTGATATTGGTCCTACTTCACAAATTTTATTCCTTTTCTATTCAGTTAAACTGAAACATGGTTGGTCATAGTTTCTTTCCATATCTTGGATGTGTGCTACACTTATTTGAATGATTGAAAAAGAAGAAATAATTTATGATTGTTGTTTGTGCTAATTTATTTAGTGATTTTCTTCATTCCATATTTCACTAGGTTGAATTATTGTTTCTTTGAACATACCATTTTATGTGAGGCTCATTGCATTGGTGTGGTACCTTGTGAAATATATTGATGTAATTTTTATTATTTTTAAGACTTATTTTCAATCTTCCCTACTCATGAAATGGCATGCTTTGATCATCCAGAGAGAGCTGTTGGCAAAGCTTTTTGCACATTGTATGTGTTTGAGTTGTACATTGAAGTTGTTTCTTTGGATACTTGCATGGTGTGGCAGGGAACAATGTAAACAGAAACTGGAAATCCCAGGATTAGAGCTATTGGAAAACACCCATATCTTTGTTTAGCATCTATGTTATTTACATATAATCATTGTGATACATTAAAAATAACTATTTTCACCTTCAATATATGATTATTTTGTAGTTCTGCATTTGTATCTTTCTACAATTTCTTATGCACAAGTGGTTGTATCAGAGCTAGTTGTTCTTTGAGTTGAATCAAGCGGCATTGAAGAAATTGCTTGCCCTTTATTTTCTTTAAAAGAAGTTAAGGAAGCGGTATGAGTTCCATAAGGTGCCTAGTGAAGTTTTCTTGGTGATCTAGATGGTAAAGGCATTCAAGACACAGAACTGGTATTCAATGGGAGTTGTGTAAGAAATGAGAACCCCATGGAAATGGAAATGGTAGAAATCAAGCTAACTGGGGAAGTGGTTTCATGGAAATAATTATGATAATGGGAGTTGTACGGTTGAGTGATAAGAAACCCCCTAAGAGAAATCTAAGTGAGTTGGGGAGTGGCTTTATCAAAAGAATTATGGCATCTTGAAGATCATAATGGATTGTGTAGAAATTATGTTGTAGATTTGCTACTGCTTATGAAGTTTTAATCAAAATCACAAGACACAAATCTACTCTACTGCTCCGCGGAAAGTAATTCACAATCTAGAACAATAATTTCAGACATGCAATAAGAAATAACACACATGCAACAAGTATTTTTATGTGGGGAAGATAATTTGCTAGAAACCCCAATGCCTCTTGCATTAATCAAATCAATAGAGATGTATCACAATTTCTTTTCTTAACTGAGCTCACCTTGCAAGTGCACAACCTATCTCTCTGCTCACTGAAGGCCTCTGATCTAGAATTAGTCAATTTTTTCCTTGTCTTGAGTTCCTATTTCCTAGCATTGTTCTTTGAGGAATTAGGCCCCTATTATTTAGGAAATTCCTCAAATTGAATTGTGCAATTCGTTAGGCTAATCATCTGACTGCATGTAACACCTGTACACTCAAGACTAGTCTACAATTAATGTTCCACTGCCTTGGAATCTCCACTTGACATGGAGAACTCAAATTCTCTGCATGCACTAGCTATTTTGGGTTGATTGATCAATTAACTTGATGATCACTAAATTTGATTGAAGTCCCATTGCACAACTTGACCCTCCACTAGTTCCTCCAACAGTTGGAACTAGTTTAACTGAAAACAACCTTAGATAATTGACCTTGATTGCTACTAATTAGCAATCACACATGATTAAATGAACTCTAACTCCTCCAACTCGAATTTACTAAGTAAACTAAGTGACACAAACCATGTCACATGAGTTAACATCATCCAAGTTGTTTGTTGATGTGGAAATTCGATTTTTTATCAATTTAAGCAAGGTGAAATCAAATTGAGAATTTATTGTTGCATTTTTCAACACTCCCTCTCGGCAAGAAATAGATTATCAACCATCTCTATTGTGCACCTGTGGAGCTCGAACTTCCCTCTTGACAAGGCCTTTGTCAAAATGTCAGCATCTTGTTCTTCTGTCAGAATTTACTACAACAACATTATCTACCTCTACACAAAATCCCGTAAATGGTCATACCAAATATCTATATGCTTGGATTGATCGTGAAAAATAGGATTCTCAAAGAGTTTGATGCAACTTTGATTATCACAGTAGATCACAGCTGGATCCATCATCTGACCAAACAATTCAACAAGTATCTTTCTCATCCAGATTGCCTCACATGTTGCTTGTCTAGTAGCCATGTATTTTTTTTCTACTGAGTTGAGCGCCACAGATCCTTGCTTCCTGCTATACCAAGAAATTGTTGTGTACCCAACACTAAAAATTCCACTTGATGTACTCTTTTGGTCTGATGGACTCCCTGCCCAATCTGCATCTCTAAAGACATGCAACTTCATTTCATATCTTTCTATACCATTGTCAAAACTCGGTAGTGTCTCTGAGGTACTGTTGAACATGCTTAGCTACCCTCCAAAAAAATTTGGTTGGCCTAACCATAGCTTGCTTCAATTGGTTGACTGCATAGCAAATATATAGCCGTGTGTTCACAAGGTACATGAGTGAACCCACCAATTTCCAGTAACCAGTATCATCCACTTCCTCACCTGAAGTGGCATTTCCTTTCCTCCAGTTGGTCGCTAGAGGTGTCTCCATGGGTTTACATTGTAGATTTACAGAAATTATGCTGTAGATTTGCAACTGCTCATGAAATTTTAATCAAAATCACAAGACACAAACCTACTCTACTGCTCTACGGAAAGTAATTCACAATCTAGAACAAAAATTTCAAACATGCAATAAGAAATAATACACATGCAACAAATATTTTTATCTAGGGAAAACAATCTGCTAAAAGCCCCAATGCCTCTTGCATTAATCAAATGAATAGAGATGTATTACAATTTCTTTTCTCAATTGAGCTCACCCTACAAGTGCACAACCTATCTCTCTACTCACTGAAGGCCTCTAACTTAGATTTTGTCAATTCCTGCCTTGGCTTGAGTTCCTATTTCCTTGCGTTGTTCCTTGAGGAATTAGGTCCCTATTATTTAGGAAATTCCTCAAGTTGAATTGTGCAAATCTTTAGGCTAAACATCCGACTGCATGCAACACTTGTACACTCAAGACTAGTTTATAACTAGTGTTAAACTTCCTTGGAATCTCCCCCTCGCTTGGGGAACTAGAATTCTCTGCATACATTAAATATTTTGGGTTGATTGATCAATTGAATGGATGAATATCACTGAGTTTGATTGAAGTCTCAGTGCACAACTTGACCCTCCACTAGTTCTTCCAACAGTTGGAACTAGTTTAACTGGAAACAACCTTAGATAACTGACCTTGATTTCTACAAATTAGCAATCACACATGCTTAATTGAACTCAAACCCTTCCAAATTGAATTTACTGAGTAAAATGGGTGAAACATCATCTAAATTGTCTGTTAATGTAAAAATTCAAATTTTTCTTAATTTAATCAAGGAAAAATTAAATTAAGAATTACTTGTTACATTTTTCAATAGATATATAGCTATTGGTGAAAAACCACATGGTTGATTATTACAATCTAAAAAGACTCAACACTTGTGCAACTATTAAAAGGAAAAAAGAAAAGGTAAGAGGGATAGGCTGATTTATTTCTTATAACCTTCATTATTTTCTATTACACTCTGTGCATTGTGCGTAAATCAATAAATGAAATGTGGAAAGATATTGCTGAGCAGTGGTTAGTCAAAATTTCTTCCAGCATTATCACAACCATGCTATGATGTCGAGGGAGTTTCCCATTGAGACCACATGATGACGTTGGTCAAGTAGTTTCCTTCTACGGGTGAATATCCAAAAGAAATAACATGTTGGCATCATATTTGATAACAGTTCCAATCAAGGGAAACCTTGGTGGTATCTCTAGAAAATGTAGTCAATTTTCTACACATCAACATGGTGATAGGAAACACAAGTGGATGTCCCTAAAAGAATTGACACGAGGGTTATGGTGGTCCTCTACTTTTGGGCTGGCAAAACCAACAATTGGCTCTATAAGGAGATGATCTGATATCATCTCATATATATATAAAAGATGATATTAATTATGTAAAATTCAGGAAGTGTCATTGTATCATGAGAGATGTTGTAATAAAACATTACAGGTTAAATTTAAAATTAAATTTAAAAATAAAATAAATTATTAATTAAACAATAATAACAACACATAAATTTAAATATATATATATATATAAAAGTATTAATACTTATTCTAAAAATCAGAATAATTAGTGATAATCTATATATATATATATATATATATATATATAAAATAAAAAATGTTATATGTATAGATATATACATGAAGATTTAATAAAATTAAAAATAAGAATATTTAGATACATATTAAAAAAAATGAATATATATACAAAATATAAATAGAAATTATATATATATATATATATATATATATATATATATATATATATATATATATATATATATATATCAAGCTTTTTCTATCATACTAGTTATATAGTTGTTTTTATTAAAAACCTTCATAATATATAAATAAAGATACATATGCACATGCTTGTTTAGTTTTTAATGATATATATATATATATATATATATATATATATATATATACGCTAAGCCTATCACTTTATTGGAAAATGTTATGTGCATATATATGTAGTTATATGTAGTATGACGGTTTTAATAAAACTAGTAAATGTTCATTTTAAGCTCTTGCGAAGAGGGATACAAAACTTGAGAACACGTTTGCACCTAGAGAGCTTTGATCCATCTCAACACTTCTGAGCTTAAGATGGATCTATGTTGGTTCTTTGTATGTATGTATGCATGCTACTTGTCAACTCCTTGCTTAGTAGAAAAAGAATTCCACATCCTTTTTATTTTGAATCACACACCAATAAAATGTTTTAACCATAAGAGAATTTTATTTTTAGTTATTTTATATAATATATACATAGCTTACATTTAAATGTTTTAACCATAAGAGAATTTTATTTTTAGTTATTTTATATAATATATACATAATTTACATTTAAATATCTTTAAATAGAATTCTCCTCTTATATTGGAAATTAGAAACCATGTATTTATACAATAGGAATTCTCTCTCTACAAATATATTGATTTTTTTTTGTTATTAATATTATTGTAAAATAATACATGTCAACCCCATACTATCTCCTTCATACCCTGAATTAGAAACCACTTATCAATAGCATAAGAAATCTCCCTCTTCCTTTGAAGTTGGCATTGCAACATTTAATTTATTGTGATCATTAAAATCTTTTTTTCACTCTTCATATATGTAAGTATGAATTTGACATTAAAATATTAGTTAACACAGATGTTCAAATATTGTATTCAAAGTACATATTGAAATATAGAAGAATTACATAGCTAAATTATACTACAAAAATAAAAGTATAAGAATTATTTTTACATTGGATCTTTTTATCTCTCTATGTAAAGTTTAAAAATTATGTTAGTTAATATGGAAATTGAAATATTACTACAAAAGTAAAGAAATTTTTTACATTCAAATTTTTTACCTTTCTACTATATATAAAGTTGAAATAACTTATGTTACTTAATATGAAAAATGAAATATTTTAGCATATTTTTTTGTTATTAATATATATATTTTTAAATATCCGATGTCAATTCTATGTTGAGCATGGAATAAATTTCACTTCTCTTTCATAGTGAGTTGTAATATCAATATTATTTTAGATCTCATGTGTAATCTAGATGTTGAGTAGTGAAAGAGTTACACATCTCCCTCATAATTAAAGGTAAAAAAAATAAAAATTATATTATCAATTATTTAGCTCTCTCTATATAAAATTGATGTCATTATGTTATTTACTAGTGCATCCAGATAAATTTTGGCTAGTATGCCAATAAGCATCTATCCACAATAAACATCAAAACACTTACTTCATCATATATATCAAGTTTCTAAAATTAGAAAATCATAAAAATTACCCAAATTATAACTTTATTCAAAAGAAATATTATTATTGATAAAAATAATTAATATATGAATTAAATATATATACATTTAAAAAAAATTATGTAACAAGATTCTTAATCACAAAGATTAATCTTCAATTTATCATGAAGATTCTTAATTTGTAAATAGGCTTTATTATAATACTCTGGGCCAATAACATGACTTATCAATACCACATGCCCAAAAATTATATTTGTTCACATGACATTTTTTTTAATTAACCAGTTTAGTTAAAAGGAAACAAATGCATAATCACTTTGGAAATAGATCTAAGCCTTTGATTTATATGTACTACTTAGAATATTTTATGGAGATTAAATTTCTACCATCTAAGTCTTAATAATTATTGATAATTAAATTAAAATTGGAAGCCATATTCCAAAATAGACATAACAACATAACTATGGATATTGAAGTGGAGTTTTTGTTTATGGTGGATATTGAATTTTTTTTGTTATTAATATTTTTTAATTTTTTAATGGAATTATTATTTTAATTTTTTAATGTAACATTATATGACAACACCTCTCCCATTAAGAGACTATAGAGAGCCTTTTGGTAAAAAGAATGATATTAACAAAATGAATTTAATTGATTTATTATTTTCAATACATTTTATTTTCTATTATGTTTTTATTTGAGCCTACATTGTATTTTATTATTATTATTTATTTATTAAGCTTTAAATTGCAAACACTACATTTCTATAGAGCTTATGGGAAAATTAAAAATAAGAATATTTTTCTATATAAAAATGTGAAATTAATATAAATATAAATACTATTATAAAAAAGCAACTTTAATTAATCTTAACTCCAAATTTACTAAAAAAAAATAAAATCTCTCTATGTATAAACCATTGAAAAAAAATTACATAATAAACTTTACCTTTCTCAAAACTTGATAAATTCAAAGTTAAATTAAATCTACACTAATTTATAATCTAGATAATAAGAAAAAAAACTTATACATCTAAAAATATAACAAATAATGATAAAAGTTCTATATTCAACCATAAATAAAGTAAATAGTAAAAAAAGTCGATTTTTGAAGATCATTTAAATTTTTAAATTGAAAATATTTTAATTAAGGTTTATACATTACTTTTTGCTTTCCAATATTAATAAGCTATTTCTCCAATATTATATGTTTTCCATTTTTTTATATTTACATTGCGGTGCGTGCTCTTGGTTTCAATACATTGTATGCATTTTAATATTATTAAAAGGTATAATGAATATAATGTTTTCAATTGCAAATACTAATCAAGGAAAGAAATATACATGAATAAAGTGGTGGACTTGTACTTAAAGTTGAGAACCTCTTTCCTAACATGGTAATACATTTATATTATTTTTAAAGTTATTTAAAAGAAGGAATTGAAACAATTTTTTTAATCATTTCTTAAATCACCTTATATAGTAATTTTGCATCTTATTATTACTCAATTTTTTATTTTATTTTTAAAGGTGCTATAGGGTTGTTGAAAGTAATGAGAATACTAGAATATTGTTAGGCATATTTCACACATAGCATGCTAGACTAATTATTTGATATGGGGATCCATTAATGTAATGTAAACGCTAATTTGCATTTTAAAAAAAAAATAATTAAAATTGTAAACATAATTATGTATCATTAAATAACTTTATTATATTGATATAAGAAAAACACCATGTGTACATGGAAATTTTTGCAAGAAAAACTCACAATTTTTTTTATATTTTTCAGTTTATGATTACATAGTTTTACGGGCACCAACTTAATGCAAGTACCAACTCTCAAAATAATTTTGCAGGCACCAACTCCCAAACATGTGCAAGCAGTGAATTGTTGTAGGGTACAACTTGATTGAGGCACCAACCTCTGAAATATGAAAGCACCAACTTGTAGTGGGCTTCAACATGATTGAGGCACCAACCTATGAAATATGTTGAACCACTTTTCACAATCTTTGAAATTGGATCCACGAGCTCAAAACACGATCAATTTAACCTGTTCTTCAATCATCAATCTTCATTGTCTTCTTCATCTCAAAAATTTGTTCATGAGTTCCAAAGCATATTGACAAACTCCATGAAATCTTGTTCTTGAAAATATATCTTCATGACCATGGTAGTGCTCCCCTTTCAACACATAAAAGATTCTAACCAAATATCCCTTTTTAAAATTCAATTTGGCCCTAAAAATAACCCATAAAAACATAATAACAAATAATTGTCTTGTATAATACACCTTTCTGCTCTGCTTCTTACAAAATGCACCTTTCAGCTGCGTGTTCTACAAAATACACACCTTTTGTTACTTTTTTGACAATAGACACTTCTCATAGAAAAATATAATTTTTTCCTATCGAATGAACTTGAACCCTAGTCCTCTCATGGTGTAACAACACACTTCAGGTTGAGTATGTGTTATATTCTTTGCATGACTACTCGCATACGTGGGGGGGTCACAGGGGGGGGCGATACCCCCCTTATTCGTTGCGCCGGGCGCAACGAGGGGTTCACAGGGGGGCTGTCAACCCCATATCCAGGAGTTCGCATGTGGCGGGTAGCACCCTGTGCGGGGTCTGGGGTAGTGGCTCGGGAAATTTTTTTGGACCCTATTTTAGGTGGGCAGACCTGCCTATGGTTTGTGCACGGGTTTGCACATGGTTTTGGGGCATGATGGTTTTTGGCCCCTGCTATTTTGTAGATCCGGTCAAGGTAACTACGGTTATGTTTTAATCCAGGTTTAATGGATTGGGGTTTATGAATGCTTCGGCATGTAAATATGTGTTGTAAAATTAAAAGGAATGTAATGAAAAATCAAGCTGGTAGTCATAATTTGGGATCCAGGGGAAAAATATATGTGTATATCCGTTTTATGTTTATGCTCTCGCTATTGTTTATCTTATGTTTTTAAGAATTCGTTTGCAGATAATTTCTGTATAGGGTTAAAACCTACACTTCACCAATTGCATCGTCGTAACTGTACTCGTTCAAACCTCAAAATTGATATTCATGTCATAGCTTTGGCACTGATTGGATCACATAAACAAGGGCATAATCGTACTCACGTACCTCATAGAACCAAGCCATACTATTTGTTTCAATCATAGTGAAGTGATACTCATTACACCAGCCATTCCTTAGAGAGCCTCAGAGAGCTTGGTCATAAAATTATTTTAGAGAGCCAGGTCATGCACATTTTCACCAATCATTCCTTGGTGAGTCAAGTCTATCATGCCATTTATACCTCAATGTTATGAAATCAACTCCAAAAATAGAAGAAAAGAGAGATCAACACCTTAGAAATCAACCACTTTGAGGGGGCAACCTCCAATACATTACATAAATGAGAAATTCTTGGATGATACAAATGACCAAAACCTCCTTCTATATATAGAAGTCCATGGGCCCACAATATAATCCTAGCTGACCTAAAAATAACAATGTAAGGGCACAATAATAACAATATTGGGGTTACAGGGGTACAACAACAACAATAAGGGGGCTACACTAATAACAATAAGGGACTAAACTAGTAATATAGGGACTTAACATGCCCCTCTCCTTCAAAAAAGTGTTGTCCTCAATGCTTGAGTAGCTCTAGGTGCTTCCATATAAAATTCTCATCCTCCCATGTAGAATCTTAAGTGGGTAAGTTCTTCCACTTGATGAGATACTCTAAAATTGATCGATTTCGTAGCTGTTGAGTTCTTGTTTTTGTGACCACTTCAGGTTCCAATATGATTTTCCCTTCCTCATCAAGTTCTGGCAATATTGTTTGAACTGGAATATTTTCACCTATAACCTTCTTTAAGCATGAAACATGGAAAACTGGATGCACTCGTGAAGAAGCAAGAAGCTCCAATTTGTATGCCATAGTACCAATCTTTTGCAACACCTTGTAAGGACCATATTAATTTGGCAATAATTTATTATCCTTCTTAGCTTGCTTGAGGGACATTTGTTTGTATGGTTGTAGCCGTAAAAATACCCAGTCTCCTACATCAAAACTTCTCTCGCTGCGATGTTGATCTGCCTGTTGTTTCATTCGATTTTGTGCCAAATTCAGGTTGTCCTTTAAGAGTTGGAGAACTTCTTGTTGATTCTCGATGTGATCTTCCACTGCTTGAACCTTCGAATTTTCTCTTAAATATGATGTGATGGATGGTGGATGATATCCATAAAGTGCCATAAATGGGTCATTTTTGCTGCAGTATGGAAGGAAGTGTTATACCACCATTCAGCAAGAGGTAACCACTTGACCCATTGTGTTTGTTTATCAGATACAAAACAACGAAGATATATTTCCAAACATTTATTTACTATCTCAGTTTGACCATCAGATTGAGGATGATAAGATGAGCTATGAGCTAATTGAGTACCCAAACAAGAAAATAACACCGTCCAAAAATTTCTAGTAAAAATGGGATCTCTGTCGCTCACAATAACCCTTGGGCTTCCATGTAGCTTTTGAATTCTGTCCATAAATGTAGTAGCAACTGTACTTGCTTTAAATGGATGAGATGATGCACAAAAGTGTGCATACTTGGTAAGTCTATCAACTACCACCATGATGACACTCTTTCCTTTGAACTTAGGAAAACCTATGATAAAATCCATTGAAATCTCCTCCCAACGTTGACTTGGAATGGATAAAGGTTGTAGAAGTCCCGGGGTCTTAATTGTCTCAACTTTATTCTGCTGGAAAACCAAACATTCCGGCACAAACTTTTGAATATCAGATTTAAGGCCATCCCAAAAAAATTCTTTCTTCACCCTGTGGTAAGTTTTTAAAAATCCCGAGTGTCCTCCTAAAGGAGAAGTGTGCAATTCCAAAAGAGTCTTTTGTTTTAGTTGGGAATTCTTACAAAGATATAAGCGATCTTTGTACCATAAGGAATCATTTTTCCAACTAAATGTATCAGATGTACTAGGATCTTGCTGCAACTTTTGAATTAGTGTCCATACATCTTTGTCCTTCTTCCATTCATCTCTTGCTTCGATTATCCAATCTGGTTGGATAATAGAAATGGCACAAAGCAATGCTTCCACCTCTTCATTCTTTCTTGAGAGTGCATCTGCAACAACATTAAGCTTTCCTTTTTTGTAGATTATTTAAAAGTCATAACCCAACATCTTTGTGACCCATTTTTGCTGCTCTTCTGATGATAGTCTTTATTCCAAAAAGTTTTTAAGGCTATCATGATCAGTTTTTACCTTGAAGTGTCTTCCCATTAGGTAAGTTCGCCATTTCTTTAGTGCATGCAGTATTGCTAACATTTCCTTCTCATAAATAGGTTTCTGTAAATACTTTCCTTTGATTGGACGACTTTCAAAAGCAATGGGTCTTTCTTCTTGCATTAAAACAACACCAATTCCATTTCCTGAGGCATCACATTCCACAATAAAGGTTTTTGTGAAGTCTGGCGTAGCTAAGACCGGTGCTAGGCACATTGCCTCTTTAAGATGTTCAAAGGCCTTAGTTGCTTCAGGAGTCCATGAAAATGCATCTTTCTTCAATAATGCTGTTAGAGGTGCTGCTATTCTCCCATAATTCTTAACAAACTTGTGATAATACCCTGTTAACCCTAGAAATCCTCGCAACTGCTTTATGGTTGTGGGGACTTTCCATTCCTTAATGGCTTTAATTTTTTTACGGTCTACCTTAATGCCCTGGTGAGATACAATTTGACCCAGATATTCCACCTCTTGTACTCCAAAGAAACATTTGGATGTTTTTGCATATAATTTTTTCTCCTGCAATAGTTTGAGCACCCTGTTAACATGTTGAACATGATACTTCCAAGACCTGCTGTAGATTAGTATATCATCAAAAAATACTAGCACAAATTTTCTAAGGAAGGGTTTGAAAATGGAATTCATCAACCCTTGAAATGTAGAAGGTGCATTGGCAAGGCCAAAAGGCATGACCAAAAATTCATAATGACCCTCATGAGTTCGAAATGCTGTTTTTGGAATATCTTCAGTCTTCATTCTAATTTGATGATATGCTGAACGAAGATCCAACTTGGTAAAATAAATTGCTCCATGTAATTCATCCAATAATTCATCAATCACAGAAATGGGAAATTTATCTTTAATGGTGAGCTTATTGAGCTCCCTATAATCCGGACACATTCGCCATGATCCATCCTTCTTGTGTACCAATACTACAGGAGCAGAGAAAGAACATTGACTAGGTTGAATTATACCCGCCTCTAACATTTCTGCAATCATACGTTCAATTTCGCTCTTTTGGAAGTAAGGATATCTATAAGGCCTGATGTTTTGAGGAACACTTCCTGGAATCAAATGAATAGCATGATCATGATCACGAATAGGTGGGAGTCCTTTGGGAGTTTCAAACACCTTGTAATGATTGTCCAAGACTTGTTGGAGATCTGCAGAAATAGATGATTTTGATGTTGGAACTTCTAGTGAGCATAATTGTGCAATTACGCCTCGCTGTTCTTTCTTTAGAAGCTTTGTCATGACATTAGAGCTTATTATCCTTCCTGGCTTCCCCGCGATACCCCGTAATTCGACTTCCTTTCCTTCTGAAAAAAATTTCAAGAAAAGTTCTTGAAAATTAAAAGCTACCGTCCCCAAAGATTGTAACCATTGTACTCCTAGTACAACATCAACACCTCCCATAGGAATGGAAAGAATTGGAATATTAAATACATATTCCCCCATGGTTAGCTTGATATTATGGCATTTTCCAGAGAAATTTATAGTTCCTCCATTTGCAACCATCACTTGACATTCTGGTGCTGGGTATAGGAAACAATTCAATTTCTTGGCTACCTTACAATGAATAAAATTATGGGTACTACCTGAATCAATCAACACTATTACCTTTTTCTTCTTGATATGTCCTTCTATATTGAGAGTTTGAGGAGTGGTAATTTCTACCAATGCATTACACGATATGGTCAGACTCATTTCTTCCTCTTCTTGGGTTGGTTCCTGGTGTATATCCTCTTCTTGTTCATTTTCTTCTTCCTCTTTACAATCTATGTAAAATAATTTCTTCTCAGCACACTTATGACATTTAGTGTATTTTCTATCACAACTGTAGCAAAGCCCTTTTGCTCTTTTTTCTTCCAATTGTTGTGGTGTCAACTTTGTAGGTTGTGGAAATCTAGGCGTAACAACACTTCCTTCTTTATAGAATTGAGTGGTAGGCTTCCTTGTCGCCATAATTTTACATTCAACTTTTCTTGCCAACCTGAATACCTTCTCCAATGAATCAGGTTCCAAAACGCGAACTTCATGTTGGATGTTATCCTTTAAAGTGCCTAGGAAGAGATCAATCCTGTGTTCCTCTGTAAGATCAGTTACCTTTATATTCAATTTTTGGAAGTCCTCAATGTGCTGCCCCACTAAACCCTTTTGTTTGAGATTTATCAATTGGGTAAAGAAGGTGTTGCTCTTTGTATCCTCATAATGTGCTATCATTTCCTCCGTAAAAATTGACCAAGTGACAATTTTTTTACGAGAGAAAAGCCATTGATACCATACAAATGTATTTTGTTCTAAATGTAAAGTTGCAATGCATACCTTTTGTGTGTTTTGCACATTATTGAGATCAAAATATTGCTCCATCTGTAGTAACCATGTTACGGGATCCTTGCCATCAAACTTCCTCATATCCATCTTTGGAATAAGGCGGTTCTTCCATCCAACATTAGAGTTTATGAAATCAAGATTAACATTTATTTTTTTCTCATCATGAGTTTCCTCTACTATCTTTTCGCCATTAGGAAACATTTCTTGTATCAAATTTTCCAAACCTTCGATGTCTACTTTTAGATTGTTCTTCATGTTTTCCATGTTGTCTTTCCTTTTTTCATCGATCTTAGCTTCCATGTCATCCATCTTAGCTTCCATGCCATCCATCTTATCTTCCATGCCCACTTCCATGCCATTCATCTTAGCTTCCACACCTTTCTTCAAACCATCCATCTTAGTTTCCACACCTTTCTTGAAAACTTACATTTCATTTTTTTGTTGCTCTTTGCGAACACGAAATTTGGTGCATTTTCTCTTGTAATTTTGATATCTCATGTTGTGTTTCTTCGTCCTCATGAGTCATAGTAGAGCCTTCTGAAGGCTTAATGGGTGTTGAATTCTTTTTAGGGGGGCATTTTAGAACCCAATACTGATACCTATTCTTCAATATGCCCTTGGAATAAATTCAAACTAATTTTTTTTTCAAACGAGACTTAAGTAATTCAAAAAAAATACACACCTTTTTCTTACTTTTGAGGAGCTCGATATTGAAATTGAATTATATCTGTGATTTCAGATCTTCAATATCTAGAATTTGGCCCTGAAGTAGCCCTCTGAATCTTCTTTTCAATGCCATAGGTATGACCTGATTTGGATTTTGCAAGAAAAATTTATGCCCAATCTCCCACGATAACCTAATTATGGACTAGTTTAGTAGAGCGAACGTGTATGACTTGCCATGTGTCATTTTTTCCTCCTTCGGCTCTGAAATTAATATAACAAAAAATACAGTCCATGTACTTACGACCAAATTTTATAGAATACCAATCCGACGCTCAGAGAGAGAGTTATGATGTTTTTCCCACAGTCACCTCTTTGAGATGAAATTCCGGAGCCTGAAATTATTCTAACGTCCACAAATCATATCTCCAAAACTATTGCGAACCAAGATCTGAAACTTTTACAGGAGGTTCCTTAGGATTTCAGCTTGGCACTACAAGAATTTCAGCTTCTGAAACTTCGTATATGAAAATTTATAGTGAAAATTCTATGATGACCTGTTTTAGTTGAAATTCGGGAGCCTGAAAAAACCCTAACTTCCCCATATCATATCTCTGAAAATATTGCGAACCAAGATCTGAAATTTTTACAAGAGGTTCCTCAGGATTTTGGCTTCGCACTGTACATATTTCAGCTTCTTAACCTTCGTAGAAAAAAAGTTATTGTGAAAATCCCATGATGACCTGTTTGGAGCAGCAAAACCATAGAATCCAAAGCTCTGATACCAAATGTTATGAAACGATCTCCAAAAATAGAAGAAAAGAGAGATCAACGCCTTAGAAATCAGCCACTTCGAGGGGGAAACCTCCAATACATTACATAAATGAGCAATTCTTGGATGATACGAATGACCAAAACCTCCTTCTATACATAGGAGTCCATGGGCCCACAATATAATCCTAGCCAACCTAAAAATAACAATGTAAGGGCACAATAATAACAATATTGGGGTTACAGGGGTACAACAATAAAAATAAGGGGGATACACTAATAACAATAAGGGACTAAACTAGTAATATAGGGATCTAATACTCAGTGAGCCAAAACAGATACATTGCGCCAATCATTCCTTGGAGAGCCATGTCATGAATATTTGAGCCAATAAAACCTCATAGAGCCAGGTCATGCACATTTGCACCAATCATTCCTTGGTGAACTAGGTCATATAATTATAGTTACAACTTGGTGAGCCAAGTCACCTACATTTTGTTAATCATTCGTCAAAGAGCCAAGTCATGAAAATTTGTGGCAATCAAACCTCGGAGATCCAAGTCACATACATTGCACCCATCATGCCTCTCGGTGAGCTAGGTCATGAACATTTGCACTAATCAAACCTTTGAGACCTAGGTCACATAAATTGTGCCCATCATACCTCTTAGTGAGCTAGGTCATGAACATTTGCACCAATCAAAACTTAGAGAGCCAGGTACGTTGCGCAAATAATTACTCTCAGTGAGCCATGTCATATATATTGCGTTAACCAAATCAAATGTGAAATCAGAGCCATATTATAGGGAGTCATAAAAAAAATTCACTAATTATACCAAGAGGAGCCAATTCATATACATAATCCCTGCCAGATCAAACATACAATGAGAGCCATACCATAGGGAATCATAAAAAAATTGCTCCAACCATACCATGAAGAGATAGGTCATATACATTGCACCAAGCCAGATCAAACAAAATATTGATCAAACATTCACAATAGAGAGCCACATCAAAACTATTCTTGAACCCACGATATCCAAGAGGCCAGGATTACACCACATTTCTCAGATCACGAAGGGAGACCCTTTTCTCTTTATACCATGTTGGTCCAAGTTCATTTTACCTCAAGCCATACACCCATGTATATATACTTGTGAAAGGGTTATTTTTTGCATGGGGCCAACCTTCAAGAACCTTCATGGGACCACACCATGTAACCTAATCCTAGGGGCCCATCATCAACCTAATGTTGAAGTTAGCATGACATCACAACCACCATGTGGTATTCTCTGAGTGGTGCCATGTATCACCAAAATTTCACCCTATTGTCCAACCAAAAACACCATTTCAACATGCCACGTGGCACCTTGTCATGTTTCTATGTCTTCACATACTACTATGTCATCATATCCAAGTCATTGTCCTCAAACCAATATCATGATACCATGTCTCACTAGACTACCATTTGTCCAATCTAGATTTTCCACCTAAGCATCCACGTCAGAGGGGCCACATCACAATCACCTATGCTGGGGGTTCTGCATGGCATCCAAACATGGGCTCCAACTGACACCTTCCACATGTCAGGATTACATTGATCTAACATGGGGGTGTGGACTCCATTAAAATCCACACAAATTATCAACCCATCCATCATTCATAAAATTTATGATGGAAAAATCTCCCCTAAGATGCACGAACTTTAATCAAGTTAACCAATGTGCAAGTTCACATGCCATTGAACATTGGTTTTCTTGAAAGTCATGGATCTGAACCAAAGATGCTTGAAATTTAACAACTTTGATGTTTTCTCGGGGTGGGAGGCAACTCAATTGGCTAATCTAAGAAATGTGAAATTGTTGAATCTCGTAAGACTCGGGTTCAAATCCCCCCTATTATGACCCAATCTACAGGGAGGAGGACATATCGTATCCCCCAGAGGTTTACTGGTAGTTACGTGTCAGGAAGGTTTTTGGGTTCCTCTGGGTTACAAAAAAAATAAAAAATTTGGTGTTTTTTCCCTTTTTTCCACCATCACCTTCAAACTGTCTTATATTCTCATCTGGAAAGAGTTTAACCAAGTTTGATATTGATCCAAATCTTAGGCCCCCCCAAGACCTGAGTAATTTCTACACCAAGAAGAGAACAAAAGTAAACCAAACTAGAAAATAAATCAGGAACTAACTTTTATTAGATCAGATAATGATGGTTGCCACTACATTGTGCTGGAAAATTTGCCCTCTTACAAATGGAGGCTTGTTATTTATAGCCTTTTTTAGTTACATTACCATGGGTGGGAGAATACCAAGGGTGGATAATACCATGGGTGATTTATTTATAGACTTTAGTTACATTATCATGGTAAAACACCATGGGTGAATTTCCATTCAGATCATTCCTCCCCCCTTAGGAAGAAATGGTCCACATTATGTGAAGTTCCATTTGGAGAAGCCATTGTTGAAGATGAGTTGTCGATGACCAAGTTTTGTTGAAGACAAGGGATTTGTGTGATTGACCCATAACTAAGGGTTTTTGGATGACCCATTACCATGATTCACGGAGATCCAGGAATAGAGATACCCTGTAATGCTTGTGAGCCAACTATGATATTGACAATGTGTGGCTAAGGAAATGGATTTCGATGGCATGGTTTTTGAGTGGTTGACACATAACCATGATGAACGAAGATCCAAGGATAGAGATACCCTATAATGCTTGTGAAAAATTGTGATACTAATAGTGCGCATCCAAGAAATTGGACTTTGATAAAGCATAGGTTTTTGGATGACCCATATGTAGGAATTTATAGGGTAAGTTCCTTATATCAAACACCAAAGGTCACTTCTCACAAATAAATAAAAAATCAGTACACCAGTATTTGACGTGGTTAAAACCATCGAAGAGGGAAACAGTCCACGACCTGAGCCAACATGACCACTTTAGGAAATTTATTAATATAAAGAAATAAAATTTACATAAGCTTCTCTCATAAACTGTTACCGAAAAAATGCCCCTCCATACTCTTTAAATAAATATCATGGACCAATCGGGCGTTAATCCATGGATGAAGTGTCGGTAATACCGAGGAGAGAGTGAACCGTCGGATCACTACATATTGTGATCGTCAAATTATAAGTTACAAATGTACATAGTAAAGAAACACACTTTACCTAAATCTATGCTAAACCAAGTTATACTTAACTATTTCCTATGTGTCAGAATATCCTAACACCCCCCCTTAATAACAACATGGGATAGGATTGAAGGATTTAAAAAGGTGACACAAAAGTAGACTATTTCCTATGTGTCGAAATATCCTAACATCCCCCCTTAAGAACAACTTGGGATAGGATTGAAGGATTTACAAAGGTGACACAATAGGAGAAGGAAGGAGGAATTAGAGCCTATCCCCCCTTAATGATAACTTTCTTGAACCTCAAGCATAGATCGAAGTGTGGTAAACTTCACTTCTGTTAGAGATTTTGTAAAGATATCGACAACCTGATCATTGGTTGAACAATACTACACTTCAAGAACACGATCATGAATGAGATTTATGATGAAGTGTATGTGAAGCTCAATTTTTTAAATACGCTGATGCTGAACTGGATCTTTGCGTAGCTGAATGGAACTCTGATTATCACACAAAAGTGTATTTGGATGCTGCTGATGAAGGCCATATTCAGTCAGGATCTGACAAAGCCACAAGGCTTCCTTGCTAGCTTCAACTGCACCACGTTACTCTGATTGTGCTGGAGAAAGAGAGATCGCACTTTGTTTCTGACAATACCATGTAAATGGTCCTGAACCAAGAGAGAATACATAACCTACAGTAGAATTTCGATCATCAGGGTCACCAGCCCAATCAAAATCAGTGAAACCAATCAACAATGGAGATGCTCCTGCACTGTAATGAATCTTGAAATGAACTATACCTCGAATATATCTAAGTATTAATTTAGCTTCTTTATAGTGAATTTCATGAGGTTGGTGCATAAACTGAGCAACAAGACCAACGAAAAATGAAAGGTCAGGACGAGTATGGGTTAGATACAAAAGTTTACTGACAAGTTGACAATATAAGGAAGCATCAACTTCAGGGGTAGTACAAGTGACTGAAAGCTTGACTCTAGAATGAAAGGGAGAAGGGGATGGCTTACATTATTCCATGTGAAAGTGGCATAGAAGATCACATGCATACTTGGACTGAGAAAGGGTAATACCTTATTTGGATTGCAAGACTTGAAGCCCAAGGAAATAATGCAAGTGTCCTAAGTCTGCCATTTCAAACTTCATTTTGAGGCTAGAATTCTCACTACTAGTAAGGATAATATAATATACATAGAGAATAAGGATGATGAAGGACTTACCCACTTTCTTAGTGTAAACAGTGTTGTTAGAATGACACCTAGAAAAACCATTATCTAAGAGAAAGCTATCCATTTTGGCATACCCAGCTCGAGGAGCTTGTTTGAGACCATATAGAGACTTCCTAAGGTGAAAAACAAGGCTAGATTCGTTTTGGATAAAGCCATGGGGTTGTTCCATGTAGATTTATTCATGCAAATCTCCATGCAAGAAGGAAGATTTAACATCCATCTGATGGACTTCCCATTTAAAGGAGGCAACAAGGGAAAGAACAAGGGGGATAGAATTCATTTTGGCAACATGGGAGAAGGTTTTAGTATAGTCAATGCCTTCAACTTGTGAAAATCATTTAGCAACAAGACGAGATTTATGTTTATCCACTTTTCCATCTAGACCAAACTTTGTTTTGTAAACCCATTTACATCTGACAAGTTTTCTTCCCTTTGGAAGATGAACAAGATCCCAAGTAACGTTTGCCAATAAGGAATGATATTCTTCATTCATAGCTTCATCCCAATATGGATGACCTGAAGCTTCTTCAAAGGTGTCTAGATCAGGATTTTCTGGAACTTGAGCCAATAAGGAGGAGGCTCTTTCGAATTGAGAACGTGTATGACGTTGATCTGCAGGGTCACCTACAAGAGAACCTGCTACATCCCGAGTAGAGCGGACCCATCTTGGAAGTTGTGGAGCTGAAGGAATATCTTGAGGAGGTGGAGGAGGATTGTCATCCTTACTGTCATCATCTGAACTAGAAGGAATGTTGTCAAAAATAGAAGAGATAGAGAGAGGTAGCACATATGGCGAATCAGGTTGGCAGGCCAAAGGTGGCACACCCGTCAAACTAGGCTCGCAGGCCGATATATTTTCATCAAATTTCACATCTCTTCTAATGATTATATTTTTGGATTTTGGTTGAAGAAGTCTATATCTTTTGACATATTCAGAATATCCAACAAAAATGCAATTTTCACTATTAGTTTCTAAGGCTTTATGTTTCGCATCTAGAATATGGGCCCAAGCTTCACTTCCAAACACACGAAAGTGAGTTACATCTAGTTTGATTGAGCTCCAAGCTCCTTCTAGAGTTTTATTCCTTAAAACCTTAGTAGGAGTGTGATTTACAATGTAATTTGCATAGTTAATTGCTTTTGTCCAAAAATTAATACTAAGTCCTTTAGATTGAAGCATACAATTAGCCATTTATTTTAAGGTTTGATTATTCCTTTCAGCTACACCATTTTGTTGTGGAGTATATGGAACAATATATTGCAATTGAATGCCATGCTCAATGAAAAAGCTGATAAATTTTTTGTTAACATATTCTCCTCCATTGTCTGATCGTAACTTAAGAATTTGATATCCATATTGTTTCTCAACAAAGGCCTTAAAGGCCAAGAACATGTTGTTGTGCTCAACTTAGTGTTCCTAAATTGAGTTCATTAATTGTCAACCAGGGCTAGTAAACTGCTAAAGTGTGGTGCACTATATGTGCCTAGGTAGTTTTTTCTCACTACATTGTGTTTAGTGTTTTTATGATGTTTTTGGTTTTATGGTTTTATTTTTAAAAGGAAAAAAACTAAATGTTTGGAAAGAGAAGTGAATGGTTACACCAAAACAGAGAAAAACCTTTTCTAAACTTGTGTATGGAACTAAAGAACAGAAAATGCAAAGCTTGATAATGACTCCTAAATCACAACATGAACTCAATAACTCAGAGCATGAACTTATCCAATTTATTCATTAGAGATATGTTGGAATAGCTTGAAAAGAGGACAAGTTTAGTGCAAATGAGGTTTTCCTAAATAAACAATTATCTTACAATATTACAAAGAATCTCATCCATGGCTAGAAGTTTATTGGAACACAATTTGGAAAAGATTACTTGTAGCACAATAAGATTTCTACTCTAAATTAACTTGCAATACTAAGATTAATCCATTCTGCAACTTCAAATTATCACTACTAAGCCTTGTTCAAAAGTTAAAGATTTGAATAATTTTGGGAAAAAGGCTTATTTATGAAATTGCAAAAGTCTGCAGAACAATCAGGGCCTTAAACTGATATCACTAATTCTTGTTCCTATAAAGATGTATAAATAGAAATTCAAAACAAGATTAATTTGTAAATAATGAAGGCCATGAAACCTAATTTTGATAGCTTACAATGCAATGGGTGACACTGAACTAGAATGCAACTGATCAAACTTAAAACACAGTGTCCAAAACTAAACTAAGATGTCATGAACCTAACTTGAAATACAGTGAACTGGAGCTGAAATAGAATGCAACTTGAAGTATAGTGAACAAAGTTATACTAGAATGCCATTATCAAACAGAATTAAACTAGAAATTAAACTAGAATGACATCTACCTCCGGAGTATTGACTAAGCTAAAATGCAACTAATTCTACGAAATACTACAACCCTACTTTGTTCAATATGAGTAATGTTTTGGAATAGCTTGTAGAAACAAGTCTGGCTGTATCATTCCATGCATAAAACATAAAATATAAAGTTCAACAAAATGCAGTAAGCTTTGAAACACCACCACAACTATGTCTCATCCGGAAATAGTGATATTTTGGAAGAGATTGATAAAAACAAAACTAGCTGTAACAACTGATGTGATTGAGCATGAGAACATAAAGCTTAAAGAAATGTAACTAACTCCTAAAATAATACAGTTATGCCTCATTCCATATTAGTAGTCTTTTGGAAGAATTCGTGAGAACAAGACTAATCTGTAGCATCCGATTCAAATGAATATAAAAACACGAAGTTCAGAAAATTGGTTAAACTAAGAATGCAGTTACTTATCTAAATATATGAACAAGGTTGCTCAGGTAGCAGGGGCCCTCTACCACCGGAGTAGCACGCAAAATATACTTCAAGATTGGCTCAGCGCGTTCAATAAAGTGATGCTTCTTTCATTAAAGGAGAAATAACTTCAAAACAGAGAGTTTCGGACTTCTAAGATCTAGCAACCAAAAACAAAATCTAACCTTGTCCCTCGGTTTCCCGAGCCATATTTATATCAAAATTACATAACTGTATTTGAGATAACATAGGGATAATTATCTTTCCAAATTAGAATCAAACTAGAACTCTGATAGTGGTCTCGTAATATGATTAAGGACATCTGGACTATCCTTGTCCTATTAGGAGTCTATCTCCTAGTTTGAGTTCCCACGTGCATAACCACCTATAGAATTTTGTTCAAGCTTCGTGGAGAGCAACAAATGATGAGGGAATGATGTGGAATATGACCATATGTGTTTTTCCTTGAGAGGACACTTGGAACCTACGTAGACATGAAGACAACTGCAGAATCGACAACTAGCTACAGAATGTCTGCATTTTGTAGCTAGGTGTAGTAAAAAAGTACTACAACAAAAAAATCATGAAAACATAGCAAGTTAGACATTATATACAATCTCAAAGCAATTTTAACTAATCTTATTGATCATTTAAGCCTGAAATTAATAATGGACAAAGGAAATGAAGTGGAATGTGGTGGAAGAGAAGAACATCTTTGAAGCTCAACACATGTTAAAAACTTCACTCTTGAGTTTTAAGAAGTATACCCAAGTGCATCTGGACAAATCATCAATGAAATTTAAGAAGTATTTGCAGCCAGAGAAAGAAACAACTGAAAGTGGACCACATAAATCACTATGCACAAGTTGCAAAGGGGTCGAAGTGTGCTAAGAAGCACGTTTGTCAAAATTGTCCCGATGATGTTTTCCGAGTACACAACCGTGACAAACACCATCTTAGAAAGATACCATAGTAAGGCATGTCACCATATTTTCTTTAATAGAGTTTGAAGAGAGCGATAGTTTAAGTGACCAAATCGCTCATGCCAAAGTTTTCTCACTTCATCATTATGAGAAAAAAAAAAGGAGGGAAGGGATGATGACCCAAAGTTGTTAAAATTATACAACCTTGTGGAATCATCAACAATGCCAGTAGCTAAAATATGTTTAGGATCTTTGAGGTCCTTAATTACAACATCATGAGGCGAAAATTCTATCGTTTTCCCTTCGCCTGAATGATTTTTCTGATAAAAAAACAGAAAGTTGCAGGACAAGGTAGGAACACATAATACATCATTAAAATGACCATTATATAGATGAATGGTTCTAGACCCTACAACACTAAAATATCTATCATCACCAACAAAAATGTTTTTGGTTTTACAATCATTTAAAGAAGAAAACATGGCTTTATTTTTTTCCATGTGGTAAGAGGCTTCAGAATCAAGGAGCCACTCATGAGAATGAGAAGAAGAAGATACATACAATGCATAACTAGATCTTGATGCTTGACAACCACAAGCAGGAATTTCCATTCCTGAAGATGAAGTTGAAAATTTCTCCAAATTGATGTTGTGCTTCTTCATTGCTGCTTCCAAGGCTTCCATCTTCTTAAAACATTTGGACTCTACATGGACATAACAATTAAAAAAGTTGCAACGTCTATTTGTTTTCTTCCCTTTGTTTTTATTTTCTTATCAGTTTGTTGAGTTTATTTTTCAGTTTGCGGTTGAAATTGCTTAAGACCCTTGTTTGGTATAGGACCATAATTTTTAGGATGTTACTTCTTAGGATTCTTTTTATATGGTTGTTGCTATATTTCTAAGGATTTCTTAGAAGAGTTTCAAATATTAATAAGACCAAGGTGTAAGAGTTTTTCTTGTTCTCTTATCAAATAATCACAGAAGGCATCAAAAGACGAGGACTTGTGTTGATTTTTGTAGCATACGAAAGTGTTCCAAGTCTCAAAATTTGTAGGGAGGCTTGGACAACAACATTCCGAAGAACCCAGAAACAGTTTGTGGAAATTCCACTCGGTTCAAGACTTATTAAAATAATTAATTATTTTAATGAAGACCCTAAGTCCAAACTTGGGGAAATGAAACAATTAAAGGGTGTTAATAAGTCAAAGTGTGAATCTTCTAGAAAATGTAGATCAAGTCAAGATTTAATCTTAGCCATTGATTAAGCTTTTAATATGGGCTGTTAGTTCTCCAATAGGAAGATTATAAAAGAAGGCTTGAGGGTCACTTGGAAAATAAGTCGGGCACACACTTGGTACCCAAAGGGGGTCCATTCTGACGTAGAATTCGATCTCAGTGGGAGAGTTGCAGGGCGAGAACTTGCAGAAGTAGGAGGAGGTTAGGGGTGATCGAGATCAGGGTCAGAGAGAAGCAGTGGGTAGTTGGAGGCAGCTTGAGGCTACAGCGTAGAGACCCCACACAATATCCATGCAGATTCACGTAGTACAATGCTGGGATTGCGCAGAGAATCATGCAAACTAATGCAGGGGCTTGCAGGGGCTACTATGGGTGTCAGAAAATTGTCCAAGTAAGTTGGATATTCAGTCTCAAGTGGCTTAGAATTTATTTGTCGAATATTTTCCCTGTAAAGATATCATTTGTTGAAGAAATAATAAATCCTCATCTGCTACAATGGTTTTCCCACATTGGGTTTTTCCGGGGAAAATTTTCCAAAATAACTTTGTACATGTGATTGATTATTGTGCTTATGTTCTCTACTGTTTATTTCTCTACGTATATAATTGTGAATGTTGCAGTAGTATTTATTTCGATATTTTCTGGAAGATTTCTGAATAATAACTTATTGAAATAATAATTAGGAGAAATAAATCTATCACTGCAACTGTTTGTAATTTTCACATGGTATCAGATCCAAAGATGAATAACAAAGATGGGGCATCTATCAGTGAATGAATATCTACTATTGCAACAACAACACAGAAGGGTTCATGTAATTCTCTAGGAGGGGGAATAAGCATGATAGAACAAATGGATCATGATGTATATGTATTGGCATCTAGACTAGAGGAACATTTTGTGTGTGTATCAAGCACTACATCCTCAGATGCCTGGTATATTGACAGCGGAGCCTCTGCTCACATGACAGGAGTATAGGACTGTTTTTCCGACTACCAAGAAGAGCAGATGGATTTCAAAATAACCATGGGTAATAAAGCAAAGTGCACTCCCATTGGGAGAGGTACCATAGTTTTTCAAACCGAGGCAAGGAACAGAATCTAGGCCACTAATGGACTGCATGTACCAGGGTTGGGGATGAATCTAATCTTAGTGTCATAGCTTCAAAACCGAGGATATGACATCTAATTTACTGGTAATAGAGTTTACATCAAGCACCCCAGTTGGAAGAAGAAGGCACAAATCGGGGTAAGAAGCAACTAGCTATACAAGCTGCTACTTGATTCCCCAATGGCACTAGTTGGTAGCGCAAATGAAACAGATCTGAATGAGCTATGGCACAGAAGAATGGGGTACTTGCATCATGGGGCGTTGAGAACTCTCCAAAATACTGTCACAAGTGTTCCAGAACTGAGCACCAAGAGGGATGATGTCTGCAAGGGGTGCGTATTGGGTAAATATGGCAAGGAAACATATCAGAGAAGCAAAAATAGGGCCAAGGGTGTATTGGATCTAATACACTTAGATATTTGCGGCCCAATGTCCACTAGAGCTCTTAGTGGCGCTGAATATTTCATCACCTTCATTGATGACCATTCCAAGAAAACCTGTATCTACTTCTTGAAGACCAAGGATAAAGTCTTTAGTCGATTTAAATAGTTTAAGGCTCTGGCAAAGAATCTGACAGGGAGGTGGATCAAAATATTGTGATCAGATAATGGAGGTAAATACACAGATAAATAAGTCAACGAATTCTACGTGAGGGAAGGCATCAAAAGAGAATGGACATCTCCATAAAATCTGGAACAGAATGGAGTGGCAGAAAGGAAAAACTAGACTATTATTGAAGCAACTAGAGCTATGTTGCATGACCAAGACATGCCCAAATTTCTATGGGATGAAGGGTGTAATACAACCATCTACATTCAGAACATAACTCCTCACACTGCATTGGGAAAGATCACGCCAGAAAGTGTCTTCACTGGTGTCAAGCCTGAAGTGAGTCACTTTAGGATCTTCAATAGTACAACTTACTGTCATGTACCAAGTGAGAAGAGGAAGAAGTTGGAGATGACTGTTGAAAAAGGGAATTTAGTAGGATACATCGAGAATGAAAAGGTTTATCACATCTACATTCCTGAGAGCAGGAAAGTAGTGGTGCTAAGAGATGTGAAATTCATGGAGGAGAAAGCTTTCAGAAGATCAACAGAGCTACCCTCTGCTATGAAGTTAGAGGAAGAGCCTCTGGAGTAGCCCCAACAAACAACAACGGAAAATTCAATTGCCTCTCCAAGGCATAGTGATCCAAAGGATGGGTCTCTCGAGGATTTGTAAGAAGGAGAGTCGGTGAATCCACCCACCACCAGTGGAAGAACGAGCAGGGAACTTTGATATATTCTCAAAGATGCAGAGGATTTTTTTGGAATTCCCCGGAATGACAAGAGACAACATAAGCAACTTGAGAGGTATCAAGCCTTAGTTTCTCAAGTTGGAGAACCTTCCAGTTTTCAGGAAGTAGCTCAACACCAGGTGTGGTTTGATGCAATGGTGGAAGAGTACAGTTCCATCATGACAAATGATGTCTAGGAAGTGGTACCCAGACTGCAGGAGAGATCAATATGCTGCAGAAGACAACATCGAGAAATATAAATCTAGGTTTGTGACTAAGGGGTATGCTCAAAAGGAAGGAATAGAATATGAATAAATCTTCACCCCAATACCTAAATACACATCTATCAGGTCCGTGATATCCCTTGCTGCGCAGATGGGATGGGAAATTCACTAAATGGACGTCAAGACGACATTCTAGAATGGTGTGATAGAAGAAGAAGAGTGTATAGAAAAACCAAATGGATTTGAGACACATGATTAGGAAACTCATGTGTGCAGATTGAAGAAAGCATTATATGGACTGAAGCAAGCTCCCAGAGCCTGGTATGGTCAGATTGACAAATACTTGCAGAAGATGGGATTCGTGAAGAGTGATGCAGATCTCAATCTCTACTATCTGAGAGTAGGGAGTGAGCCATTGATACTGGTATTTTATGTGGATGATATATTCTTGACAGGATCATCAAGGCTCATCACAAATTGCAAGAAGAATGTAGCTGAAGAATTTGACATGAAGGATATGGGACGGATGCACTATTTTCTAGGGTTGGAAGTTTGGCAGCAGAATGGGGAGATATTCCTTGGTCAAGGAAGATACACTACATAGATTCTAAAGAGATTTAAAATGGAGGATTGTAGGCCCATGAACACTCCAATGATTACCAACTGGAGGAAAATCAACACATCCAAAGATGATGAAGCTGATCGTACGCTGTATAGGCAACTCATAGGGTTATTGATGTATCTGGTAAATACAAGGCTAGACATCTGTTATGTTGTTAATACCCTATGTTAGTTCATGGTGGAACCGAAGAGGGCACATTGGGCAGCAACCAAATATGTTCTCAGGTACCTTCGAGGGACAGTTGAGCTTGGATTGAAGTACACCCATGACAATGATGCTTGGTTGAGTGGCTTTACTGATGCAAATTGGGCTGGAAGTTCAGTTGATCGGAAGAGTACTAGTGGGTATTGTTTCAGTATGGGATCAGGAATGACTTCCTGGTGCAGTAGAAAACAAAATTCCGTGGCACTGAGTTCAGCAGAGGCAAAGTATATGGTAGCTAGCACAGCTTTGTGTGAAGCCATATGGATGAGGAAACTATTAGTAAATCTACTCAAGGAGAAAATTGAAGCGACCAAAATTTTATGTGATAATCAGAGTTGCATAAATATCTCTGAGAATCCTGTGTTTCATAATAGGTTGAAACATATTGACATCCAGTGCCACTTCATCAGGGACTGTGTACAATGCGGAGCTATTCAGTTGCAATACACTCCAACAGCAGAATAGATAGTAGACATCCTCACCAAGGCTCTAGGAAAGACAAATTTTTTCTACTTCAGAGAGAAGATGGGGATGATGAAGAATCATTTCCAGTAGCAGGAATGGAGGTTTAAGTATTCAGAGGGAGTTATGGTACATATGCAATAAGTGACAGTAGCAGTGTCAAAGGCAGCAATACAGGGGGTAGCAGCACAACAGATGGGAGGAGCAGAATCCTAATATCAACAGCGTAGAGGGTGCTTCAGAATCAAAGCAACATGCAACAGGCATATTGTTGGAACACCTTCCTTGCTAATAGGGAGTGTTGATTTTTGTACATCCGAAAGTGTTCCAAGTCTCAAACTTTGCAGGGAGGCTTGGACAACGACATTCCAAAGAACTGAGAAACAATTTGTGGAAATTCCACTTGGTTCAAGACTTATTAAAATAATTAATTATTTTAATGAAGACCCTAAGTCAAAAATTAGGGAAATTAAATAATTAAAGGGTATTAATAAGTCAGAGTGTGAATCTTCTAGAAAACACAAATCAAGTCAAGATTTAATCTTAGCCATTTATTAATCCTTTAATCCGGGCCATTGGTTCTCCAACAAGAATATTATGAGAGAAGGCTTGAGGGTCACTTGGAAAATAAGTCGGGCACACACTCAATACCTGAAGGAGATCCATTCTAATGTATAATTCGATCTAAGTGGGAGAGTTGCAGGGTGAGAAGTTGCAGAAGTAGAAGGAGGCCATGGGTGATCAATATTAGGTTCAGAGAGCAGCAGTGGGTCACTAGAGGCAGCTTGAGGCTGCAACGCAGAGACCCACGAAGATTAACGCATTCCAGCACTAGGACTATGCAGAGAATCACACAGAATGACGCAGGGGCTTGCATGGGCTAATCTGGGTGTCAGAAAATTGTCTGAGTAAGCTAGATATTCAGTCTTAGGTGGTTCAGAATTTATTTGCCAAATATTTTCCCTGTAAAGATATCATTTGCTGAAGAATTAATAAAACCCTCATCTGCTGCACCGGTTTTCCCACATTGGGTTTTTCTGGGGAAAATTTTCCAAAATAACTGTGTACATGTGATTGATTCTTGCGCTTATGTTCTCTACTGTTTATTTCTCTGCATCTATAATTGTGAATGCTGCAGTAGTATTTATTTTGATATTTTCCGGAAGATTTATAAATAATAAATTATTGAAATAGTAAGTAGGAGAAATAAATCTGTCACTGCAATTGTTTGTAATTTTCACAACTTGTAGGATGTTCATTGAGAAATGAGGGCTTCTCTAGTGGAATGGAAGGTGGAAACATGTACAAAGTATGTGGGGCCAAGATTAGAAAGAATGGAATATATAAGGCTACCATCTTCCTTTTTTACCTTACAACCTTATAAAAGAAGTCTAAGGGTTTTGAATTTGGACAAAAAATCTTCAATAGAGGAGAAATTATTGGGGTCCAAAGTAAGAAACTCATTTTCAAGCTGGTGGGCTCTGATTTCATTTTGAATGCCAAAAATGGTATTTAGATTTTTCATAGATACATCAGGGGTGTCAATTTCTTGGATATGAAATCTAAGATATTGAGAAATAGACATTCCTATCAACCCTCATGCTTCATCTTGTTTATTTTCCCATTTAATGGCTTTATCTCCAGCAGTAGGTTTAATTTCTTGTCCGGTGTCTATTCCATAAATACATTTACTTCTAAGTAAGTCTATCATGTAGGATATCCATTGAAAATAATTGGTGTTGTTAAGAATAATCGAGCATGCACTTTCTATTTAAAAAAAAACTAAAGCTGAAAGGGCTGTAGCCAACTGCTCCAATGGAAAGATCTTGAAAACTTAGGCCGGTTAAAAAAAAACGGCTCTCAAAACGGCTTCCGAATGAAGAAGTTATGACATTTTGAAAAAAATTTGTAGTAGATGCCAAATAGTTATATGAGAGGTTGAAAGATGATCATGAAGATGTACTTTAAAAAAACAATCCCCCCCCCCCCACTAATTTTCCAAAATTAATACAATAAGCTCACTTTAAAAAAAAATTCTTTATGTGACCCACTTTTATAAATAAGTGAGAGTCAGTTTTACAATGTTACTTTTACATGTGTTTTTTAAATAAAATCCTCTTTTAAAACCCACAACTTGCCAAAAGGATTTATAAGAAAAAGTAACTTAACAATTTTTTTTTTAGAAAAAGAAGTTTGAGAAAGAGCCCTGAACCCAAGACCTCTATTTTCATAAACTGACTTTACACTAAGTGAGCTAGTAAAAGGATTCTATAATTTTTTGAAAGGAGGAAGGTTTTTTTTTTTTTTTGCTCTTCGATGTGCATGATTTTTCTTACAAAAAAAAACACAAAATCCGTACACAAATTTTTTTTTTTTATGGCAGAACATTATATTTCCGGTTACTCTTACCGACAACTATCTATTTTTTCACTATTTCTGATTTCCCAAGATATGTAGCAAAAAAATCTCTTTCCTGTTTATGATTTGTGAGATCGCACGACAGTGCAGAGAAAATACCATACACAGAGAAGAAGGTATATATCCGGCAATAAAAAAATATAAACTAAAATAAACTGAGGGAACCAAAATAAACAGAAGGATTAATAAATATAACTTCAAAAAAAGATACTTTATAACTCTAGATCTAAAATGACATAACTTGGGCAACCATAAACCTTTTTTCATGAAGCGAAAGGGGTTCCTCACTGTAGCAGATGCTCCAGACACAAAAGAGTAGCTCTCCTAGCCCGAAAGTGGTCAGAAATAGTAGATCTGGAAAACGACAGTCGCATGCAGTCAAATCGGCTTTGGATTTGGATCAACAACAGATGTGGTCCTCAAAATGGCTCTGATACCATGTAGGAATTTACAGGGTAAGTTCCTTAGATCAAACACCAAAGGTCACCACTCAAAAACATATCACAAATCAGTACACCAATATTTGACATGGTTAAAACCCTTGAAGAGGGAAACAGTCCACGACCTCAACCACCACAGCCACTTCAAGAAATTTATTAATATAAAGAAAGAAAATTGACATAGTATTCTCTCATAAACGGGTACCAGAAAAGTGAGCCTCCATGCTCTTTAAATAGAGATCATGGACCAATCGAGTGTTAAGCCACAGATCAAGTGTCGGTAATACCGAGGAGAGAGTTAATCGTCGAATCAATACATATCACGACCGTCAGATTATAAGTTACAAATGTACATAGTAAAGAAACACACTTTACCTAACTCTATGATATACCATGTTATACTTAACTATTTCGTATGTGTCGGAATATCCTAACACCATAACCATTGTTGGGCGCAAACCAACTTTGCCTAGATTTTGACAAAGACTGTGTAGTTTGTGGGGTGGAGTGCATAGTGGAGTGTGCATTGGAGCATATTTTAAGAAATAAAATATACTGCGTGGTGTCATAAGGGCTTCAGAGCGGGTTGAAGTCCCTCCTTTTTGTAAAAGTGTGCAATTTTGTAAGGGATCAATGGTTTTGGGACCATAGTTTCTTGTTTTAGGGAGTCCATGGTATTTGGACCATGGTATTTTGACGATGTAATCCTAAAATGTAATAGTATATATAGGGTTAAAATTCTATGTTTAGAAGAATATATAAAGAGTTATGGATGAACTATGGTAATTTGTAATTTTGGTAGCGAAGGAGAGGATTTGCAGCTAAGTGCGCAGAGGCTGGGAGAAAAGTCTACAGCTTGGTGTGCAGACAACCTGAAACTTAGTGTGCATGTCAAGAGCTGGTTGTATTAAAAGATTTATTATATTAAGAAAATGTGTTTGTGGATGGTATTTTGGTGTTCTTATGTGATTTATGTGTATATTTTCTTATTATATTCTATTGTAGAGTAGCAGTTATTACAGTTTCATTTTACTTCAACGCAATAATGGTTTATGGGTTTATATGAAATGTTTAAGTGATTAATCTAATGTGGAAAAGTGATTTATAAGTTGTAAGTGTAAGATAATATAATAATACCACATCTCCCAGTCCCTCAAGAATGTAGAAACCTGGTTCTACATCCACCCATAGTCACTTTGGGTGAGACTGTGATATGCTTGCAAGTCATTGACGAAAGGGCCAGTGATCAAGGGTTTTTTTGGTGTGCAATATAAATCAAACCTGGGTCAGACCAAATCAAGCCAACAAATGGCTCTATTGCCATGACCAGGATCTGTTTGATGGATATGTGGATGTGGTACCCATCTAAGAAGGAGATTCAAGATTGGATAGACCTAAAATTGCGAGAATTTGTGGATCAATAAAACAAAAATCCTCGTCTGACATATGAAGCATGGTTATAGAAGTATATCTTTACATATAAATACGAGAATTTCTTATATTCTTTTTTTGTTGAGCTGTACAAGTGGATATCAAGGTTGAACGAAAAGAAGAACTATTTAAAGGTTGGAGAACCTACGGTGTGGACTCCTGAACTAATACAACAACTCAAGAGCACTGATAATAGGATTTGAAGGGCTGTCGATTTTTGGATTTATATTATCTTTGGAGGATTAATTATCGATTTTGTAGTAGACTCAATCGTGTCCTAAAACGAAGAAGAATGATGATTCTTCAAACTACCGCGAGGTAAGTATTTATAGTCTCTAAAACTTTGGATTAAGATGCTTCTGTGTGAAAAGGGATTTTTACAGATGCAATCAGATTGCTAGTTTACTTATGTTTGGAAGAAGAGAGACTAAATCTGAGCCAGAGATCAACGCAACATGAAGTGGAAAGGGATATAGAGTAGATACCAGAAAGAGATATCGTGGAAAATACCCGAAGACCTTTTTAGAGACTGATTATAGTCCTATTTTGAGTGAATCTGATAGTGAAAGAGAAGAGAGCCATCCTGATAACCCCTAGGTAACTTCAGAGTATTCTCCCTCCCAGTATGAGAGTTCATAGAAGTAGAAATCCAATAATAGCTAGGGTGTTTTTGGTTTTCTTGCTCCCCCTACCCCTCCTACACCCCGTCCTCGTCCCCCTCCCCCCTAAGAAGAGGTATGGTTGATGATATTAAGCTACCCGTTTTCAAAGGAATTGGATTGGAGGATCCATAGAAATTTTGGTTTTTATGTGTCGCTGTATGGACAATGAAGCAGATCAATGATGTGAATATATATAGAGAGCAACTCACTACGATGCTGCGAAATAGATAATTAACATGGTATATGAAGTATTCAAATAACTATAACATAACGTTTGCATATATTAAAACAACACTGGTAAGAGAGTTCAAGAAGTTGAAGTCTAAGTCGCAGTGCATCACTGAGTTGAAAGAGATCAAACAAAAACCTGCTGAGTCGGTTTGAGAGTTTGATCAGAGATTTAAGTTTTTATTGGATCAGGTAAGCTTCAACATATCCCCACAACAACATCAAGAATGTTTTATAGTTTTGCTACTACTGCATATCAGATTTCCATTGATGCAAAAAAAAATAGGAACTCAAGCCGAAGCTTTAGAGATTGTGATGAAATTGGAAGCTTCACCTATAGGAGATACTAATGCAGACATGAAACAAATTTAGAAACAACTGGAAAAAATGACCCTACATATAAATACATCAAGAAAAATAAATAGGTTAGAGAAGAAGTGTGGTGTACAAAGTGCATATTGGAGGTCCATTCTAAAGAGTAGTACCCTATCTTCGGGGATTACATGGTTAGTGGGGAACCTAATACCTTGAATGCAAGATCTAGCCTGTGGTGCAAAATATGTAAGGCTAGAAAAAAACATCATTCAGAAGACCGTTAATTTTTACATAAATATGTACAGACTTCAAGGAATATATATTATAAATTCTATAAATCAGTAGGACACTATGAGAATAATTGTTAGGTTTACAACATTATGATAGAGCACAATGTTGATGCTTATAAAATGCAAGAAGAAGAGAATGAAAATGAAGAAAATGGATAACATGGTGGTTGAGGAGTTTACCAACGAAGAGGTTGAGGTGGTGGAGCTGGTTGAGGACATGAATAGATCATTTGCTATAACTGTGGCCAACCAAGTCATTTTGCGAGATAATGCTAGAACCCCACAACAAAATGTAAGTACTGTAAATCCTTTGACCATGTAATTGAATAATGTCATGTACTTATGACATAGATGCAAGAAAAGAGGAACCAATAGCCATCACAAAATATTCAAATGGTGACTATTGAAAGGAGGATCGATGAACCTCGAGTTATTATTGTCACTAGAAGTGGAGCTACGACTAGTACTGATAAAGCAGATAAAAATAAAGAATCTAAAAGTGCATACGTCAGAAAGTCTGGTGAGAAATATCATTTTTTTTATATTCAGAAAGAAAAAGAATTATTTACGGAAGAAAAGTGAAGCTTTATGGATGCTGTAGCTTCGACCTCTAGTGCGCAGCCAAAGCCCGATCAGAAAAGTAACTGCGACGTGTCATAAACTATTATACATAAATGAGATATGACATAGGATCAAGCTCCAACACAAGAACAAGAGTCAAATCAATTTGTGAGTATTTTAAAGTATTTTTTGCAGAATTGTATGAAATTGTTAAGAGATCAAAAGGCCATAGAAGAGCTTCAGGAGTTGAATATTCTTGTGCATCCAAAGAAACATTGTGAAGTGAGATGCGTGAAGTCAATAATTTGCATCGATAGAAGAGAACCAGAAGAGAAATGAGGCTTAGTGTGTAGATATGAGAGTATGAGGTGGATTAAGTTATTCTGGATCTAGGATCTGATGGTAATGTCTTGACGAAGAAAACATAGGAATTAATGGGTAAGCCAAAGCTATAATGGTCACCTATTCAGTTAAGGATGGAAAATTAGCAAAATAAATTCCTTATGGGAAGACTACTAGGTGTCATAATGGATATTGAAGGAGATAACACTAATGTTGATTTTGAAGTAATACAGATTGTCGATGAAAGTAACCCTTATCCTGCATTGCTTGGACTTGATTGACTATTTGAAAATATGGCCATAATTAATCTGAAGAAGAGACATATGATATTTTAAGGAAACGATATGAGAGTAATTGTTCCCTTGGATCCATCAGAAGGAGTAACATAAACAGAACTAGTCAAATAAGAATACTGCGCAACAGGCATAGAAAATATCTATCAAATGATAACGAAGGAAAAATATTGGGTTAACCCTAATGCAAAAGGTAAGTTGAGTTGGGAGCATAATAGTTATTGTACCTCAGACTCAGAAGAAGAGTTGGAAATTTTGCAGAATAGGTTGCATGAAGTATCCACAAGGCATTGTTTAAGAGTTACCAAAGAAGTTTGTTGTATGATATATGAGGTATGTAACCTGCCTTCTTATGATGGCTTAGGTGATGTATATAATTTTATTAATTATTATGAGGAAAAATTTTCAGAAAATCAAAGGTTTCCAACCTTGGATAGAGCCCTGAAAGCTACCCCTTCTAGATGGTGGAATGCACACAAGAAGAATACAGGAGGTTGGAAGGAATGTCAAAGACTGATGTGGATAAGGTTTGGGCAGAGAGAGACAGATATGGAGATAAAGTATGATGGTAAAAATAATCTTAGGATGCATATCCATCTATGCACTTTAGCATGGAAGGAGATTATGGCTACATGGATTCATTCATACATTAGATACAATACCTAAGAACTGGTACCTAGAAACAAATCTTTGACATGGTACCGAGAATTGGGCAGACATGGTTGATGGCTTCATATTAACATTAATCTTTGAGGATGATTGCCCATACATATATTTGGCCTTTCAGACAGTCAAGAAGAGGATATTTGAGAATGCCACTCCACTGACATGGTAACGACTTGATTGGGTTGTGCAGATAGAAAATGAAATGGAGTGATATAATATTACCGCAAATGAAGAATAAGATACTTGAAACATAGATATAGAAGAGTAATAAGGATATCACGAAGTAACTGGACCTGAGCTAGAAATACAAAACATAATGAAGTACTGAATACCAAGAAGGTAAACATAGGATCAGAGAAGGAACCCAAGTTTGTGACAATAGGAGATTACTGGGATGAGAAGACAATCAATAAAGTTTTAGAGCTACTTCATGAATATCAAGTACTCTTTCCCACCAAGTTTTCAGAAATGAATGGTATAATAAGAGATCTAGGAGTCATGAAGATTCCCCTTAATCCTGATGCAAAGCTAGTAAACCAAAGACCTTATAGTTTGAAACCGAAGTATAAGGAGAAAGTGAAAGTAGAACTTGATAAGATGATAGCGGGAGGAATTATTGAACATGTAGAAGAATCTAAATGGGTGAGTCCTATGGTGGTGCAAGAGAAGAAGAATCAAGGATAAATAAGGATCTGTGTTGATCTGAGAAATTTGAATAATGCATATTTACATGATCCTTTCCCTACCCCTTTCATAGATGAAGTGCTAGACAATGTAGGAGGCCAGGAAGCTTACTCATTTACAGATGGTTTATCAAGTTATCATCAGATTAGGATTGCACCTGAATATCGACATAAGACCGCATTTTCTACAGAATTGGGCTCATATCAATACACAATAATTCCTTTTGGATAAAAAAATTCTCCTGCTATATTTTTTTGGGTGGTGGTTGCAGCTTTTACAAAATACAAACACAAGATTTTAAATGTATATTTTGACGATTGGACATTATTTGGATTGTAGAGAAAACATGTTGGAAGTTTAAGACTTATCCTCGAGACATGCAGAAAATATTAGATCTCTTTGAACCTAAATAAGTGTGTATTTTTTGACCTTTTGGCATATTTCTAGGACATATTTTCTGTAATCAAGGAATAATAATGGACCCTGCTAATATTTCTATCATCGTGAACTTGCCTCCACCTAAGATAGTAAGACAAATTCACACTACATTGGGACATACTGGGTACTATAGTAAGTTCATCAAGGGGTATGTTCAGATCACTAATCCTATGGAGAAATTGTTGGAGAAGGATGTAACTTTTCAATGGAATGAATAATGTTAGAATATTGAAAAAAAATGGTAACTTCACCTATACTACTGTTCCCTGATTGGAATAAGGAATTTCATGTACATGTGGATGCCTCTTGCATAGCTTTAGGAGTGGTACTGGCACAACTTGGTGTAGGAGAGATTGATCATCCTATAGATTTTGCAAGTAGGAAGTTATCTAAAGTAGAAAATAATTACACCACTACATAAAGGGAAGGATTGGCCATGGTGTATGCTTTGCAGAAATTTAGACACTATTTGTTGGGGTCACACTTTATGTTTACAGATCATTATGCACTAAAGTATTTGGTTAATAAGCCTGTTTTAGGGGGAAATATTTTCATATGGTTGTTATTCCACGAATGTGAGTTTGATATCATTGTTAAACCAGGGAAACTGAATGAAAGACCTAACCATCTGTCAAGATTGGAAACATGGGAAGAACCAACCAACATAGAGCATTATCTCCTTGATGCACAATTATTTGCAATAAGAGTGAAAGATGATGATTTCACATATATCTTTCAATTTTTTACAACATGAATGTATCCTCTAGAATATACTATGCATCAAAAGAAATAATTGGTGGTTAAGGAAACTGACTTTTCATTAATAGTAGGATAATTATATAAGATGGGACCAGATGAGATACTACATAGATATGTTCATGAACATGAAAGACAGAGGATTCTAGCAGAAAATCGTGTAGAAATTACGCCAATCATATGTATACCAATGGATTCAATCCGATCATGTAATACTATAGAGCAATATACTGAATCCTTCTACAATTAATTTGCGGAAATTAAACACAATCGCACAATCACACCAAGTAAGAGAAAGAAGAAAATCAATTACACAACAAAGATATTTTTCCTAGGGAAAGCTTGCTGCTAAAAAATCCTCTATCTTTATTGTATAATCAACCAAGGAATCATGAAACAATACAATGCACTCTTCTCACAAGAGTCTGATGCACTCTACCAACTGTCTCACATTGATTTAGACAAAATCAGCCAACACTTAACCAATTTATTGCCTCTGCTCAACCTACCTTGCTTGCGCAATTATAAGAAAAATTGATCCCTATTAATTAGGAAATTAAACCTTTCGAAACTGTGCAATACATCATGGGAAATTCTATGGTTTTCTAATTGCGTGACGATAATTTACTAATAATACAACTGATAGATAACATCCCTTTAACCTCTCTCTCAACTGGGTCTTCATGAGAACTGACATGCATGTAACTATTAATAGTAAATCTTCAGTCACTTGACATATCAATGCATGTGAATTAAATCTGATCTAATTCACTTGACCTCTCACTAGTGCAACAATCAGTTACAACTAGTTAGACTAACTTTAACTCACTTAATTGAGTTAAATAATGTCTCATGCATTAAACTAATAAAATAACTACAAATTGGACTCTAAAAAAAATATAATCACTCTACATGCCTCACCAACCACCCTCAACATGAATTTCATGAGTTAATTGAGTCTATCACACTTAGTTAACTATTAAAAGTGATTATGCGGTAAGATTATAATTTATTGTCCAATTTAATTAAGGGAAAATTAAATTAGACACACATTTCTTCTTGACTTTTCAACACTCCCTCTCAACAAGAAAGGGATTATTAGCTACCTCGATCCTACCTCTGTGGTATTCAAATTTTCTCTTGGCGTATGCCTTCGTCATAATATTTGCATCTTGATCCTCCGTGGGAATCTACTCAAGTAACATAATGTGTCTCTAAACACAACCTCTGAGATGGTGGTACCAGATCTCATAATTCTTGGACCTGTCATGGAATACTAGATTAACCAGGAGTTTTATGCAACTTTGGTATTACAATGTATCACTGTCGGATCCATCTGATGACCAAATAAACTAACAAGTATCTTCCTCATCTAGATGGTCTCACATGCCGTCTTACTGGCTGCCATGTACTCTGCCTGAGTTGAATTGAATGCAACTGATCTCTGCTTCCTGCTGTACCAAGAAACTGCTCTCGATCCTATGATGAAGATCCCTCCTGATGTTCTCTTCCTGTCTGATGGAATTCTTACCCAATCTCCATCAGTGATTCCTTGAAGCTTCACTCCCTCTATCCATCTGTACCATAATCCATATTCTGTAGTGCCCCTGAGATATCTCAAGACATGATCCCCCACCTTCCAAAAGAGCTTGGTCGACTTAACCATATCTTGACTAAGCTAGTTAACTTCGTACCATATTTCTGGTCGTGTGTTCACCAAGTATATGAGTGAACCCACAAGCTGCTTGTAAACAGTAGCGTCCACTACCTCACCTCAAGTAGCATCCTCCTTCCTCCAGTTTTCTACAAGAGGAGTCTCCATGGAATTACAAATTTCCATGTGGAACTTCCTTAGAATCTCTTTGGCATACTTGCTGGTGAGCCCTGGTATTGCACCAAGAGTGCTGCAAATCCCAAGGGCTGCCCTACTTTACTTTATCAACCCGAGGTTCATACAAACTTGGAGGTGACAGTGTTATATACATAGCAGATGCATTCTACTCATGTCATCCTCTTCTGCTCTACGAAAGGGTGCTACTTCTAGGGGTTCTCAGTGAAGTATGTCACACTTCAATGAAACTAAAATAAATTGCAGAAAGGAAATGATAGAAAGGAAACTAAACTAAATTTCTGAAAATAAATCATAGGAAAGGAAAATAACTTAACTTGTTGAAAAGAAATGGCATAAAAAAAACTAATTTAAATTGCAGAAAGGAAATTACAGAAAGGGAGCTAATTTAACTTGCTGAAAATAAATGGCAGAAAGGAAAATAATTTAAATTGTAGAGAGGAAATGATGGGAAGAAAACCAATTTAATTTATGCTCTATCTACCATGATTCTATCCATGCAACTATTCTATCCATGACTTAATTCTAATTGAAAAAGTGTTGATTTGAGCCCTGGTATTGCACCAAGAGTGATGCAACTCCCAGGGGCTGCCCTACTTTAATTTATCAACCCGGGGTTTGTACAAAATTGGAGGTGATAGTGATATATACACAACAGATTCATTTTACTCATGTCATCCTCTTCTTCTCTACGAAAGGGTGCTACTTCTAGGGGCTCTCAGTGAAGTTTGTCACACTTCAATGAAACTAAAATAAATTGCAGAAAGGAAATGATAGAAAGGAAACTAAACTAAATTGTTGAAAATAAATGACAGGAAAGGAAACTAATTTAACTTGCTGAAAAGAAATGGCAGAAAATAAACTAATTTAAATTGCAGAAAGGAATGACAGAAAGGGAACTAATTTAACTTGCTAAAAATAAATGGTAGAAAGGAAACTGATTTAATTGCAGAAACGAAATGATGGGAAGGAAACTAATTTAATTTATGCTCTATCTACCATGCTTCTATCCATGTATCTAAGCTATCTATGACTTAATTCTAATTGAAAAAGGGTTGATTTTCATCTTGGAGGAAAAAGAGATAAAGAGTCTAATGGAGAGCTTAACACATGAAAAAAGGCTTAGAAGTGGAAGGAGGGGGTTTAAAACTTACTAAAACTTTATTATAGCACAAAAAATGCTTTGGAATGGAATGCTTTGAAAAGTGAAATGGAAGAGAAGTGGGATTATAGTTTGGGAGGGGGAGCAAACTGTGATTTGCGAAAAGGGCAAAGGTTGTGATCTGCGACATTGCAATATCGCAATCGACAGATAGGAGTGGTAAGTGTTAACAAGGAGCGGATAAAGATTGCAAAATGTGATTTGCGAGGGGATAAAGAATGAAAAATGTGATTTTCGATTTGCAGTGTGGAAGAGTATGGAGCGATATTGCAATCGGTGTGTAGAGTGGTAAGTCTTAAAGGGAAAAGGGAAAAGGTTGCAAAATGTGAAATACGATGGGTTACGTGGCGGTGGGACTGGTGGCGAAGTGTGATGACAATATCGCAATCAACATCAGAAGTGGTGAGTCTTAAAAGAAAAAAAAGGGAAAAGGTTGGGAAGTGCGAAATGCGATTTACGAAGTGGCGGGGTATGGAGAATTATCGCAATCGGCATTTGGAAGTGATAAGTGTTAATGGAAACCAAAGAAAAATGTGATTTGCGATTTACGATGTGGCGGAGCACGGAGGATTATCGCAATCGGTAGTTGGAGCGGTAAGTGTTAACATAAACCAAAGAAAAATGTGATTTGCAATGAGCGAAGTACGGTAGTGGGAGATTCGAGGAGCAAAGAAAGAGGTCAAACTTTGATGATTTTTCAAGTGTCTTGTGAATAAAAAGGGTGCGACAGCTGTTAAGGAAAGGATAACTAAAAGTGCAACAACGGGGTTTCAGAGGCGTAACAACAGAGATGGAAGATGAAGAGGGAGGTGTCAATGAAATTCTCCGTGGCTACTTGCGCCTACAATTAAACTATCAGTTTATGTAAGAAATATGGACGATGCATGTTAAAGAAAGAAAAAAAACAATTCTAGTCTATTCCCATAAATAGAGAATCATAACTTAGAAAGCATTTTTGGTCTGCGGGAAGGTCTACCCTCCTCGAGCTCTATCGACAGAGATGAGAGGGGAAAGCTGCCTCACAGTTTTATGGAGTTCATCAACTATTCTACCGCGCAGATAAAGAGATTAAATCTACAACATCAAACTATAACGAAAATGAAAATATCAGAAACTAGCTAACTGTTCAAAAATAAAACTAACTAAATGGAAGAAACAAAACTAGCTAAATGATAGAAAGGAAATAATAAAAACATCAAAGAAGCTGAGGCACATGGGTTGGGCTCTAACCCACGAGCCCAAATCTCTGGAACTAAATCAGTAAAATGGAGTATGTCTGCTAATTTCAGGAAGATAATAGCCTTGTTACATTTCTGAAAGTTTAATCACTGAGTAAAATAATAAAAAGCTTAATAGCTTGCAACAAAAGTTCTGAATGGAATCGAAGAATCCTTCCTAGCTCTAGATCCGCTCTATTATTCTACAGGGCAGCTACCAAGAACTCCCTTGAAAATACTAATTGAGTCCACTTGACTCCAAGTAAACATAGATTGAGTGCATTCCTCTTTGAGTTACTTGGCTGCCTCTGGAATTCGAATTGCTAGAGAGAATCCTTAGGAATCCTTTGGCTACCTTTGAGAATTAAGGAGGCTAGAAAATCCCCTTGAATCTCTCCAAGGTTTCTCAATAATTTCCTGATATTGTGCTCATTTATTCTCCAATCTTGATCTTCTAGTGGTAGGGAGCAAGTCCCTAAATTATCTCCTTCTCAAAATCTACATAATCTGCCCAATATCCTCACAATATTCTATAAAAATAACCAATATTAGGCACAAAAATGCAATTACCTTTAAACCTTCCTAATAAAATATTAAAGCATAAGAAAAAATTATTAAGTGAAGAAGGAGAGATTTAATATATCCTTTTATGTGCATAAGAAAGGTAGATGGGCCTAAGAAAGGTTAGATGGGCCTTGATTTATGTCTAATTTAGAGGCCCATCATCACCCACTACTGAAACTGTTGCTCATCCTCTGAGCAACCTATTCGTCATCCTTGCCTTATGTTTCTTCCTGCATGTTGGCTTATTTCATTTTATGTTTATTGGCCCATGCGCTGCTCCTCATGCTAATCTTCTTGCATTTCTTATTGTGGGTGCTGCATGGAGGTCCTCATAAGCCTTAAGAAAATTTGTATTTTGCATGCCAAGAGGTGGTGGACCCACCTTTTATTTTATTTATTTATTTTTTATTTTTTAATCACATGCATAATAAACTCACAATTATTTTTTTTATGCGAACTAAGTTCACCCTTGGTTACCCCTTTGGCACTCCTTGTCTTCCATTACATGAACTGCTTACTACCCAGTTTCTGTAATAAATAAAATAATGTAAATAATGATTAATTAGTTAATTAGTAATTAGGTTGAAAGACCATGTCTGATGAGACATGAAATTTCATGAAGAGGCACCTGCGTAGGTATATAAGCATGCCTCATTTGTAATTGTCAATGATCACATCTCATTCATCATACATTTTAATATAATATTTGTATCCTCAATGGATATCTTGATATTTCAAGTCTTCTAGAATATTTAACTTGAGAAGGAAATTTGTTCGCTTCATTTGGTATCATAGGAGTTCAATATTCTGGCCGCTCATCACTGCACAGAGCTACACTCCTTGGTCCAGGCCCTTTGCCATCAAAAATTCGTCAACGTTTTGTCATCGAAGAATTTCACTAAACCTTTGGAGTTTCTCCACTGCTGCTACTAAGTTCATCAGAGGCCCCTGGCCATATTTTTTTTTTTTTTAAAGAAGAAGAAATAAAAGAAGGGATGTTGATAATTTTTTTTTTCGAAAAAGTCAAAACAGAAAAAAAAAATAAAAAAAAAGAGAAAGAACAAAATAAAAATTATGTAAAACAATATATATATATATATATATGTGTGTGTGTGTGTGTGTGTGTGTGTGTGTGTGTGTGTGTGTATGTGTATGTGTATGTGTATGTGTATGTGTATGTGTATGTATATGTATATATATATGTATATATATATATATATATATATATATAAGTTGTATTAAAATATAAATAAATAAAAAATCAAGTGTAAAAATGTACCTGCAGCATCCGAATTCGGCAGCCACCACAACGGATGACCACAGCTCAACCTTTTTCGCTGACCAAAAGCACATCTTGAGCCTCAGTCATCAATATACCATCATGACCGATGCAACACCATCTTCAATTCGCTGCTTAATTCTCTGAAGATCACATCGTTGTCCACCGCACGCTGCCCCGACCAACAACACAATGTGACCATCCTTCATAGTTCCCAATTCGCTACCCTGTGCCCTCGCACACCACCACAACTTCGTCGTCGTCTTCTTCTTAACAATTGAAACCCTGTCCCATTCATTCCACACCAATCATTTCCATTTTACTGTGTTATCCCCTCTTCCGCTTCCGAGCGCAAATTTCACATGCGTAGTGGACCAACAACCCATCGATATTTACGCCACAAATTCATAGTGGTGTGACAGGTTCAACAAGTTTGCATCTATTCTATATCACTGACCCTTGACATTTGTGATGATGGCACCAAATTCATTACTTTGTCTACAGTGAATCGTCACCATTGTTAGGAGAGAAGGCACAACGAGTTTAGAAAGGCAAAGATTTTTGATGCGTTAAATTAAAACTAAAGTTATTAATTCATATTAAGTGAATAAGTAATAAGTTCTTTGAAAATTACGAAGGTTTTAAATAAAGGCAGCAGGTCAAAATGAAATCAAAAAATAATAAACACCTCGGTTTGTATGACTTGCATTATAATAAATTTTGAAATCTTTATTTAAAAATATTAAAGAAAAAGAAAGAAAGGAAGGTTAAAAACAAATAAACAAATAAATAAAAAATAAAAAAAGGAATTATATTATAAAGAGAAGAAACATTAATAAAGAGAGTTGAGAAGGAATTGTGAACGAAATATTAACCTCCCTTGGGAAGTAAAAGGGTCATTTAATAAGTGTTAAAACCCCAAATTTATCTTGAAAAAATGGCATCCAAAACAGAACTAAAGGAGGGAAGATTTCCTAAAAATTATATTATGTATGTCCCTGAATCAAATATAACTGAAGAAGATTCAACTAACATAAATGACAAACAATATGACATAAGGAATCTACACCTAAGTATTGGGGAGTATTCCTTTGCCACACAATTTAATGTTAAAACCTTATTTTGTGACGATAGTGATATAATTCTAGGTTCACTCTGGATGGAATCACTAGGGTCATTCGTCCTTAATACGAAAAAGAAGTTTTTGACATTTTCTTACAAAAAGAAAAAAATAACACTACAAGATGTCACAGTGAAGCCAAATTCAGTAACACTGGAAGACATGTTAGAAATTTCAAATGTAAATTTTCAAGAAAGTAAAAAGGCAATCCAAAATATGCAAAAGGAAATTGACAAAATCACCACTAACAAGAATGAAGAGGTTGCTCGCCTTAAGGACCACAACGAAAAATTGCTAACACAAATTAAGAAGATGAAGAAAGACAAGAAGTCATTAGAAAACAAGGTGCAACAACTTGTCGAAAAGGAATCATCGAAACTTTCAAATGTAGAAGTTCAAGTTGAAGAAAAAATGAAAATTAATCCAGTAAAGGTCACAACTCAAGAAACAGACAAGCAAGTTGCAGAAGATACAAACTTAGATGTTGCAGTTCAGAAGAGGAACATTCGAAGTGAAGGTTCTGTAACCAACTCAATAACATCCTTTCCAGAAGAAAATCAAAGGAGTCAAACTAAAAAGGTTCCCTATCAACCTCCAAATCATGGGAGCAGACAACTCGACCAAGCTATGTATTTAGAACTGAAACAACAAGCTAATGTTTTGAAGAATACTGATATCAGTGAAATATACTTAAGTGATAATTCATCACAATTTTTCAGTCATCGTAAGATTCCACAGAAGATTGATTTAGGATGGTCCAATCCATTCTTGGTGTGACAGTTCTGTTTGTCACTTAGAGGATCATATCAACTTGTATCGACAAGGATGACTACCCTGAGATGAGAAGATGTTCGTAGCAGGAAAATAAATCGAGGCCTTTCATCAACAAGCTTTGAGGACACAGATTTTTGAGGAGGAAGGCAATGTAATGAATAAAATAATGTAAATAATGATTCATTAGTTAATTATTAATTAGGTTGAAAGGCCATGTCTGATGAGACATGACCTTTCGTGAAGAGGCACCTACATAGGTATATAAGCAGGGCTCATTTGTAATTCTCAATCATCACATCTCATTCATCATACATTTTAATATAATATTTGTATCCTCAATGGATATCTTGATATTTCAAGTCTTCTAGAACATTTAACTTGAGAAGGAACTTTTTTCGCTTCAGTTTCTCAAGTCCTTTTTACTTTTGTCTTGTTCCTCTTCTTGGTGGAAAAAGTGAGGCTAGTTGCTAGATAAGGCTGAGGTTGCTCTACTATTGATTTTGTCTATATAAAAACTTTCCTTCTCACACTCTTTAATTTTTTATTAAGCTAAAAGAGATTCAAAGAAAGGGTTAGATGATTTCATACCTGAGCCTTACCATTGATTTGTTTTTGCAGGTGATATTGAAGAAGTTCTTGAAGCTACTAGTGAAGCTTCATGTGGTGATCTGATGGAGGTCCTTTTGGAGCATTTGAGAACATGAGGAAAAAGTCCAAGTTTGACTACCTTTGACTAAAGTGTTGACCAAATTTTCTTTTTCTGCCAACTTGTTGTTTTCTGCTTGCAAAGGTTGGAGAGCACCTGCATTCATTAGAGGGAGATACATGGAGAAATGCAGTTTTTTTATTTTTTTTTTATTTTTTTATTTTTAAGGCCTACTAGTTGCCTCAATGGGGTTTTCCACTAGGAGGTCTGCCTAGGTGCCTCAAAGGAGGTTTTCACCTAGGATATTTTATTTATTTATTTATTTATTTTTCAACCCAATGAATGTGTCATGGAGGTTTTCAATTAGTGGGTCAATCTCAGACGCCTCAAAAGAGGTTTTCACTCGAGATTTTATTCTTCTCCTACTCTACTTGAAAAAACAAAACCTTTTTCAAGTATAGGATTACTTTCAATGTAGCCATGTACAAATCAAGATGAAAGATAAAATCAGGTGCACACCTGGAATACATGCTCTGACATGTACCTGAATATAAGAGATGAATTTATTTGACTGGGATTTTATCAAGTACTGTTGGAGAAGAGTGTTTTGCTGCAACTTAATGAATGTTTGGAATCATATGTCAATATAGTTGTGATGCCGCCGGTCCACTTGATGAGTTGGATCACCTTGGATGTCCTACTCTATTATGAAATTCAAATCTTCCTCTTTTTTCTGATTGTTCTCTTGAACACATGGAGGAAATGCTGGTAAACACGAGGAAATTTTCTCAACATTTGATTTTGATGCCGGATCTTCATCAAGTGAAACCCTTGATATTTTGATATCATCATTTGGATCTTATTCTTCTTGATGTTGTCCTTCAATGACATTAAGAAAATCTCTTCTTTGCAATACCTTTCTTGAACTAAGATGAATACCATCTAGATTAAGAGGAGATGTTTGGAAGTGTTGTACCTCAGCATTGTAAGTGAGCCGAGATACTTCATAGTATGGGTTTAGAAATAGTGGTATAGGTAGTTGAGTGGGGGTGGATATATGAGATGGATATTGTTGAGGTTGTGGTTGTGGTGGAGGTTGATGGTAGGAATAGAATGGAGTTGGGTATGGAGGATATTGAGGATATTGTGGATTTTCCCATTAAGGTCCTTGCCAACCATGTTACCACGATTGGTTTTGGGGTTGAGATGGATGAGGTTGCCAAGGAGGGAGTGTGTCCCAATTAGTTTGAGATGGATGTGAATAAGCTTTAAATTGTGAAGTGGGCCCTTGCATCATATCAAGTTGACTAGGCTGCCAGGGTATCCTTGGAGCTACATAACATAGCTTCTTTGGTGATTGCCTTGCTCTATTGTCTTCCTGGGAAACTTATTTAAACCTGGGGAATGATGGAAAACATTTAGTAGCATATGATTCTACATGGATAAAAAAAATATCAACATCTTATTTTTTCTCGTTTTGCATTCTTAACATTTCTACTGGTTCACTTAGATTGTTAATAATTTTTGTTTTAATGTTGTCAAGAAAATTTCGAAGTTCATCTTGCCTTACTAATGTTGAGGCAGATTTACTTACTCTTTCCCTTCCTCTTTATATGTGCTTGCATGTTTCAAAAATTTATTCAAATGAAAATTGGTATACGTCTCCTCTACTCATGATATTAGGGAGATCAAGCCATTCATCCCTAATTGTTCTAAGTAAGAGGGTTTTTAGTGTGTCAAATCCTAGATGATGAATTTTTTCCCTCTTAAAATTATACATGAACCTCTTTATTAGATCCTCAAGGATCTCATCTTCTTCTTGGTTCATTCTAAAAATTTCATCTCTAAGATCACGATCTTTATATTTTTCTAGAAATATATTTTGCATATCATTCCATGATCTTATTGAATTAGTACCTAGAATCATGAACCATTTAAGAGATTTATCCTTCAATGTTGTAGGAACCAATCTCAAATTTTTAGTGTCTTATAAGTAGCCATAAGATCTAAAAAGTATCTCAAATTCAGAGAGAAATGTTTCCGGGTCCTTTATCCTGATACCATGGAATTTGGGAAGGAAATATGGAGGGATGTTCTTCATATGTACACTGATGTCCATATCTCTAATGGGAAAACCAATAATACCTTCTTCATTGTAATCATATCCATCCATCTCTTCTACCTTCAAAAGTGTATGGTGATGTGGTTCTTACTACACCACATGGTCAAGTAGTGGGGGGGGGGAGGTTGGTATTGGAGAAGTATTTTTTTTTTTTTTTTAATTCTTAGTATACCTATTCCTATGAAGCATGGAAATCCATTTTTTTTTCTTTTCAATATTTCGGAGACAACATGAAAAAGGAAGCATAAAATAATGCTAAAACATAATCAAAGCATCTACTAGACACCTCCCTGACAACAACGCCAAAAAGTGGTGAGCCCTGGTATTGCACCAAGAGTGCTGCAACTCCTAGGGGCTGCCCTACTTTACTTTATCAACCTAGGGTTCTTACAAACATGGAGGTGACAATGATAACAAAATAGATGCATTCTACTCATGTTATCCTCTTCCGCTCTACGAAAGGGTGCTACTTCTAAGGGTTCTCAGTGAAGTCTGTCACACTTCAATGAAACTAAAATTAATTGCAGAAAGGAAATGACAGAAAGGAAACTAAACTAAATTGATGAAAATAAATGATAGGAAAGGAAACTAATTTAACTTGCTGAAAAGAAATGGTAGAAAAGAAACTAATCTAAATTGCAGAAATGAAATGACAGAAAAGGAACTAATTTAACTTTCTAAAAATAAATGGTAGAAAGGAAACTAATTTAAATTGTAGAAAGGAAATGGCGGGAAGGGAACTAATTTAATTTATGCTCTATATACCATGCTTCTATCTATGCAACTAATCTATCCATGACTTAATTCTAATTGAAAAAGTGTTTATTTGCAGCTTGGAGGAAAAAGTGCTAAAGAGGCTAATGGAGGGCTTAACACATGAAACAAGGCTTAGAAGTTGAAGGAGGGGGTTTAAACTATACGAAAAATTTATTATAGCACAAAAAATTATTTGGAGCAGAATTATTTCAAAAGTGCAATGGCAAAGAAGTGGGAGTACAGTTCGGGAGTGGGAGAGAAATGCGATTTGCGAAAAGGGTAAAGGTTGCCATCTGCGATATGCAATATCGCAATATCGCAATCGGCAGACATTAGTGGTAAGTGTTAAAAAGGAGTGGATAAATATTGCGAAATGTGATTTGCGAGGAGATAAATATTGTGGAATGCGATTTTCAATTTGCGTTGTGGAAGAGTATAGAGCGATATCACAATCGGCGTTTGGAGTGGTAAGTCTTAAAGGGAAAAGGCAAAAGGTTGAGAAATGAACAATGTGATGGGTGACGTGGCAGTGGGATCAGTGGTAGAGTGTAATGAAAATATCGCAATTGGCGTCAAGAGTGGTGAGTCTTATAGGAAAAAAAGAGAAAAGGTTGCGAAGTGCGAAATGCGATTTGTAATGTGGCGGGGTATAAAGTATTATTGCAATCGGTGTTTGGAAGCAGTAAGTGTTAACAAAAACCAAAGAAAAATGTGATTTGCGATTTTTGATGCAGTGGAGCACGGAGGATTTTTGCAATTGGCAGTTGGAGTAGTAAGTGTTAATGGAAACCAAAGAAAAATGCGATTTGCGATGAGTGAAGTACGGTAGCAGGAAATTCAAGGAGCAAAGGAGGAGGTCAAACTTTGATGGTTTTTCAAGCATTTTGTGAATAAAAAGGGTGCAACAGCTGTTAAGGAAAGGAGAAATAAAAGCGTAACAATGGGGTTTCAGAGGTGTAACAATAGAGATGGAAGATGAAGTGGGAGGTGTCAATGAACTTCTCTGTGGCTACCTGCGCCTGCAATTAAACTATCGATTTATGAAAGAAAGATGGACAATGCATGTTAAAGACAAAAAAACAATTCTAGTCTAGTTCTAGAAATAAATAATCATCACTCAGACAGCATTTTTGGTCTGCGAGAAGGTCTACCCTCCTCGAGCTCTATAGACAAATATGAGAGTGGAAGGATGCCTCACAGTTTTATGGAGTTCATAAACTATTCTACTGCATGAATAAACAAATTAAATCTACAACAAAAAAATATAAAGGCAATGAAAATATCATAAACTAGCTAATTTTTCAAGAATAAAACTAACTAAATGGCAAAAACAAAACTATCTAAGTGACAGAAAGGAAAGAATAAAAACAACAGAGAAGTTGAGGCACATTGGTTGGGACCTAACCCATGAGCCCAACTCTTTGGAACCAAATCAGTAAAATGGATCTTGTCTGATCATTTCAGGAAGAGAATAGCCTCATTACATTTCTAAAAGTTTAATCACTGAGCATAATAATAAAAATATTAATATATTGTGGCAAAAGTTTTGAATAGAATCAGAGAATCCTTCCTAGCTCTAGCTTTGCTTTATTTATTCTACAGGGCAGCTACCAACTGCTCCCTTGGAAATAGTGATTGAGTCCACTTGACTCCAAGTAAACATAGATTGAGTGCACTCCTCTTTGAGTTGCTTGGCTGCCTCTGGAATTCGAATTGATGGAGAGAATCCTTGGGAATCCTTTGGTTGACAATCCCCTTGAATCTCTCCAAGATTTCTCAATAATTTCCTGATATTGTGCTCATTTATTCTCCAATCTTGATCTTCCAGTGGCAGGGAGCAAGTCCCTAAATTTTCTCCTTCTCCAAATCTGCATAATCCACCCAATATTCTCACAATATTCTACAAAAATAACCAATATTAGGCACAAATTTGCAATTACCTTTAAACCTTCCTAAGAAAATATTAAAGCATAAGAAAACATCATTAACTGTAGAAAGAGAGATTTAATATATCTTTTTATGTGCATAAGAAAGGTAGATGGGCCTAAGAAAAGTTAGATGGTCCTTAATTTGTGTCTAATTTAGAGGTCCATCACTTGCCTTGAGAAACAAATAGCTCCCCATCCTGCTGCCATATCTCCAAACCAAGGAAATAGTGAAGGAGTCCCATGTCCTTCATCTCAAACTCTCTTGCAAGATCCTCTTTGCAAGAAGTTATGAGTTTCTCATCACCTGTCAGAATAAGATCATCTACATAAAGTACAATAATCAAAATTTTACCATCAACCAAAATATGGTATAGGTTCGCATCCGCTTCTCTCTTCATGAAGCCCATCCCAGTGAAATAGTTGTCAATCATGGTGTACCTAGCATGAGGTTCTTGCTTCAACCCATACAATTCTCTCTTGAGTTTGCACACATGTGAATCCCTGTCAAAGGTCTCAAAAACTTCTGGCTGCTTAATGTACACTTCTTCCTTAATAAATCCATTCAGAAATGAAATCTTCACATCCATTTGATGTATCTTCCAACCCATCTGCGTTGAGAGTGAAAGGATAGATCTAATTGATGAATAATGTGCAAATGATGGAAAGGTCTCCTCATAGTCAATCCCCTCAACCTGTGAGAATCCACGGGCTACAAATAGAGCCTTTTACTTATCCACACTCCCATCTACTACCTTCTTCACCTTATAGATCCATCTAAATCCAACCAATGACTTCTCGACTGGTCTTGGGACAACTTACCATGTACGTTTCCTGACGATGGAGTCATACTCCTCAGCCATGACGTCAACCCAAGTTGGCTTTTGCACTACTTCCTCAAAAGAGGATGGTTCTGTCGCAATACACTTTCTCATAAGAGCTATGTATCCAGTATACCTGTCTGGTGAATATATCTATCTATGTTGTGATGTAGGTGCTCCTACATGTTCTGTCGCATCAAGTATCAATTTGTCAACCTCTGTGCTGCGCCTCCTACCATGTCTGGTGGATGGATCTGCATGAGTGGTTTCTGCCACTCCATGATCCTCCTCATGTGGTTGCTCCACATCTTGAGGTTAATCCTTTGGAACCAAGAGTTCCTCATCTGCATGAAAATAAAGCTCCATCTCAAGGGACAATCGCATGGATTTCTCCTCATCAAAATTTACATCCCGTTTGACAACTCTCATCTTGCTGTTCGAAAAATACACCCGATAGTTGTTGGGAGTATCAGTGTACCCCAAAAATATCCCAATCTCTGTTGTTGTTTATATATTCTTTCTGGAATATTTGGTCACATGGCAATAGAAAGATGAGCCAAAAATTTTAAAATATGAAACAATAGGGTTCTCACTAGAAAAATCCTCCTTTGATATACTCATGCCAAGTATCCGTTGAGGACTACAATTATGCACAAAAATTGTTGTGTTGCATGCCTCTACCCATAGATGCAATGATAGGCCCTAATGATGTAACATAGTTCGTGCCGCACCCACAATTGTTCTGTTCTTTCTTTCTGCAACCCCATTCTGTTGTGGGTTATGAGGCACAATCAAATCTCTCCAAATTCCTTCTTTGGAACATAATTTCTTGAATTAATTAGATATGTACTCACCACCATTGTCGCTCCTTAAAGCCTTCACCTACTTCCCCGTATATTTCTCAACCAGTGCTTTGAACTCGCAAAATTTTGAGAATGTATAATCTTTATTTTGCGTGAAGTAGATCCAACACTCTCTAGAAAAATCATAAAAAAAATCACATAATACCTATGCTTTGTTGTAGAAGCTGTAGAGAATGGTCCACACACATCTAAGTGAACTCTCTCAAGGATTTCTGCTACTCGGTTCTCCTTCTCATGAAAAGTGACCTTTGTATACTTCCCCATGGTACATCCCTTGCATGTGTCTATCTGCGCAAGAGTACCTTTTGGAAGCCCCGTAGAAATTTGCTGCATGACCTTCAAAGCATTGTGGTGTAGATGGCCCAATCTCCTGTGCCATAACTCACCCTCATCCTAGCTCACCACTCTGTCTTCTTTACTCATCAATGATGTGCAACCATCTACATCAAGTTTGTAGAGGTTATTCACATGAACCGCAATCTCTGTAACCTATCATGTGGCTTTGTGATGAAGGAATGATTTTCCTTCACTGAAAACCACCTCATATCCTCTATTCTACAACATAGCAACTGGAACTAAATTCTTTTTCAAGTCTGGTACATGAGTGAAATATTTTAATAAGAAAGGTTTGACTGACTATCTCTGGAAAGTAACTGTACCAATCCCAGTAGCGCTATACCTCCCATCATCACCCATCTTGATGTGCATATCAAGATCCTTCTCCTCCAAGCTACTAAAGAGTTTTTTGTCTCCCATCATGTGGAAAGATGTACCAATATCCAAGTACCACATTGATCCCATCTCACTAGACACCATGCATGCAATGAGTGAGAAGTTCAACTCCAACTGTGAAGTGAAAGCATCACCCACTGCAGATCCTGAAGCCTTCTTGTTATTCTTCTTCTTCTGTGGATAATTAGTGGCATAATTTCCATGCTCATGATAGTGAAAACATTTCACTCTGGACATGTCACACTTCTTGCCTTCTTTGCCGGTATTAGATTTGGAATAGGATTTATTTCCCTTCCCCTTCTTTTCCTCACCATCCAAGGCGCAATTTTCCTCATCATTTGTCTTGGATGAGGATCCATCCCTGGTATTTTGCCTAAATTATTCTTGTACCAATTCTGATAAAAGTCGCTCCCAATCTGCTAGCTTATCTCTCCCATTGACAGGGTCCTGATAACTATGCTAGCTGTTGGGAAGGCCTAGAAGTGCTACGATCACCAAGTAATCATCTGCTATAGTAATCCTGACACTTCCAAGGTCATCTCGAAATTGGATGAACTTGGTCAAGTATTTCAGAATAGTGTCACCTTTCTCCATTTTGATTTTCCTGAGCTTGTCCTTCAGTGCCAATTTTTTGTGTTCACTGCTATTTTGAAACAGATCTTTCAAGGTCTTCCACATTGCATATGGAGTCACCTTTCCATGGATACTAGAGAAAATGTGATCTTGAACTACCTCTAATAAGATCCTCCTCGCCTTTGCAACCTTCTTTTGCCAACAATAAAGAAGAGAAACATCTGCTGTTGCAGGCCTTGGAATATCAATGTCGACAAATTATTTCAACCTGTTGTACTCCAGAACTGCCTCCATTCTCTCTTTCCATGCAATATAATTAGAACTTCCCTTGAGTGCATATTCCAATATTAATCCATTCAAATCCATCTTGATTTTCCTGTCACACCAAAGAATATTTTTGCAAATTTGAATGTTGTTCAAGATAAAATAAATTTCTTCTCCACTATAGTGATTTATGGTGCTCTGATACCATGTAGAAATTACACCAATTATATGTATACCAATGGATTCAATCTGATCATGCAATATTCTAGAGAAAGACACTGAATCCTTCTATAATTAATTTGCAGAAATTAAACACGATCGCACAATCACACTAAGAGAAAGAAGCAAATCAATCACACAACATAGATATTTTTCCCGGGGAAAGATATTTGCTCAAAAACTCTCTATATATATTGTATAATCAACTAAGGAATCATGAAAAAATACAATTCACTCTTCTCACAAGAGTCGGATACACTCTACTAACTGTCTCACATTGATCCAGACAAAATCGACCAACACTTAGCCAATTTCCTGCCTTTCTTGCGCAATTCTAAGAACAATTGATCCCTATTAATTAGGAAATTCAACCTTCCAAAAATGTGCAATACACCATGGGAAATCCTATGGTTGTCTAATTGCGCACCAGCAATTTACTAATAATACAACTGATATATAGCGTCCCTTTAATCTCTGTCTCAACTAGGTCTTCATCAGAATTGACATGCATGCAACTATTAATAGTAAATCATCGGTCACTTGATAGATCACTGCATGTGAATTAAATATAATTTAATACACTTGACCTCTCACTAGTGCAACAATCAGTTACAACTAGTTAGACTGAATTTAACTCACTTAATTGAGTTAACTGATTTCTCATGCACTAAACTAATACACTAATTGCAACTTGGACTCTAAAACATATAGAATCACTCTACATGCCTCATCAACCACCCTCAAGTAAAATTTCATGATATAACTGAGTCTATCACACTCAGTTAACTATTACAAGTGATTATGAGATAATATTACAATTTCTTGTTCAATTTAATTAAGGGAAAATTAAATTAGACACACATTTCTTGTTGACTTTTCAACAACTCATGGGGGCGCAGTTGGAGGACACTATGCAAGAAAATATACTACAAAAAATACTTTGAGAGAATGATTGTGGTGGCCCACATTACATAAATATGTAAGGAATACTGCCGCATGTGATGTGTCTCAAAGAATAGGGAAGCCTTCTAGAAGAGATGAGATGCCATTGGTACCACAAGTTACATTGTAGGTGTATGATAAGTGGGGCATAGATTTTGTTGGACCCATCAACCCACCTAGAAAGAGGACTGGTGCAAGGTACATATTTACAACGACTGATTACTTGAAAAGATGAGTCAAAGCACACCAAGTAAGGGACTACAACATAGTGACCGCTGCGAAGTTTATTTTTGAGTACATACTGTCTAGATTTGGATGTCTGAATATTTTGATGAGTGATCAAAGTTCACACTTTATAAATAAGACTAATGAATCAGTGATTGAGAGTTCCAAGTTTATCATTAGAAGAGTACCCCTTATCACCCTGAGGCCAATGGAACAATGGGAGAATTTAATAAGATTTTGGAAAATGCACTTACTAAGATATGCAATGTGAATAGAGATGATTGGGACCTTAAAATTCCAGTAGTATTATGGGCTTATAATACCACATGTAATAATTTGATAGGTCATACACCCCCTAGGTTAGTTTATGGGTAAGAATATGTGATTCCCATGGAGTACATCGTGCCTGGCTTGAGGATTGCAGCTTTTACATATATGGAAAACCCTAATATAATTGAGGAAATAATTTCGTAGTTTCTTGCTTTGGAGGAAGATAGATTTATAGAAGGATTACATCAGCAGGTACAAAAAGCAAGGGAAAAGGTCTGGCATGACATACATATTAAGTAAAATAATTTATAGGTATGAGACCTTGTTCTCCTTTATGACAGTAAGTTTGTAAAATTTCCAGGAAAATTTAAAATGCATTGGTTGGGCCCATACATTATCAAGCATATTACTGATGGAGACACAGTTCAATTAGTTAATTTAAATGGAGAATTGGTTCGAGGAAGAGTAAATGGTAGTAGGTTGAAGATGTACAAGGACAACCCTGCCCCTACAACTTCGATCTAAAGAAAGAAGAAAAGTCTTAGTGCCACCTGAAGTTGAAAGTGGGCATTGGATTATAAACTATGATGTAGAGAGAGAGCTTCGACGTAGGAAGTTTCTTCACTAATTTCTGGATTATGTCGAAGTTGTAAGAAGGGTTGTTTTTAATATCCCAATATAGGGAATTTCTACAACAATAAGAATATCTGAAGATATTATTAAGTTGGAGATCCAATAATAATTGAACAAAATAATGTAAGATGTGTCAATTTTACTTCTTAAATCAGATTAGGAGCATATCAGCAAAAATATGTCTCCCTATGTCATCTCCAAGTGGGGAAAAGTAGTGATCTGGACCATAAAAATGCTATTTCTAGGAAATAACATTGTAATAGTTAGAAATTGGACTTGGATCCATTATTTCATGCAATATACATCTCACATATAGAATGGGAGCTGAAACAAATCATTCTAGCTAAGTTAAACAGATATCTCGGTTCTCCTATGGCTGAAAAACACTGAAAACCAATAACATAATCCATACAGAAAAATATGAAGCAAGAACAACGTAATTAGAAGAGGTTTTCTGTAGAAAAATTTTGTAGACAACATATCTGGAGTTTATTTAGCCAAATCATAGAGAAAAACAGAGATCTAGCCTCTTTTATACAATGTGAAGATAACTCGGCAAGGGTTTCTTGAAAGCTCAAGTACAAAGGAATAGATTTGAATATTCAGCTGCAAAATAATGCAGTCCCCTACAAAATTATATGAATAGAGCTGAATAAAATACAATAGGTATTAGAATCCCTTTTCTAGCTTTCTGGGGGAAGGGTTGACCCTTGCCCAAGGAAACTAGCCCAAAATCCAGGTATCAAACCTTGCTGTAGCTTCTCTCTAAAAAATGACACAGTTCCTGCGAGGAACTACGCTGTAAAAGTGCAGATATGCTTTGGCCTAGTTCCAAGATGTGAAGAAATTCTCGAGAGCCTCCCTTGCTAATCCTCCAATGGATATACAAGCTCTCCACTGAAAAACAAGCCCAGAAATGGCTCAAAGAGATCCTCCTTTGCTGCACCCTGCAACACAACCTAGCTCTAAATAGAAACTAAACTGTAGCTGAAGGAGGTAGCTTGGCCAAAATGATAGAATGAGGAAATTTAGCCTAAAGAACCTCTCCTTCCTCGAGGATTAGGTAGGGATTCTCGCTCGGGAACACCCTTGTGCTAAACAACACTGCAACCCTGCTAAACAACAAGAGGAAGAAAAGTCTCAATAGACCAAAGAAAATAATAATCCAAGCATGAATACAATGGCTATCCTCCTCTCCATATAAAGAAAGTGCTCCTCTCCACAATGGGTCCCATCCATATGTGCAACCTAGCCCATGCAAGTTGTCCTCCATTAAAACTACGTTGTCCAACATGGAGATACAATGTATCTAGAAAGTGCATGTGGACTTGGTCAAATATGACTAAACCAACATGATAAAATCTTGTTCACACCTGTGGGTGCTCAATCTGGCTACTTATTCTTCCCCTTTTTCACATGAGTAATGTTATTTTCCTTCTAAAGAGGTTAATGGGCCTCCCTACCCATTTTATTCATCAAATATTAACTATAATGTTCCTGTTAGCTTGAGGCTAAAATTTGGGAACATTATAGTCCTCCCCTCCAAAATGTTTCTTGTCCTCAAGAAAATGCATAGAGAGAGAAAAATTCCTCCCCTTCTTCTCTTGTGGCCTCCTCATCAATAGTCCTCACCACTGCTCAGGATAATCTGCAAAAAAATTTCCCTCCAATGTCTCCTCCCAAATATGCATGACCAAATGGCTCACATCATGAAAAGGTGGAAGGTGTAAGTGGAAACCTTCTTGCTGTCTCATGGCCTCCTTAAAGTAGGAGTGATGATACACATGGGAAATCTCATTCCCAGTGATTGACCCTCTCACCCATGCTATCATCCAAATGAAATGAGCCATTCTAGGTATCTCATTAAATAAATCTGCAACCTCGGGTTTGTACAATGTGTTGGGGCTGAATGGAGAGTTTATATTTTCCCATCCAAGTAGTTTCTCTCTCCATTTATGGTAAGTATCAGGGGGTTGCTGATATTGGGCTGAAATTTCATGGCCTTCAGAAATGGCCCAAGCTACCCCACAAGATAAGTCAACCATGAAGTGCCTCCTCCAAGAATTCAAGTTCTCCCAAGGGCTCCCCCTACATGAAGGAAAGAGGTGTGTTGTGGAAATCATGGTGTGCCCATGGTTTCTCCTGAAACATACAACATGTAAATAGGGAGAATCATACTCCCAATGGGCGTCTCCATCTCAAATCCTACTCTCCAAGCAAAGCTTCCCCTGAGTATAAACATATCAGTAATATATGGAAGCAAAATAAAATGAAAACAAGTTGCTGAATGACAATCGGAGAGTGAATCAAAGTTCCACACAACGAACTAGTGCAGTGCATCCCATGCCCACCTCAAAACAAAAAATAACAAGTGCTTCCCTAGCCACTTGTTTGTGGCCATAGTCATCTCATAAGATGAAAACATGAAGATACAATGTGGTGTCAATGGTGCACACCAAGAATCATGTGGCTGCCCCCACAAACCACCAATAGAGTAGCCAAAATCAATGCTACAAGTAGCTACAAGTACATCATCATACAATATGCAAGAAGGGATGATTCTTATTGATACATCATGGTGCTCAAACAATGAAAAGAAGTACAATACAAAATGTGAAATTATACCTCCTCCAGCATGTACTTGAGATCTTGAGCTGAAATGGCTCAATTGGAATCTCTCCCTCACCTCCAATGAGTAGGGAAGTGGCCGTGAACTCCTCTCTGTCATCATTCGAGCTATGCATCTCTCCATATGCTAAAATATGTCATGCTGGATGTGCTCCCAAGTGAACTCCTCTGCCAAAGAAAGATATGCATCATAATGCATGGAAAGGAAGTCCTCATGTGTTGTATGAAGCAGCTTCTCCTTGAGCTTAGAAGCTTTAGGAAAGAAGGCTTTTCCATAAGAATAGATGACCACATCATCCAACATATACTCATCACCTCTATCCGGGTCATCAAGAATCATACATGCACCTAGATCCTTGGAGTACTCTACCAAGAGTTGAGATCTCCAGTATGGATCAATACTCCTTAGAGACAGCGCTGGTGATCTGGCATGTGAAGCTCTCCTCATGCTGCTGCCTACTACTTTGACATTCCCCATGCCAAAGTCTCTCTCCAAACTCTTCAACTTTCCAAAATCCAAGAGTGGTGAACCCAAAGACAAGATTTCTCTCATCAACTGTAGATCTGGTGGCCTCCCTGGTGGAATGCCTCCATGTAGTGAGACATCAAAATCTGAAGTGGATTGTATATATGAGTGGACTGAGTTGTCCCCCTCTTCACTACATAGTGTAGTCCCCTCCTTATGTGCAGAAAACTCCCGAAAAAGATAAGGGTGAATTCTCATCATCCCTTAATGCTGATCCTTCTCCTCTTCTTCCATATATGAGAATGCCTCATCCTCAATGAGAGACCCTTGATATTGGTCATCTCTTGAAGGAGGGAATTCCATGTCTTCAAAAATAGAAGAGGGCTCTTTAAGAAGTGGGGATATTGACCTTGGAAAGCTTTCATGCATGTTTTCATCCCCTTTAAAAATATGGAGTGGAGTTGGTTTAAGAGGTCTCTCTAACTCATGCAAAGTGTTTGTGTTTTTTTTTTCAACAAATGATAGTTCACAATGTTTCCTATCAAATCTCCTCACCAATTCTTTAGTGAAACCAACATAAGTTTTTACATTTGCATGACAAAATGAAGTAGAATCATTAAATCACCAATCAGGGGCCATAAATTTAAGGTGTAGCGCTGCTACTCTGATGGCCTCCTCCTCTGAAACTTGGTGTAGCTGAAAATAGGAATCTAGCTCTTCTACCCAAGCTTTGGATGTGCACCATGTTGATCCATCAAAGTGAGATAGGAAAATTCTACCTCTCATGCTTCTTTTGTGGCTACTAGATCTTGCCTCCTTGAGTTTTCAAAACCCTTGGAAGTCCAAGTGCTCCTTGAATCTCCGTGATTGAGATTCATACTCTCGAAGATAGTCACTCAAGGTCTCCTCCCTTGGTGTATCTTCTTTCTCCATCCTTCTTGTAGTAAATGTGGGCCCTAGACTGTGCTTTGGATCTGCATGTGTGGTTGAATGCTCACACCCATCATGTGAATAGCTAGGGCTTGCTTCAAACCTTCTAAAAAATCTTCTACACTCCTCCCCTTTCATCACCTTGAGATATTCTTTGATATTCTTCATAGTTTGGAAAAGAAGCAGGGAGATCCTCTCTTCCTTCATTCCTCCAAATAATGGAGTCATGCTTTTGTTTCTTCTACACAACTTATATTTTCTGTGAGAAGCTTCTCCTCCTAATGGCATAATGTCTTGGATGCATAGGCTGAGCCAAGATTATGCTTCGATACCATTGTAATATCCCAAAATAGGGAATTTCTACAACAATAAGAATATATAAAGATATTATTAAGTTGGAGATCCAGTAATACTTGAACAAAATAATATAAGCTATGTCAATTTTACTTTTTAAATTAGATTAGGAGCATATTAGCAAAACTATGTCTCCATATGTCATCTCCAAGTGGGGAAAAGGAGTGATCTGGACCATAAAAATGCTATTTCTAGGAAATAATGCTGTAACAGTGAGAAATGGGACTTGGATCCCTTAGTTCATGTCATATAAATCTCACATATAGAATGGGAGTTGAAACAAATCATTCTATCTAAGTTAAATAGATCTCCCAGTTCTTATATGGCTGAAAAACATTGAAAACCCATGACATAATCCATACAAAAAACTATGAAGCAAGAAAAATGTAATTACAAGAGGGTTTCTATAGAAAAATGTTGTAGAAAATAGATCTGGATTTTATTTGGCCAAAGCATAGAGAAAAACAGAGATCTAGCCTCTTTTATACAATGTGAAGATAACCCAGCAAGGGTTTCTTGGAAGCTCAAGTACAAAGGAATAGATATGAATATTCAGCTGCAAAATAACGCATTCCCCTGCAAAATTATATGAATAGAGCTGAATAAAATACAATAGGGATTAGAATCCCTTTTTCTAGCTTTCCGGGGGAAGGGTTGGCCCTTGCCCAAGGAAACTAGCCCAAAATCAAGGTATCAAACCTTACTGCAGCTGCTCTCTGAAAAATGACATAGTTCCTGCAAGGGACTGTGCTATAAAAGTGAAGATATGCTTTGGCCCAGTGCCAATATGTGAAAATATGTCTGGGAGCCTCCCTTGCTGAACCTCCAATGGATAGACAAGCTCTCCACTGAAAAACAAGCCCAAAAATGGCTCAAAGAGATCCTCCTTTGCTGCACCCTGCAACACAACCCAGATCTAAATAGAAACTAAACTATACTTGAAGGAGGTAGCTTGGCCAAAATGATGGAATGAGGAAATGTAGCCCAAAGAAACTCTCCTTCCCTAAGGATTAGGTAGGGATTCCCTTTCAGGAACACCCTTGTGCTAAACAACACTGCAACCTTGCTAAACAACAAGAGGAAGCAAAGTCTCAACAAACCAAAGAAAATAATAATCCAGGCATGAATACAATGGCTATCCTCCTCTCCATATGAAACAAGTGCTTCTCTCCACAATGGGTCCCATCCATATGTGCCACCTAGCCCATGCAAGTTGTCCTCCATTAAAATTACATTGTCCAACATGGAGATACAATGTATCTAGACAATGCATGTGGACTTGGTCAAATATGACTGGACCAACATGATCCAATCTTGTTCACACCTGTGGGTGCTTAATCCAGGTGCTTATTCTTTCCCCTTTTCACATGAGGAATATTATTTTACTTCTAAATAGGTTAATGGGCCTCCCTACCCATTTTATTCATAAAATATTAACTATAATGTTCCTGTTAGCTTGAGGCTAAAATTTGGGAACATTACATTGTTCGCTACAATATGGGATATTTCAAAGTTTCCAGGAAAAATATGACTCTTAAAAGGGAAAATTGTCATTGAAACACACATTTATAAGGACAAATTGATTGAATCTAGAGATATATATGAAATTAATTAACACAATATGAGATAATGACGGGGATCGAAATTCAATTTTTTTATAAAAAGTCACGTCCCACCCATATTTGGAACTTTTCTATCCTAAGAACTCGAGTATTTACTACTGTGGAGAAGTTGCAGAAATTTGTGTTGCTGTATGAATCCCGAGGATTTTATTTGTATATTCAATGAGAAGGGCTTAGCAGGAATCATGAAAGAAGTCACAACATCATCTAATACACCTGCAGCATCCGGTAAGATGCTTGCAGCAGCATCATTAGCCACAACAACATCATCACTCATGCAACAGACATCCCCATGGAAGAAAATGAAAAAAGACCAAAGAATGAAGAAGAAATGGGAAAATAAACCTGTTGAGCCTCAATAAGAACCCGAACATGTGAGAGATAGTGAGGAAGAAGCATAACAAGAGAAAATGGAAATAGATGGCGCAACATTTCCATCACCTTTACCACCATATATCCCACCAAGGAAACCAGATGCAAAACCAGTGACAGATTCGAAGGACACAAAATATGGCACCTTCACACATCTACTGCTGGAATTAGTGCGATTTATTGGAGAATACCTTGGGAAGATTCGACAACTGAAGATTGCAGAGAATGATGTCAATGACAGAAAGAAACATCTGCAGTTCGCACCAGGAAGATAATTGAAACAAGTGCACTATCCTAAGAATGGTGTAAGGAGGTTTTAACCACAACAGTGGGAGACTGGGTTGGCACAGTCAGGTTTGTTGAACATGTTGAATGTGTTGCACTTCAGAATAATTCTAGTAGGCACAAATTGTGTGAGACAACTACTCGTACTGGTGCACGATGGATTCCTGTGGATGGGGAAGAGCATCATTATCAACCTAATCCTAATATGGAGAATCACACGACTACCTTATCAAGGGTTGAAACCCGCAAAGGAGTTTGTTTGAAAATATCATGATAGAACCATAGCAGAAAACATGAAGACCAAGTTTGGACTTACAAAAGGGAAGCAAGGTAATGATATTAGCCCGACCAATGACTAGGGATTTTTATTCGCAACACATATATTGGTTAGAAAGATCATGAGGAAGTGTCAGGCTAATGAAGTCCTTGCACTGGTGGTTTCATTAGTTATGCAGTGTGCTAATGGGGTTCAATACAACTAGGCTACATACCTATGCAAATAGTTTATGGAAGACTATTGCGAGGCTTACGAGAAAGGTACTCCATTTCATTATGCATGGTTACTTATAATAATTGAAATGCTTTCATGGAAAGAGACAGAAGATTTTCAGTTCCCTCCAGTAGCCTCATATGTTTGTGAAGTTGCGTGGTATGCCTCATTGTGGTATACCACTAAGCCGACGCGTGCACATGATAAAAAAATGTTTTTTGTTATATATCATATGGAATTACACATTTTGGTGAACCAAAAACCTCACCTTTCACAAAGACTATACAAGAAGTATAACTCTATCGTGAAGTTTAAGGCTGACTTCCACAAAATTTAGATATAGGATCATAAGGAAGAAATGAATAAATGGCATCCCCTGCCATATTTAGCAACAAAAGACGATATCCTAGAAGAGATACACCAGTGGCTAGAGGAGTGGATCACTGCACTGGAGATAGAGATGAATGATTCTTCGACAGAGAAGGAAACAATGTAGCATGGGGAAGCAAATGGAAAGGAAAAGGATGACCAAGAGGTAGAACAAGATGAGCAACACAACAAGGGTCACCAAGATCCTCTTGGAGGTGATTAGCAGAAAAAAGAGTTTGAGAAGACAAAGACATGCCCATATGTCGCAGAGAAGAGGAATGCAAGTGTTGAAGTTACTAAAAGAATAAAAAACAGGAAGAAGGAAAATAAGACAAAGGACATGATGCCATTGGTCCTCATTGATGAGGACATGGATTGGATTGGGGACAGAAGTCAGGAAGCAACTCCATAATCATGGATCACTATGACGCACTTCTATTAGGTGTCAAGGAGCATATTGTAGGACTGAAGATATTGGCACAGAAAACTAGATAGCCAGTACATGCAAATGAAACACTTTTAGAAGAAAGAATAGTAGAGCCCACACTTGGGGCGCAAATATCATAGATACCTGCTGGAGCCCTGCATTTTGACTTCGCCGAGGTACAAAAACAGGTGAAAGGATGGAAGTATGTGAACATGAACATCGCAACAGTGCCACTTGAGATTGCACGAGATGCATCAAGAGATCATAGATGAGTTGAAGCAACATTAACAACTCACTTCAAAGTTAAAAATTCAAGTAGAGAGAGAGTGAGCTCTAGTGAAGCAAAAGCTCGACTAGGTGATCCAGGAGAAGGACAAGGCAGTACAACAACAACAAAATCTGAAGGAGGTGGTCGAAGCCACATGCTGCGAGGTTTCAGACATTGATGAAGAGGAATCAATGGAGGAAAATGTCGCTAAGATAGACCTTGCAGTCAAAGGATACATGATTAATATCATGAACATTCAATTTCAATATGAGATAGATATCAATGAGCTACATATGAAGCTACAGGAAACCACACCATAGGAAGTGTGAGAGTAGAGGGAGGTGGACCTAAAGGCTGCAATGTATGACATCTCTACAACAGTGTAAGATTTTGGGAAGTTCTTGGATGAGAGCTTACATATTTGGACTTCCTTGTGGGAAGATCCAAATGTGCAGAAGCTACAAGAGGATATACAACAAAAGCAACAACAGTTGGAGGAGATTCGGGAAATTGTGAGAAACATACCAATCTCACAGAAGCTCGCAAACATTAATGAGGGAAATTCTCTCCATAAGAATATAAAGCAACTGAATATGGAAGAGAAGATTCTAACAGAGAAAAATCAACATTGTTTCCTAGATTACGTGTTTCCAATTTTCTTATTCCCATTGTCAACCTATTGCCATTGATATTTGATTTATTGATGGGGAAGATTTATGCACTTTTCGGTAAGGAGTACAGGATTCCACAGAGTGTCCATCCTACATGTACTTACAATTCAGTCAACAATAAGGTGAAAGTTGCACTTTTTCAACAGCTAGTGAACTTCCAAGAAGTTACACCACCACATAGAAGAAGTGGAGCATGGCAGGAAGAACTATGTTCCTCCACCACAAGGCTAGGATGAAGGTGCTCTTGCTGAGAATGGTCCCCAACCATATTTGTTCGTTGTTTCCACCCATGGCCTCTATGGATGTGAAAATGTTGGGGGCTCCATTTCCTAGGACGAGCAACATCACATCGTGTTGAAATTGGAAACAAGAAAGATTAAAAATGGCACCCAGGAGGCTTCTAGTTTAATTTCCCCTTAATTAAATTACAAGTAAATTGTAATTCCGCATCACATGATAACTTGTAGAGTTAAATGAGTTAGGAAGAGTTATTTAGCTCAGTCAATTCGAGTTTATGGTCAAACTAGAGGCATGTAGGGTGTCTCCTACTTTTTAGGAGCCCTGGTTGAGTTTATTTTGAGTTGTAATTAGTTAACTCAATTATTTGAGTTAAAATCAATTTAACTAGTTCTAACTGAGAGATGAACTAGTGATAGGTCCAGTGAATTAAATCTGATTTAATTCACATGCAGTGATCAATTAGATAATTTATTATTCACTATAAATATTTTTTTCACGTTAGTTATAAGCAATGCCCAGTTGAGATTGGAGTTAAAGGGAAGAGAACTATTAGTTGTATAGGTAGAAAATTTTACAGGTCATTCATGAGGTCATCAAAAAGCTTTGGATGTATTGTGAAATCTACTGATGAGAATTTCCTAATTAATAGAGGCTCAATTAGCCCAAGAATGCATGAGAAAGGCTAGTGAGGTAGAGAAAATGAATTGGTTAAATATTGGGCCAAACTTCCTTAGATTAGAGTGAGACAGTCAACGGAGTGCAAAGGTTTCTTAGGAAGGGAAATAACATTGTATTATTTCATGTTCTTGATTTTATGTAATATACAGATAGTGAGGGTTTTAGCTAAGGCTTTTCTTAGATACATATTTGTGTTGTGTGATTGAAATTATTTTTCTTTCTTGTTCATGTGATTGTGTATTCGTAATTGGTTTCAACAATTTTAAGAATTGATTCATTATTTTTTTTAGTACATTTTAAGATCAGTTGAATTTATTTAGATATTTCTACATGGTATCAATCATGAAGCACTATAGAAGAGAAGAACTATATTTTGTTTTGAACAGGCGAATCCGATTTCTAGATTTATTATTCAGGACCAACAATAGATCTGAATGTCTTTCTATGGATTGAGACTCTAATATTCCCTTGAGGTTAGTTTGAATTACATAGCATGGAAGGATAGGATGGAGGTAGTGTTGGAGGAAAAAAATTTGAATGAATTCATAGACAGTGATATTCCCAAGCCTGCAACATCAAATGCTCAAAATATTGATGCATGGAAGAAGAATGTAGAGAAGGCGAGAAGAATTATGTTAGAAGGAGTTTGAGATCATATTGTCTCGAACCTCCATGGAAAGTAAATTATATATGCTATGTGGAAGGCCTTAATAGATCTTTTTCGGAATAGCAATGACCATAGGAAGTTGGCACTGAAGGAAAAGCTCAGAAATATGAAGATGAAGGAGGGCGAGACAATACCAAAATACTTGATGAAGTTCACTCAATGTCAAGATGAGGTTGGAAGTGTTGGTGTTACCATTCCTGAGGATGATTTGATGAGGGAGGGAGAATTTACCATAGTGGATCTATTATGGTCCGACTTGGTACAAGAAGAGATAAGGCAGAGCACCAAAGAAGGGACCTCTTCCAAATACAAAGAATAAGATTTTGAATTAGTAGGAAAAGGAATTAAATCCAAGGGAAAGAAGTCCCAAGGAAAAGAGGGAAAGAAAGACTTGTCTAAGATCAAATGTTTTCACTGTCACGAGTATGGGCAATATGACATGAAACGTGCACAAAAGGAAATTAAGAAGGAGCATGAAGTTGCAACAATAGGTGAAGCTCTAACTTCACAATTCAAGCTTCATTTTACTCTCATTTCATGCATGGTTGTCACTATAATGGGATGCATGTGGTATCTTGACAACATCGCCTCTTTCCATATGACGGGTAGTAGATATCTCTTCAGTGACTTGGAGGAGAAGAAACTCTAGCATAACATAGAGTTTGGAGATGATGGGAAGTATAACGTGACCGACATAGGTAAAATTTCCTTTCTAAGGGATTCTGGCTCACATATCAGACTGACATATGTTTTTTTTGTTCTAGGACTAAATAGGAATCTTATTTCCATATCACTATTGGAATATCGTGGCTATGATGTGATATTTAGAAAAGGAAAGGTTTTCCTTAGACACATCGCCACAAGACAGATGAAAGAGATTTGTGTGCGAGTCAAGAACCTGTATGCACTTGAGGTACAAAATGCATGCAAATATTTGAGGAGCAAAGCAAAGGTTAGAGAATTGGTAGTTGAGAGGGAGAATAAATTACCTCTCAACATGTAGCCTTAGAAGAAGTCTCAGAAGTTTATGGAGCATCCAAAATTAGAGAAGCAGAGAGGATACCAAGTGGAGGAATCCACTCAAGTAGAGACCTCCAATAGGGGGGAATTTCAAGCCATGTGGGCAGAGGGAGCACCTAGATTCATACCTCCAAGTGAGAAGTGGGTCGATGTGAAGTCATAATCCCAAGAGAAGAAATTTGGGAAGGGTCCATTAAGATGTCTTGTCTCATGGATCATTACCTTGCTATGAGGGGCCCATAGTACATAGTAGCAAGATGGATCAGTGATGATTGATCCAATCAGATGTCAAAGTGACAGATGTCATATGTTGGAGTGCATATTAGAGTTGGTAGCAGTTCATATGGCACAGTTGCAGAGTCAGCAACAACGCAGAGTTTTCAGTTGACAATGCAGTATCTAGTAGTTAGATACTCTGGTGACATATGCATCATATTGATTTAGTTTGGATGTTTTTTCAGTTTCAGAAGTTGCAATAGAAAACAACACTAGATAAGTGTTGCATGTAGAACATTCCAAAGGTGAAAGGTTGGGATAGAGTTGAATTCCTTTCTTATTGAGAGGGAATTTTGAAATTGGCAACAAGAAATATTGAAAATGGCACCCAAGAGGCTTCTAGTTTAATTTTTCCATAATTAAATTATAAGTAAATTGTAATTTTACATCACATGATAGCTTTTACGAGTTAAATGAGTTAGAGAGACTTAGTTAGCTCAGTAAATTCGAGTTTATGGTCAAACTAGAGGCATGCAGAGCATATCCTACTTCTTAGGAGTCTTGGTTGAGTTTATTTTGAGTTGTAATTACTTAACTCAATTATTTGAGTTAAAATCAATTTAACTAGTTATAACTGAGAGATGAGCTAGTGATAGGTATAATGAATTAAATCTGATGTAATTCACATGCAGTGATCAATCAATTTTCTCTAATAATTGTTTCATGTTAGTTATATGGAAGGCTTAGTTAAGATTGGAGTAAAAGGGAAGAGAACTATCAATTGTATAAGTATAAAATCGTAAAGGTCATGCATGAGGTCATCAGGAATCCTTGGATGTATTTAGAAATATATTGATGAGAATTTCCTAATTAATAGGGTCTTAATTAGGCTAGGAATGTGTGATCAAGGATGGTCAAGCAGAGGAAAGGAAGTGGTTAAATATTAGACCAAACTTGCTTAGATCATAGTGAGACAGCCAACCGAGTGCAAAGGTTTGTTAGGAAGGGAAATAAAATTGTACTGCTTCATGTTGTAATGTCCCGAAATGGAAATCAGCAGAATTTTTCACTGATGATATGTTCCTTTGTCAGAAATATGAACAAGGCTATGTCAGAGATGGACTGAGAGGGATTTTATCAGTTATTTCACCTCTAAAGAGAGGGTGAGAACCAAAGGCTTCTTGGCCCTTACTCAGACTCTGCCTATAGCTATGCAAATATTTCTTCCTTCAGGAAGATCTTGCTCAAAGGATGAGATACAACAACATCTGAACTTTAACAAGCAGCAGAAACAATGAAATATCTTGAATGATAAAATGTGAGAAGATGTATAAATCTGATTTATAATCTGCAGCAGCAAAAGATATACAAACTCTGTGAGGAATATGCCTCTCAAGGTGAGCTTAAATCAGCCTCTAAGGAAAATGTACATACAATTGAGAAACAAGCTGCTACATAACCTAACACTCTATAACTGCACATTCTATAAGGGAAAATGACTACAAATAGATGTGTATACAAGGATATAATAATATAAACTCAAGAAATGAGGGGGAGCAAGCTCTAAACCCCTGAAAATAACTAACTAACAATCCTTAGAAGGATTGGATGCAATACATGTACAAAATGATAAATTACAAAAATGCCAAAGTAGCTAGGCAGCTACTGCAGCTCAATAATAATACATGAATGGAGAAGGGAAATAATGCTGCAAACAATATAGCAACCTCCTCCAATGATCTTCTAAGTGAAAGGCTGCCTTTTCACTGAAGATTACACTCTCTGATTCCCTCGGTGAATCCACCTACAATTTCCCTCTGAAAATAATGCTGTAAGAGGGAGTGACTGCGCTAGGGCTGAGATGAAACACTTGGCCCTATGCCAAAATCTCCAATAAAGCTCTAGAAATGTCCCTTGCTGATTTCTTAGATAAAGAAGAACTCCTCCTCTTCAAAACTAGCTCAGGAAATGATGGGATGATGATCCCTCACTGCTACCTCCAGCAACTCCAATGAATCTGCCCAACAGAAATGCTGTAGCTAAAAGAGATGGCTTTGGCCTCAAGCTTGAATGTGAGGAAGGTGAAGAACAACTCCTCCAAGGCTTCCCAATGAAGGAGAGAAGACTTATAAATAGAAATCTCCCTTGTGCTAAGCAGCACAAGTTATCTCACTTGAACAAATGAAGAGAGCTGCAAAATCGAATTCTCAAGCATGAAAATGAAAAATGGCTCTCCTTCACCTTTTTATGCAAGGAATGCTTCCTTTCCATGGACCCCACCCATTAGGGTTTCTTTCATCCTCTAATTTTCCCTCCATTCAAACTGTGCAGTATTCTTGAGAAAGCTTCTCCTCTTAACCACGTTGTTGACTTGGTCAACCATGACCTAACTTACTTGCTTTTAGCCCTTTTCACACTAGGGACTGCCATATTTAGCCACTTAAGTGAATCTTTTCACCTTAGGAAAGTTTATTTTTCTGCTACATGGGCTCCCTTAGCCATTTTATTCCTTTTATTAAAATAAAATCAAAATTAATGTTCCAAATACTTTATTGAAAAATTTGGAACATTACAGTCCTCCCCTCCCAAAACTTGCTTGTCCTCAAGAAAGAGTGAGGATGAACTGAAAAAGATCCTCCACTCAAGGCATGGAGTCTGAAATGTGCTCATATAGATCCTCCATCCCCAAGCAATCAACCAAGCAAAATGAGTCACCCTCCAACTAGGCAACTCCTGAAAATACTCCTCCACCTTGTGCTCATGTAGAAAAGGTGGGCTGAAATGCTGAACATGGTAAGCTACATATCCTACCCCACACTTTCCTCTTCTCCACTTAGGATAAGTGAAGAGTGTATGCTGATCCTAGGCTACAAAATACTTGCCCCCAAGTGGCAAGATGAAGACTAGATCTCCAAGGATCTCTCCTCCAACACTGTAATTCATGCTAGCCCAAATAATCTCATATGTGATGAGTTGGAATTAATCATCATATGGTATCCAACCAATCATATGGCTCACCTCCAAAAGAAACCAATGTCTGAACATGGTGGCCATAACATCTCCCATACTCCCCTTGGAGCATGTGCTGCAAAAAGAAAGGAGGTCTCTCCTCCCAAAGGGCACATCCACCCAATGAGTTCCTCCCTCCTCATGATACATATGGGGCTGCTGTTGATATATGGATGATATGAAATGGTCTTCAAGAGAGACCCAAGCCACCCCATCAATCATATAAACCATGAAGTGCCTCCTCCAAAAATTCAAGCTCTCTAAACAACTCCCACATGAAGGGAAGAGGTGAAGCCTGACAATCATGGGCTGCCCATTGTTTCCCCTAAAACATACACCATGCAAAGTGAGGAGAATCATACTCCCAATGCACCTTTTCAACTCATGTCCCACTCTCCAAACAAAGCTCCCCATGCACCAAGAAAAATCTGCAATACATGGAAGCAAGAACCAATGGAAGCAAGTTGTCACATGACAACCGGAAAGTGGATCATTGTTCCACCAATGGAACCTGCGCAGTGCACACCTTGCCTACATAAAAATAGAAATTAACAAGTGCTATCCCAACCACTTGTTATCTACCACAATCATCTCAAAATATATATACATGAAACTACAAAATGGTGTAATTGGTGTACACCGAAAATCATGTGGCTTTCCCCAACAATCCACTGCTAGAATAGCCATCACATTTGCTGTAATAGACCACGAGCATAACAAAACATAGTGTGCAAGAAGGAAATATCCTCCTTGATATAATATGCTGCTCATAAGAATAAGAGAGTGCCAAACATAAAGAAAATGGTTACCTCCCTCATCATGTATTTTGGTCTTTGAGCTGAAATGGCTCAAGTGAAAAGTTCCCCTTACTGCAACATAGTAGGGGAGTGGTTGTGCCAACCATATCATCATCTCTTGGGCTATGAATCTAGCCATATGCTGATATTCCTTCATCATAAAGCCCTCCCAAGTGGACTCCTCCATCAATAGATAGTGTGCATGAGAATGCCGGGAAGAAGAATCCAAAGTTGCTAAATGTAGGTGTCTCTTCTTGTGCTTGTGAGCCCAAGCCAAGATAATCAAAACATAGCAAGGGATGCTACCATCCATTACTTCCCCATCCTCCTTTCCTACATGCCTCCAAGAAACATCACTTGTGAATTGGTTTTGAGAACACTTCAGCAAGCAATCCAAGCTCTCAAGTGACAACACTATTGGCCTTTGGAGTAGGGCCACTGTCATCTCAAAGCTCCCATCTTTGACATGAATCTTGCCAAAGATTCCTCCCATCATGTTGCTGCAAATGTAGATCCCTTCCTATGAAGAAGGTGTTGCTTGGGCATCAAATATCAAAGAGCAATGCTCTTGCACCATGCTAGTGCCTCCTCTTGTTCTCGCAACATCCAAACAAAATCTGAGCAACAAGGATGTTTGCTGCTCCTCCATACTTCCACCACACCAAATATGAAATGGAAACATGATGAACGGTAAAAATAATGATATCCCATCATAATGCACCGATGTTCCTTTATGCTCCATGGTGTAAGTATCCTTCCATCTCCTGTTCCCTTCCAAACCCCATGAAAAGGAATAGGTCACAAGTTGGCCAAACTCCCTCAAGAGCAACCAGCGCAGCATGGCTTCTTTATACCTTGTATCATAGATCTACAAGAGGCTCACCATCCTTTTGCCTCCCATCCACATCCACTCAGCTCCTAGTGGATGCTTCTCCTCTTTCTGCAATTTGGTACCTCTCCCATAAGAGCTACCATCATCCCAAAACAGATTTTTACCTTTGCATTTCATGGGACATTGAAATGCAATCTCCTTTATGATACATGTCTCAAACCCTAACCTCCTATGTGGTGCATGACTGATCAATGGAGTATGAGAATAATGGCACAACGCAGTGAAAATTTCCTCCTCTAGGAAATCAACATGCAATGATATATAATCCTCCATGATAGATGAAAACTTAGGCATATCTTGGAGAGATTCAGAAGAATCTTGTGTTGCTGCAAGAGTTTCTTCCTAAAGTGTACTTGCTTCCTCCATTGCTGAAGATGAAGGGTGCTCTTCCATGACCATGACAGTGCTGATATGTGCCTCTTCTGCTGGTGGTGAGGGCGCCTTCCTCCTTTGGCCAAATAATTTGATCAATATATGAGAAAAATCAGCAAGAGTGGAAACCCTTGCATGCCTCCCATCGCTGAACCACCAAACCTTTGCTTCTCCCTCAAGGTGCAGCGATACTATTGCTACAACCTCTCTGTCTACCATAGGATGTATTAGGAAGAAATCCTCTAGCTTCTTCACCCAAGCCTCTGCTGCACATATGAGTGACCCATCAAATGTAGAGAACATAAATCTATTGCCTTTCATCATCCCATGACTGTAGGGTCTTCTTTCCTCCTTCTGCTGAATATAGTGAGGGAAAGATAGAGTGTCTTGGAAGACTCTAGGGTTTTTTCTGTATTCAGCAAGGTACCCACTTAGAACTTCGAATTCCAAGTGATATTCATGCTTCTTCTCTGCTCCTCAGTGAGAATAAGAAGTGCATGGTCCTTCCTCTTCTCCTTTTTTTGTCTCCTTAACCTCCTTGGAGAGGTGGTTGCTGGATCTGAAAATTGATGAGATTAATCTCATCCTCTACATCATTTTGACCTCTTCTTCTCTGAAATTAGAACTTCATAGGCTGAGCCAATTTTGAAGCTCTAATACCACTGTAATGTCCCGAAATGGAAATCAACATATTTTTCACCGCTGATATGCTCCTTTGTCGGAAATATGAACAAGGCTATGTCAGAGATGGAATGAGAGGGATTTTACTAGTTATTTCACCTCTAGAGAGAGGGTGATAACCAAAGGCTTCCTATCCCTTACTCAGACTCTGCCTATATCTATGCAAATATTTCTTCCTTCAGGAAGATCTTGCTCAAAGGATGAGCTACAACAACATCTGAAATTTAACAAGCAGCAACAACAATGAAATATATTGACTCATAAAATGTGAGAAGATGTATAAATTTGATTTATAATCTAAAGCAGCAAAATATATATAAACTCCTTGAGGAATATGCCTCTCAAGGTGAGATTAAATCAGCCTCAAAGGAAAATGTACATACAATGGAGAAACAAGCTGCTACATAACCCAGAACTCTATAAATGCGCAGTATATAAGGGAAAATGATTGAAAATAGATGTGTATACAAGGATATAACAATATCAGATCAAGAAATGCAGGGGAGCAAGCTCTAAACCCCTGAAAATAACTAAATAACAATCCTTAGAAGGATTGGCTGCAATAAATGTACAGAATGCTAAATTACAAAAATGTCGGAGTAGCTGGGCAGCTACTGCAGCTCAATAATAATAAATGAATGGAGAAGGGAAATAATGCTACAAATAATATAGCAACCTCCTCCAATGATCTTCTAAGTGAAAGGCTGCCCTTTTCAATGAATATTACACTCTTTGATTCCCCCGGTGAATCCACCTACAATTTCCCTCTGAAAATAGCGCTGTAAGAGGGAGTGACCGCGCTAGGGTAGAGATGAAACACTTGGCGCTATGCCAAAATCTACAATAAAGCTCTGGAAATGTCCCTTTCTGATTTCTTAGAGAAAGAAGAACTCCTTCTCTTCAAAGCTAGCTCAGGAAATGATGGGATGATGATCCCTCACTGCTACCTCCAGCAACTCCAATGAATCTGCCCAAAAGAAACGCTGTAGCTAAAAGAGATGGCTTTGGCCTCAAGCCTGAATGTGAGGAAGATGAAGAACAACTCCTCCAAGGCTTCCCAATGAAGGAGAGAAGAATTCTAAACAAAAATCTCCCTTGTGCTAAGCAGCACAAGCTATCTCAGTTGAACAACTGAAGAGAGCTGCAAAATCGAATTCTCAAGCATGAAAATGAACAATGGCTTTCCTTCACATTTTTATGCAAGGAATGCTTCCTTTCCATGGACCCCACCCATTAGGGTTTCTCTCATCCTCTAATTTTCCCTCCATTCAAACTGTGCAGTCTTCTTGAGCAAGCTTCTCGTCTTAACCACGTTGTTGACTTAGTCAACCATGGCCTAACTTACTTGCTTTTAGCCCTTTTCACACTAGGGACTACCATATTTAGCCACTTAAGTGACTCTTTGCACCTTAGGAGAGTTTATTTTGCTGCTACATGGGCTCCCTTACCCATTTTATTCCTTTTATTAAAATACAATCAAAATTAATGTTCCAAATACTTTATTGAAAAATTTAGAACATTACACATGTTCTTGACTTTATGAAATATAAAAATAATGGGTTTTTTAGATGAGGATTTCCCTAGATATATCTTTTTGTTGTGCGATTGAAATTATTTCTCTTTCTTGTTGATGTGATTGTGCGATCGTAATTGGTTTCCGCAATTTGTAGAATTGATTCAGTATTTTGTTTTAGTACATTACATGATCAATTGAATCTATTTAGACATTTCTACATGCCGCCCATGCTAGGAGACAGGTAAAGGAGTACCACCATGCACCGCACCACTGCTGAAAAATGGAGCACTTCAGCTGTCATTATGAAACTTCAAATGGGTTGGTGAGTAATGATTCTCTGATACGTCAGAACCAAGGGGCAACAAATCGCATGGAAACAAAGGTATATGAGAAATGTTTAAATCTCTCGCATAAACGAGATCCAATGGATGATGCATCGATGTAGAGGTTTAGAGATAATATAGGTCAATTATTGGATGTAATCTAGACATCCATACTAAAGTCAGGGCCTCCCCATGGTCAACCTTCGAGGCAAAATTTACACAATACAACTGGAAACATTCCAATCGATTTGCATTAACATAACAAGAGTGACATGAGTACAGTTATGAATCAAAGATTAATTGCATATAACACTTGATTGTTTGGAGTACCTGGATTTGGGATTTCAAAACCAATTTTGTTGAGCCAAGGTGTCAATCAAGGTCAAAATGCATTGCCTCTAAAGGGATGGATACTAACTAATCTAGATAATATTTGACGTGGGCTTTTACAATCACACAATTCCTTTATGTAGTCTTTGTATCAGTATCATCAACTACAATAACAACAAATGGTGCTACTTTAACATCATATGCAGAAACTCCCCTTATTTATGAAATAGAAAGTAGAAGGCTTTCGATGATTTTGAGTGGTAGAATGTTCTTGCAGGAAAGTATGGACACTCCAATGCCATGGGTGATGTAATAAAAAATGATGTTTCACTTCAAGTTGCATCTCCACCATGAAGAGGTAAATTGATAGAAACATCTCAAAATCATTTTACAGAAATGACCAAGTATATGGTATGATGGCACCAAGTGCTAGTGCCAACAATACTAGTTCAGGAAAGGATGCCTCCAAGAGTCAAACTAAAAGAAAAAGGAAGCAACCTCATTCATCTTCCAGTCATGCAGAACAAAATGATTTCTTTTTTGTTGGGAATATGAAGCTCCTTGATTGTGCATGAAAAAATATCTAAGGCTTGGACCCACAATGCATGCATGGAATAAGAGACGACCAATAGTTTGAATTGATTGTGGGAAAAGGTCCTCAAATATTTATTCCATAAACAAAGGAAGGATAATGAATAAATCTGGGAATTTTGAACCTTGAAACCCTAGTCGCCATGGAGGCATAAACCAGTCTGATACCATTGATATGGATCTTGGGGGGGGCCCAAGATCTGAGTAACTGTCACACTAGGAAGAGAAAACACGTAAACCAAACTAGAAAATAAATCAGGAACTAATTTTTATTAGATAAAAAAATGACAGTTGCCACTACATTGTGTTAGACAATCTACCCTCTTACAAAAGGAGGCTTGTTATTTATAGCCTTTTTTAGTTAAATTACCATGGGTAGATACCATGGGTGGATAATACCATGGGTGAGTTATTTATAGCCTTTAATTACATTATCATGGTAAAACACCATGGGTGAATTTCCATTCGGATAAAATCTACCATTGGAAAGGTCTTAGAGAGGAATATCTAACCATACCATCGACATATTCATTTGAAAATAAAAATTTCGAAAAAATGTCAATAAAATTTGAGCTACTTTTTCATCATTTGATGTGATATTTTAAGTCATCATACTCAATAATCTTCTTCCTTTGACTTACCATTTGACACTAGTGTCACCGGTTGTCATTAATGAAAATACTATGTCCAACATAAAATTTATTGAATTAATGGTAAAATAAATGGACTATATTCTCCTAAAAAAAAAAGGAACCATTGAGGGATTTTTAAATTAAAATATATCCAAGATCAATCCCATGACCAAGTACATTATCAAGTTTCTGGGTGGTTTATAACCATCTATATCAAATAAGGGAAAAAATCTTTGTTTTGTGCTTACATCGAAAGTGAAAATTTATCTTCCTATGTCTATATATGCACCATAAAACACCCAATATTGGCATACATTTATGAAACATGTGACATAATGATAAAATATCAGTGAGAATCTGCAAGTTCAAAATGGAAGAGAGCTTCTCATCTCCTCATCTTTTATTACTCTAATGTCTTGGTATCGATTCTCATCTTCCACATCCATGTCCTATTGATCCTTCTCTAGCATTAGTGCTTCAATGTTTCTTGAAATCGACCCTTGCCACACCTTTGATTCATCTTCCTTTATTCCAAGTGTAGCGAATACATTGTACTGGTTTCCTTCATCCTTCCCATGGATATTAAATTATATATCTTAAAAGGTCCCATGATCCATCCTTAATCGATCTAGGAAAATAATAGATAGAAATGACTAGGAAGATTTAAAAAGCCACTCTTAATTCAAATAAAAAATCATTTCAAAATATTTCCTCCTCATTCCCCACCAAATGAGGAGTTAGAGTGATGCCATGTTTCCTTTCCTAGATATACCATTTTTTATCCATAATTTGACCAAGATGAGGGTGCATCTAATTCTTCATTATTTGTAAGCAAATTATTAACGCTTTTAATACAAAAAGAAATATAAATAAACCAAGGAGAGTTTTCAAGGGGGAATTTGATTATGCATCATAGCCTCAACATAATTCAAGTTTCCTTGTTCTAGTTATACACCTAAATTAGCCATTTGATCTACACTAGAATTTAACTCCCTTATCACATGAAAGAAGTTTCTTTCTTCAAATTGGTCAACCATCAAGAGAATGTGACATAGAGTAGGAGGAGACAACTCTTTTGGATTGAATTTATTATTTTAGACCTGACTAATGAATAGAAATAAGTCTCCACTTATTGTGGCATTTTTTTTCTTGAAATCCAAAAATAACTACATTCCTTTCCAAAATGGCCAGAAATAAGCTTGTTTGTTTGTTGCTTGACCTATTCCCCCCATGCAGATTTCTTTTGTTTATTCATCGGGGTTAGTGAGAAGCCCTCCCACTCCTACCACCCATAGATTTTCTTTAGAAGCCCCATCAAAAATATAAAACTCCCCCTAATTATATAATTCATTTTTAAAGGTCATCCTTGTTCATTCTTAGACAATAGTCGTGTTTAAAATATGGTTTCTTGATAAAGCTTCAAGAATTATCATAGTTTTTGATACTATTAAGATAGGTTTTTTTGTTCTCTTAGAGGGTCTCTATATTGCTAAAATTAATCCCTTGAGTTGACAAAGCGTCAACATGGAGATATATAACTTAAAAAAAAACCAAAGCTAGATTTGATTGAATTTGATTAAAGATGAGCTTATTTCAAGTGAACCAAATTTTTCAAAAAAGGTATTTTGGAAGTGCGATCCATAAGTGAGCTAGGATAAAGTTTGTTTTTAGATGGCATGGAATTTTTTTATCCAATTAACAAGCATATTAGTTCAAGTATTTGGGATCTCCATCAAATAACATACTTCCTCAAATGTAAGGTGCTAAGGTTGTAATGTCGATTGACAACTTAAATAAATGATCCAATGTATCCTTAGAGTTTTGTTTTGACAAAGTACACACCATAAAGGCCCATGTATATTCATTTTTCTCAAATTATTTTCCATGATAAGTTTTCCATGCCCTAACACTTAATATAAGGTATTTGTGTCGAGGATGCCATCTCTATGCTATATTTTTTCCAAAGAGGAGAAGAACGAGGAGAGAGAATTCCTTGCTAGCCTATTATATCCTTCTTTAATTGTGTATTCGAGATGGTTAATAGGCCTCCAACTTTTTCTTTCTTTCATCTTGCGTTTGATGGGTGTGCTTTCCTTTCATATGAAAAAATAATTATTTTCATTGATGAAGTATATGTGATGGAAGTTTTGGGATATTCTAGAATTTCCATTTTCATATGCTTGTATCGCAAGCTGATATATCATATAGGTTTTTGTGCCCCTTCTCATGCATGAAATATTGTTATTTTATGATGATTAGTAAACTATGGTGGATGTTCCACTAGATAGTTCGTCACAATAGATATGATAAAATTATTTTTAAAAATATAAAATCGACATTATGAGGGTTTATTTTTCTTTAGATTTATAAATTATTGTTTATTTTGTATGCTTGAAAATTAAATTTATACAAAAAATATAGAATGACAAAATAAAATCTCACAAATCACAATTGACACGAGATATATCCTAGTAAAACCTTTCAGGAGAAAACCCAGCTGGAAGGTGAGCTCACTCTGATCTCTTTCTCTGAATAGAAAATGGTTGAAAGTAAAAAGAAGTAAGGTACGTGGCCCATGGGCTACTAAAGTGAAAATAATCTCTACATGTTCTCTCTCTATCCCTCTTGACTACACTACAGGTCTATGGAACAAAATGCACTCGAAAATAATGGAACCCCTTTTCCTCCCATTGGCTCGGTTACAACATAACTCAATGGCCTAATAGTGTTTAGGTTTGACTCCCTAAAATCTTAAACATATTATAATATGGAATCTTATATATTCTTATTCATCATGTTCATATGTATATCCTATTTTCCATGAGTAATGGGGGATGATGTTCCATCCTCTCAAATTATGGTGGTTAAAACAGGAAGGTCAACTTCCGAATGGCATAAATTTTGCATACAGACTCTGGTTGAGGTGATTCTTGCACCATTGGAAAGGTCTTTGTGTTTTGAATACGAAAAAAAGTGCATGCAAAAGAGAAAAATTTTTAGCCCCCAAAATTCCATTTGATGGCTCAAACTTTTCTCCTAAGAGGTTTCATACCTCAATTTTTTAAATTGGGTCTCACTGGTAAAAATGGTCTTATGAGAGTATTCACCCACCTTTTCTACTCTAAAAGCATCAAGATGAATGAAAACAAATATAACGATATACTATGGATCATAAAAGTTTTTAGACCCCAATTTTCCAAAATGGGTCTCGCTGGTAAAAATGGTCCTTTGAGCTAATTCCTCCACCTTTTCCACTCCAAAAGAATCGAGATGGGTGACAAAAAATATAAACATCCAATCCAGATAACACCTCCCCAGTTTGGGAGGATTTTTGTCCCTAAAAGCTTCTATTGAATGAGGTGAGGAATTTTTTCATCCACCTTCAATTGGTTGTACCATTTAGTTGTAACAACCCATGATTGCTTTTCCATGTAAATAAAAGAAGACTAATGTCATGGGACATGTATTCCAAGCTAAATGGTTGGTAAAAAAATTTAGTGGGTATCAGTTGTGATTAATTAATGTCTATGAAAATTGGAAAAGGCATTGAAAAAGACAAAGAGACAATAAATGGCAATTTAATTATGAAAGTAAAGGAAAATAAGAGAAAAGGAAGGTGAAGAGACACATATTTGCATACAAGGGAAATTAGAGGAAAATGAAGAAAATAGAACCCTAAATGCTAAAAAGGATTCATAGAATCAATTTCCAGTTTTTAAGAGTTTTGATTTGAGCACACTCTCATTCTCTCATACTCTTGAACACATAGGGAAATATTGGATCATTCTTGGAGCACTTGGGCATTCACTTGGATTTGGAGAAAGAAGGAAAATGGAAGTAGGGAAGTGTAAGGAAATAGTTATATCAGAAAACATTAGGGAAATTTTGAGGTCTAAAATGGGCCTCCTAATGAAATTATAAAATAATAGTGAAAATAATAAAATAATATTTGATTACATCATCAAATTTTAGAGCGAAAAAAAGAAGAAAAAAACTACTTTTTCAACACGTATTTTGAACTTATCTCCCAAATTTTTTTCTCAAATTTAGAGCGGGAGCACTCGTTGGATGCAAAATTTAATTCCTCATCCAAGGAGTACCCATGTTGCATAATTTCAATGGATCTTGCTATAGTACGAGAAATGAGAAATACATGAAAAACGTGATTGCAATCACGTTTTTTCATGTATTTCTCATTTTTCGTGTAGCAGGGTCCATCAAAAGTATGAAACATGGGTACTCTTTGGATGAGGAATTAAATTTGGCATCCAAGGAGTACTCTGGCTCAAAATTTGAGTAAAAAATTTGGGAGATAAGTTGAAAATACACGTTGAAAAAGTAGTCTTATTATTGTATTATTTTTTAATCTTTTTACCCTTTTACTCAAAAAATGGTGAATCATTCTCCATGGTTGACATCATCATCTTGAATCCTATTGGTTATTATAAATTTTATTTTGGTTGTACATTTTTTTGAGGAGGCCCATTTTAGACCTCAAAAATCTCCTAATGTAAAGTTGGATTTCTTTGCAGGTAACAAGTTTCATGTGGTATTTCCTTGTTGATTTCTGGATATATGGAATATGCATGTGATTCCTTGGTTATTTGTTGTCATTGGCATGGATATTTTCCTAGGTTGACAGTGGTTTTAGCCTTGGGCCTTGTAATTTCCTGGATAGCCATGGTGTTGTGGGTTTTTTCCACTAATTTTTTTCTTATTTGTGCTCATTTTCTCTATAGTTGTGGGTTGGAAAAAATGATATGGAAGCCTTGGAACAACTTGGGTTAAGTTAATAGTCCATAGAGCCGCAGTGGAACAAATGCTATAAAGCCCTGGAAGGTTGTGGTTTGAGTTCCTATTTCTTGGAGTCCTAGAAAACTTGGTTAGATATCGATATGCTTGATCTTAGTGTTTTCCGAACTATAGAGGTGGAATCACTGTGGATGAGGGTCGAGGTGGTGTGGCCTATGGAAGCCCTAGTTTGATTTTGTTTTTTTTTATACCATGAGATCCCAAATTCATGCTTGGAATATGGCACATAGATTATCGGATGAATGAGAGATTTGGTTCAGCCAAATCTATGGTTGGGTGGTATGTGGAAGTCCTAGAATTGGTTGTTATTTTCACATGTTAATACGATTTATTTTACTACTATGATTTATGAATACTTGTAGTGATTATGTTGGCGACATTATGGTTGATTGGACATGGTTCCTATGCTAGTTATATGATGTAATCTATGTATGGATCTTGACATGTTTTGATATGTTATTGATTGGTTGGTGAATGAATGGAATAAAAATTGTTATTATAGCTAGCTAGAGAGGGTTCAGACCCTTCTTATTGATTCTTAAATGAATATTATCAATTTATGATTACATTTGCATTCATGATCTGTAGCTCACATGATTTCCATATATTTGATGGAATTCATGTTATGGATTGGGTAGTATAGGTCAATTTATTGCATCAATTTTGAATTTTTGGCATTGTCATCATGTAAATTACAATTCTAGGAAGTTGCAGGAAATTATAGGCAGTGGTTTGGAGGATGGTCTGAGAAGTTGGCATGGATCTTGGAACCGCATGCTCAGAACTAGAGGATTTATGACATAACCGCATGTAAGTAGGTCTATGCATGCGGTTGGAGGCCTATAACTACATCCTTGCCTTTTTGTGTATGCGATTGGAGTGCTAGGTCAGATAGAAAGGGTTATAGCTTAGGATTGATCACCTGGGGTGGGTTTTCAACTCTTGAGTGATGTGTAGCCCCTGTAGGATGTTAGTAAGTATTAAGTTTGTAGGCCCCATTTCCTTGACTAGAACTTGGAGGTCAGGTCATATCACAATGACACTAATCTCATGTTTACCCTTGCAAGATTGTGAAATTGGGTAAATGTGGGGTGAGGTGTTTATAGGGTGGTATTAGAGTTTCCAAGTTCAAACATTTGGACTGGATGGGTTAGGTGTGATTGTTATGCATGCATGTTACTCATTGATATGTTTTATAAGAATGCATGGTGATGGTCATTGTTGTAGTCTTGTGTTGTGATTTTGATGTTAAGATGATTGATATGTCAGTGTCACTATATATATATACTGCTAATATGGACCAATTGTCCATATGAGATAGCCTCCCCTGAAACGCACTGAGTTATGATTTTGATTATGTATATATTTGGTTATCTAACATGATATGTTTGTAGGAGATAAGATATCATAGATGACGAGAAAAATAGTGGAATACATTTCACGTAATTTTGGTTTTAGATCAAATGAGAAAAAATGACATGAGAACTCTCTTGATTTAGCAGACACGTTGAGAAGTATAAAGGAAGATATTAGAAGTTGCAAAGTAGATAATGACAGAATAATTAAGTCACAGGAAAGGCTTTCCAGAGCTAAGGAAATACAAGCAGAGGTCAATGAAGTGATCCTTCATAGTTTATCAGATTTTCAGAGACATGGACAACTACATATTAGTTATGGACAGGAGGAAAGGACTAATGGGGCATATGGTAGCAGGTCTCATGGAGGGCACAGGCCAGATAGGGATGACACAATCAAAGGTGGATGATGGATGGATACACCTAACATGAGAGTGGTGTATACGAGTTCTACTCTAGCTTTGGATCAGAGAGACATTCATGGTTATCACTATTATCATCCTTATAGGAGGAGTGAGAAGCATTACTTGCTAGATGAGTTTAAGAAAGCTAAGCCTCCTACCTTTGATGGAGAGCTCAAGAAACTAGAAGATGAAAAATCATGACTACTTGGGATGAAGAAGTTCTCTAAGTTGCATGATTATATAGAGAATACGAAAGCTAGGATAGTTATTTTCAATCTTAAAAGGAAAGCATATATCTGGTGGGAATATGTGAAGCATGCCAGAGGCATCATGATAGAGGAGTAGAGTTGGCATGAGTTTAAAATATTTTTGAAAAATAAGTACTTTTCTGAGAGATACTAAGATGAAAAGGATAAATAGTTCTATGAGTTGAAGATGAGATGTATGATGGACGGAGAGTACATGACCAAGTTTCTAGAGCTATTGACGTATGTACCATTCCTTAAGGAAGAGAAGACAAAGGTTCAAAGATTTATCAGAGTGTTTCCTTTAACGTTAAAGGATTAGATCGAGTATGATGAACCTCATTCATTTTGGGAAGTCATTGGGAAGTTGAAGCATCATTATGAGAAGTCTAAGAATACGTTTGAGCCTAAATGTGATTGGAAATGGAATGAAAAGATTAAAGGAAAGTGGTATAAGAAGAAAGGAAGGCCTCATGATGCAGGTAATAAGGAGAGTCCAGTGTTATACAAGAAGTTCAATGTGGTTGACATAGGATGTGGGTATCAACCCGAGGAGGAGAACAAAGGTGTTGGCATTAATCCTTTGCAGTTTTGAAATTGTGGTGGAGAGAATATCTAGAGAGATTGTCCACAACATCAGGGTGGAAGACCTCAAATTTATAGTGCTCAAGAGGCACAAATAGTTGGGGATGTTGGACAAAGCATTCCCATGATTTATGCAGAAGTGGATAACAGATAGGATGATCATTAGGAATCCATTATCGAGATGGAAGGTAGCTTTGTGATTCTCCTGTTTCCAATTTTTTTATGCAGAAAAATCACTTTTGCGAACAAGAGAAATATCCCTAGATTCAATGGTTGAATCTAGTAATAAACAAACAAACTATTAAATCTTTCCATGAGTTGATTCATATTGAATCATAAGCAAGAATTTTGTAATATGAAATCCATACCTTTCAAACACAATTACTGATGATGATCCTTGCTATGGTTTTATGCAACTCCTGAATTCTCATAATACATACTTGCAAACATGATAACAACAAAGGATCAAAGGCATATGATAGATAAATGAATCAATAAAATGCATAGTAGTGATCAAGGAAACTAGTACCTAATATCATTATCAATGGAAGTAAATACAAAACACATCAACTTCATTGAACAATACAGTGGGAAATAAACACTTTTTTGTATTAATATTGAATGAGAAGGAGCAATACAACCTTAGCCTTGATGTGGTAAGGCTCCTCCAAATGATCTACAATCCTCCGCTTAGATGAAAAGCATTCCAAACTTATGCTAACAACATAAGTTTACATTCAGAAGTCCCCCTTAACCCTCTAGTCTATGTTGAATTTACAGTAAAAGAAGAGGAGGTTTTAGATCCTCTTATCAAGGGATGCGATCCTCAAAAGGAGGGATTAGGATTCCACAAAGGGAGACAGTTTTATTCATGAAAAAAGGGACGAGGCCCAAGTATGTAGGGGCTTGAGGCCTTCAGTTGGGAAATATCCCTCCAACAAGGCTTATAGAAATCACTTTTTATTTTTACTCACATTGAAATATTTTCCCAGTTTCTAGTGAAATACATAGTGCAAATTGCTGCAGGCCACAGTGGTAAAAATTGCAGTTTCACGGAGACTAGTTAGGAAACTATGCAAGTGATTAAAAATAGGTTTTTGAGAAATATAATCCACACTGCTTGCATACTTTGGGATTTTTTTACTTTCAAATTTGTATGGGAAAGCTTGAAACATTTCATCGGACAAAGAGACATTCGAGTTTGGTGGCCATTTGCCTAATGGTGACAAAATGACGTGTAACAATTTTGATTGATCCTAGATATAACTATAATTATATTAGTCTTTACCTGGTGGATAAGTGTTGCTTGAATAAATAAGTGCATGCATAATCTTGGTTGGTGCAGTTGGCTATAGGGACCAAGAAAATAGTTCATCATTGGTGTTCGGTAATTTAATTGACTATTAAATTCCTTGTCATTAAATGTCAAACCCGGGGTTCATGAACTTGTGAAGCATACTTGCACTATATGTGCTAGGGAATTGGATTTCAATATAGATTCTAAAGAGAATATATTATATTAATGAATTTATTTCAAAATGAAAGTTACAATATATTTATGAGATCTTGGTAAGCAGATGCACATGTTATTTCTAAAAGACCAAAATTTAACAAATTGAAAAATTCAAGATATTGAAATTTAAATGAATTCGATATTAATGTGAAAGCTTCAAAATCTTATTTTATCAAAAAATAAAATGAAATCTTATTCTATGAAATTTGAAGACATATTAATCTATTATGTTTTGAAAGGAAATTCAAGTTATTTTATTTGAAATGGAAATGTATTTTTAAAAACTAGAAGTAAATTTAATCTATAGAACTTGAAAGGAAATCTAAGCTATCAAACTTGTGATAGTAACATTAATCTAATACTTTAAAAGAATCAAAGAGAAAGTAAAGTGTTGGAAGCCTTCAAATGTTACTACTGTTCACCTACAAAATTAAAACTGACCATGAATTTGAGACTAAGCTAAAACATTCAAAGAAAATGGAATTTGAAGTAAATGTTTTTAGTGTTTTGGTATTTTTATCAAGTGTTTTTTCTGCAAAGAAACAAAATCAATAATAATAATAATAAGAAAAATAAAAAAACATTGATGATTTCAAGTTATTAGAAACAAAAATCACAAAACTGGAATCACTAATCACATTGACAATATCTCCATAACATAGTTTGCATTCACTAAAAAAAACATTGATTTTCTTATTCAATCGGCACCAAAAATTACAAATTAAGATTCATCCTTGACATATGATCCCTCCTCTAATCAAAGAGATTAAAATTTATAGAGATTTGAAGCAACAAGGAACTCAAAATTCATTGTATGAATTCTAGCCATGAGATCTCAGTAAATCAATTTGAAAATAAGATAAAATATATTTTGAAGGAATTTAGGATCAAAGATGAGACCATATATAATCACACTTATCTCCTTTCCACGAATTTTCCAAATAACAGATCGTTCCAATATTTTTGATGATTGAGAATTGAATGTGAAATTAACAAAAAAATTTCTCACGTAATCTACAAAATAGGGCTCCAAAGAACCCATTAAATCTCCCAAATAGTAACAAATTTGAGGAAAATTCTCACTAGTAACCTTATTGGACTCATTTTGAATAAAACCCATGTTTGTTTTTTTGCCAAATTCTCTTCCATTTGCTCAGAAAATGTGTTTTAGGTTGATTGGTAAAAACCGCTACTTATATCCTTTGATCTGATGCTGGAGGTCCACACATGCGAGTTGGGTTAGTTCTGACCAAAAAAAATCCATCTTGGAGGTTTTGAAAGAAAATTATATGTGCTTTATTTCCTACTAGAATGGGGCTACTACCTCAATCACAGATATAACTACAGAAATTGGACTGAGCTAAAGAAACTTGCAGTGACAAAGCTGTCATTAGTAAAACCATGTAAGATGCTTCTTAATCTAATAAAAATAAAGGAAATAATTATAATAAACTATGTAAACATGAATGCTGGATTTTGGTGAGTTTATGAATAAATGTGGTTAAGAATGATGACAATGAGTGTGTGGAATGGTGCAAAAATGGATGGTTTGATCAATAAAAAATGACAATTTGAAGGCCCGACATTCCCCAACACCAAACATTTTGCATGTCCTCATGCAAATAATGTTTTTTTATAATCCAATATGTTCTCGCTGTTCATTTATTTTGGAATTTTAACTAAATCCTTGTCCATGTTAGTCATCCATAATTTTGATCCTATCCAAAGATGACTAAGTTGACAATCCTAGATTTCTAGAAATAACATTTCAAAGAATCGTTATGAGTTCTAGAAATCTCACTACCTTCATCATTTTGAGTCTATCATTTCACCCAAAATCTTCATCTATGTCTCCTAAAAAGTTATCCTGCTGTTTCAAAGAAGAAAGCTCATTTCAGGCTATTTTATCCCTGTTTTTATTAGTCCATTTCCCTCTGAAAAATAGCCCATTTTTCCTTTATCAACTCTTCATTTCCCTCTAAAAACCCCATTTTTCCTTCACTAAATCCCTCATTTACCCATAAAAACCATTTAAACCTATAAAACCCCTTCTTTATGGTTTAAACTACCTTTTTATACCTATCGAAACTTCTAAATTGGCCTAAAAAACCCCATTTTTGGCCTAAAAAGCAGTATTTTTATAATTAAGGATTTAAGCCCCCGAGGGCTTAAAATATTTAGCCCCCTCTGCCATATGACCTGAGGGCCTGACCATGGGCTAATTATTTGCCCCCTAGCCCATTTTTTCCTCCGCCCCTGGTTCCCTACTCCACACGACTGCACTTCTACCTTATCCCTAGCCCCCCTTCCCTTATCTTCTAATTTACCCCCCGAACCTATGGAAAAACATGTTTTTTCTTTGTTTTATCCCCGCCACACTTATAAAAAACTGCGTTAATCTGAGCCATTGATCTATTTGATCCTACGACGCTAACTCACCCTACCTTTCCTCACCTTTCCTCTAGCCTTTCTCTTGCCGTCCTTTTCCTCCGCACTATGTATTCCTCGATTGATCTCCATCGTCGATCACCCATGATCCAACGACTCTTATCCCCTCTCCCATTCAGTCTTTCCCCCTGATCATCAAACCTGTTCGTCCCCGTGAATCGATATACACCGTAGATCTTATGGATCTAACCGTTCTCGTTTAATCTAACAATTCAACGACCTTTCCGTTCCACGACAAATTAACTGACATCATACTTCAGACCCACCTCCCACTACCCAATCGCCTCTCCAATATTCTCTTGACACCTGGCTTCCACTACTTTTCTTCGCTCGTTCACCTCTCTCCAACGCACTCCTCCCCCACCATTGGATCTATGCCACCAGATCCAACGGTTCACACCGTATTTCGTGCAACATTTGCTCCTGAGGTTTAACAACCAAAAGTCATGCGAAACTGGTGGTTTCATAAGGGATGCGTGTCATAAAGTGTATGGAATTGTGTTTGATTTGGGAAAAACCACAAACCACCGTTGCCCCGTGATAAAACCACTGGTGGTTTTTCAAAACCACTTTGCCCATTTTTTGCGCCAAAGTCATTTTAAACCCCATTTTTCGCAGTTTTTACCATGGAAAGCCCTTCTGCACATTAATTTCTTCCTCACTAATCCTCTGCCACTCCATTAGCCTCTGTAAAGAAGTTTTAAGCCCTCACGCAAGATTTTATAACATATTTTGTGGTTTGTTGCAGGTTCTATGGCAGTTTTGGGGCCAAAAACCCTCCTACAGTCCATAAAAGGATAGGGCCAGAAGGTGATGACCTTCACGGTCCAAACAAAGGCCAAATAATAAAGAAAGGGACTTTCAGGTTTCATTTCATGGTTTGATCAGTGCTTTATGAGCACTGTTTATACCATCAAACCCTCCAACACACTAAAAAGCCACCTGCATACAACAGAACAAAGAAGAATCAGTGAAGTAAGAAGAAAGGCCAAAGAAATAGAGATTAAAGGCTTAAGGGCAGAATAAGGAAGAAAAACACAGTTAAAGACAGGGGAAAGAAGTTTAAAAAGGTCCAAAAGGAGATAAAGGAATAAAACAAATGATTTAAGAAGGGACAAAGAAAAAGACAACAAAGAAGATTAATTAAAAAGAAGATCAAGGCTAAAAGGCCTTAAAACACCGTTTTATGAAGAAATCAAGGCAAAATAGGCTTAAAGATAGCCTCAAATACATCAAAGGAGCAATTATTTCACTTAATAAATCAAAAGTGACACCTTTCACTTACTTTATACCTTAAAAGAAAAATAAAAAATTATTACACTAAATAAGATATTATAAACTGTTAGACAAATATTGTAAAAATAGAAAAAAGGCCTCAAAGTCAATCTTTTCAACTATTTCATCCTTAGGAAGTAAAGACAGATTTATTACACATAGAAGTAGTTAAGAGGCATTCCTACCTTATGCCTTGCATGGTTTTTAAGGATAGGAGTGCATTTACTATGTCATTAATAACATTTTTAACTCTAGATGGTTCCAGCTCCTTATTTACAGCATAAATACTGCACTGGAACTCATTGTAAGGGGCGCATTTGATAACTCTTTGAAGTAATACATAGTTCTGCTGAAATTGAAAGATATTTGATGTTTTGGAACCTGTGGATGTTTTGACCTGTTTGTGGATGGAGAAAGCTCTATCATTGGATTCCTAAGCTTGGTTGTTGGTGAAGTATTCTAAATTTTTAATGTTTTTCCTGTTTTCCATTCCGTTTTCATCATTTTCTTGCTTACAGTAGGGTAAAAAGTTTAGGCTAAGAAATGTCTCCTAGAAGCACCTTAGACCTGTTTACTCTTCACTGTCTTTATGTTTTCATCTGCTGAAGGTTTTATTAAGTAGTTTGACTGCTTTTTCAACCCTTATGCTTGTTTATTTCCTAAATAGTTCAATACAGTGGCCTCAAGAGTGATTCATGACTCTCCCTGCTACTTGTTGCCATTTTAAAATTGTTTTTGAAGTCTCCCTTTAAAGAACCATTGTCCAAAGTCTTCCAAAGAGGTCTGTTTTGATCATACCCTTTGTACTTGCTCAAATAATGATTTTGAAGGTCTTTATAGCTGTAATCATGAATTTTTAGGAGTTCCCTCTTCTATGAATGCAGTTATTTGTGAAACTTGAATGTTTTCTTATCCTTGGAAGTGAAATCTTTGATGAAATAGAGTGTTCCTCGACTCTTAGATTTCATTTTGAAAGTTTGTATTGAAATTGTTATTTGTTGAAGTATGATTTATAGAATTCATGGTTAGCCCTATCTATGAAAAATTTCTTCATGTTCAAATGATGTTTTAAGTCCCTTTGTTGAGAAGTACATATAATTAAGGATTCTTAATTTTCCTTAGTTCTAATTTTCATTCTAAACCCTTAATGTTCATTTCATTTCACCTGAAAACTTTGTAGATCTAATAGCCAAGTTAGATTTGCCCTCTAATACCCCTGATTCATTTACAAACTTGTTACAAAATTCTACTTGACTCCATTGCCCAATGACTTAGAAATTTCCCTTTCCTATCTATGCTGCCTAGATCATCATGTCCCATCAAACAATAAAAAAAGCTCATGCTTAATAACTAGCCTAAAATCGACCTTTTACAAGCAAATAAATCATATCCTTGCAAAACAATTGAGAGATCCTCTCTGAGACTAGGAGGGCTAGATCCTAGAGCTCTAAAGACTAGTTTATAAGTTGCCTTGTCATTTAGTATGCCAATCTGCTAAATCACAGGATCCCAACAGTCCAAAGCTCCAAGAGATCGGTATTGACCTCTATCTCAATAATATGCAATTTTCTCTCTTTGTTTTTCAAGATTACACATCTAGTAGCATAAATCTTTGTTTCCACATTTGCTTGTTGTGCCATTAGAGTAAGAAAGAAGAGTTACCCATCCTCCATTTAAAGTCAAACAAGTTGAATTCTTCTCATACTAGGTTTCTCATGGAGGATATAGAGGTAGAAGTGATGCATGTTGATTTGGAGTCTTTTCTTAATAAAAAAAACCCTTAATTATACATTATATGAAAATTTTGTAAAAGGAAAGGGTGTCCACACGACAACATATCCAATAAATTGTCACTATTTTAAAGTCTTTGTAAATAAAAATCTTTCAATAACTTGGAAACAGCTTACAAGGTTCTTGTCACTATTTAATTGTTCTCAAATTGTTCAATCCTCGGTAGAATACCATATTGTGAAGAAAAAATCGAGAATTTCACTGCACCCATAGATTGTGCTTTCCATCGTTGTGAAATTCATCTCATTAGCATGGTTGGAAATGATCATAAATTGAAGCCTATAATGCTTGTCTTCTTATCATCCATCGAAAAAAAGGTTTTCCATAGTAGCCAACCCTACTTTAGCAGTGTTTTCAAAAAGTTTCTTCAAAAACTCATCAACTAATGAATGATATTTCATATGAAACTTGAATGTTGTCTTGTTAATGCAATCCGAATTCCCACTATGAAGCTTTGAGAAGATGAGTTTCACATAACCCAAAATAAGAGTTGTAAGTGAGGGTTATTAAATTTATCAAAGAGAAAATATGCTTCCAAGTGATTTCGAGAGTGTGTGAACAAAAAATTTTTGCAGCCTTCTTCTTCTTACAGCTCTTTACTTGTCATTTGTTGACTTCCATTAAAAATCTGAAGATGAAAAATATGACACATAATCTAAGTTCCCCATGTACTTTTGATCATGTGCTACAAACATGTATTACAAAAGTTCAATAATAAAAACATCTCCATATTTTGAATTACTCTCATATGAAGGCGAAAAAGGTCACTTTTTTCACTAAGGAAATATGAATAAATCTATATTGCAGCAAGAAGAGAAATTTAAACAAGGGAGTGGTGGGGGACAAAATTATTACTAGGGAAAACATAAGATCTTATGAAGGAAAATATTATGCAATCATAGTATGTTGTTCAACCATAACAAGCTTTGTAGAGTATCCAATAAGGTATGAGGGCTGACACAAGTATGTGGGATTATTTATGAATGCAAAGTAGAATAGGAATGAAGGGTGATAACATGTTTACAATAATTTTCTTATTGTAATTTCCAAAATTTTGAATAAATTGAAAAGTTTAAAATTTGGTTTTACCTCAAGTTTCTCTTGGTAGAAGATCAAAATGTTGAAGTAGGAGTTGTAGGTATCAGGATAGAACCATTTTAGTAGTGAACCAAATCTTGAATCTTGAGCTACTGAAGATTATGAAAATGGCCTTTCATGTCATCCAATGTTGCATAAAAAAAATATGCTACGAACTCATTTTTATGCCAAATTGAGTGCTTCAAAAAGGAGACAATGTATTTTTACCTATTTGATTATATCACACCTTCAAAATTTAATTTTGATGAAGAAAATGTACTACTATGCAGAAATACCAAATTCTACCCTAATTTCTTCACAGTGGTGAAAATTGGAAATATGCCTTAAAAACCCACTTTAAATTCCCTTCAAAATCACACTTTTTTGGAAATTTTCCCACCTCTTAATTTATCATACTTTGAGAAAACTGAGTGTCTCATAATTTTTTATTTTTTCTCCATTTTCTTGCAATATTTTTTCCAAAATTGCTCTGGAAAAGGTTGCTACAGTAAAAAAAATAGCAACAATAGTTGTTTTTTTCTTTTCTTCAAAAAGTTGTATTTTTCCAAGTCTCAACTTTTGATTTGGATTGTGTGCTTCATGCTAAATTAGAGACCATGAAATATGATGCCTATTTATTGAGATAGATCCAATTTAATGATTTTGTTGAAAATAAATGAATGAAGAAGAGTTATAATTTTTCTCATCATGCAACTTGTTGAATGGAAAAAATATGAACATGTTGCTACAAGAAACCAATAAAATATACTACTGCAAGTTGTTGTTGATTACATAAATCCATATAGTATTCATCAAAACCAAAATCCATGGTAAAATTCTTACCTTGCAAATGAATGTGTCGAAGTCGAGCATGGAAAGAAATCATTGGATTATCGATCATCGCTGAAAATCATTAACCGATGAAAGACAACACATCGATAATGTAAATGAGTGTCAAGGTACCTGAGTGCACCTTGACGGGGACGGATGAATGTGTTGGAGTCAAGTCACTTGAAATATTTGACAATCAAGAGAAATTTGTGTATTCCAATTGTTGTCAATGAGAAGGCTTACCATTAATCTATGCAACTTTCAAATCCCTCAAAAGAATCTCTAATATTTTTCCTAGATAAGGTGTTGAGGAATCCCACATCAACCAAATAAAGCATAGAAAAAAAATATTTTCAAAACCATAGTAAAAGGTTAAAACCATCATCACATTTCAGAACTTATTGTAAAATTTTCTTTCCAGTTTCCTAGTTTTCAAGCAAAGCTCATGTCCAATTGTGCTAGAAAATTGGTTTTCACAATAAGAATTATTTTTTCTCTTTAATTATCATTTTTTTTTAATATGTCCTACTCAACTTTGAAAATGAAATTTTCCTTCAAGTATAGGAATACTTCCAATTGAACTATGTGCATAACATGATTAAAAATAAACTCATATGCATTTTTGAAAGATACGCTTTGATATATACGAGTATATGAGAGATCAATTTCCTTGATTGCGATGATGTTAGAAAATATTGAAGAATTGAGTCCTGGGATTCGATTAATTTCTTGAACCAAGATTGAATGTAATATTTTATCCCTTGGATTCCTACCAGCATTCCATACAAGTATTCAGATGTGATCCCCATTCATAAAATCTGGTGATAGGCATGCAAGAAACTTTTCAATCTCAGGTTCCAACAACTTCCCTTCATAAATGAGCATCCATGATTCTTGAACCTTATCTTGTTCTTATTATTATGGTTTTTGTTCTTGAATGACAGTTGGATAATCATTGTGCAACACCTCAACATTGTAAGTGCATTGAGGTTTTTTATTATTTGGGATCCGAAATGGTTGCGCAAGTAGTTGAGTGGGAATGGATCTTTGGGGTGCTTGTGTGGGTGGTAATGGGAAGGTTGAATTGAGGTCAACTGAGGGTGAAACTGATGTTGTGGCGGAGGTGAATGGTATGGATAAAATTTATATTTTTATTAAGGATATGGTGGATTTCCTTTGTAAGTCCCTTGCCAACATTGTTGCAAATATTGGTTTTGAGGTTGGGATTGAGTGGGAAAAGGAAAATGTGTTTTCCAATTACTTTGAGATTGTTGTGCATAACATTAAAATTGTGAATTAATATATTACATCATATTAAGTTGATGAGGATGACATGGTAGTCTTGAATCTACATAATAATAGTGTTTCGGTATTTGATTTGATCCCTGGTAAATTGCATTTAACCCTGGTAATGATGGGAAATATTTAGTAGAATGTGATCCTTCAAAAATTTCACAATTTTAAATGTTATTATGTGGACATTCAGGAAAAGCATGTTTCTTTCTATATTTAGGGAAAGATATAAATGAAGTAGCATTCTCAACTTTTTTCTTGTTTTTCTTTCTTAGCATATCAAGTTGTTTATTTAAATTACCAAGAATGTCTAGCCAATTATTTAGTTCTATTTTACTTACCAATCCAGATGTCAACTTACTTACTCTTACCATAACTAGATCTTGAGGGGATATTCCATACTTTGATTTTCCTCCTGATATGTTCTTGTGTATTTCACAAATCTCTTGAAATTCCAATTGAGATACATCAGATTAATATGATCAGTCCATTCATCCCTTATAGCTTTTAGTAGGAGAGTTTTTAATATGTCTAACCCAAAATCATGCAATTTAGATATTTTGACATTATAAGAAAACATCTCTACTAAATATTCTAGGCTTTCATCGTATTTTTGGTTCACCTTAAAGACTTCATTCCTAGGGTCATGGTGTATGCAATAATCTTTATATTTTTCCAAAAATACTCTTTTCATATCATCCCATGTCCTTATAGAATTTGTTCCTAAACTCATGAACCATTTAAGAGCTCTATCCTTCAATGTTGCTGTAAAAAAATTCAATTTTTGAATTTGTAATATGTAGCCATAATATCTACAAAGTATTTGAAATTCGAAAAGAAATGTTTTTGGGTCTTTTGATCCCATATCTTTGAATTTAGGAAGTAGAGATGGAGGGATATTTTTCATATTAACGTTGATATTGGTTTCTTGAATGGGAAATCCAAAATGATCTTCCTCATTGTCATCATATCCATCCATCTCTTCAACTTATTTTTTAACCTCTTATTCTACCTGCAAAAATATGAATTCATGACGTGGAAGGTGATGTGGCTCTTACTGCACCACATGATATAGTGGGGGTGGTAGGTGATTGAAGTATTTTTGTTTTTTTTAAAATGAACCCACCTCTAGGATGTACTAAAATGAGATTAAATGGATGAAACTAAGAATGATATGTGATTGAAAGCTAATACCTATGTATTACTCCCTTGCAATGACACCAAAATATTGGGTAATTTATTGGCTGTTAAATTACTTGTCATTAATTGCCAAACCCGGGGTTTGTGAACTTGCGAAGAATACTTGCTCTATATGTGTTAGGAGATTGGATTTAAATCTAAATTATAAAGAGAAGATATTATCCTATTGAATTGATTTAAAAATGAAAGTTATAACTTATTTATGAGATCTTGGTAAGCACATGTACACGTTCTTTCTTAAAGACCATAAATTAACAAAATGAAAAAGTCAAGACATTGAAATTTAAATGAATTAAGTATTAATGTGAAAGATTGAAAATCCTATTTTATCAAACAATAAAATGAAATATTATTCTATGAAATTAAAAGACAAATTACTCTATTATGGTTTGAAAGAAAATTTAAGCTATTTAATTTGAAATGGAAATTTATTTTACAAAACTGGAAGTAAATTTAATCTATATAACTTTTAAGGAAATCTAAACTATCGAGCTTGTGAAGGTAACATTAATCTAAGACTTTATAGGAATTAAAGAGAAAGTGAAGTGTTGGAATCCTTAAAATATTACTAATGTGCACCTACATAATAAGAAGTGATTATGACTTTGAGACTAAGTTAAACCATTCAAAGAAAATGGCATTGGAAGCAAATCATTTTGGTGTTTTGGCATTTTTATCAAGCACCTATTCAGCAAAGAAACAAAAGAAATGAGTAAAGTTCTTAATTGAAAAGAGAGCATGAAATGAATTTGAAACAAATAATGTAAATGAACTAAATAACTAACTCAAAAAAAAATTTAGTCTACTTGTAGAGTGTAAATAAATTAAATAGAAGAAGTAAATGACATTTATATTATCTCTCACTCCTTATAGGGCCCTCATGACAAGTGAGAGATATCAGAAACTCAAATCACAAGACTTGAATCACCAATCACATTCAGAATTGTGCCCTAATAGAGATTACGTTCACTAAAAAAAATAAAGTTTTTATTCTTCAATCAACAACAATAATTAAATATTAAGATTCATCCTTGACATCTGATCCCTCCTCTCATCAAAGAGAATACAATTTATAGATATTTGAAGCAACAAGAAACTCAAAATTTCATTTCATGTATTCTAGCCATGAGATCTCAGTAAATTAGTTTCAAAATAAAATCAAATATTGTTGTGAAAACAACTCCAGAAATAGAAGAAAAGAGATATCAACGCCTTAGAAATAAGCCACTTATAGGGGGAAACCTCCAATACATTACATGAATGAAAAATTCTTGGATGATACAAATTACAAAACCTCCTTTCTATATATAGGAGTCCATAGGGCCACAATGTAATCCTAGTGGGGCCACAATGTAATCCTAGCCGACCTAACAATAATAATTTAAGGGCACAATAATAACAATATGGGGGTTACAAGGGTAAAATAATAACAATAAGGGGGTTACACTAAAAACAATAAGGGACTATACTAGTAATATAGGGACCTAACATGCCCCTCTCCTTCAAAAAAGTGTTGCCCTCAATGCTTGAGTAGCTCTGGGTGCTTCTGTATAAAATTCGCATCCTCCCATGTAGAATCTTTAGTGGGTAAGTTCTTCCACTTGATGAGATACTCTGAAATTGATCGATTCCGTAGCTGTCGAGTTCTGGTTTCCCTGACCGCTTCAAGTTCCGATATGATTTTTCCTTCCTCATCGAGTTCTGGCAATATTGTTTGAACTGGAAGATTTTCACCTATAACCTTCTTTAAGCATGAAACATGAAAAATTGGATGCACTCGTGAAGAAGCAGGAAGCTCCAATTTGTATGCCATAGTACCGATATTTTGCAACACCTTGTAAGGACCATAGTACTTTGGTGATAATTTATTATCCTTCTTAGATTGCTTGAGGGACATTTGTTTGTATGGTTGTAGCCGTAAAAATACCCAGTCTCCTACATCAAAACTTCTCTCGCTGCGATGCTGATCTGCCTGTTTTTTCATTCGATTTTGTGCCAAATTCAAGTTGTCCTTTAAGAGTTGGAGAACTTCTTGTTGATGCTCTATGTGATCTTCCACTGCTTGAACCTTCGAATTTTATCTTAAATATGATGTTATGGATGGTGGATGATATCCATATAGTGCCATAAATGGGGTCATTTTTGCTGTAGTATAGAAGGAAGTGT
>MU968501.1:5115552-5498146 GCA_034641835.2 Pinus albicaulis
TTGAGATTGGGCTTTATGCAGTGCTGAGATCTAGGGGGTGTGAGTGGCGTGACTTAAGGCTGTTTGTTAATTTTATTTGCAAAGTAAGGGATCAGTCATGGTAGGTTTGCTGCAGATGAAGGCTTTTTTGGCTTTTTTGATGATTTCCAAAGGTGAGGTGTCTTAAAACGCCACTTCCTAACATAGGGGAGACCTTTGAAACAGATGTGGATTTGCCTTTTAAGGCTGATGGGCAGGTAAATAAGGCTGAGGTTAGATAGGATTGTTGACAAGGAGGTTGTGGTTTTGCCAGGGGTGGACTGAATAGGTAGAAAGGCGAAAAAGTTTTGGGAGGGTTTTCTGGATGACATATTGACATAAGGAAATCAGTTTCTAGAAAACTCAGCTGAAGATATAGTCATCACTAACATGCAAAAAATACTGATGGCTAACATAAGTGACCAAATCGTTCATGCCAAAGTTTGCTCACATCATCATTATGAGCAACAAAAACAGAAGGAAGAGAGGATGACCCAAATTTGTCAAACTTATACAACCTTGTGGAACCATCAGCAATGCTAGTAGCTAAAATATGTTTAGGATCTTTGAGGTCCTTGATTACAACATCATGAGGTGAGAATTCTACTATTTTCCCTTCACCTGAATGAGTTATCTAATAAACAGAGAGAAGGTTGCATGACAAGGTAGGAACACATAGTACATCATTAAACTGACCATTATCAAGATGAATGGTTCCAGATCCCACAACACTATGAGATATATCATCACCAACATAAATATTTTTGGCATTACAATCATTTAAAGAAGAAAACATGGCTTTATTTTTGGCCATGTGATAAGAATCTCCAAAATCAATGAGCCACTCATGAGAATGAGAAGAGGAAGATACATTTAATGCATAACCAGATCTTGATGCTTGACAACCACAAGCAGAAAGTGCCATTCCTGAAGATGAAGGTGAAGAGTGCTCCAAATTGATGTTGTGCTTCTTCATTACTACTTCTAAGGCTTCCATCTTCTTAAAACATTTGGACTCTATATGGCCATCACGATTGCAAAAGTTGCAATGTCTATCTATCTTATTTCCTTTGTTTTTATGTGCCTTATCATTTTGGTGAGTTTCTTTTTCAATTTGCAGCTGAAATTGCTTAGGAACCTTGTTTGTTTTTGGACCATACTTTTTAGGATACTGCTTCTTGGGATTCTTTTGATATGATTATTGTTGGGCTACTAAGGCTTTCTTAGAAGCGTTTCTAGAAGTGATAAGACCAAGGTGTAAGAGTTTTCCTTGTTCTCTTCTAAAATAATCACAAAAGGAATCAAAAGAGGGATTCTTGTAAGTGTTTCTTGAAGAAATTATGGCCTCTCTAGTGGAATGGATGTCGGAAACAAATACAGAGTAAGCAGGGCCAAGCTTAGCAAGAATGCAATAGATGAGGCTAATATCTTCCTTTTTTACCTTACAACCTTCTAAAAGAAGTCTAAGGTTCTTGAATTTGGACAAAAGGTCTTCAATAGAAGAGAAAATATTAGGGTCCAAAGCAAGCAACTCATTTTCAAGCTGGTGAGCCCTGATTTGATTTTGAATGCCAAAGACAGTATTTAGCTTATCCAACGCTTCATGAGGGGTGTCAATGTCAAGGATATGAAATCGAAGACCTTGAGCAATGGACATTCCTATCAACCCTCGTGCTTGATCTTGTTTATTTTCCCATTTAGTGACTTTATCATCATCTTAAGGTTTATTTTCTACCCCTGTGGCTATTCTGTAAAGCCCTTTACTTCTAAGTATATCTACCATGTGAGGTAGCCATTGGAAATAATTGGTGCTATTAAGAATAATCGAGCATGCACTTTCCAATTTATTTATTTTTAAATGAAGTTGAGAAAAGTTGAAACTAACTGCTCCAATGGAAATATATCAAAAAATTAGGCCGTTTAAAAAAAAAACAGCTCAAAAAACGGCTTCCGGATGAAGAAGTTATGCCTTTTGAAAAATCTGAGTTGTAGATGTCGAATAGTTACAGGAATAGGATGAAGTGCAGCTTTTAAAAATCTTCCCCTTTGAACAAAAGAAGCTTGAGAAAGAGATTTGAACCCAAGACCTATATTCTCATAAACTAACCCCTCACCAAGTGAGATAATAAAAGGATCACATTATTGTTTGAAAGGAGGAAGGTTTTTTTTTTTAGTGTGCATGCCTTTTCCTGCACAAAAACAGAGCCAAAAAAAAATGAAATGAAAAGCCTTGTAGCAGAATGTTATATTTTTGGTTAGCCTTATCGGAAACTATCATTTTTTTCACTATTTATGATTTCCCAAGATCGCACAAAGACGCGGGGAAAGAGCATATGTAGAAAAAAAAAATCCCTTTTTCTTGTTTCTGATTTTCCGAGATCACACGCAACGCATAGCAAAGAGCATACACAGAAAAGAGCGTGTAGATCTGGAAAATAAATAAAACCTAAAAACTGAAAATAAAAAAAATGGAACCAAAATAAGAAAACTATTAACAAATATAACTGCAAAAAAGATGCATTATACCTCCATATATAAACTGTAATAACTTGGGCAACTGGAAACCTTTTTGCGTGAAACGAAAGGTGTTCCTCACTATAACAGACACTCAAAACACAACAGGGTAGTTCTCCAAGCCCAAAAATTTTCAGAAATAGTCGATATACAAAACAGCATTCGCATGCAGTCAAACCAGCTTCGGATTCTGATCAACAATAGATGCAGCCCTCAAAATCACTATGATACCATGTAGGAATTTATAGGGTAAGTTCCGTAGATCAAGAACCAAAGGTCACCACTCACAAATAGATCACAAATCAGTACACCAGTATAATCACATGGTTAAAACCCTTAAAGAGGGAAACAGTCCACGGCCTGAGCCAATGCGGCCACTTCAGGAAATTTATTAATATAAAAAAAAAAGTTACATATGTTTCTCTCATAAACGATTACTGGAAAAATTACCCTCCATGCTCTTTAAATAGATATCATGGACCAATCGGGTGCTAAGCCATAGATCAAGTGTCGTTAATACCGAGGTGAGAGATAATCGTCGGATCACTACAAATCGTGACCGTCGGATTATAAGTTACAAATGTACATCGTAAAGAAACACACTTTACCTAACTCTACACTAGACTAAGTTATTACTAACTATTTCCTATGTGTTGAAATATCCTAACACATTTAAATTATCATCAAAAGTGCAGAACAAGGGTAAATGTTGTTCTGCAGTTACTTCATCTTCACCAGTGAAATGAGGAAGTAATTTTAGGTATTCTTGAGGCATGGCATTCATTGGTTGTGCAATATTTAGTGGAGCATATATGTTCAACAAAAAGGTTGGTGCTACCATATTTTCACCTTGGTTAACTATTCCTTGGGTAGTTGAGGTTGACGAAATTGCTGTGAAAGTGAATGAAGGTGGAGGAAAAATTGATATGTGAGTGGGTTGATGAACAATGGCAGAAGAGCTAGCAACTATATTGTTGGGTATGTGTTATATTCTTTCCATGACTAGTCACGCATGGGGGGGTCTTAGGGGGGGCGATATCCCCCCTTGTACATTGCATCGGGCATAGAAGGGGGGCGGCAGCCCCCCTATTCGAGGTCCAGGGCAGCGCCCTGGGAAAATTTTTCTAGACCCTATTTTTCGATGGGCGGACCTGCTCATGGTTTTGTGCATGGGTTTGCACCTGGTTTTGGGGCACGATGGTTTTTGGCCCCTGGTATTTTGTAGATTTGGGCAAGGGAACTATGATTATGTTCCAATCGATGGTTAATGGATTGAGGTTTATGTATGCTTTGGCATGTATATATATGTGTTGTAACACTAAAAGGAATATAATGAAAAATCAAGCTGGTTGTGCAGATTTGGGATTCAGGAGAAAACCAAAGTGTATATATTTTTTATATTTTATGCTCTTGTTATTGTTTATTTTATGTTTCTTAAGATTCGTTTACAAATAATTTCTATACAAGGTTAAAACCTACATTTGGTATCAGAGTTGTTTCGGCTTCAAGGGGATGCCTTTTCTTGTTGAGGGTTTTCTCGGAGCTGTGGTAGACCTTGTTTAGTGAGAGATGCAGGATCGATTCTTGCGATAAAAAGAGGATGGCGAGTTAAGAAGATGGCGAGCGGCGGAAAGATAGAGATAGAGAAATTTAATGGTCAGAGTTTTGAGTTGTGGAAGCTCAAGATGGAGGATCTGCTGGTGGATAAAGATCAGTGGATCACGGTAGATCCAGGTACTAAACCAACGAAAATGTCAGATGAAGACTGGAAGAAACTGGATCGGAAGGCTAAGAGCACAATACGGTTGTGTGTCTCAGATTCAGTATTGTTGAATGTATCTGGGGAAGCTACGACGAAGAATTTGTGGGAAAAACTTGGGACTTTGTACCAATCCAAGTCTCTGGTGAATAAGTTGTTCCTGCGGAAAAAGCTGTATAACCTGAGGATGAAGGATGGAGACTCGGTGACAGAGCATCTGAACGCCTTCAATACTTTGGTAAGTCAGTTGTCATCTGTTGATATTAAAATCTCAGATGAAGATAAGTGCATCAGTTTGTTGTGTTCTCTACCAGACTCGTGGGATAGTCTAGTTATTGCAATAGGTAGCAATACAACTACCTTGAATTTACATTCGACATTGTCTCGACCTTGCTATTGAAGGAAATGGGGCGAGAAATATGGAGGAGCCGAAATGGAGATGCCTTATCTCTACGAGGAAGGTCCCAAAACAGAAACAAGAATAAGGTTTCAAGTGGGAGATCCAAATCTAGAGGGAGATCTAAATCTCCTGGAAATTTTGTAAAGGTATGCTGGAAATGCAGAAAGGAAGGGCACTAAAAAAAGGAGTGTAGATCTAAAGCTCCTGAGAAAGGAAAGAGATCTGATGATGCTCCTTCTGCAGAGGCAAAAACCACCTCGGATGAAGGTAGGGATGTTTATTTGGCTTCTTCTTCAAATACACATGTATATCATGAGTCATGGTTGATTGAATCGGGTGCATCCTTTCACTTCACTCCCCATAGGGAGTGGTTCTGCGAGTATGAGAAATATGATGGTGGTGATGTCTTCCTAGGGGATGAGAGGAAGGCTAGAATCGTCGGATGTGGAAAGGTCAAGCTGAAGCTGCAAGGTGGAAGGATTAGAACACTTCCTGGTGTTTTTCATATTCCTACATTGGCCGGAAATCGGATTTACGTAAGCAAGATGGATGATGCAGTTATGCACGATTAACAAGAGAAAGATGCCTGCAAGATGGTTCGGGGAGCACTGGTATTAATGCGGGGAGTTTGGATTGGAACTCTGTACAAGCTACAAGGTAGCACTGTTATTGATGGGTGTAACAGTTCTGTGGTTCCTGAAAGTGGAGCGGAAAGCCTAGCTGTCTTCGGAGAAAAGACCATGCTATGGCATCAAAGGCTTGGACATATTGGAGAGAAGGGCCTTCGGATACTCCATAGAAATGGTATGGTAGAAGGTATGTCTAATTTCTCTCTGGATTTCGATTTCTGTGAACATTGTGTATATGGGAAGCAGAATCGGGTGATTTTTCCTTCTGGTGCTAAGAGGGCGAACAAGATATTAAAACTTGTGCACAGTGATGTGTTTGGACCTGTGTCAGTTCCATCACTGGGAAAGTCTGTGTAGTATGTTTCATTCATAGATGAATTCTAAAGGAATACATGGATATATTTCTTGAGGAAGAAATCTGAAGTCTTTGACAAATTTAAAGAATTTAAGGCTCTGGTGGAAAACCAGACAGAGAAGAAGATAAAGGCGCTGAGGACAGATAATGGTGGGGAGTTATGCAAGAAGGAATTTGAAGAGTTCTGTAAGAAGTGTGGTATAGCACGGCAGAAGACTACTCCATACACACCTCAGCAAAATGGAGTTGCAGAAAGAATGAATAGAACGTTGATGGAAAAGGCAAGAAGCATGCTCAGTGGTACCGGGTTAGGACAAGAATTCTGGGCAGAGGCAGTGGAGACTGCATGTTACTTAGTTAACAGATCACCTTCATCAGCGTTGGAGGATAAGACCCCACATGAGGTATGGACTGGTAAGAAACCCTCTCTTTCACATCTAAGAGTATTTGGATGTGATGCATATGTACATGTTCCAAAGGAGAAAAGGACCAAGTTGGATAATAAATCTGAAAGGTGCATCTTTATTGGGTATAAGGATAGTTTAAAGGGTTACAAGCTTTGGAACCCAGAAACAAGGAAGGTTGTGTACAACAGAGATGTGGTGTTTAGAGAAGTGAAAGATGTTGTTAAACATGAATTCCTACCAAAGGAACCTGAGAAGATAGAGTTTGAGCTAAAGGAGGATGAATCGGACTCTACAATAGAAGAAGACTCAGAAGATGAAGAGCCACAAACTCCAGCTTTGAGAAGATCAGTTCCGGAAAGAAGGCAACCAGAAAGGTATAGTCCATCTGCTTTCTGTTCAGGTTTTGCCTTAACTATAACTGATGATGAACCCAAAACTGTCAGGGAGGCAGTAGATTCAGAGGATGGAAAATTCTGGAAGGAGGCCATGGTTGATGAAATGGCATCCTTGCACAAAAACGATGCATGGGATCTGGTGGAGTTGCCGGCTGGAAGGAAGCCCATTGGGAGCAAATGGGTGTTTAAGAAGAAGATGAATGTAGAAAGCAAGGTGGAGAAATACAAAGCTCGGTTGGTAGCGAAAGGTTATTCCCAGGTGTCGGGAATTGATTTTGGTGATATTTTTTCTCCTGTTGCCAAATTTACTTCTATTAGATTACTTTTATCTGTTGCTGCTGCATTTGATTTTGAGATAGAACAAATGGATGTGAAGACAACATTTCTTCACGGGGATCTAGAAGAGGAGATCTACATGAAGCAACCTGAAGGCTTTATGGTGAAGGGTAAGAAATAACTAGTATGCAAGTTGAAGAAGTCTCTGTATGGGTTAAAACAGTCACCAAGGATGTGGTATCAGAAATTTGATACCTATATACGGGGACTTGGCTTCACCAGAAGCAAGGAGGATCACTATATTTATTTTAAATTAATTGGTGACCGTGTTATTTATTTGGTCTTGTATGTGGATGATATGTTGTTGATTGGAAATGACAAAGAAATTATCCAAGATTTGAAAACCCAACTGTTCTCCAAATTCGACATGAAGGATCTTGGTGCTGCAAACTATATTTTGGGCATGGAAATTAAGAGAGATTGGGCAAAGAGGAAGCTCTGGTTAAACCAGAGGAAGTATGTCGAGACTATATTGTAGAGGTTCAATATGCAAGATATTAAACTGGTGAATGTTTCAATTCCTATAGGTGTAAATTTGTCTGTTGAACAGCGTCCCAAGACACAAGAAGAAGAGGAGGATATGTCCCATGTTCCATATGCAAGTGCAGTGGGTAGCCTGATATATGCAATGGTCTATACTAGACCAGAAATTGCACATGTAGTAGGAGTATTGATCAGTTTTATGTCAAACCCAGGGAAGGAGCATTGGAGAGCAGTGAAGCATATTTTCAGATATTTTCATGGCACTAGTGATTATGGCTTGTGCTACAAGGGAAGACCAGGATTAGAAAGAGTGTTGGATATTCGTGGTTTTGTTGATGTAGACTGGGCTGGAGATCTGGACCAAAGAATATCTACAAGTGGGTATGTGTTTAGCCTATTTGGAGGTGCAGTCAGTTGGATGAGTAAAAGACAGTCTGTAGTGGTTCTTTCAACTACAGAGGCAGAATACATGGCAACCACTCATGCAAGCAAGGAATCAATTTGGTTGCAGAGATTATGTTCAAGTATGGGATTGGTGCAGCAAGCTATAAGGATAGACTGTGATAGCCAACGTGCAATTTTCTTGGCCAAGAACCTTACTTATCATTCAAATACAAAGCACATTGATGTTCAATATCACTTTGTGAGAGATATGTTTGAGGCTAAAAGGGTGTTGCTAGTAAAGGTGGACACTTTGAATAATGTTGTAGATGCATTGACAAAGTCTGTGAGCACTCAAAAGTTCTCTTGGTGTAGAGAAATGATGGGTGTTGTAGAGTTGGGCTAATGACTAAGCTCTCTTGTGGTCCCCTGCGGAAAGAAAACAACAAGTGGGAGAATGTTGGGTATGTGTTATATTATTTCCATGACTAGTCACATGAGGGGGGATCATAGGGGGGGCGATATCCCCCCCTGTACGTTGCGTCGAGCGCAACAGGGGGGGCAGTAGCCCCCCCTGTTCGAGGTCCGGGGCAATGCCCTGGGAAAAAAAATTTGGACCCTAGTTTTTAGTGGGCAGACCCACCCATGGTTTTGTGCATGGGTTTGCACATGGTTTTGGGGCATGATGGTTTTCGGCCCCTGGTATTTTGTAGATCTAGTCAAGGGAACTACGGTTATGTTCTAATATAGGGTTAATGGATTTGGGTTTATGTATGCTTCGGAATGTATATATATGTGTTGTAACACTAAAATGAATATAATGAAAAATCAAGTTGGTCATCCCGATTTGGGATCCATGGGAAAATATTTGTGTATATATGTTTTATGTTTTATGCTCTCGCTATTGTTTATTTTATGTTTCTCAAGGTTCGTTTGCAGATAATTTCTATATAGGGTTAAAACCTACATATAGTTGGTTGAGCTTGAGTGAAGGTAAAATAAACAAACTTGAAATAATGTTCTTCTAACTTAGGTTCTTGAAAATGAATGGGTGTGGAAGGAGAATCTAGTTCCAAGAAGGAGAGTTCCTTGGAAATATCTCCAAACAAAGGGTTATGAGAACTGCTGCCAGGAGCAGATAGTGTAGGATTAGGTGTTGAAGGAGTTTCAGGTTTCTGAGCCTTTTTAGAAACCAATCTTTCTGGATCTGGCAAAGCAAGGACTATATTTTGTGAGGTATATGACCTCGTGTGAGGCCTTTTGAAAGCCATAATTTTTAAAATAAAAAACACAACCCAATATTTCCTCCTCACTAAACAACCAGAGGAAATAATTTGAAAAACCCAGGGAAAAATACACTTTCTTTCTTCGTCCATGGCAATGGCGCCAAAAAATGTTGTATCTCAAGAGACAATCCCTTGGCCGTGGTAAGGAATCAGTGCTTAAGAAATTTTACAAATGTATGTCATAATTACAATATCAAATGGCCTCTGTTTAACACCTTTGGAATTTAATCACTTAATACCCTCAATAATCTGAGATAATGAAATCCTTCACAATGCCATAAACTACTGATATTTGAATGAAATGAAAAGAAGAATTGTAAGGGAAAATCAAAATGATATTCTAAAAACACAGAATCTACCACTTTTAAGTTTCAGATGAAATTCATGGAGAGAGAGGAAACTTGAAATAATATGTTGTAAACACAGAATATATTACTTTAAAGTTTCATCAGGAGTTTTCTAAGAGAGGGGAAAATCAAAATAATATGTTGTAAACACAAAATCTATTACTTTTAATTTTCAGGGAGAATTTCTGAAGGGAGAAGAGATTCAGTGAAGGAGCACAAATTAAGTTTGTTTAACTCTTACTCGCATATGTAATTAAGAGACTGGCTGCTACACTACTTCACTTCATTCAAAAAGGAATAAACATAGAGTGAAACTGGAAAGACATATCAGCATCAACAGGTGTAGGAAACTTTATCTTCTTTCATTTATTTCTCAAAAAATTCAATATCAAATTAACAGTCATCTAGAGGTCCAAAACTCAGAACCTTTTTTCTTTATTTCTATCTACTTAAATACATCAAAGTAGTTCGTAACTGTTGAACTTCTTAAAACTACTTGACTACCTAAACTATTAAGATTACTTATGTGATCATACTGAGAAAACAAATTAAAACTGGAAATATTGTTCGTTTTGTTGAATCTGATGTTGCTGATGCGTCCTCTTGAAGTGTTGAGGTGTCCTTTCTGGTTATGATGCAGTAGCTACATAGTTCTGTAACGCCTTAGTGCCCAACTTGACCCATGCCTTTGTGCTCCAAACAATGTTATCATGTCCCCTTCTATTCATGCCTACAGCGTTCGGCCTTCTCTCGCATTTTTGCATTTGACCAGCTTTACGTTATAATCCTATTTTCTTCCTTTGATGCGGTTTAGAATAAGAAAAGCCTTACCTCTGACTTTGAAAACCTTTGGATTTTTCCTTTGAAATTACATCGTATCTGCCCGCACATTGCACTTCGCATTTCATTGTTTTTAACTTTTCTTTAGCACTTATCTTATTAGACTTTTGATGTGTGATATGCGATCGGGTCCCACTTGGCATCACACATCGCACTTTAGTGAATCTAACTCTTAACCCCCGTGGTTATCCTTTAAAACTTGCAATTTGTGGTTTGTGATCGGGCCCCACCACATCGCACATCACACTTTGGAAATTATAACACTTACCCTTTGCACTTAACTTTTAAAACTTGCGATGTGCGGTATACGGGCCAGATCCATGTCATCATGCCACGTCACCCTGCCATGTCACCACTACGTCACATTGCCATGTCATCATAAATTACCTGTGATATGTGGGGTCAGGGCCACATCATCTGCCACATCATCTTGCCACGTCATCACCCGCACTTCGCATTTCATAGTTTCTTTGAGTTATCACATTGAAACTTAAACATTTTATCTTGCGATGTATTATCATGTAAATGTAAAACTCACCGATATGCGATATGAAATTTAATCTCTGTCATTGATCAATGCCCAGATCCAATGATCCACGCTGCTCCTTTGCTGATCTGCTTCGCATAACACTTTAAACAGTTTACCTTGCTATTCCTTATCATATAAATGTGAAACTCATCGATATTTGATATGCGATTTAACCTTCACCATTGATATTCTCCTTTGTTGATCTTTGTGTTGATCCTTCCAAGCCTTCATACATATGCTGTGAATTTTTTCCTTAAAGTCTGTTATGTTGTGATATTTCTCAAACAAACTTGGTGACAACCCAGGATGTTGGTTCACCACCATGTGCAAGTCTATTTTCAATACTACAAATAATATTTGGTTCTCCTATGCGCGTGATCGCTCCTTGGTAAACCAGAGTGAGGCATACTGCGCGGCTTTGCATACATCCACTTCGACGGGAGGAAACTGTAAGTCCTCCATCTTCTTCCATGCTATCAACACGATGATCAAGATCAAGCACACATAATGAAATGCCTTGCCCTATTTTTTGGCTCAGTTGTGCTTGACCCAGGTTCGGATTTTTACTTCACACCAACAAAACCCTGAGACACTAGCCCTTTTGGAAAAAAACTGCAAGCATATTTCAGTCTCACCCAATGTCGAAATGGGTGGTTGTAGAACTAAGTTTCTATAGCCTTGAGGGATTATGTGAGGTGGCTTTTACTTTTATTTTCTGTATTTATCACTATTGCACGATATAAGTTAACTACTTATGTTGCCACATTTAGTTTAACATAAACATATCACATAGCAATGGATTGTGTTATAATAAAATTTGCTAACAATCAGTACTTTGCATTTACAGAAAAAAAAAAAAAAAAAAGGTAAACATAACACATAAACACATAATATATTCAAAACTTCTTATTCTTATTTATTAATATGAGTCTCTTTAGTAAATTCAGTTTCTTGATCTGCGCACCCAGCTGCAGGTGGTCTGCACCCTAAGTTGCAGACTCTTCCAAGGTATCCACGCACTCAACTCTGGAGCCTTTCCTTAAGGCCCAAAACACAGAAAGATGGATACAATAAACCCTTAACCATAGACTTACTTCATCATTAATTTCTTTGACAAATCATTACATCGCTTTATATACATTACATAGAAACAAAACCATGTTCCACATACCACGGGCTTTGACAAAACAATCAAATAAAACCCAAATACTCATTACAAAATGAGGGGCATCGACCCACCCCGAAGCCCATAGACATCGTGTGGTAAATATAACTTCACGGTATCACGCACTCCGCTCCTTGAAATGTGGAGCCTTTGACCAAAATACTACAAATTTGGGTTGCGACTAGCAATCTCATGAAACTAAATATAGTTGAAGATAGTAAGGGAAGTCTTGACTTGCATTGTGTAATTGAGCTCTGATCTACTGGAGGTTGCCCCCAAAAAAAGGCAATTGAACAATATTGCTACAAATATGAATAGAGTATTTCCATTTTCTACCATTTCATTGTGTTAATTTTTGGGGTATCTATGGCATATTTCACACTTATGATATTTTTTCTAGGTCAATCATACTACAATCTCCCACATCTATAAAAATGCTAGCTCCCTTATAATTGATGTGGAATGCACATTAGGAGGCCTACGCATCACCTAGAACCCAACCCTCATAAACCTATAACAACTTGACAATGATCCAATAGTTATAACTATCTCCTACCATCCTTTGGAGACAAAAAACATGGCTTCCTTTGCAATTTTTATGGTCTTTAACTTGCTAGAAGGAAGGTGAAAATTCTCTAGTAACTTGGCTCACAAAATTGGATAAACAGAACTAGATAATTGCAGGGGACTTCAACATGATTACATCCTTAATATAAAGAAAATGACATAGAAAATTAGATGTGGAATCAAAGGAATTCCATAATTTCATTGAAGAGAATGATCTAGTTGATCTAAAAACCACCAATGGTCTCTTTACCTAAAACAATAAAAGAGGAGGAAAATGTAAAATATCTTCAATATTATATTTATTTTTTTGTCTCTACGCATATTATCACCAATAGTGAAAAAATTATTTCCCAAGTAATCCCACCAGCATGGTCTAATCATTGGTTAACATGTTTGGCATGGCAACACTTAGGTAAACCTCTAAAGTGACCTTTAATTGGATAATTCTGGCAAACATACACCATATTTATTAAGAAAATACAATCCTAGTGGCAATACATATATGCCATAGAGGGATCCGTGATGTAGGTTTCACAAAAAAAGATAAAATTCATTAAGCTTCACCTAAAAAATGGAACAAGGAGGAATTCAAGAACATATTCTATGAGCAACATTCTCTAGAAAAGGAAATGGAATGTCTCCAATAAACCATAATCACTAATGGAAGATCTAAATAGTCATAAATCAAAGAAATGTATCTCACTTAGTGCATAGAAGATAAATAAAAGTAAGAGGAAATACATCGATGTAAAAAATATAGGATAAATTGGCTCAAGGATGGGGAATGGAGCACCACTTTCTTCCACCATTCTACTATTCAACATCATTCCAATAATGAAATATTTTCTCTAATAACTACCACTAGAACATGTGTCAAGATATAGGAGGAGATCAAAGATACCATGACTCATTTTTACTCAGACCTCCTAGTAGATCAAATACCCTCCCATAGAGAGCCCACATGCAAAAAAACCTCCAACATCCCTTAGATATTTACATAGATTCAAAATGTAGCACTCATTAGGCCAATTATTTCCCATGAAGTCCATGAATCCATTCACTAAATGGTGGAAGTCTAAGCTTTGAGCCCAAATAGCTTCACGACCACCTTCTTCAAACAATGTTGGCACTTCCTAGAGAAGGAGATTGTATATATAATTGAGGACTTTAGATCTAGTCAATGCATCCCCCAAGCCCTAAATAAAATGTTCATTATGCTTGTTCCAAAGGAGAAGAATTCAACCTCGCTAGGTAAATTCTCACATGTATCTCTTTGTAATGTTATTTACAAGCTCATCACTAAAGTTATTTCTAACCATATTAAACCCATATTAACACTTCTTATTTCTCCTAAGTAATATAGTTATGTTGAAGGTACTATATGACATCATCCTATCCCACTAAACCATCCAATCTCTCAAATCACTAAGGAAGATAGGTATGTTGCTAAAAAATGAATTCTCCAACACGCTTAACAAGCTCAACTAGGCCTACCTAGAAAGCACCCTTTAGGCCTTTGGATTTTTCAAAACATGGATCAATTCGATCACGTCCTTAGTCTCCTTGAAATTCTTATCTACATTCATAAATGGCTCCCCCACAAACATCTTCAAGTCCTCTCTAGGTATTAGACAAGCTGACCTAATCTCACGTTTCTTCCTCATCCTCATGGAAAAAGGTTCAAGTTGCACTGTTAAATCCAAAATCCAAAATGGCACCCTTAAAGGCCTCTCCCTTCATAACAAACCACCTCTGTCACATCAGCAATTCATGGATGACACTCTTCTCTTCCATCACTCTTCTCTCAAATCAGCCAAATCCATCAAAGAAATTTTGGAACCCCTCTAGAAAGCCCTTGGCACCACCATCAATCTAGAAAAATCCTTGATTTTTTTCTTCAACACTTCCCAAGTCACCCAAATAAACACCAACAAAATTATGGGTTCCTTTGTCTCTAGCCTTCTATCGAAATATTTAGGAGGCCCCTTCACTAATTTTGATATCAAGCACTCCTCCTAGAAATTATTTTTAGACAAACTCGACAACCAAATGAAAAGTTAGATGTTCTGCCTTACTAACATTGCTCGCCATCTTGTCCTCATCAAATTTGTGCTCTAGTACTTTCCAATATACCTTTTCTCTATTATTGTAGCACCTAAATGGGTCCTAAAGGCCATCAAAAATCTTCAACAAACCTTCTTATGGGGAGGAAATAAGATCAAGCAAAAGTGGACTCTTCTCAAGTGGGAAACTCTCTACCTCACAAGGAAGGAAGGTGGACTAAGGATATAAGATGTGAAAATCACTAATAAATTTCTAGGAATGAAACTATGGTGGAGATGGATCAAGTACTCCTCAAAACCTTGGGCATGCCTATGGCATGTAAAATATGCCAAAGACTAGGCCAAACAAGATATGGTTTTATTATCCATCACTTAACAAGGCTCTCTCATCTGGAATTTAACAATCTCCAACAAGTATAGAGTTCAATCACACTACTTGTCAGAAATAAAGGACGGTGTATCTACTATATTGGAAATCAAGGATTGTATATCTACTAGATTCACAGAATACTTCTACCAGTAGCTACCTATTCTCATTAGTAATCATCAACTTCCCATTAGTCAGGCCAATTCTTAGAGAAAATGGGGAATCTTAGTATGTCACTTTTAGAATATGAACCAAAACAATCACACTAGATCATGGCTACAACCTAACACTTGCAAAGGTAAAGGAATATTTGAAGATGCTCAAAAACTTTGGAAATACATTAGTCATCAAAGGATTAAAAAAAATGCCTTGACATTTTTATATAGGTTACTTCTCTACTAGTGTTTTCTCCTCTAAATAAGCATATCTCCTAACTTGTAAGGCTCCTCATTCAAAATTTCATTACTTCTAGAAGATGCTTTAGACAGAAGGCCCGTGGCAAAAAGTAACTACCTTTCTTTGGTTACTATCTAGATGTTGCATCCTAACTAAGGAAAATATAAATAGAAGAGGATATGAGGGTTCATCATGGTGTTGTATGTACAAACAACAATAAGAACCAATTGACCACTTACTGGGCTCCTACACTTTTGTAAATACCCTTTGGATAAAAAATTTCTCCAATTTCAATAGTGCAAACAACATATAGGAATACATAGTCCAAATTCTTAAAATTTGGACATAATACCCCTACATAAGTTAGCTAATCAACAAAATGTGGAAATGAATCCTAGGTTTGGTGGCCCAGACTATATGGAAAGAAATGAATTGACTTATCTTAACCAACAAATTCAAAACTTTGTACAACCTTTCGCTCCCCGTATGCAAGAAAATAGATTAATCTTTTTTCCTAAATAACTTGAATAATTAAGACTTTCCAACTATCCCCTAGGAGAAAAATATCATTAACTAGTCGAAATTTAGGTAATCACCAATCTCCAACCCCCTTCAATATACCGCAAAGGCATTAACCATAGAATCTTGGAGACCCCCTTGAGCTCTTCATTAAATGTTTCATTTCAGCAGGGTGCCCATGAGAAACTTAGGGGAGGTTTGCATAGGCAGAGTCAATAGGAACTACAAAGGAGGCATCAAATGCATATATAGGGGATATGTATGCAATGGAAATAATGATGTTGCAAAACTAGAAGCCATACTAAAAGGCATCCCCATTGCCTACCACAAAATTTTGTGTCCTCTCATTGTAGAAGGTGATCAAAATTGATAATACAAGAAAAAAATAAGATATAGGCAAGCTCTCCCCCCCACTTCCCCCCTTAAGGTGTTTTTTAGGATGGATACTAAATCACAATATTAAGTAATTGGCACAAATTCCAACAAGATGAAATCATTATCTCCCACATAAAAATAAAGGTGAACACACTAGCTAATTTCCTAGCAAACAAAGGTGTTTAGGATAGACTTCCTTGTGAAGAACTAATCCAAAATTCCCCAAAAATGTCTTCATGGGGCCATCATTTTACTGAGATTATACAAAAATCTCACAAACCCCTGGATGAAGGTGAAGGTAGTCCTGATGACAATATTAAAGGTTTTCATAAATAAACTAGTGCATGCATTGAATAAAGGTAAATAATGGTGCTCCAAGCCTACCATTCTCACTACAATATTTGCAAGGGATTGTTATAGTGGCACCTCCATCGTACTTAAACCTTGAATGCCACTTTGGAGTGTGTACTCTCTCTCTAAGGGAGCCTTTGTTTAAAAACCTGATCACCGCCTAATTCATTTTCTCACTATGTTCCTTCGCCTCCATTCCACTAATAATATTATTTAGTTCCCTTTCTCATATTCCACCTAGTTCCTTCATGTGAATTCTACTCAGATCCTCCATCTGCATTCCACTGCTCATATTGTTTAATTCATCCATCTGCACGTTGTTTCCCAAATTCATAAGAGTGCTAGAAGAATGGTGAGGGAGTGTCCCTCATTAGGCTAGTTGAGGATGAGGTCACCCCCCTCTCCCCCTTAACATAGTTGTGATAATGATCACTTTGAACCTATCATACCCAAATGGTACTGCCACATGGTGGTTGACCTAGAACTATAGGAGATTGCAAAATTTGGGGTCAACCTTTGGGCTCTCGAGAATGTGCTCACTTGTCACCTCAGGGATGATGAAGAAGCCACAATTCTTCTTAACAACATGGTGGAATACATATACCTCCACCTATGTAGATAACAGGGCACCTTGAAGGCTCTGGTGAGAAAAATGGGTCTCCTACTATTTCCTTCCCTTCCCTCACATTCCACTCATGTTTTTGACTCTTCCACTTTGTGAAGCTAGGAATGTTATGATTTTCCTCTCTCTAGCTCACATAAGAAGTTGCATCAATTAGATAATTGTCAAGGAAAATTTGAAGGATGGAAGTTTATCTTAAAGTTTAGAAACCTTGGCAAATCTTACTAGTCCCCAGTATGTAAATTGTAAGAAAATTTATGTTATTTTTGTGAAATTATTTAGGTTTATAATTATTTTATATTAGTATTTATAAAATTTTGGTGATTTTTAGTGTAAAATAATTTTATACTATAGAAATTGGGTGAATCAATTTTCAAAAAAATGGGAATTAGAGAATCGTTTTTTTGGAAAAAACATGGAAAATTAGCCCACCTGCGAATATTAGCCCCTAAAAGTTTCCCTGATAATTATGCAGTTCCTAGAGTGGTTGAGTTGTTGTGCAATAATAAGGTTTCTGTCACCTCCCAAGGGCATACCAACGATCCCCAACTTTATAATCAATAGCCTTCTTTGCATGAGGAACATTATGGCCCAACTTATTGCAGTAGGCAACATATGTCCCTTAGAAGTAATTCTTTCTTCAATGCAAAGTTATCTAGATTCTAGCATTTCATTCTTTGATACGACCAACATGGTCAACTTTTGTACTTTGAGGAACAAACAATGGCTATTTTTTTATTTTGAGTATAATCATTGTATCCAGCATCACATGAGATGCCAATTGTCTTTATAGTCTTAGATAGTTAGTCACCCTAGGTTCAGACTTTGGATAGCCAATAAGTTTTCTCTCGACATTAATAGGCACAACCTGGTCTAGCTCCACCATGTATGTACATTATATAAACTTGCTTTAATAAATTAAATGCCTACTTTATATATATATATATATATATATAAACCTAATATTATAAACCCTGTATTATAAACTCAATATTAAAAACCCAAATATTACGATTGAAATATAAATTAACAAATTTATGGCTACACTAATATATATATATATATATATATATATATATATATATATATATATATAATCCACACCATATTTGTGTTTTTATATCATAAAATTCAATTTTCAAAAAAAAAAATTATAATGTTATTTCCATGCAATACATTATTGAGCTGAGATGCTCATTCTACAACCCAATATGAGGGGATGTGTAAGTTTTTTCGTCCACCCATTACCCTTTACAACAAAAATTATGTTTTAAATAGAAAAATAATGTCAGTTATAATAAAACAAAATGAATATGTTGTAAAGTAATTAGAAGTAGAAAAAATGTGAGTAAGATGTTTAAATCTTATATTTTTCAAAAATATTTCAACAAAAAATTTAAATAAAATATTTGAAGATCTATATTAACTAATTTACATCGATATCAACTTCATATATATATATATAGAAAAAATTTGTTAAAATAAAATCTTTTAATGTTGTATATAAAAATATTCAATGTGGGTTATCAATAAAATATTTTAATATGAATTAATATTTACATATACTTAAAAATATATTAATAATTAAAAAAACCATTTTAATTTTCATGATAAAATGTTTCAATGTACATGTTATGTAAAATATTTTAATGTCAATTTCGTATCATTTTTAAAAAATTATGTATACATCATGAAAAAAATAAGTTTTATGGTTAAAACGTTTATTTGGTCCTATATGTAATCTATTTAGGATTCACAAATACAATTTAAACAAAAATAAATAAATAAATTGTATTTTTCACTCTAAAGAAGTTTTCACGTGAAGAAATTTGATCCCTCTCGGTTCATACTAGATTCGTACTCAAAATGGATCTATACTAGTATAACCTATTCAAAATAAAACAATAATTTATGGTGCACACATTGCAGCATTGATTTATGTTTGTGAGATAGTAATGTCAATCCTTGTTTGTCACATTATAAAGTAGATGCTTTTTTGTTACATTACTAAATATGGCTATCAACATTTTGAGTTTCATTTGTCGCATTGTGACATCAATTTATATTTGACACGTATCAATGTCAAGTTTTTTGTTTGACATTATAATGTCAATGTTTTTATGTTTAGTGTTTGAGTATTTACAATTCTAATTATTTATAAATAGTTTAAAAAATAATATTTAGACTTAGTTTTGTTTCAATTATTTCAAAATCAAATATAATCAAACATAGTCAACAACATTAGTAAATGCGGTTGACAGATTTTGTAATGTCGCATTATGATGTTAGATAAGTTGCAATGTAATGTAATATTGTAACAATTTTTGTCGGAGTGAAAATTTTTGTCACATTGTGATGTTGGATAGATTTCAGTACAATTCTAGCATTCCGTTATGAGAGTAGATAAACTATAATGTAATGTAATATTGCAACAAATGTTGTCACATTGCCATGTTGGACATATTTTTATACAATTCTGATTTCACAATATTAATATTCATATTGTTAATTAACTTTATTAATATTAATATTTGTTGTTATGAAACATTTTTAAATATTAATTGTAACCAATGAATGATGACCTTAGTTAACTAAGGTTGTTAGTGTTTGACTTTGGTCAACTATGGTTGACTATAATTGAATATGGTTAAGTTATGTCAGTTGAGGATGACTATGAGTGAAGAAGGTTGATTATTGCCAAAAATGATAAACATAGGGTTGACCAAGTTTAATCATGGTGAACTATTTAAACATTGACTACAAATAGTGACTTTGTTTGGTTATGTTTGATTAATGTGGTTGAATATATTTGACTAATAATAATAATAATGGGTGATTATGTTTATCCAAAGTTGAAGAGTGTTTATTGTCAAACATAGTAAAACATTGCAGTATACCTAGTGGTGGATAATACGGGTATGTAGGGAGGTACCCAAGGGAATAATGTAATGTAAACGTAATTAGCCCATGGTATTGGATGTATGGTATTCGGGGCTCATGGTATTACAAATGGTATTATGCATGGTATTATATGTATGAAGCTTATATAGAGGCTAGAGACTCTCCATTCGAGATATGTCAAGTATTGTTTTCTATGGACAAGCACATGGCTTGTGGATTGTTCTCCTTCCTTAAGGAGTAGTTGTATGGTGTTACCCTATCTCAAGGGTTTTATATTGATAGAGAGTGAACCATTTATATCTTATTCTTGTATTTATCTTGGAAATATTTTGTTAGAGATTTTGATATATCTTAAGGTTTACGACAAGTGGTTAGCCAACCACATTAGGAAACCAATTTGTTTTAAATCATATTAATATTAATATTAATAAACATTTTAATTGAATAATGACTATGGTTGAGCATCATTTAATCATGGGTGAATATCACTATGTTTAATAATTTCTCGACTATAGTTGAGCACTGTTGACTATAGTTTTCCATGCTCACCATGTTTAATCATCGATGACTATGTTTTGGCTACAAATAACTATGGTTAACGATTGTATGACTATGGTTGATCATGCTTTGACTATGATTGATCATGATAGACTGTGCTTGAACGTGGTTTTACTATATTATTGATCATCGTTTGACCATGGTTTGACTATGTTCAACCATAGCTAAATATAACTAACTATCGCTAACCAAGTTTGACTATAGTTTGAGTATGGTTAACCATGTTTTGACTATAGTTAATTTATTTTTTTACTATAGTTACTACTGCAATGGTGGTTTTTTATGGTTAACCATTAGTTGACTATGGTTAACCTTAGCAATCCCATATAGGCATCCATGTTTAATAGCTGGAAATGAGTTTTTAAACCTAAAAATGGTGTAGATTGAGACAAATTAGAAACTATTAAAAGCTATATATTAGAAATATATTATTATCGAGATATTTTTAATATTAATGTGAATTTTTTTTGTTATTATTATTATAATTAATAAAGATAAATACTAATATTAATTTTATTAAATGTTACTAATAATATTATTAATAGCTTTAATATTAATATAGAAATAAATTATTACCTAAAGTGTTATTATTACATTAATAATATTTTTATGTTATAATTAATGTAATAATGTTAATATAATGAAGTATTAATGCAACATGATTATAATTACTGATACTATTAGGAATTTGGCTTTTGTGATCCATAAATCATGTATTAAATATTTCGGTGAAAATCAACCACATTGGTTGATTCGAAACGCATCGACACAATTTACTCGAATGTGATTTTCACCGAAAAATTTGATACTGATACAATTATTATGAATGTTATTAATTTTAATATTAATATTATTAATATTTTTCAAAAACAATATTACTAATAATTTATATTATTATTAAATAATTGTTATTAATATTATATAAGTGTCAATATAAAGTAAAATTAAATATTAAAATATTAATAATAGTATTATTAATGGTTAATGATTAATACATAAACCTAATATTATTAAACTTATCTGAATTATCTATTCATCATCATCAACAACCTGCTAATGTTTCACATTTTTAGGGATAGAAGGTCTATGTCTAATTTCAATTTCATACCTTAGCCTTGGATTTATTGGAGGTTTGAAGGTGTTAGCTACAACTGCTAAAGAATCGACCAATCTATTCCCCTCTCTCAAAATATACTGAAGATTGAAGGCTTCAAAATATTTTTATATCAGATCCCAAACTTCATTCCTATTTGATCTTAATCTTGGATGCTTGGTTTGACAATGATTTTTAATCTTCCTTATTATCAATTCAAAATCACAAAAAATTGAAATACATTGAACTCCCATCTGTTTAGCAACTTGAAGGCTTGAGATTAAGGCCTCATACTCATCCACATTGTTTGTTGAATCAAATTATAGTTTAAAAGAGAAAGGCATGAGGTTACCTTTTGGTAATATCAGCAAGAATCCAGCACCCGCGCCTTCCTTGGAGTAGGCACCATCAAAGTAGCACTCCCAAATCTTCCTTAAGTGCAGATCATTATTTATAACTGCTAAAGAGAGTTTCTTCCTTGTGTCTTCAGAAAATTCTGCATATTCATGCAGCATGAAAAAAGAAATATCTTATGTTTCTTGACTATAAATGGGGGAATTTCCTGCATATTTCTTAAAGGTGGTCTTCACAAACCTTGTTTCCCTATACAATCTCCTTTCTTCCCCATTAAAAACTGGAATGATAGCATAAATGAAATCTAATTTTAGAACACCTCCTATCTTTTCTCCCCAAGATCTTGATAGGAGCATTCCAAACCTGGTTGGAATGTCAGCAACCACTACATCCATGACTATACTCTTTTCTAGGATGTGCACCAACGAAACTGCTACATCTTTAATTAACCCAACACATTTCACCCTTTTGGAATCAAATGAATACATATCCCTATAAGGTTTGGTAATCTACAAGTTTAGTTCCTTCATAACAGACAATGGCATGAGATTATGGGACACTCCTCAGTCCAGCATGCAATTATGTAGAGTAAATTCATGAAGCAACAGAGAAATATGAAAGGGTGTAATATAAGGATCTAATTCTTCTACATGAGGACCAAAGGTGAACATTGGCTTTTATTCTTGCAAATTCGCCGTGTCACATATACCTTCCACCTGTGTGAGATTAATAAATTATGAAATTTATTTCTTGTAAGTTGGTATTTTAGCTAATTCTAGAAGAGGTACCTGAATTTTAACCTTCTCCAACTCTTTTTCCAAACTGAAAGCATGAGTTTGCTTAACATTATTTTCAGGTTCTTCTTCACTCTTTATAGAATTTGCAGCTTGTTCGGGTACAGGAAAAACTCTCTCCAAAATATTAGTGTCAACTAATTTGTTCTAGGAAGATTCACCCTATTGCACAGTTGTTCTATTAAGTGAATTTACAGGTTGTTTCCAATTACTAACCTGTTTCGCAGGTTCCTTTTGTTGTGGAGTCTCCATTGGAGTAGGAATAATGACTATGGTTGAGCATCATTTAATCGTGGGTGAATATCACTATGTTTAATAATTGTTCGACTATAGTTGAGCACCGTTGACTATAGTTGTCCATGCTCACCATGTTTAATTATCGATGACTATGTTTTGGCTATAAATAACTATGGTTAACGATTGTATGACTATGCTTGATCATGCTTTGACTATGATTGATCATGATAGACTATGCTTGAACGTGGTTTGACTATATTATTGACCATCGTTTGACCATGGTTTGACTATGTTCAACCGTAGCTAAATATAAATAACTATAGCTAACCATGTTTGACTATAGTTTGAGTATGGTTAACCATGTTTTGCAAAATTTTATTTATTTTTTACTATAGTTACTATTGCAATGGTGGTTGTTGATTGTTAACCATTAGTTGACTATGGTTAACCTTAGCAATCCCATATAGGCCTCCATGTTTAATAGTTGGAAATTTGTTTTTAAACCTAAATATGGTGTAGATTTAGACAAATTAGAAACTATTAAAAGCTATATATAACTACTCTATCTCCTATGCTGAAAAGGTCTACTAATTCAACATCTTTAGCCTTTAAGAGAAAATCAGCTGGAACATCTTTTAATAAGTTTCTAGTCAGTTGAGAATTACAGTCTTCATATTTAGCGAGATAAGCTTGAAGCTTTGAAGAAAGCTGTATCATTTCATTTCTTATTTGTTGAATGGCATATTCTAACTGAGTTAGCTGATTGCGGATAGAGACAAGAGGATCCATACCTGGCGGAGCAGTATGTTTGACCTGTAAGGGTTTGAATAGAGATTCTAATTCTTTTCCAAGAAATTCCTCATCTGGATCAATATCTCTATCGCTCACTCCTACCGCCGGTGAAAATGATCCAACACAAGACTTAGGAAGTTGGATTTATAGTGTGCGAAGCTTGTCTTATAACCTTCTTTTTACTGTAAACTAGCTGGGAGCAAGTTGTGAGAGCTGAAGCTTGACAGCTTCAATCTGTGACTGTAATGTATCCAGTGGAGAAAAATGAAACATTTTAATAGCTGGAATAAATGTTTCATCTGAGTCAGAACTATCAGAAGAAGAATTGATAGTTAACTTATTAAAATCTCTCATCCGGGCTAAATCAGAATCAAAACTGGAGGAAGTACTGGATACTCCAAAATATTAACCATCATAATGGGATATAAGATCCCAGTCTTGAGGATCATGGACTGTAGAAAATATATCCATGATTTTTACTTGTTGGGTAGTCTTTTTGCTTTTCATTTATTAGCAAAATGACCTTCTTTGCCACAAATAAAACATTTAGCATTTTTGGAAGGCTTTGCTCTCTTTCTGAAGACTACTCGACGTTTTCTTGATTTCCATTGTGGAGCATAATTTTTCTTCCTTGGAGTATACTTGTCTTGTGAATAGTAAAAATGCTTGGTTGTAGTTTTCTTTTTTGATTTTGTATGACAGCCAAAATCATAAGTCTCAACAAAGTTATTGCATAACTTTGTATTGAAATGCATCTGCTTTTTGAAATTCTTTTTGGCTTTCTCTGCTGCACATTCCTTCTATAAAACTGTTATTATGAGTTGTTGCAGGGCTACAAAAGACATAGTTTCAATATGTATATTATTTGCTTGGATGTATTGATTTATCAGATCTGGGATTTTTCCTGGCATCGAAGCTATATAATATCTCAGATAAGCAACATTATGTGGATCAGTTGCTTGATACAGAAGTTTTTGCATCACACAATAATACTCATGTAGATGATCTATATTACATAGTCTTTGGGAGAGAAACAATTGAGAGTGATGAGCAGAGTCAGTAGGAACAAAACCTACAAATTCATGTATTAAGGCATCAAAGAAGGATTTGAGAGGATCTGTTCCATCAAAAATTTCTGTTTTCTCTGCATCAGAAAGTTTTTCCCACCATTGTTTTAAGATCCCAGTGAAAGACCAAACCATTTGTGTGACTATATCAGACCATCTAGCTTTTTTTTCTGCCTTTCTCTGTAATGCCCAAGCATGCAAATGATGAAAAGTGGCTATGACATCTGCATAAGATAAAAAATCAATGTTGACTAACAGAGTGTTGCCAAATCCTTTGAAATTAGGATTCTCCATCCTAGCAGAGACATTTTCTAGATTCCCTCGATATCTAGAAAATGGGCTAGATGCTGCGGCATCATGGGCTGAACTTGTATTTGGACTTTTGTTTCCTTTATTGGAAAAGAAAAAAGATTCATCTCTATCCCTTTTTGTACTTGATTCACCAGTTGTCTATTCTCCTGGAGTTCTGTTATGGACTTCTTCAGTTTGTGAAGGTCCAAAAAAGGCCAATACTTCAGGCAAAGCTTTTGAAGGCTTTTCTAAAAGGCTTTGGAGATTGACATAATTCTTTGGTAGAACAAAGGGTTGTACTGGAGGGAATTTTTCCAATCTTTCTTTCATCAGATCTGTCTTTTCTCTAGCTAGCTTAATTCCCTATTTTATTTTGTCAAAATCAACATCTTGAACTACTTCTATTCCCTTAAAAAGCAAGCTTCTAAGTCCTTTATCAGGTTGGTTAGAGCTTGTGGCACTTGGGAATTGCAGTCTCGAACTAGCTTGATCAATATCTCGATATTTTGGAGGAGATGGAGATTTCAAAATTGCAAACTTCAAATGCTCTAAAGATTTAGAGATAATATCCATATTTGACTGTATATAATTCAAGGCCTACTTATGCTCATTCTGAACCCCTAAGTTTTCATTATAGCCAATATGCATCTTCTTTATGTGTTCTTTAATTTCTAACACATCCTTGGCTATATCATCAATATTTTTGAGCATACAAACTGTCTGATAATTTGTATAATTCTGCATTTTTTCAGAATCAGTTGATTCTAGATCTGATAAATTTCTCATATGAATCCACTGAAATTCAGATCTCATAGTTCCATTTTTAAAAGTTCTTCTAGCATTTCCTGGTTCCAGATGCCTTTCTTGGATTCTGGGAATAACATCATTTTGGGCTCTGGGAAGAGTGAAACTCTTTATTTCTGGTAGCATCAACCTAACGCATTCCTGACAGTTATGGTGTTGGTCTTTATGTTCAGGAGATAACTGTTTTTCTATTTGGAATTTGGAAGTTGAGCTAGAAGTAGATGGTGTGGATATGCAGAATTGGCAATCACTTGGCTGAGCAGAGAGTGAATGAAAAGGAGGCATCTTTGGTTGATTTGAAGATGAAATGGGTGATTTGGCTAAAGTAGAAGAGGAGTTTTTAGTGTCCACCACCCCAAAAAGAGAGCGGTTCATGGATGCAAAAGGTTGTGACAATGATCGTGACAGAGAAGGATTGGTAAAACGGAGACCAGTAGATCCATCAGAGTGTTTGACTAAAGTCAATTGCTGGGGTTGCAAAGTAGTTTGCAGTTGAGGATATTTTTGAGATAGAGGAGTGTAAGAACTATTCCATTCTGCAGGAAGTGTACACTCATAAAAACCTACTTGCAAAGGGACTGTATTCCCTGGTCCAAAAATAACTCCTTCTTTCAATGCTCTTTTATTAAGTTTTGGGTTTAATGGAGGTATAGTAGTAGACACAAACCGTAAACAAACTGTTGAATGTAATTGTGCGACATGGGTTTGTGGGGCTACATCAAAACCACTAAACTGAATATATGCTTTCAAAAACTCATTGATATATGGATCCTGGAGTGACACCTGATACCTTGGAACTAAAGAAGACCATACGGGGCCATTGTTAAAAGGACTTTGAAAACCTCCTAATAGAGCATCATTGAATTTATTCATTCTCGTATCCAGCATACAAGTCAGACATGATGTATTTAATCCAGGTCGTACCAAAGGATTAATACCGAACTGAATCATTCCAATATGAACATACTTATACCCTTGTTCTATTCCCCATTCAATGTCTTCTTTGTTTATCAAAGGAACTTGATATACGTTTTGTCCCACAGAAATAGGAATATTTACAGAAGTAAATCTAAACAATTGTGCAGCTTTAAACTGAAATGTTGGCAAACTATACAATTTATTTATTTCAATTTCTGGCAATGTCCAATTTGGCTGTGGATCAAGTTCCTGGACTAGAAATTTTTCATCATAGAGACTTTCATCATGAGATTTGTTCAAAAATTTATTCAAAAAAGACCATCTCTTCTGTCTAGCTAATCTCTTATCTTCGGGTTTACCAAAAATGAACTCATATTCATTCTTATTACCAGCCATCTAGAGAAATATAAAAGTGCACCTGAATAAATGCAATAAGCTTTTGTGCTCCCGGATAGCAACACGGCAGTCCTTCGCCTCAATGCCTTCGACAGAAGCCTTACCTCCAACTTATCACACTTAATAAGAATACAAAACTTTCACTCTCTAGAATGAAGAACTAGATAAAGAGATTATAACAGAAGTATGTCAGTCATAGTATGAACAAAGAACCAGATTGGTTCTGATACCAAATCAACACACAAAGATTACACCCAAAGACACAGAGCGCACAAAGATTTCATAGAGCTAGATTTTCTTCTCCATTTCTCTGAATGCCCTTCTTATTTACATATGCTCTTTTTATAGCCATTTACTAGGTTATCCGGTCATAACTTTTACCAGATACCGGGGACATGAAGAATCTACTTTTGGAAAAGACGTCATGCAAGATGCTAAAAAAAAGCTAAAAGTACAATGATTCGGGCAAGTGGGTGCTACCACTTGTTATCTCGTCCCTTGGAGGCTAGGCCATATGGGGACTGAATCAGACACAATATCAAGCAAGGCCGGATTCTAGGACATCGGCTCTTATTTTTATACAAGGACGATTCCTTTTAGATAAGAAGGAATATCTATAATTACAAAGTGGAAACTTTTAATGGATAAAGCCCACGAAAACCAAAACTTACAATTACAAGGTGGAGATTTTTAATGGATAAACCCCACGAAAACCAATAAAGCTTTATGATATCTAAGAGGGATCATAATTTATTAGTCACTATTTTCCCATTCTTCATAATCTTCATCATGATACCTGTCTGCCTCAAGTTGTTCAAGGCGTTGTTCAATGTCAAATGTCATTATTTCAATTGGAACAGATTTGTTCAACCATGGTGGTGCATTTTCTCTGAAGCAACAGAAAAATGGAAAGGAAAACACATTTGAAGGTTTGTGTCTTGGATCGATTGATATAGTGCCACAGAAACTTACAAACAAATTAAATTGTGGTTCAGGAGAATCACAATCTAATAAATCCACAACAGTATCTTCATGGACAAATTCAAACTCAACTGTGTAACCATTCTGGGTTGTTATATTTAATTCCCATGTGAGTGTACTAAGTGTTTCAGGGAAATCACTGTCACACATCCAAGTCACTCTAGGCATGTATTTATACATAAAGAGTTTAAACCAAGGACTCCACCAATTTCCTGAATTAGACAACTGGGATGCATAGGCTATAAACCTGACATAACCATTAATCCTAGCCCTTTGATGGATAATGAAGTAATCTTGCCAGGACCAGTTGGTATTTTGGATAAAACCAAAGAAAATAGGGATGGGTTCATTTGACAATCCATAATATACATTTCAATCTCTATTTCTATATGGGAGTTCGCTATGGTACCCTAACATACATGACTTAGAATCAAACCATTTTTGTAAAACTATTTGCAACACTTCCGGAGGGAGAGACTTTATCGTATTAACTAGACAATCCCAACAAAACTCATATTTACACTGACTACATATGGTGACCGGAAATGACTCTACACGGTGTTGACTAGTTGAAGCTTCATTTGATTCAATGATCTGAACATTTTGATTTCTTTGATTTCAGATGAACCTTCTCTTGTAAGCATGTCTGCCAAGTAATTTTCTGCACTTGATTTATAAACAATATCAAAATCAAAACCTTCTAACCAAAGTGCCCACCTTAGAACTCTTGTGCTCCCTTGTTCAAGCAATCTTTTATTTGATAAAATTCCTTTCATATGCTTAAGATCTGTTCTGACAACAAACCTGGTACTCTTCAAATATAGCCGAAATATTTTGATTCCTCTTTTAACTGCAATTATTTATTTATGAGAAGATGGATACTTAACCTCTGTAGTATCAAAAGATCATGAAGTGTAAGCACATACTAATTCCTTCCTGCCATGCTTTTTTAGTAGAACTGCTGCCCAGGTGTGACCAGAAGCATCTGTTTCTAGAATAAAAGGCAAGTTAGTGTCAGGCAACTTCAGACTAGGCAAATTCTGAATCTTACTTTTGATTGTTTTAACTGCAATAGTCATTTCAGTTGTCCAGTAAGATTCTTTCTTTAATCTCTTTTGAAGCACCTTAGTTTCATCAGCCTGTTGTGCATAAAACTGTCTAATATAATTTAGACAACCCAAAAACCTCTATACATATTTAATGTCTGGAAGAATATCTGGAAATTTGAGGAGGTTCAGAAGTATATGTGGTTGGAGCTTTACACGACCCTGTTCTATATGCAATCCCAGATAATCAATGCTGATTTTACCAATCTGAAATTTTTCTTCAGAATCTGAAAGAACTAACCCATGTTGGTATACCAAATCATAGAATCTTTCTAGATGTATCTTATGGATATTTACATCTCTTCTGAAAACTAATAAATCATCAATATATACAATAATAAACTCCTCATGCCCAAAAATGTCTTCCATCCGTTTCTAGAATTCAGAGGGATCATTTTTAAGGCCAAAAGGCATGATTGCCCATTGAAATTGCCCATGGGGAACTGTGAATGCTGTTTTGTAGCGTTCTTCAAGAAGAATGCCGATTTGCCAAAATCCACTTTTGAGGTCAAATTTACTGAACACATTTGCATTAGAAATCTTTGTAAGCAATAATTCTTTGTTTGGAAGAGGATACCTTATAGGAAGGAGTGCATCATTCAAGGCTTTGTAGTTGATAACAAGCCTTTTCTTACCCCTCTTCTGTTCATTATGTTTGTTGACATAGAAAGCTGGACATGCCCATGGGATTTTGCATGGCTCAATCAATTTTTGTTCCAACAAATGTGATATTTCGTGTTTGCACAATGCTTGCTCTGATGGACTCATATGATTTGCACTGGCATTTTGAGGACGAGGAACATATCCTTCTCGATAAGGTAATGCTACAAAAAATTTCTCCCTTGTCTAGAATGCATCAAAACGGTCAGAAGTGCAATCTTGCTGAAGCTTATCAGTAATTGGCTGCAAAGTCTTTGTCCCATGAAGTTCTGCATTTTTTATGATTTTTTGAATTTTTGAAAGATCCTGAAGGGCATTCTGCAAATCATCAGGTTCTTCGGGAGGAATAGTAACTTGGTATTCATTCTTTGTAGGGAGATCAATTTGACCTGAAGAAGTCGTCAGAGTTACAGTATCTTTTGCAAATGTTACTAGGAGATACCTTTTAAGGAAATCTTGCCCCAATAGAAGATCTGACCCTGTATCATAACTATACAAGGTGACATATGCTGGAATATCACCTAAAAATATTGGAAAATCAGGAGCAATATTTTTAATTTCCATGATTTCTTTATTGACAGCTCTAAATGAAATATTGGTTGGCTGCCAGTAATAAACAGGGATTGCACCATACTTACAACAACTACTCATTGCACCAGAATCTATTTGTGCATATAGAGTATATTCCTTGATTTTGGGCAGTTTGATCTTGATTTCCATTGTGGAGCATACTTTTTCTTCCTTGGAGTATACTTGTCTTGTGAACAGTAACAATGCTTGGTTGCATTTTTCTTTTTTTATTTTGTATGACAGCCAAAATCATAAGTCTCAGCAAAGTTATTGCATAACTTTGTACTGAAATGCATCTGCTTTTTGAAATTATTTTTGGCTTTCTCTGCTACACATTCCTTCTGTAAAACTGTTATTATGAACTGTTGCAGGGCTGCAAAAGACATAGTTTCAATCTGTATATTATTTTCTTGGATGTCTTTATTTATCAGACTAAAGGAAATAAATTGATTTTATTACTTAAACCAGAACTTAAGAAGCATATTAAACATGAATTTTCATAAAATAACAGAGATAGAAGACAATAAACATTGATTACGGAGTTCGTCCCTGGTGGAATACATCTCCAAGTCTGCTTTCAAGATGGGCGTCAGTTTTATTAAGGATTGATCCAAGGAAGTCTTTACATAGAAATACACTAGAATGAATGTTCTCGCAGGTACCTCTAGTATTTTTCAACAGAAATCTCTCTCTCTCATAGCTTTCCAATGCTTGTCTCGGTTCCTAATTCCATCTCCGGACGACCAAGATACACTGAAAACAAAACTGCCTCTCTCTTACATAATTTTGACTACAAGTCTTCAAAAACACTCCTCCCTTCCATCATGTGCAAAGGTGGTTTTTATAATACATTTCAGGTTCATTCTCAGCCTCTTGGGTTTATTCATGGCAAGCAGTTGAGTGTATTTTATCTCGGTCCAATGGTTTTCTAACACCTTAGGATTTTTTTTACATGGTGATATATTTTTAAAATTGCGCATTTACATTACAAACCCAAAAATAAACCTTATGATAAAAATAGACCCTGACAGTCTGCTAACAGCGAAGCAGTTGAACCGACTACATGTGACAAGGCAGTAGACTAACCACTGGCTACCACTTGGTGGTGAAGTCTCAGTGGTCCTACAATGGTGCACATGTGACAACTGTATTAACCCATAACGGCCTCTTCTCTGTGGTTAAACTGATGGTCAGATCCAACAAACTACGTGTTTAATGCGTCAACTACATTCACATGTCAACTCCGATGCGGTCAATGTTACTACAGTTAAAGCCCTGCGCGGTTAGACTAATAGATGTTTATTAGATATTTTATAACATATTTTGTGACATAGTTCGAAAAATAGTTTGGACCATTACATAGGTTTTTAACATATGCACTAGGTATGTACCATAATGTCTTTTGCGCTAGGTTTAATGATGTATGTTAGGACATAGGTCTTAGCAGCATAGGTTTATGTGCTTAGGACCATAGTTTTTAAAAACTTAGACCATGAAGAGATGAATTTACCTTTCTACTTTAAATCTACTTGAGTTTTACTTTCCCACCAGATTAAATTTCTTCCCCCCATTCTAAGTGTAGCTAACTGAAATTTTGTTCTTTCATCAAAAATATTCTGAATTCGACAATACACTTCTAACTGTTTAATCCAATTATCTAGCTTTTTAGGATTAATTTCGCCATCATAAATAGATAGTTCAAATTTTACATCAAGTTTCAAAAGAGATGATTTTTGAGGTTTCTTTTATGTTTTAGAATATCAAATAGATCTGAAATAATACTAAAGTAGAAGTGAATATTTTCCAACAATGAATTGATTTTTAACTTGATCGCTTAGTGTGTAATACTGAAGGAAAACAATTGATTTTATGACTTAAACCAGAACTGATTTTATGACTTAAACCAGAACTTAAGAAGCATATTAAACATGAATTTGTAGCAAAGAAGAGAGATAGAAGACAACAAAAATTGATTATGTAGTTCATCCCTGGTGGACTATGTCTTCGGGTCTACTTTCAAGATGGGTGTCTATTTTATTAAGGATTGATCGAAGGAATTATTTACACAGAAACTCACTAGACTTAATGTGCTCACAGGAACCTCTGGTCTCTATCAACGTAAATCTCTCTCTCCTAGCTTTCCAACGCATGTCTTGGTTCCCAATTCTACCTCCAGACGACCAAGATATACTGAAAACAAAATTGTCTCTCTCTTCAAAAATCTGAAAACAAGTCTTCAAAATCTCTCCTCCCCTCATCATGAGCAATGGTTAGGTTTAAATAACATTGGGTCAAGGTTCATCTCAAACACCCTGGAACAAAAATGGCATATGTTTTAGTGCCATTAAATGATGAAGGTTCTCGGTCTTATGAACTTCATACACCTTGGAGATTAGGTTACATGGTGACAAAAATAACATAGTGTGCATAACTTACAAAACACATAAATACACTTTGGTTAAAAATAAACCATGATAGTTTACAAATGGCAGAAAGCTGAACGGTTTGCCATGTGACTAGCGGGCAGTCTAATCATTGGCCGCCACTTGGTGGTCAAGTCCCAGCGGTTCTGCAACGGTGCGCATGTGACAACTGTCTTAACCCCTGGTGGTCTCTTCTCTGTGGTTAAACTAGTTGTCAGATCCAACAACTGTGCGTTTAATGCTTCAATTGCATTCACATGTCAACTTTGTTGTGGTCAATGTTGATATGGTAAAACCCTGCGTTGTTAGAATAATATATTTTTATTACATAGTTTATAACATATGTTTGTGACATTCTGAAACATAGTTTGGACCATTACATAGGTTTTTAACATATGCACTAGGTATGTACCGTAATGTCTTTTTCACTAGGTTATATGACTTAGGTTAGGACTTAGGTCTTAGCACCATAGGTTTATGCGCTTAGGACCATATTTTTTCACCTTAGGATTTAATACACCTTTTTCACCATGACATAAAAATTTGACCACATAAGAACATTTAACCATGACTGAAAAAACTGAAGACTTCCTCTTTCATCTAGAACATTGGAGAAACTGAAGATGAACTGGAATTCACTGTCGATTTTCACTGATGTGAGATCCTCCTAGATCACTTTCTTTGCATTGTGTAATTTAGCTCTGATCTATTGGAGGTTTCCCCCAAAAAGAGGCAAGTAAACAATATTGCTACAAATATGAATATAATATTTCCATTTTCTACCATTTCATTGTGTTAATTTTTGGAGCATCTCTCACACATCAGGAGGCCTATGCATCACCTAGAACCCAACCCTCATAAACCTAGAACAACTTGACAAGGAGCCAATAGCTATAAATATTAGCTACCATCCTTTGGAGACAAAAAAGCATCGCTTCCTTTACAATTTTTATGGTCCTTAGCTTGCTCAAAGGAAGGTGCAAATGCTCTAGTAACTTAGCTCACAAAATTGGTTAAAAAAATTAGATAATTGGAGGGGACTTCAACATGATTACATCCTTAATATAAAGAAAATAACATAGAAAATTAGACGTGGAATCAAAGGAATTCCATAATTTCATTGAAGAGAATGATCTAGTGGATCTAAAAACCACCAATGGTCTATTTACCTAGAACAACAAAATAGGAGGAAAATGTAAAATATCTTCAATATTATATTGATTTTTTTGTCTCTAAGCATATAATAACCAATAGTGAATAATTTAGTTCCCAAGTAATCCCATCAGAATGGTCTAGTCATTGGCTGATCTGTTTGGCATGGTAGCACTTAGGTAAACCTCTAAAGTGACCTTTAATTGGACAGTTCTAGCTAACAGACACCATATTCATTAAGAAAATACAATCATGATGGTGAGGCATAGATTCCATAGAGGGATACAAGATGTAATTTTTCCAACAAAGGATAAAATGCATTAAGCTTCTCCTCAAAAAATGGAATAAGGAGGAATTCAAGAACATATTCCATGAACAACATTCTCTAGAAAAATAAATAGAATGTCTCCAACAAACCATAATCATTAATGGAAGATTTAAAGAGTCAGAAATCAAAGAAATGGATCTCACTTAGTTCCTAGAATATAAATACAAGAGGAAATACATCGATGTAAAAAAATAGGATAAATTGGCTCAAGGATGGGGAATGGATCACCTCTTTCTTCCACCATTCTACTATTCAACATCATTCCAATAAAAAAATATTTTCTTTAATAACTACCAATGGAAAATGTTTCAAGATATAGGAGGAGATCGAAGATATCATGACTTATTTTTATTGAAACCTCCTAGTAGATCCAAGGCCCTCCTGTACAGAGCCCACATGCAAAAAAACCTCCAACATCCCTTAGATATTTACATAGACTCACAATGTAGCACTCATGAGGCAAATTAGTTCCCATGAATTCCATGAATCCATTCACGAGATGGTGGAATTCTAAGCTCCGAGCCCAAATAACTTCATGACCACCTTCTTAAAAAAAATTTGGCACTTCCTAGAGAAGGAGACTCTATTTATAATTGATGAATTTAGATCTATTCAATGCATCCCCCAAGCCATAAATCCAACATTCATTATGCATGTTCCAAAGGATAAGAATGCGACCTTTCTAGGTAAATTCTCACATGTATCTCTTTGTAATGTTATTTACAAGCTCATCACTAAATTCATTTCTAATCATATTAAACCCATATTAACCCTTCTTATTTCCCTTGATTAATATAGCTATGTCCATGGTACTGGATGACATCATCCTAGCCCACTAAACCATTCAATCTCTCAAATCACTATAGAAGCTAGGTATGCTTCTAAAAAAATAATTCTCCAACACGATTAACAAGCTCAACTAGGCCTACCTAGAAATCACCCTTTAGGCCTTTGGATTTTTCAAAACATGGATCAATTGGATCACGTCCTTAGTCTCCTTGAAATTATTCTCTATATTCATAAATGGCTCCCCCACAGACATCATCAAGTCCTCTCTAGGTATTATACAAGGTGATCCACTCTCTCGTTTCTTCCTCATCCTCATGGAAAAAGGTTTAGGTTGCACCATTAAAGCCACAATCCAAAATAGAACCCTTAAGGGCCTCTCCCTTCATAACAACCCACCTTTTCCACATAAAAAATTCATGGATGACACTCTTCTCTTCCATCACTCTTCTGTCAAAGAATCCAAATCCATCAAAGAAATTTTGGAGCTCCTCTAGGAAGCCTTTGGCACCACCATCAATCTAGAAAAATCCTTGATTTTTTTCTTCAACACTTCCCAAGTCACCCAAAGAAACATCAAAAATATTATGGGCTCCTTTGTCTCCAGCCTTCCCTCCAAATACTTAGGAGGCCCCTTCACTAATTTTGATATCAAGCACTCCTCCTAGAAATACTTTTTAGATAAACTCAACAACCAAATGAGAAGTTAGATGTTCTGCTTCACTAACATTTCTCGCCACCTTGTCCTCATCAAATTTGTGATTTAGTACTTTCCAATATAATTTTTCTTTGTTCTTGTAGCACCCAAATGGGTCTTAAAGGCCATCAAAATTCTTCAACAAACCATATTTTGGGGAGGAAATAAAATCAAGAAAAAGTGGACTCTTCTCAAGTGGGAAAATTTCTACCTCACAAGGAAGGAAGGTGGACTAGGGATATAAGATGCGAAAATCACTAATAAAGTTCTAGGAGTGAAAATATGGTGGAGATGGATCAAGTACTCCTCAGAACCATGGGCATGCATATAGAATGTCAAATATGCCAAAGACCAGGCCAAACAAGATTTGGTTTGATTATCCAACACTTAGCAATGTTCTCTCATATGGAATTTAACAATTTCCAACAAGTATATAGTTCAATCACACTACTTTTCAGAAATCAAGGACGATGTATCTACTATATTGGAAATCAAGGATGGTATATCTACCAGATTTGTAGAAGACTCTTAGCAGTAGCTACCTAGTCTCATTAGTGATCATCAACTTCCCATTAGTTAGGACAATGCTTAGAGAAAATGGGTAATCTTAGTATGTCACTATTAGAATGAGAACCAAAACAATCCCACTATATCATGGCTACAACCTAACACTTGCAAAGGTAAAGGAAGAGTTGAAGATGCTCAAAAACTCTGGAAATGCATTAGTCATCAAAGGATTAAAAAAAGGCCCTAGAAATTTTATATAGGCTACTTCTCTACTAGTGCTTTCTCCTCTAAATAATCATATCTCCTAACTTGTAAGGCTCCTCATTCAAAATTACATACCTTCTGGAAGATGCTTTATACAAAACGCCCATGGCCAAATGTAACTAGCTTTCTTTGGTTACTATCTTCCTTTGGATAAAAAATTCTCCAATTTCAATAGTGCAAACAACATATAGGAATACATAGTCCAAATTCTCAAAAGTTTGCCATAAGACCCCTACATATGTTAGCTAATCAACAAAATGTGAAAATTAATCCTAGGTTTGGTAGCCCAGGCTATATGGAAAGAAAGGAACCGACTTATCTTAACCAACAAATTAAAAAATCTATCCAACCGTTGGCTCCCCTATGCAAGAAAATAGAGGAATATTTTTTCCTATATAACTGGAATAATTAAGAATTTACAACTATCCCCTATGAGAAATATATCCTTAACTAGTGTAAATTCAAATAATCACCAAGCTCCAAACCCCTTCAATATACCCCAAATACATTAACCCTAGAAGATTGGAGACCCCCTCCAGGTATTCATTAAAAGTTGCATTTCAATAGGGTGTCCATGAGAAACTTAGGGGAGGTTGGCATACGCAGAGTCAAAAGGAACTACAAAGGAAGCATTAGATGCATATATAGGGGATATGTATTCCATGACAACAATGATGTTGTAGAAGTAGGAGCCATACTACAAAGCATCCCCATAGCCTACCACAAAAGTTTTCATCCTCTCATTGTAGAAGGTGAATCAAAATTGATAATACAAGAAACAAAGAAGATATAGGCAAGCTCTCCCCCCCCCCTTAAGGTGTTGTTTAGGATGGAAACTAAATCACATTATTAAGTAATTGGCACAAATTCTAGCCCAACAAGATGCAATAATTATGATCAAAAGATGCAATCTCCCAAATAAAAATAATAGTGAACTCACTAGATAATTTCCTAACAAACAAATGTGTGGATAGACTTCATTTTGAAGAAATACTCCCAAATTCCCCACAAATCTCTTCATGGGGCCATCGTTTTACTGAGATTATACAAAAATTTCACAAACTCCTCGATGTAGGTGAAGGTAGTCCTAATGACAATATTGAAAGTTGTCATGAAGCATCTAGTGAATGCATTGAATAAAAGTAAATACTAGTGCTCCAAGCCTACTAATCCCACTACAATATTTGTAAGGGATCGCTATAGTGGCACCTCCATCATACTTCAACCTTGAATGCTACCTTGGAGTGTGTACTCTCTCTGTGAGGGAGCCTTTATTTAAAAACCTGACCACCACCTGATTCATTTTTTCACTATGTTCCTTCACCTCCATTCCACTTCTAATACCATTTTTCTCATTTTCTCGCATTCCACATAGTTCCTTCATATTCATTCTACTCAGCTCCTCCATCTGCATCCCGCTGCTTATATTGTTTAATTCATCCACCTGCATGTTGTTTCCCAAATTTAGAAGAGTGCTAGAAGAATGGTGAGGGAGCATCCCCCATTAGGCCAGTTGAGGATGAGGTCACCCCCCTCTCCCCCTAAACATAGTTGTGATGATGATCACTTTGAACCTATCATACCCAAATGGTACCAGCACATGGTGTTTGATTTAGAACTATAGGAGATTGAAAACTTTGGGGACAACCTTTGGTCTCTCAAGAATGTGCTCACTTACCACCTCAGGGATGACGAAGAAGCCACAATTATTCTTAACAACATGGTGGAAGACATATACCTCCACCTATGTAGATATCAGGGCACCTTGAAGGCTCTGGTGAGAAAAATGGGTCTCCTACCCTTTCCTTCCCTTCCCTCACATTCCACTCCTGTTGTTGAATCTTCCACTTTGTGAAGCTATGAATGTTATGATTTTCCTCTCTCTAGCTCGCATAAGAAGTTGCATCAATTAGATAATTATGCAGTTCCTACAATGCTTGAGTTTTTGTGCAATAATAAGGTTCATTTCACCTCCCAAGGGCATACCAACGATCCTCGACTTTCTAATCAATAGATTTATTTGCATGAGGAACATTATGGCCCAACTTGTTGCAGGAGGCAACAAATTTCCCTTAGAAGTAAGTCTTTGTTCAATGCAAATTTATCTAGATCCTAGCATTTCACTCTTTGATACTACTAGCATGGTCAACTTTTGTACTTTGAGGAACAAACACTGGCTATTTTTTTATTGTGAAAACAATCACTGTATCCAACATCACATGAGATGCCAATTGTCTTTATAGTATTAGATAGTTAGTCAGCCTAGGTTCAGACTTTGGATAGGCATTAATTTTTGTCTCTTGACATTAATAGGCCCAACCTGGTCTAGCTCCACCATGTATGTACATTATATAAACTTTCTTTAATAAATTAAATGCCTATTTTTATATATATAACTAAAATATATATTAATGTTAAAAAATAAATTATATATATATATATATATATATATATATAACCCAAATACATTAAAATATAATGTTATAAACCTAATATTATAAACTTAATATTATAAACCCTAACATATATAAACCCTATATTGTAAATCCAATATTTAAAAACAATATTAAAAACCCAAATATTATGATTGAAATATAAATTAATAACTACACTATATATATATATATTCCACACATTATTTGCGTTTTTAAATCATAAAATTCAATTTCCAAAAAAAAAATTGTAATGTTATTTCAATGCAAAACATTATTGAGCCAATATGCTCATTCTACAGCCTAGTATGAGGGGATGTGTAAGTATGTTCGTCCATTTGTTACCCTTCAAAATAAAAATTATGTTCTAAATAGAAAAGTAATGTTGGTTATAAGAAAACAAAATGAATATGTTGTAAAGTAATTAGAAGTAGAAAAAATGTGTGTGTAAGATGTTTAAATCTTATACTTTTCAAAAATATTTCAACAAAAAATTTAAATAAACTATTTGAAGATCTATATTAACTTATTTATGTCGATATCAACTTCATATATATCTATATATATAGAAAATAAATTGTTAAAATAAAATATGTTAATGTTGTATATAAAAAAATATTCAATGTGGGTTATCAATAAAATATTTTAATACGAATTAATATTCACATATACTTAAAAATATATTAATAATAAAAAACCATTTTAATTTTCATGATAAAATGTTTCAATGTACATGTTATGTAAAATATTTTAATGTCAATTACATATCATTTTTAAAAAATTATGTATATATCATGATAAAAATAAGTTTTATGGTTAAAAAATTTATTTGGTCCTATATATAATCTATTTAGAATTCGCAAATACAAATTAAACAATGAAAAAAAAAACATTGTATTTTGCACTCTAAAGAAGTTTGCACGTGAATAAATTTGATCCCTCTCGACTCATATTAGATTCGTACTTAAAATGGATCTATACTGGTATAACCTATTCAAAATAAAACAATAATTTATGGTGCACACATTGCAGCATTTATTTATGTTTGTGAGATAGTAATGTCATTCCTTGTTTGTCACATTATAAAGTATATGTTTTTTTGTTACATTAGTAAATATGGTTATCAACATTTTCAGTTTCATTTGTTGCATTGTGACATCAATTTATATTTGACACATATCAATGTCAAGTTTTGTGTTTGACACTTGTTGAAGCCCCTAAAATCCTAGCTTCAAACATTGGGGAAAACCACCTGGTCCGAACCATGGTATAACTCCTTCTCCATTTGGGATGGTGGCTCCGACTGGATAATATGGAACCAGTTTCCCAATGATATATGGGTTGATGATTGGTTGTTTATATAACGGGTAATGGAAATGATAATTAATCTAATCTATAACTTAAATAAATATAAATAATTCTACTTAACCTGGGTATCATATAATAAATGCAATTCTAGATTTGTTCTTCTTAGAAGAATAATCATATAGATGGCTTATTCATCCAAAAGACAAATGTATTCACATATAATAATTACTTTGTTTAAGAAATTAAACAAAGTAATGATGATAACATATCGCATTCATACATTTATATCGCTTACATATATTTTGAAAGATGACAATTCTAAGTTTTCAGAATATATATATATATATATATATATATATAAACAATAGCAATTTTCAAAAAAGAATGTTTCATTGCATAAATAAAATTAAACAACATGATTAAGATAAAAATTCCAGATACATTTGTAACCTCTTGATGCAAATAACACTCTGATCCCGCTCTCTTACTTATAACAGCTTTCAGGAAGAACAAAAATGCATATTCTTGAAAACAATTTCTTCATAAAATTGCAGAATTGTGATCCACCATTAATAAAAATAATGTATTCAGAAGTACAAAAGTGTCACTTCTCAAGTAAACAATTAATACAAATTGAGGACCCCTTTCTAAATGCATGAAAAGGGTTTAAATAATAATAAACTTAAAACAAACTATCTAAAATATCGTTAAAAAAATGAAAAATCGGAGATCCGATTTCATAAAAATAGAATTACAATCTCCAAGAAAACAGGTTCATTGTATTTCTTGTTGAATATTGCAACAAGAAACAGTGAAGGAGGCATCCTGAAACATCTTTCCTGATCCTAGTTGGAAAGTGATCACCTAAACTAGGTGGAGGCCACACAGGTGATTTTTTGTCGAAAAAATCTATTTTTAGACATATGGAGCATATTCTATAAGTTGCGGGAGGCTATTTATGGATGGTTGGTCAAGTTGGAAAAATAGATGGATTTCTATTTTTAGACATATTGGGCGGAATCTATTTTTAGATTGCGAGTCTAAAAATAGATATGTATCGAATATTATTAGCTCTTAATAATATTTGGACTATAAACATTATCTTATTCTCTTGGAGCACTTCGGTTAAGTGCACGGATGTGGAACGAGGGAATTGAATTCGTTGTTCTGAGGTTCATGAAGCTATTGCATGAAGACTTCAGTTAGAACTCATGTGAGAGAGTTTGGTGGAGTTGATTGAGGAAGTTAGTGGAGTTGTATTGAGTTTAACTAATCTAAACATAGTTGAGCTTTTTGTATCCAAGTTAAAAAATAGATACAATTAGTGAGAGTGGTGTGAATTAATTATTAATTAATTCACTAATTATAAACTCATAAATCAACTAAAGAATACATCAGTTAACTTCAGTGCATGGACAGTTTCAGTGGAGACCAGTGCAGAAATAGGTGAAAGAGCAGGTTAACTATCAGTTGTGACTATACTGTGCTATTTGCAACACACGGATAGGTGGAGTAATCAATGAGGATTGTGCAGTTCAATCCAGGTGGTTTATCTATATAAAGAGGCCATCCCATAGCATTGAAACACGCAATTCAGGTTGGCTATCAAGTGGCTAAAGGTTGGAGCATGAGTTTTGCTAGATCTAGCTTGATAGTGTGTACCAAGGGAGGTAGTGCATGAGAGCTTGCAAAGAGCTTTGTAATATGATTGTTACATGATCTCCATGACATGTATAATATAAAAATAGTTGGGGGTTTTCATCTTTAAGCTTTCTCATGAAATACTGTGTTCATATGTGTGAATTTTTATGGCTTTAATGTGTGCATGCAATTGATTTTATTTATGCATGTGATGATCAATGGTAGAAGAGATTCTGTATTATGCATGAAGCTAAAATAGTGTGTGATCAGGAGAATCTCAGTGGATAACATATCAGTCATTCAAATTTCTACATGGTATCGGAGTTGTGTTATAGATTTTCTACATGGTATCAGAGCGATATTGATCATTGGAGCAATTGCAAAGTATTGAAGCAGTTGAGTTTTAGGATAAACTCAGAAACATAAATATGGAGAAAGTCGGAATTGCCACAAATTGTCCACAGAAGAATTGTTGTGTGATATAATTTTCTACATGGAATGAGAGCGAGAATTTTTGGGTGCGCGAGTTTGTAGGGAATATCTGAAAATTTTTGGTGAAATATTTTTAGAAACAAATAGCATATTTGGATTCCTTGCGAAAAAATACCCAAATTGAAAAAACAAATCGGTCGAATCGGAGCTCGGATGAGGGAGATATCATCGATTTAAAATCAGCTCTTTTGTTAGAAAATTTTGCGACGGCGGGACAATTGCAATGTGCGCGAGCCAAGAATCTACATGCACTGAGGTACAAGATGCATGAAAAGCTTTGAGGAGAAAAGCAAAGGTTAGTGACTTGGTGGTTGAGAGGGAGCCTCTCAACATGCAGCGTGAGAAACAGTCTTAGAAGGTTGTGGAGCAGCCACAACTGGAGATGCAGAAGAATCTTTATAGATTTGAAGTAGATGGAATTTCTACAGAGCTTCCTACTATTGGGAAGTGCATGAAAGACATGCAATTGATGCTTGAGAGGGAGCAAGTGTGCATGCAGGCGAGAAATACATGCAACTGATGCTTGAGAGGGAGCAAGTTTTGCATGCAGGTGATAGTGAACCTCGGGATGTGGAGCAGCCACAAGAGGATCATGGAGTGGAAGAAACCACTCATGCAGAGAAATTTCGTGCCAGACGGGCAGAGGGAGTGCATGCAGCTATACCACCAGGTGAGAGGTGGGGCGACATGCATGATTGATCCCAAGAGGAGATTTCTAGGCAGGATTCATGAGATGGTGTGGATCTCATGAGTTGAACCTGGCTACGAGGTGCCCACAGCGCAGTAGTAGCAGATCAGTTGGAGTGATGCAGGCAGATCAAAGTGACAGTGTCGGATACTGGAGCGCGGATCAGAGTTGACAGCAAGTGCAAGAGTGCATGGGTGCAAGAGTTCAACAACGCAGTGGTTCCTGATGACATGTGCAATTGGCCAAGCAGAAGTCGAAGACTTTGATGATAGATGCATCAGACTGATTGAGTTGTTTGGAGCCTATTCAGTTTTAGAAGAGTTGCAGAGCAGATGCATGGAGTTGCATGGCGCTTGTGAAGGTTGCAGGGCGAATGCATGGAGTTGCATGTCGCATGCAATGAAAGTCCTTTCTTGTTGAGAGGGAGTGTTGAAGATTGCAACAAGAAACAGTGAAGGAGGCATCCTGAAACATCTTTCCTGATCCTAGTTGGAAAGTGATCACCTAAACTAGGTGGAGGCCACACAGGTGATTTTTTGTCGAAAAAATCTATTTTTAGACTATGTCTATTTTTAGACATATGGAGCATATTCTATAAGTTGCGGGAGGCTATTTATGGATGGTTGGTCAAGTTGGAAAAATAGATGGATTTCTATTTTTAGACATATTGGGCAGAATCTATTTTTAGATTTCCAGTCTAAAAATAGATATGTCGAATATTATTAGCTCTTAATAATATTTGGACTATAAACATTATCTTATTCTCTTGGAGCACTTCAGTTAAGTGCACAGATGTGGAACAGGAGCTGACAGAAGGAATTACGTTATTCCTAAGGATTAAGTGAAGCTATTGCATGATGACTTTAGTTAGAACTCATGTGACAGAGTTTGGCGGAGTTGATTGAGGAAGTTAGTGGAGTTGTATTCAGTTTAACTAATCTAAACATAGTTGAGCTTTTTGTATCCAAGTTAACTAATAGATACAATTAGTGAGAGTGGTGTGAATTAATTATTAATTAATTCACTAATTATTAACTCATTAATAAACTAAATAATACATTAGTTAACTTCAGTGCATGGACAGTTTCAGTGGAGACCAGTGCAGAAATAGGTGAAAGAGCAGGTTAACTATTAGTTGTGACTATACTGTTGCTATTTGCAACACACAGATAGGTGGAGTAATCAATGAGGATTGTGCAGTTCAATCCAGGTGGTTTATCTATATAAAGAGACCATCCCATAGCATTGATACATGCAATTGAGGTTGGCTATCAAGTGGCTAAAGATTGGAGCATGAGTTTTGTTAGATCTAGCTTGATAGTGTGTAGCATGGGAGGTAGTGCATGAGAGCTTGCAAAGAGCTTTGTACTATGATTGTTACATGATCTCCATGGCATGTATAATATACAGATAGTTGGGGGTTTTCAGCTTTAAGCTTTCCCATGAAATACTGTGTTCATATGTGTGAATTTTTATGGCTTTAATGTGTGTATGCAATTGATTTTATTTCCGCATGTGATGATCAATGGTAGAAGAGATTCTGTATTATGCATGAAGCTAAAATAGTGTGTGATCAGGAGAATCTCGGTGGATAACATATCAGTCATTCAAATTTCTACATTTCTTTCATGTCTGGTGTGCGCAGCTGGTAGATTGATAGCATATCTTTCACTTCAGGAGGATGACTCAATCGAGAATGTAGCTGGCTGGTATATGTGGCATCCGACAGTTTTGGAATCATATAACCGATGGCATCAGAGAGGCATTTTGTAGTCATCTGCTGGTTGTGTGTGATCTGCTGGTTGTGTGGCCTAACCAAATAAAACCATAATGCATCTCATGTGATTCCTTGTACTGCGCTGATCTGTTGGTCTTTATTGGCTAAGTCCTGCTTCCATTGTTTCTCTATTTCTTTGACCTTTGGGAGTTTCCCTGGGATGCAATTGGAAATCAGGTTGGCTGCATACAAACTGTCATTAATTAATTCCACTAAATTGTTTATTACAGCTCTTGCTATGGAGGTAGCCCGTTCTCCCTTAATCAACTATGTCTCCCATTCTGCAAACAAAATTTCTTTGTGTGTTTCTTGAATCTTGAGAAGATTGGCAGCGATGCCTTGATCTGTGTCTTTCCATGTGAGGAATCCCGAAATTTTCTCATCGACATCTTTAAATTCTAACCTTGTATTTACTGCATTTTCTATTAGTGATGATGCTATTTCACATAGAGAGTCGGCCAGTGATATTTTATGACACAAAATATCAAGTTGTTGTGAGAACGTTTTACTTAATTCGCGAGCCTCCATTTTAAATTGATGAAGTCCAGGATAATCCTTAAATCTTTGTATTTGTGCTTGTAACAAAGCACTCTGTTCTTCTTTTGCCATCTTCTCCTATTGAAGCATTACCTGTAATTTGTTTAACTCTTGTGATAGCTGTTGTTCTTTATGTATAGCTTGTTGGTCAAGCTTTTTCTTTTAAATATTCACTTGCTCTTTAAGCTGCTCAATATTTTGTTTTTCTTCAATCAGCTGATGTTCTAGCTGTGATATTTTTTGTTGATCCGTTGTTGCCTTTTCATCCAACATCGCTATCTTTTGATCTTTTTCCTTTATCAATTGACTGACTTCAGAGGCTTTGTCCATTGTCGCTACCGTATAAGCCCCCGCATGTTGAGATAATTTAGTTAAATCCTCTGAGGGATTATCTTTAGAGTCCTTCTAGACAACATTCATTAATTCAACTTGGGGAGATGAAAATAGACCCTAAGCAATTTTCATTTTCTTTCTTTGTTTTATAACTACAGCCCTATGCTTTGGACTGTAAAAGACATCCAGGGTTGGTATATCTTCAATATTTAATATAATTTTTTCAGAAGGATTTTCTGGAATAATCTCAACATCTTGTCTATTAATATAGCTGATTGTTCCTTCAATTGTAACATTGGTGACCAAAGGTTGTTGTGTTGCGGGAGATTGCATTGTAGACAAATTCAAGGAATCATTTTGACTCTTGATTTTCCGATCAAACTGTTCCCATTCCTTCAATAAATTTGAATGATCATGTATATTCATTTCAGAGGAATCACCATCTTTTTTACCTATTTTTTCTTGTTCAGTTTGAATATCAACTTTATTTCTTGTATTTTCATTTCTCTGCTTTGTTTCAGTGTTCTTTTCTTCTTTGTATTCTTTCTGTTGCAGTAGGGTATTTCTCAACTGATCAAGAGGTATTGTCAGTAGTCTCTTGTTTCTGAACTGTAAGAACTCTTCCATGCCACTTACTCCAAACTTTAAATTTGCTAAATGTTTAACCTATGAAAATCTTTTGGCCGAGGAAAATAGATCATCAAAATCAGCATCTTCATGTTCAAATTTGGCAACCTGTACCATAGATGTAAAGTTAAAGGAAACTTTTTTCGGATCATACTGTCTTTTGGGGATGGTTGCCAATCTGAGGTCTTTTATTTTTTTGGCTTCTTTCTTTGCATGTTTAAAATCATGTAGAGAAAAAGATCCACATCGGAGGGGAAATGTAGGCCACATCAACTTCTTAGAATTTTTTAAGTTTCTAGACATCCCTTTTTCCGTTATTTGATAAGTTATTTCTCAGGTTAATAACTTATCGGGAATGTACAAGGGCAGAACATGAGGATCGGTGATACTTCCGAATATTCGGATATAGGTGAATTTTTCTTCTCCAAACCAGCTTCCGATTGAGGTTAGGTCAATGTTGGCCTCATTGGATAACCTTGGAGCGGGTTTATTGAATATAAATTGATGAACTGACAATATAAATCCATGACAAATTTTGTATATTTGGTCTTTGTAATAGGCCTTCCACAGATATTTGTGATAAATGTGGATAGGAATTGGGCTTTGAGGAGTCCACTTCCATCCTAAGATAGGGAATTCAGAATTGAAACATATGGTGTCAATGATATAAGCACTCATGTAAAATGGTGGTATTATCCGGGTAGTTACAAACCTATTTTTTCTATAATCAAGGATTTTTCTTGCCATTTTATCAGATAAAATGGTTGTCCAATCCATGATGTAGGAATTAACAGCAACTTCCATTAGGGGAATTTTGAGGTCTAAAATGGGCCTCCTAAAGAAATAATAAAATAATAGCTAAACCAATAAATAATATTTATGAATTTGCAATTCACTTTTTGCACCAAAATCCATGTAACCATAGTTAAATTCAATTCAAAAGTTGTACAAAATAAAATTAATAAAAAAATTGTATTGATGTGACTATAAATAAGAATGATTCTCTCAAGAAAAAATCATTATTATTGAACAACTAATGCATTTGTTCTTTGTACTTAAATAAATTAAAATAAAATATAAATATAAATTTATAAATTCTTAATTATATTATATTCTATTAATTAAAATTTATATTATTTAAATTGTATAATAACATGTAATTAATATACGATATAAAAATAATATAATATAATATATTAAATGTATAGGGGTATGCATTGTTTCTTTCAAGAAATATGAAATTACAATAAAATATTTTTATTCAAAAAGTGTGAAATGACATTTATTATGAGTATTTTACTTTGACTTTAAAAATACTTAGAGGACTACCATGGTTAACCATGAATTTTTATCCACCATTAAGAATGTGACAAGTAAGTACCTTTAACTCAATAAATGCCACCTCAACCATTAGGGATGATGTCATCCCCTAAAATGTGATTGGTTCTCATAAAGTGAATTTTGATTGTACATTTTCCTTAGGAGACCCATTTTAGACCTCAAAATTCCCCTAATGAATTAAGGGTACCATCTCAATAGAAAATTTTTCAGAGTTGACAGTTCCAAATAATCTACACATCATAGCTGCAACATAGCAATAAGGAGACACCAAGGATTTTATGGAGTACATACCTGAATATTCGTGCTTATTTTTTTCAGGAAAATGCCTCCAATCTCTAATGGGATCTGACTCTACTTCATTTTCTTTGGTGAAGTCTTCCAAAAATGCTTTATTGTAGATTTGCTGAGGGTTTGGTAAGTGATACATCTTCTTGATGTCTTTTTCTTTGAAATATTCGAACATCCTTCCGTCTAATGTATAGAATGATCTATCTGTTATATTGATACTTTCTATCACCCATCTTACCAAGTCATTATATGGGAGAACATTTGCACGAGCTGCTACTTTGTGAAGATAGGAGCTTGCCAATTCTTTAAGAGTGTTCTCAGATTTTTTATCTGAATCTGCCTCTGGCTCTTCTTCTGATATTATAGTTGGATCTTCTACTTCCAGTAGATTGTAAACTCCTTCCCGTGAAGTTTTTCCAAGACCCAGACAGGTAGTATCAGTTACTAATACCAACTTACCTGGTTGATCTTTTGGAATTACGGGGACCTTCGCTCTCTTGGATTTCTTAGACATTTTCATGACTCGTAGGTTTTTCTCTGATCTGCACAATGGAACAAATTAGCAGAATGATGAAAAAATTATTTTAAGAATGAATACGAAACAGAGAGGAGCTAATGGCATTTAATCACAATAAAGATGATTGATTAAAGAAATATTATTCCATCGAAGATGAAATCCATGACGGGCTTCAACCATGATTATATAATATTGATTTCCTCGTATAATGTGAGATTTTAATGCCATTGTGGGTTGTCTCGTCGCACATTCATAACGGTCCATTTAAAGCATTCATACTATAACTTTTTAAGAACTTCCGATCAACGATAATCGTATTTTAGAGATCGGAAGTTTCAAATATCAGGTTTAAGTATTCCCATTTTACATCTGCAATTTGCGATTATTGTTGAGCTGGCATGGATGGCGCGATGCCTTTTAAATCATATCAAATTATTGCCATTTCTTATACAAATGGTCTATTTTATGTTTTCATTGAGAAACACTTTTATGAAATAATGATATCGCATCGCAGATCTTTAGGGGAGTGTCTTTGGATATGAGTTATGCATTTTTAGCGATGAGCGATTTGCGATTTAACTTATCGCATCGGAAAAAGGGTGCATGAAGATGTGATATGACTTCACCAATTCGCGATTGCGATCGGGCTTATTGCATCGGAACTTTTCAAAATGGAGTCATAATCAATTGTGATATGACTTTACCGATTCGCGATTGCGATCGGGCTTATCACATCGGAACTTTTCAAAAAGGGTGTATAAGAATGTGATTTCCCCGATTTGCGATTGTGATTGGGTTCATCGCATCGAAACTTTTCAAAGTGGAAGGCTTGAACTCATGTTCATGCGATATGCACTTTTGTGATTGCTTAATCGCATCGGGGTTGAATGGTAACACATTTGATTCTATAATTTGAATATGTGAAATGTGATAAAGGCCTTTATGTGTTTTCTTTATTTTTCGTTAAATAAATTATTTTTTGTTGGGGTTTGATTCTATTTCATGATAGATCGGATTTCCTCAAAACATTTATTGATTCTATACCTACCTAAAGAAAAAGGGACCCATTTCTTATTAAAAAATTAATATATAAAAAATTGAAATAGGGAGGGTTGTTGTACAGCACAACAATTGGCGATTCACTAGGAGAAATAGTTATCTCTGGAAAATAAAGTGATAACTAAATCTTTTGCAAGTAGAAATATTTGAGGACAAATAAAACTATCCTAAAAAAATTAGATAAAATCTAACTCTGAATAAAATAAGAACCCTTTTCTTTTTAATATCTTTAAAAATAAAAACATTTTTGGTTTCATCAAGCTTTGATTGGTTGATAAAGGTAAAGTAGGGGGCTTCTCCAATTTAGCTTTGAAATTTACTCTTTTGTCACAGGTAGTGCCTTTGCTACCAACAAACGTCTATAGTCTCGACAGGGTTACCTTTTAACCATTAATCATCCATTATCCCATCCATCTAAGAGTATAAATTTTTAAACGATAAATCCATAAAGATATGTTTTTCTATCTTTTGTTTTTTATTCTTTTAACTTTTTAAGATAAAATCCATTATCCTGGTTTGGGAGCCCGCTGATAACAATTCCATTCACCACTTGTAACTAAATTGAACAAGTTGGCTCGTGATGAGACCCCTTGTCTTATAATTATAAGCCATTACCCTATTTTGATATGTAGAATTGGTAATGTCAGTTTGGTTACTTCCCTATGATCATGGTAAGTAGGCTCATGATGAGACCTCTTATCTTTTATATCAGACACATTTTTTAGAATTACACTCTAAAAAATCATAAATTTAGTGGATGGAGTGAATGATTCTCTCCTTAAGAGTCAATGGATGACCTTTTAGATTTTTAGATGCCAAATTTGAAAAAATTCTTTACTCTTTATAAATAACCTCTCTCTACTTTATAAACTTAGAATGATTTACAATATTTTCAAGGTTTCGGAAGACTTTACAAACTTTTAAATAAGTTCCCAGAGTTTTATATTTTATTTAACTTTCCAAAACTGCAATCATTTTCTTAATAATTCCTATCTACATAAACAAGTATTCACAATATTTTCTCAAAGATCTTTTCAATAGTAGAAGGTCAATGGAAGACTATTAACAACGTTATTTGTAAAACAAACAAACTTGCATAATGAATTATATAGAGGTAAGAAGGGGTTACCTCCTTAGGAAAATATTTTTTTCAAAATAAGCCCATTCACAGGAAGAGACTCTCTCTTTCCTATTAGATCTTTCAATTTGAATGTTGATGAGCCTATCTTTTCAATGATTTGAAATGGTCCAAGCCACATCTTTTGAAATTTGGTATGTTTACCTTTATCTTCATGTGTTTTGTCCCATTTCAAAACAAGATCACCAATTTGTAATGTTTTAGATCTAGTAGAACTTGCATCAAAAGAAGATTTTATAAGTTGTTGATGTTTAGCTTGAGTGATTTTGGTTTTCTCCCTTTCTTCATCTAATTTGAGGATTTGATCAAATCTTAATTGGACAGAGGATGAAGGATTTTCTTCAATAAATTGTATCAGGGCTAGAGATAGGAGTCTTAGGTTTGAAGGTATTACGGCTTCTTTCCCATATACTAGAATAAAATGTTAAGCACCTATTGAAGACTTTTGAGTTATACGATCTACCCATAGCGCAAAAATCAAAGACTTATGCCAATTCTTTTGATTTTGATCAACAGTTCTTTTGATAACCTTAATGAGATTTTTATTAGTTGATTCAGTCAAACCATTACCTTGAGGATAATAATTTGCATAATATTTTAACTTAAAACCTCTTTTGAGAGAAAATTCCATTATACTATTTCTAGAAAAATAAGATGCATTATCAAAAATAAGGGCATTAGGTACACCAAACCTGGTAATGATGAATTGATCAATGAATTCAATGATTGCATCAGAATTGACTACCTTTAAAGGAATTGCTTCTACCCACTTTGTGAAGTAATCTGTGGCTGTAAGGATGTATCTGTGTTGCTTGGAAGAATTGGAACAATTTCTCCTATAATATCAAGTCCCCATTGTTTGAATGGTTGCTCAATGTTTACTGGTTGTAAAGAAAAAGTTGTTTTTCGTTGTCTTCCACTGGCAGTTTGGCAAGTCTTACATTTCCTTACATAGTTATGGTCATTTTTAAACAAAGTAGGCCAATAATATCCTGCATGAATTATCTTGTGAGCTGTAGTGTCTCCACCAAAATGTCCACCTGCTTGTCCATCATGTAATTCCTGCAAAACCTTGTGTGCTTCAGTTTTTTCCAGACATCTTAGAAAAATGGAATCATAATTTCTTCTGAATAACACATCATCAATGATCTCAAAGTTTTTAGCTTTTAATCTTAAGGCACGCTTACTTTTATAACTGAGATTAGGAGGAGCATACCCATTTTTTAAGAAAAAGATAAGATCAGCATACTAAGATTCAGAATTTATGATACTTATCGCATTCACTTGAAAAGTATTACCTTGATCTTGATGTTCTGGAATATTGGAAGCTCCTGCTAATAACCTGCAAAAATCTTGTACTCTAACAATTTTAGCTGGTTTAATTTCAACATCATATTCTTGTAAGACTGTTACCCAATTGGCCCTTTTTTTCCTACTTCTCTTTGAACTAGAAATTGTCTCACTGCAGAAAATGGGACAATGACTTTTGTATGTATTTTTAGGAGAAATGGCCTAAAATGTTTGATCGATTTAAACACAGCAAAAGCTTTTTTTTCTACTTCTGAATAGTTAAGTTCTACTCCTTGCAGATTTGAACTAAAGAAGGATATAGGTGCTTCAATCTGCTAATCATTGAGTTTTGTCAAAACAACAGCATAAGATGTTTCAGTGGCTAGAGTGTACAAAATAAAATGATTAGAAAAATTAGGAGTATTCAATGCTGGAGCATTAAGAATTGCCTATTTGATTGAATCAAAGGCTTCGTTTTCTTTATGTCCCCATTTGAAAACTGAATTCTTCTTAATCATAGTTTGTAAAGGTAAGACTATATGAGAAAAATCGGGAACAAATCTCTTCACAAAATTTATCTACCCTAAAAATGACTGCATGGATTTCTTATTATGTGGTAAAGGGATATCAAAAATCTCTTTTATTATGTTAGGGTCAATATATATGCCATCTTTAGATATAATAAATCCTAAGAGTTTCCCTTTATTAAGAGCAAAGAAATATTTTTTTGGATTTAAAGAAATACCATGCCTTCTACATCGTTCAAAGATCTGTTTTATATCATGTAGATGGTTGGCTCTTTTCTTTGAAAAGATAGCTATGTCATCTAGATAGAAAATAACTGACCTATTAATTAAAAATTTGAAAGCTATATCCATGGCTCTTTGGAAGGTAGCTCCAGCATTTATCAAACCAAAAGGCATTTTTTGGTAGGCATATGTTCCCCATTTGGTTCTGAATGTAGTTTTCAGTTTATCATCTGGATGTACCAGTATCTGATTATATACTGAAAAACCATCAAGAAAAGACATTAATTCAGAACCAGCTACTGCTTGAAGTATCTGTTCCATTGTAGGTAGTGGGAAATTATCATTTTGACATGTCTTATTGAGATTTCTAAAATATATACAAATTCTAATGTCTTCATTCTTTTTCCTAACAGATACCAGATTTGAAACCCAATTCGAATGTCTAATAGGGAAAATAATTTTAGCTTTCAAGAGTTTATTCAACTCTATTTTAATTTGAGTTTCTAAGTTAGGATGAATTTTCCTTAACTTTTGTTGCACTGGTTTCTCATCGGAGATCATCGGAATTGTATGTTGAATGATAGAAGTATCATAAGTTCTTAAATCTTCGTAATTCCAAGAGAAAACATTTTTGTATTTATTCAGGAGTCTGATAAAAACAATTTTTTCTTCTTGTGTTAGCCCAAGACCTAGATTGACATTTTGTGGTTTAGATTCAGTACCCAGATTTATTAACTCAAACTTTAAAGTAGAACTTTGAATTTTGGCATTAGTGACCTTTTTGAATCTATCTTTGATATCATAGAGATCTTCAAGCTTAACCACAGATTTCGGAATGGAATTTTCGTTGTTTTTTTATTTTATTTGAATATCATGATCACTTTTATCAATTATCGGATCATCATAAGATTTCTCCGAAGTTAAGAATTTTAATATGTCTTCATCATGATTAAACACTCACCAATTGGTGACATTGTCAGGGACAGATGGTCGAAAAATTAATTCTACTGAAAATCTATCTAGACTATAACCCTCAGCTAGAAGAAGCTTAGAAGCAACATTAGCTAATAAATCAGCTACTGCATTCTGAGATCTAGGAATATGGGAAATATTGAATGCTATAAAATGAGTCATAAGACTTTGAATGAGGGCTTGATAGTATTTAAGATGAATTGAAAGACAATGCATAGTATTCCTAACTTGTCTGACGAAAATTTTAGAATCACCATATACTTTCAAATATTTTACATTCAAGCCTATTGCCTTGTAAAGTCCTCGAATCAAAGCTTCATATTCTACAGTGTTATTTGTACACTTAAATTCTAATCTGCATGACAACATAGTTTTTCCCCCTTCCAGACTAACTAAAATACATCCTGCTCTTGCACCATCATTGGATTTTGATCCATCAAAGTACAAAGACCAAAATAAAGATTTATCTATAGATTTATTTACAAATTGATCAGCAATATTAACACATCTTGAAGTATTGGTTTGAGAGAAATTTTCAACTTGTGAAGTGAAGCTATTTACAAGGAAAGGTGATTTTTGGGCGCTAAAATTTCCGAAGAATGATTCAACTGAGTAATTTTCTAGAATGTTATTGTTGAAAGCTACAGGTTGGTTTTCTTGTTCAAACTCTGTTACTGTATGGGTCATATGTTTCTTCCAATCAATCTTAATTGGATTTGGTTTCCCTTTATAGGGAAGCCACATGTGAGACCAATCAGTAGAAATGTAACCATGGATTTTTTCAAACCAATCCCTGCTTAAAATTAAACCATAAAACTCAGGGATATCAGCAATCAATATATCAATTCTCTGAACTATTATAGGATCAGCTGATAGCCTAATAGTGAATAAATTAATCTCTCCTAAAACTTGCACTTTAGTCCAATCTAATTGGACAATATGAACTGCAAATTTCTGGGGTTCAATATTTAATTTAGAGCACACTGAGGTTGGCATTGTGTTTTATGATGCCCTTGAATCTATCAATAATTTATGTAGATTTCTATTACAAATCTCGTAAGTTAAGAGGAAAGGAGGTGTTTGTGAGTTAGATCTATATCCAATCAAAACAGTATCGGTAGCATCTACTTTATTGGGTGGTGGTTTACCTGATTCTTTGGCTGCTTTGGATACTACACCAGTTGGAAGAGGAGAAGCAGGTACTGCATTTAATTCTTTTAACAACAATTTTTGTTGATGCTTGAGCTTGCTGAGTTCATGTAAAGAAATATTTTCTCTGGTCTTCTTCATATCTTCTATAATGTTGTAATCCATAGAATCAGACACTACTAGTGTTTTAGATGTTGATGGAGGATTAGAGGATGATTCTTGATTTTGGGTAGGTAAAGGAGAAGCTTTCTTTACAGGAGCTTTATCTTTAGTAGCAGGAGTTGAATTTTTCTTCTTGGGGGATGTTTGAACATGTTCCACTGCATTTTGACTTCTAGTACTCACTGGGAGAGCTTCCTGTTCATTTTCATTATATGAGCTAGGCAAAATAAAATCTCACATTCCATGGCATTCAACTATTTCTTCTTCTTCATTTTCTTCTGATGATGGAAGGGTATCTTCCTCTTCATCTTCCTCTGACTCTTCATTAGATATTGCATTAAGTGGTTTAGGTTCAGTTGGCTGATTTATTTTAAATTTCCTAAATGGCCTTTTAGTGGAAGTTTTAGCTACTTGTTTTTTAATTTCCACCATTTCATTAGACATAGTTTTCAGGACTTTTTGTAACCCTTCCATATCATATGGATCTTTAGGCACTTTCTTCTTGGAAACATCCTTGAAACTAAATTTTTTGGATTTTCTTTCTTCACTAGCATTCTTTTTCTCTAAAGCAATGATACGTTTTTCTACGAAAATTGCTTCCTTCATGCTTTTTTCTAGTGTAGGTTTAGCAGCTCTATCTACAAAGATGGCTATATTTGAAGGTAAAGCGGATATGTACCATTCACTTCAGACTTCTTCACTAGGTTTTGATGTTGCAGGAATTTTATTCAACAACTTGTTAAATCAAGAATTAAAGTCTTTGATGAGTTCTTCAGATTCTGATTTGAAATTAGAGAGATCATTAATCAAAGTTGCTATTGACCTATCATCTCCGAACTTGGTTAGGAATTGTTCCTGAAAAATATCCCAGCTAGTAATGGATCCTGCTGGTAATGAAAAATACCAAGATCCTGCTACTCCTTGCAAAGTATATGGAAATAATCTAACTACAACATCTTCTTTTGTTACCCCATTTAAGTTTACGGACAACATGAAGTTGTTAATGTGTTCTTCAGCTAATATGCTAGTATCAGGACTAAACTTTGGTAACCATTTCTCAGGATGAGCTGGTAATGCACTCAGAGGTGCAGGCATTGTAACAGCTCCTGGATTGGTCCATGGTCTTTGTTGAGGCTGTGCCATTGTTATACTAATCATAGAAGAAAGTGAAGGAATAGTTGAAAGTGATTGAGTAGATGCTGTTGAAACAATAGTACCCTTCTGGATTGTGACTTGAAGTTGGGAAATAGATGGCAATGATGTGAAAGATGTGGATGATAATGATGAAAGAGTCTCACTGTCTAACTCTAAAGGTATTTTTCTAGCTCTTTTTCGACTTGGTAGAGGAAGTTCAATTGGTAAAATACCAAGTTTTTCACTCTGCAGTCTAGTAAGAGGCTAGGAAGGAATGTATTGTGAAGTCACACTACCTTGGGATAGCTCAGATTGTTCTTGCAATAATGAAAACCCTTCAAGTTTATGAATTAGAGATTGTATCTCAGGAGATTCAAAAGATGACTCTTCTGATATGTCTAGGATTTTGGTAGTGGGTGTAGTAATTTTATTTTCAACTTCTTCCCTAGAAATTTGAGATGAAGGAGAAGTTGAAGAAGGTGATGAGGGTGAATTTCTCTTGGAATGGCCTGTGGATTTGGATTTACTTTCCATTCACAGCTATGGCCCTCCTTCTAGCGCCAAAAATGTTGAAGCCCCTAAAATCTAGCTTCAAACATTGAGGAAAACCACCCGGTTCGGACCTTGGTACAGCTCCTTCTCCATTTGGGATGGTGGCTCCGACTAGATAATATGGGACCAGTTTCCCAATGATATATGGGTCGATGATTGGTTGTTTATATAACGGGTAATGGAAATGATAATTAATCTAATCTATAACTTAAATAAATATAAATAATTCTACTTAACCCGGGTATCATATAGTAAATGTGATTCTATATTTGTTCTTCTTAGAAGAATAATCATATAGATGGCTTATTCATCCAAAAGAAAAATGTATTCACATATAATAATTACTTTGTTTAAGAAATTAAACAAAGTAATGATGATAACATATCACATTCATACATTTATATCGCTTACATATATTTTGAAAGATGACAATTCTAAGTTTTCAGAAATGATATAACAAAGGATTGTTTCACAGGCATATATATATATATATATATATATATATAAACAATAGCAATTTTCAAAAAAGAATGTTTCATTGCATAAAGAAAATTAAACAACATGATTATGATAAAAATACCAAATACATTTGTAACCTCTTGATGCAAATTACACTCTAATCCCGCTCTCTTACTTAGAACAACTTTCAGGAAGAACAAAAATGCATATTCTTGAAAACAATTTCCTCATAAAATTGCAGAATTGTGATTCACCATTAATAAAAATAATGTATTCAGAAGTACAAAAGTGTCACTTCTTAAGTCAAAAATTAATACAAATTGAGGACCCCTTTCTAAATGCATGAAAGGGGTTTAAATAATAATAAACTTAAGACAAACTATCTAAAATATCGCTAAAAAAATGAAAAATCGGAGATCTGATTTCATAAAAATAGAATTACAATCCCCAAGAAAACATGTTCATTTTATTTCTTTCATGTCTGGTGTGCACAGCTGGCAGATTGATAGCATATCTTTCACTTCAGGAGGATGACTCAATCGGGAATGTAGCTGGCTGGTATATGTGGCATGTGACAGTTCTGGAATCATATAACCGATGGCATCAGAGAGGCATTTTGTAGTCATCTGTTGGCTATGTAGCTTAACCAAATAGAACCAGAATGCGCCCCATGTGATTCCTTGTATTGCGATGATCTGTTGGTCTTTATTGGCTAAGTTCTACTTCCATTGTTTCTTTATTTCTTTGACCTTTGGGAGTTTCCTTGGGATGCAATCGGAAATCAGGTTGGCTGCATACAAACTATCATTAATTAATTCCACTAAATTGTTCATTACAGCTCTTGCTCTAGAAGTAGCCTGTTCTCCCTTAATCAACTATGTCTCCCATTCTGCAAACAAAATTTTTGTAGCGATGCCTTGATTTGTCTTGCCATGTGAGGAATCCCAAAATTTTCTCATCGGCATCTTCAAATTCTAACCTTGTCTTTAGTGTATTTTCTATGAGTGATAATGCTATTTCACATAGAGGGTCAACCAGTGATATTTAATGACACAAAATATAAAGTTGTTGTGACAGCATTTTACTTAATTCGAGAGCCTCCATTTTAAATTGATCAAGTCCTAGATAATCCTTAAATCTGTGTATTTGTTCTTGTAACAAAGCACTTTGTTCTTCTTTGGCCATCTTCTCCTGTTGAAGCATTACCTGTAATTTGTTTAGCTCTTGTGATAGCTGTTTTTCTTTATGTATATCTTGATGGTCAAGATTTTGCTTCTCAATATTCAATTTCTCTTTAAGCTACTCAATATTTTGTTTTTCTTCAATCAGCTGTTGTTCTAGCTATGATATTTTTTGTTGATCCGTTGTTGTTCTAGCTGTGATATTTTTTGTTGATCTGCTGTTGCCGTTTCTTCTAACAGCGCTATCTTTTGATCTTTTTCCTTTATCAATTAACTGACTTCAGAGGCTTTGTCCATTGTTGTTGTCGTATAAGCCCCCACCTATTGATATAATTTAGTTAAATCCTCTGAGGGATTAACTTCGGAGTCCTTCCAGACAACGTTAATTAATTCAACTTGGGGAGATGAAAATAGACCCTGATCAATTTTCCTTTTCTTTCTTTGTTTTCTAACTACATCCCTATGCTTTGTACTGTAAAAGACATCTAGGGGTGGTATATCTTCAATCTTTAATATAATTTTTTCAGAAGGATTTTCAAGAATAATCTCAACATCTTGTCTATTAATATAGTTGACTTTTCCTTCAACTATAACATTGGTGACCAAAGGCTATTGTGTTGCAGGAGATTGCATTGTAGACACATTCAAGGAATCATTTTGACTCTTGATTTGCCGATCAAATTGTTCCCATTCCTTCAATAAATTTGAATGATCATGTATATCCATTTTAGAGGAATCACCATCTTTTTTACCTGTTTTTTCCTGTTCAGTTTGAATATCAGCTTTATTTCTTGTATTTTCCTTTTTCTGCTCTGTTTCAGTGTTCTTTTTTCTCTGTATTCTTCCTGTTGTAGTAGGGTAGTTCTCAACTAATCAAGAGGTATTGTTAGTAGTCTATTGTTTCTGAATTGCAATAACTCTTCCATGCCACTTGCTCCAAACTTTAAATTTTTTAAATGTTTAACCTGTGAAAATCCTTCGGCCGAGGCAAATAGATCATCAAAATCAGCATCTTCATGTTCAAATTTGGCAACCTATACCATAGATGTAAAGTTAAAGGCAATTTTTTTCGGATCATATTGTCTTTTGGGGATGGTTGTCAATCTGAGGTCTTTTATTTTTTTGGCTTCTTTATTTGCATGTTTAAAATCATGTAGAGAAAAAGATCCACATCGGAGGGGAAATGTAGGCCACATCAGCTTCTTATAATTTTTTAGGTTTCTAGACATCCTTTTCTTCGTTATTTGATAAGCTATTTCTCGGGCTAATAATTTATCGATAATGTACAAGGGCAGAACATGAGGATCAATGATACTTCTGAATATCCAAATATAGGTGAATTTTACTTCTCCAAACCAACTTCTGATTGAGGTTAGGTCAATGCTGGCCTCATCAGATAACCTTGGAGCGGGTTTATTGAATATAAATTGATGAACTGGCAATATGAATCCATGAAAAATTTTGTATATGTGGTCTTTGTAATAGTCCTTCCATAGATATTTGTGATAAATGTGGATAGGAATCGGGCTTTGAGGAGTCCACTTCCAGCCTAAGATAGGGAATTCAGAGTTGAAACATATGGTGTCAATGATATAAGCACTCATGTAAAATGGTGGTATTATCTGGGTAGTTACAAACCTATTTTTCCTATAATCGAGGATTTTGCTTGCCATTTTATCAAATAAAATGGTTGCCCAATCCATGATGTAGGAATTAATAGCAGCTTCAATTAAGGGTACCATCTCAATAGAAAATTTTTCAGAGTTGACAGTTCCAAATAATCTACACATCATAGCTACAACATAGCAATAAGGAGACGCCAAGGATTCTATGGAGTACATACCCAAAGATTCATGCTTATGTTTTTCAGGAAAATGCCTCCAATCTCTAATGGGATCTGACTCCACTTCATTTTCTTTGGCGAAGTCTTCCAAAAATGCTTTATTGTAGATTTGTTGAGGGTCTGGTAAGTGATACATCTTCTTGATGTCTTCTGCTTTGAAAGACCCGAACATCCTTCTCTCTAACGTATAGAGTGCTCTGTCTGTTATATTGATGCTTTCTATCACCCATCTTACCTAGTCATTATATGGGAAAACATTTGCGCGAGCTGCTACTTTGTGAAGATAGGAGCTTGCCAATTCTTTAAGAGTGCTCTCAGATTTTTTATCTGAATTTGCCTCCGGCTCTTCTTCTGATATTATATTTGGATCTTCTGCTTCCAGAGGATTGTAAACTCCTTCCCATGAAGTTTTGCCAAGACCCAGACAGGTAGTATCAGTTACTAATACCAACTTACCTGGTTGATCTTTTGGAATGACGGGGACCTTCGCTCTCTTGGATTTCTTATACATTTTCATGACTCGTAGGTTTTTCTCTGGTATGCACAATGGAAAAAATTAGCAAAATGATGGAAAATTCTTTTAAGAATGAATACGAAACAGAGAGGAGCCAATGGCATTTAATCACAATAAAGATGATGGATTAAAGAAATATTATTCCATCGAAGATGAAATCCATGATGGGCTTCAACCATGATTATCTATTAATGATTTCCTCGTATAATGTGAGATTTTAATGCCATTGTGGGTTGTCTCGTCGCACATTCATAACGGTCCATTTAAAATGTTCATACCATAACTTTTTAAGATTTTCCGATCAACGATAATCGTATATCGGAGATCGGAAGTTTCAAATATCAGGTTTAAGTATTCCCATTTTACATCTGTGATTTACGATTATTGCTGAGCTGGCATGGATGGTGTGATGCCTTTTAAATCATATCAAATTATTGGCATTTCTTATACAAATGGTCTATTTTATGTTTTCATTGAGAAACGCTTTTATGAAATAATGATATCACATCGCAGATTTTTAGCGGAGTGTCTTCGGATATGAGTTATGTGTTTTTAGCAATGAGAGATTTGCGATTTAACTTATCGCATCGGAAAAAGGGTGCATGAAGATGTGATATGACTTCGCCGATTCGCAATTGCGATCAGGGTTATCGCATCGGAACTTTTCAAAATGGACTCATAATCAATTGTGATATGAATTTACTGATTCGCGATTGCGATCAAGCTTATCGCATCAGAACTTTTCAAAAAGGGTGTATAAGATTGTGAATTCCCCGATTTGTGATTGTGATTGGGTTCATTGCATCAGAACTTTTCAAAGTGGAAGGCTTGAACTCATGTTCATGTGATATGCGCTTTTGTGATTACTTAATCGCATTGGAGTTGAATGAGAACACATTGATTATATAATTTGAATATGAGAAATGCGATAAAGGCCTTTATGTGTTTTCTTTATTTTTCATTAAATAAATCCTTTTTCATTGGGGTTTGATTCTATTTCATGATAGATCGGATTTCCTCAAAACATTTATTGATTCTATACCTACCTAAAGAAAAGGGGACCCATTTCTTATTAAAAAATTAATATATAAAAATTTGAAATGGGGAGAGTTGTTGTACAACACAACAACACTATAATGTCAATGTTTTTATGTTTACTGTTTGAGTATTTACATTTCTAATTATTTATAAATAGTTGAAAAATCATATTTATACTTAGTTTTGTTTCAATTATTTCAAAATCAAATATAGGCAAACATAGTCAACAACATTAGTAAATGTAGTTGATGGATTTTGTAATGTCACATTATGATGTTGGATAAGTTGCAATGTAATGTATCATTGTGACAATGTTTGTCACAGTGTGAAAATATTTGTCACATTGCGATGTTTGATAGATTTCAGTACAATTATAGCATTGTGTTATGAGAGTAGATAAATTGTAATGTAAAGTAATATTGCAATAAATGTTGTCACATTGTCATGTTGGACAGATTTTTATACAATTATGACTTCACAATAATAATATTAAGACTCTTAATTAACTTTATTAATATTGATATTTGTTATTATGAAACATTTTTAAATCTTAATTGTAACCAACCAATGATGACCTTAGTTAACTAAGGTTTTTAGTGTTTGACTTTGGTCAACTATGGTTGACTATAATTGAATATGGTTAAGTTATGTTAGCTGAGGATGACTATGGGCGAACAAGGTTGATTATTGTCAAAAATGATAAACATAGGGTTCACCAAGTTTGATCATAGTGAACTATTTAAACATTGACTACAATGGTGGCTTTGTTTGGGTATGTTTGATTAATGTGGTTGACTATATTTGACTAATAATAATAATAATAATGGGTGATTATGTTTATCCAAAGTTGAAGAGTGTTTGTTGTCAAACATAGTCAAACATTGTAATATACCTAGTGGTGGATAATATAGGTGCGTAGGGAGGTACCCAAGAGAATAATGTAATGTAAATGTAATAAGCCCATAGTATTGGATGTATGGTATTGGGGGCTCATGGTATTAGAAATGGTAGTACGCATTGTATTATATGTATGAAGCCTGTATAGAGGCTAGAGACTCTCCATTTGAGATATGTCAAGTATTGTTTTCTATGGACAAGCACACGGCTTGTGGATTGTTCTCCTTCCTTAAGGAGTAGTTGTATGGTGTTACCCGATCTCAAGGGTTTTATATTGATAAAGAGTGAACCATTTATATCTTATTCTTGTATTTCTCTTGGAATTATTTTGTCAGAGATTTTAATATATCTTAAGGTTTACGAAAACTGGTTAGCCAACATTTTATTAATAAACATTTTAATTAAATAATGACTGTGGTTGAGCATCATTTAATCATGGGTGAATATCGCTATGTTTAATAATTGTTCAACTATAATTGAGCATCGTTGACTATAGTTGTCCATGTTCACCATGTTTAGTCATCAATGACTATGTTTTGGCTATAAATAACTATAGTTAATGATTGTATGACTATGGTTGATCATGCTTTGACTATGATTGATCATGATTGATTGTGCTTGAATGTGGTTTGACTATTATTGACCATCGTTTGACTATGTTCAACCATAGTTAAATATAACTAACTATAGCTAACCATGTTTGACTATAGTTTGAGTATGGTTAACCATGTTTTGACTATGGTTTGTTTATTCTTTACTACATTTACTATTGAAATGGTGGTTGTTGATGGTTAACCATTATTTGACTATGCTTAACCTTAGGAATCCATTATAGGCCTCCATGTTTAATAGTTGGAAATGAGTTTTTAAACCTAAAAATTGGTGTGGATTGAGACAAATTAGAAACTATTAAAACCTATATTGGAAATAGATTATTATGGAGATATTTTTAATATTAATGTGAAGTTTTTTTACTATTATTATTATCATTAATAATGATAAATATTAATATTAATTTTATTAAATGTTACTAATAATATTATTAATAGCTTTAATATTAATATAATTTTTTTTACCTAAAATATTATTATTACATTAATAATATTTTAATGTTATAATTAATGTAATAATGTTAATATAATGAAGTATTAATGTAACATGATTATAATTTCTATTACTATTATTATGAATGTTATTAATTTTAATATTAATATTATTAATACTTTTCAAAAACAATATTATTAGATCTAATATTTTTGTGATCCATAAATTTAGATAAATACCTTTCTGATTAATCACATTATTCTGAATTCGTCAAAAAAAAGATATTTATCTAAACAATAATACTAATAATATAATTTTAATTTTAATATTATTAATATTTTTCAAAAACAATATTACTAATCATTTATATTATTATTATATAATTGTTATTAATATTAAATAAGTGTTAATATTAAGTAAATTTTAATAATATAATAATATTAATATTATTACTAGCAATTGCACCAAGAGGCAGAAAGGAATGTCAGAAGGTGGGGCAGTGACTATGGAAGGGAAGTGTCTTGTTGTGCTACAGAAGGTATGCTTTATTTCTTGTCAAAGCTCCAGAATGGTTGGATGTTGAAATAATAATTAAGGGTTTGTCTAATGTTGTATTGTTGTGTTTCTATGTTTTATGTATGTAGCTCGACTCCTTGGATGGAAATAATAATCTTAAATCCATAGTTCTCAAGGCTAAAGGCCTTGGCCATTGCCAGCATTGTATAATAGCGTAGGATTCAAGCACATATCAAGTATCCATTGACATAATGAAATGATGATAGAATCCAAGGTTAAGTTCTTAGACTTTGGCGCTTGTATGTTGAGTTTCAATGTAGAGACGATTGGGTTGTTGAGGGCTAGGAATAATTTCAATTTGAGAGCTCTAATGTTTTAATGAATTACCATACATTTTGACATGATTTTCCAAATGATTTATTTTTTTGGCAATGGGCATTATCATGTAATTGACTTGGGATGGCAAGGGATTAATTCAGAAATACTTTGTGTAATCTCTCCTCTATTCAGATATGCAATATCCTATGCATGATCGACATACGAACAGATCGAGTTATATACAAGGGAATCCTTTTTTTGGAGAGGAGTATCAAGCATTACTCTAACTTCCATCAAATGTTATTAGTTTATTAGTTGGAGAAGGGGAATTTTCTTTTTCTTTATCTCTGGCTAATGCATTTGGGTTTGTAGAAAACATAGTTGCCACCTCTCTTGACAGTAGAGGTCTCAAACGTTTCCTCCATTTTTAATACGTCTCTTTTGTTGTGTTTATAATTGCTATTGTTTATGTTTTATGTTATGCTTCAGTTTCTATATTTATGCCCTTATACAGAGAAGTTGTAACAATTTTATAAATCGGCCCATGAAACACTCTCAAATTTGGAAAGGCTTGGAGCACTGATATAGCATGGTGTTGATGTGACCACAATGGAGGAGCGCCATATCATAAGGAAGATGAAGTTCCATAGAATTGTCTACAAATTCCCTCCTGCAGGATTTTGTGGACAGGAATACGATTCAACAGTTATGAAGTAAGTTTTTTGGACCCTTTATAATTTCCTTCTCCAACAAAATTTATTGAAGTGATATAATTTTTTGGTTAAATCAAGGTCTTTCTTTTGTAAGTGGAGATTAGAGCATTTAGCCAAAAATGCATGAACAAATATTACAGTAGGTCAGATTTGTTTTTTTGTGCTTTGCAGCAAGCACCATCACTTGTTGAAGATGTTTTTCAACAATGCGCGGACAATGGTAAGCGAAATTGGATAAATTCATGTTTCTCACAAAGTAGGAGACTCATACAATAAGTGGGAGTTGGTGAAACAAGCTGAAGAATGTGGCTTACATTTGAAAGAGTCAGTTAACTTCTCGAAGGAATATTATCCTAGATACATTACTAGAAGAGGAGCTCCACCCAAAGCTGGTGGAACATTTTCCTTGGGAGAGTGCCGAACTTATAAGCTTTTCCTAGGGTAAAAATATTTTGGAACAAGCTTTTTATTTGAGACATCTTCTTTTGTAGGATTGCATTGTTACATACTTTTCTTATTTGAAATGTCCATTTTGCAGTCCAACCATTCTTTAAAAGCGTGAAATAATGGCCATACAAGCAGTATTGCCAAACATTTCATCTGAAGCCTATGCAGAAATACTTCGAAGGCAAGTGAGGATGGTAGGTGAACTGGCAAAGGGAAATCCAGAGACTTCAGTTAACCACTTGAAGATGCTTGTAGACAAAGAATTTGCAAGGCAAAGGATTGACACCCTCCATCAAATTGCACAAGCTTGGACAGTAAAAACAACAATTGTTGAGCAATTAGATGCAACTTTAGAGTTGAAAGAAGATGCATTTGAGAGAGAAGAGACAATCCTTGAGGAGGCTATTTTGGAACTTCAATCTAAAAGACAAGCAAGGAAAAATGCTGAAACAAATAGAGCCCATTTGGAGGCATGTTTAAACCACTTGAAGTTGTTTTTAGTTGAGGAACTCAATGAAAATGATGAATTAAAGAGGCAAAGGGATGCAACCCTTTTGAAAGAAGATGCAATTATGAGAAAAGAGGCATGCCATATGCAAACTATTTTGGAGCTTGAATCTGAAAGGCGAGTAAGGGAGGAGGCTGAAACAGAATAAGTAGAATTAGAGGCATCATTAAACCACTTAAATATGATTTTAATTAAGGAACTTGACAAAAATTTCTGGACTGTGGATGAAAAACAACGTAGAATGAAAATCCATAAGTCCATAAGGGTAGTCCATAAGGAAGCAGAGAACACCGGTGCTTGACAACATGACAGAGCTGAACGACTCTCTTTGCTTAAGGACCGAGGGAACGAAAAAATATGGCAAGGCACCTCAGTCAAATTGTTCAGAAACACAAGATCCCTGAGCTAACCTGGAGCCCTGCAAAAAATCCCAATTGGTGAGCGGAGTATTAAAAAGACAAAATTATATGAAGTGTGGAAACTCGGTTAAATTACCTAAAGTAAAACCCCCAGCGGTCGTTCGCTTGGCAACACTGGGAAACCCTGAGTCAATTCCACTCTCTAAAACTTTTCCTGAGATAACAAAGAAATACTGAAGAATAAGAAATGATGGGAAAAGGAAGCCCTTCATATCAGGGAAACTATCAATGTTGCTCAGGGGTTTTCCCATGAAACCTGCTATATATACCAGACACAAAACAATGAGACAGTGTAAATGTTGTTGTTTTCCATGGCGGTAGACAGTGCCGCACGAGCTGTTCTCTATCGTCTCGGCAGTGTTCTCGTTTGTAGTATCAAAGAAAGAATAGTAGAATCTGCGAGACTTCCATGAATAAGGGACCATTTCAAGCTGTCCAACAAGAAAGCTCTTCGGAGAAGCTAAAGACAAAAATGTTGCAACAAGAACCTGACAGTGCCCCTCTCTTGTCACAAAAACGTTGAAGGATAACAAGAACAGAGGTATGACGGGCTTCTGATAAGCCTAACCTTCGCGATTAGGGAAATCTCAGGGAAAATGACCAAAGTCACCACACTGATAACAACTACCCCCATCAACACCACCACCGCCACCACTGTTGTCGCCGTTGGTGCAGTCCCTCGCAAAGTGGCCAAACTCTCTTCACTTGTAACAACTTCCACCACTACCGCCACCACCTCCTCTACCTCCTTCGTGACCACCACCTCGGCTACCACCGCCATCTCCGTTCCACCCATGGTAAGCGAAATTGGATAAATTCATGTTTCTCACAAAGTAGGAGACTCATACAATAAGTGGGAGTTGGTGAAACAAGCTGAAGAATGTGGCTTACTTTTGAAAGAGTCAGTTAACTTATCGAAGGAATATTATCCTAGATACGTTAATAGAAGAGGAGCTCCACCCAAAGCTGGTGGAACATTTTCCTTGGGAGAGTGCCGAACTTATGAGCTTTTCCTAGGGTAAAAATATTTTGGAACAAGCCTTTTATTTGAGACATCTTCTTTTGTAGGATTGCATTGTTACATACTTTTCTTATTTGAAATTTCCATTTTGCAGTCCAACCATTCTTTACAAGCGCGAAATAATGGCCATACAAGTTGTACTGCCAAACATTTCATCTGAAGCCTATGCAGAAATACTTCGAAGGCAAGTGAGGATGGCAGGTGAACTGGCAAAGGGAAATCCAGAGACTTCAGTTAACCACTTGAAGATGCTTGTAGACAAAGAATTTGCAAGGCAAAGGATTGACATCCTCCATCAAATTGCACAAGCTTGGAGAGTAAAAGCAACAATTGTTGAGCAATTAGATGCAACTTTAGAGTTGAAAGAAGATGCATTTAAGAGAGAAGAGACAATCCTTGAGGAGGCTATTTTGGAACTTCAATCTAAAAGACAAGCCAGGAAAAATGCTGAAACAGATAGAGCCCATTTGGAGGCATGTTTAAACCACTTAAAGTTGTTTTTAGTTGAGGAACTCAATGAAAATGATGAATTAAAGAGGCAAAGGGATGCAACCCTTTTGAAAGAAGATGCAATTATGAGAAAAGAGGCATGCCATATGCAAACTATTTTGGAGCTTGAATCTGAAAGGCGAGTAAGGGAGGAGGCTGAAACAAAATAAGTAGAATTAGAGGCATCATTAAACCACTTAAAGATGATTTTAATTAAGGAACTTGACAAAAAATTCCGGACTGTGGATGCAAAACAACGTAGAATGAAAATCCATAAGTCCATAAGGGTAGTCCATAAGGAAGCAGAGAACACCGGTGCTAGACAACATGACAGAGCTGAACGGCTCTCTTTGCTTAAGGACCAAGGGAACGAAAAAATATGGCAAGGCACCTCAGTCAAATTGTTCAAAAACACAAGATCCCTGAGCTAACCTGGAGCCCTGCAACAAATCCCAATTGAAAAAATTATATGAAGTGTGGAAACCCGGTTAAATTACCTAAAGTCAAACCCCCAGCGGTTGTTCACTTGGCAACACTGGGAAACCCTGAGTCAATTCCACTCTCTAAAACTTTTCCTGAGATAACAAAGAAATACTGAAGAATAAGAAATGATGGGAAAAGGAAGCCTTTCATATCAGGGGAAAACTATCAATGTTGCTCAAGGGTTTTCCCATGAAACCTGCTATATATACCAGACACAAAACAATGAGACAGTGTAAATGTTGTTGTTTTCCATGGCGGTAGACAGTTCTACACGATCTGTTCTCTATCATCTCGGCAGTGTTCTCGTTTGTAGTATCAAAGAAAGAACGGTAGAATCTGCGAGACTTCCATGAAGAAGGGACCATTTCAAGCTGTCCAACAAGAAAGCTCTTCGGAGAAGCTGAAGACAAAAATGTTGCAACAAGAACCTGACAGTGCCCCTCTCTTGTCACAAAAATGCTGAAGGATAACAAGAACAGAGGTATGACAGACTTCTGATAAGCCTAACCTTCGCGGTTAGGGAAATCTCAGGGAAAATGACCAAAGTCACCACACTGATACCAACTACCCCCGTCAGCACCACCACCGCCACCACTGCTGCCGCCTTTGGTGCAGTCCCTCGCAAAGTGGCCAGACTCTCTGCACTTGTAACAACTTCCACAACTGTCACCACCACCTCCTCTACCTCCTTCGCGACCACCACCTCGGCTACCACCGCCACCTCCATTCCACCCACGGCCACCGCCATATCCACCGTCGTAACCACCACCGCCGTAGCCACCACCACCTCCGCCTCTACTGCTGCCTCGGCCTCCATTGCCGCCTCCACTGTTACCCTGCACGAATGCTCCATCAGGCCCCGTAACATCTAGGGCCTTGGTTCTTTTGCCATTATCATGCTCGACCGTATACTCAACGACCTCTCCCTCGGCCAGCGATCGAAACCCATTGGAGTGAATCGAAGTCTGATGCACAAACAGGTCCTTGCTGACATCATCAGGGGTTATGAAACCATAACCCTTGGTCGAATTGAACCACTTAACCTTCCCAAATCTCTTCGCCTCAGACATGGTTCGAATCCCTCAAAGAACAACCAACACAGAACTAAAAACCATCGTCTCCAAACCCTCTCGGCGCCTCTCCTGCCCTAATACATAACCTTCCAAGAAAGTTGCTCGATTATGAACCCTTGGATAGCTTGAAATAGTACTTCTTAGTGGACGGCTGGCAGAAGAATTGATTTTATCTAATCCAACACTCTGTCGCCACATGTCAAAATATAATTAGTTAGAAAGACGATAAGAAAGCTCTCTGATGGGGTGGAGCGAACAATGTTTGCCCACCCAATCTCATAAATAAAACACCTCCAGCGTAATTATTATTAACCATTAATTATTAATATATTAACCTAATATTTTAAAACTTAGTATTAATATAATCTAAATTTAATATTAACTTAATATAATATATCTTTAATATAATTTAATAAAAGAATTGGATGACTATTATGGATAAAAGTATATCACGGTCTATTACAAATAATAATTGAAGTATTGAATAAATTTACTATATTACAAAGTATAACTATACCTGGTTAGTTATGTATTCTATTAACTTCCTTCTTTAAAGCATGATGCAATCTATCCGTTTCTTATCCATTTCTGAAACAGTGATTTGAATTTAACCATTTAACCACTACATAAAAAATCAAAATAATATACTCTTGTTTTAGCGTTTCAAAATCTGAATCACAATTTTTATTTGGCATAAACTCGTAGGGAATGGATGAAGAAATACTAATCTATATAATAAAAAAGAATTTGATTAAAACCTCTTCATATTACTTGTGACAATTGGAGGGAATATTGACACTTTGCGGTTTGTGAGTGACCTTTGAAAAGAATAAAGTCAATACGAAAATCTGGAGAACACGACATTTAATGGCACTAACTCATTCTAGCCATCCAACCCCTCCAACAACCCTCCACGAAAGTGTTTTCTGATATTGCGGCTGCTGGGATTCGAGCCCAGGTCTCCATGGCCACAATGCGGAATTCTCACCGCTAAGCTACAGCCACATATTCGACAACCTTGTTGTTGTCATTTGATTAAACTGTCTGTAAAAGCTTAATTACTTATCGTAATCCTTGGTTGCTGGGATTCAAGCCCATATATCCAGCAAACGGATCTGTTTTCTTTAACTTAATCTGAACCCATTTGCTTTAATGAACAAGTCGTAATCTGTTTGGGATATATAAATGTGAGCCATCAGTAAAACTTCACACTGGAGACACAGGTTTTCTTTTCGTAACACTTTAACCCAAAATTGGATACAAACAGCAAATACTCATTTTTCAAAATCTAGCAGAACAGATTATAATATCCCTATGACTACAGTTATGTTTTGGAATACTGAAAGGGCAGACAATTCAAGTGTTGTTGTTCTCGCACATCAACATTTTTGCTTTCCAAAGAAAGTTGAGTAAATGATACAGTATGAGGTTATATCGATGTGAAAGATACAGAGAAAAGAATTCCGCAGTGTAACGTGTATTCCTAGTTTACACGTCACGCTGCGCAAATGGACGGAAAGATGCCTCACGGAACGTTGCCATCTATGATAAACTAACAACTGGGATTAAAACTGATAGCAAATTTGCTATCAGCCCGTCTAGTTCAGTTGGTAGAGAGGGATTTGCTATCGGCCCGTCTAGCTCAGTTGGTAGAGCGCAAGGTTCTTAACCTTGTGGTCGTGGGTTCGAGCCCCACGGTGGGCGGCTTAGCGTTTTTTCTCTCAGTTTAAACATCTTTTGCAAGGGCTTCCTGTACGTCTGGCCGAAGCCACGTTATTTTAAAAAAAAAACATTTATCAATAGAGTTAACCAAGGCCGAAGCCACGGTATTTAAAAAAAAAACATGGCCATTACAAAATGCCAAATCTCATGGGGTAGTAAGGATGGCCATAGGTTACGAACTAATGCTCCACGTGTTTCATAAATGGCCACAATAAGATTTTAATCGTACTTATTAAAATTTTAATTTGAGCATGGTTTAAACATAGAATTTAAATAGGCAAGAAAGTTTATGTTGTGAATTTCATTTATTGTTACACTGTATCACCAAAATATATTGGCATTTTAAATTTAAATAGGCAAGAAAGTTTATGTTGTGAATTTCATTTATTGCTATACTGTATTATCAAAATATATTGGCATTTTAAATTTACATGATCAGATTTTTTAATTAGTAAAAGAATTAAAGTAAGAAAAAGAAGAAATGAATTGGGAAGATTGAGGGAAAAGTATATACCGCAATTAGATGCACATAAATGTCACAAAAGACATGACATGAATTCAAGGCATACCATACCTTTAGTGTTTACTCTATTGCAAACTTTCAAGGTGTTGGGAAGCATGTTTTTCTAGCTTTCTATAAAATCATCAACAATTAGAATGGGAAACCATTAAAATTTTAATTTAAGCATGGTTTAAACATAGAATTTAAATAGGTAAGAAAGTTTATGTTGTGAATTTCATTTATTGCTAGACTGGTATCACCAAAATATATTGGCATTTTAAATTTACATGATCAAAATATATAATCGGTAAAGGAATTAAAGTACAAAAAAAAGAAATGAATTGGGAAGATTGAGGGAAAAGTATATACCAGAATTAGATGCACATAAATGTCACAAAAGACATGACATGAATTCAAGGCATACCATACCTTCAATGTTTAGTCTGTTGCAAACTTTCAAGGTGTTGGGAAGCATGCTTTTCTAGCTTTCTATAAAATCATCAACAATTAGAATGGGAAACCAAGAAAGGCACACAAATCATAAACATCTAACTAATTTTGTAACCAATAAAAAATGCACTCCTTTGGAAACATCTAAGAGTAGAAAGAAGGAAACATTTCAATGTATTTGCTTTATGTAATAATCTACTTGATTTTTATGCAATATATTTTGTAATTCAATTAAACAAGGGCAATGCTTCCATTGTTTATAAAATATTAATCTCTCCCTCATAATAAGAATGTAGTATTGTTTTCAAGAACTTCTATGTTACTCTCTTTTCTTGAATCTATAATATTGTTTTTGGGGATTTTTTGGACCAATTTCAGATTTGGAGGTAGATCAGTTGGAATAAGAGCTCAGGATCTTGGAAGTCATCCACTTGCTTGAAGATATTTTTTTTAGGGGTCATACATTTCAATCCCTTTGGTAGATGAAAATAATGCCACCCCATTGAGAACCCTCAACTGAGGACACACAAGTGCATGATTTTTCCATGGTCCTTCAAGAGATAATTATGCTACAACAACAACGACACCCTCCAAGGAAAATAAAACTAGATACATGCTTTCAATTGCCTAAATTCTTAGGCCAAATCAATGGGGAGGTTGTCAATTCTTAGCTCTGTGGTCTCTCCAACATTTCAAAACATGTCCAATGATAAAAGATGACATGAAACTTCGAATCATTAATCTACAATTGGAGGGTCTGACACAAACCTGGTGGTATACTCATCTTCAGTATATTTCCCTAGTCGTCCAACTTGGAGAACCAACAAAGACCAGATCGACATGTATCATATCTTGGGATGACTTATTCTAGGCCTTACAAGAGTGCTTCTATCCCCCGGGATATCTCCAAAATCTCCTAGCCACATGGTTACATCTCTAATAAGTATTAGATCAATCAGTGAAAGCTTAAATTGATGTATTTTGCAAGTTGTGCATTATACTCCATCACTCTAATCCAGAAGAGGTGCTAATTATAAAATTTAATTATGGTTTACTAATGATTTTTCAACAAGAAGTTGAGTTGTTGGACAATACTTCATTGGATAAGGTATTTAATCATGTGTTGGCTTTGGAATGCAAAGTGGCTCCTCAAATCTGATCTAGTAAAGCCAAAAATGGTTTGTCTCCCTCTGGTCCTTCTAATGTAGCCTCTACCTCATCCCCCACACCTCACAAATACCCCCTAGTGTAAATTTCATAAGACCAACTCACATGCTTCTGCAAATTTTCAAACATTAAAAAATATGCACGCCAATAAGACTCCTTTTACAGAGGTTAAGAAACTAAATGCCCCTACCCTACTTGTAGTTGTTTCTCTCAACAATCCTACCAAAGTGGACACCTCTCTCATCCTCATGACTATTAATGCAACAAAAACCTCTATTGCCCCTTATGTACCCATAACTATCAAATCAAGAATGAGTTAGCGACTCTAATTCTCAACTTGCTGCAAGTGGTATTGGTGATATTTAGCTTTTATTATTCCCAAAAAGGATGATTATGAATGGAACCTCATGACATGTTGCAATATGTAACTAAGTATGGTATTCATAATGACATATGTATTCATGTTTTTATGTATTTAATGTAAATACAAAAATAAATTTATTATTTTTATTCTTGAGGCATGGGTTTCATGCTCAAGGAAATTTATTTTTAGGTCAAGCTCCCATTGTGAGATCCTAGGGCTTTTCATTGAGTCAACATTCAAGAAAGTCATTATCATGTATGAGATACCCTTCTTGGGCATGTTACATATTGTAAAAGGAATTTATTTGAGTCATAGTTAAGTCAAAATACCCTCCAGGACCTTGACAAATATTCAAGCTACAAGTCAACCTTCTCAAAAGTCAAGTCGGCCAATTTGATGTGACAAAAATCTTATGTATACAAGGTTATTTGACCACCTTTATAGGAATCCAAGCAAGAACAAAAAGGAGTTCTATCTGAAGAAAAAAGATACTAGAAGATCCATCGAAGAAGGAAAAAGGTAGGGTGAAGAAAAAGGAATATTTCTTTAGGACTATTTTGGGAAAATCTCTCACACGTGCAAGCTGAAATTAGGGCATCATTCTACCTACAATAGGACCAAGTTGTAGTAAGTTTAAGAAGAAACGTGAAGGGTCAAAGAATGTTCAATCCAAGTTTTGGAAGATAGATCCCATTCCCAAGTGAAGAAGAATAGATTCCAACTTCACCATATTTCTGTCACACTTGAAAGCTAAGGTTACTAAAGAAAGGGTCGAAAATCATAGTCAAAAGTGCAGGTCTGAATTTGAGGTCGAAGAGAAAGCAAGCAGTAGTCGAAAGGATAGTTTGACTATCGTTGACATTATGGAAGAGGAATTCATCTGTGGGAAGTTTGACTTGGTCTTGGAGAGGTCTTGGTCAAGGGTATAGGTATTCAAAGTCGTCGATTGAAGGTATATAAGAAGAGAAAAAATATTGTGGTTTTTCCTCTCAGTTGGAGAGGTTTTGGCCCTAGATGATATCCTGTATCTTGTGTCCTTTGCCTTATTGTTTTTTATGGTTTGGTAGTTGTTTGATGAAGAAAACACTAATAATAAACAAGTAAAAGAGAGAAGCTAATCAAGTTAAGTAAAAATATATGTTATATGACATTTTTTAATATCTAGTCAATAGGCCTCCTAATTGGATCAATAAAAATATTATTCCCCCTTGTCATCATCATTGCACAAGGCCCTAAGCATGCCTCTTTCATTCCCCATAGTTTATGCTTGAAAATACATCATCTGATCTAGTTTTAGGACCAATGCTTCTTGTCCTTTTGTTGGACAAAATTCAACTACAGGTTTCTTCATTGTGGCCTGCGTTGATCACCTCCAGGTTGCTCCCCTTTGCACCTTTTTTGGTTCTAGAAATTCGCGAAAAAGAGAGAGAATCATGAAGGCTCCATTTCTAGAAGCTTCTAGGATCTATTGTAACCATTTACCTCAGATAAAACATTCGGATCCTATCCTACCCTACCTTGGAGTTTCCATCCCCTATCATTTGATCCCATCCTCCCATCAAAGGTGGATCTAAAGCCCTAGATTGGTAATATGATAAAAACTCCCAAATTACCCCACTCCTCTATATATTTACAGCCTTTCATATGCAAGGGGTTGGATTTTGGAGAGTGATTCTACCCTTATGTTGTTGTTGTGTGAGACATCATTTCATGCATTTGGGACGATTGGAGGTGCACATTGTGACAATGAAAGGACAGGTCAGCCTAGAGGAGCTCTTCTATAATATTATCACCTATTTATGGTTGTAACTCCTTCCATTTATATTAATGCAAAGAGTTCTTTGTTTTCCTTTATGCGATGTCATCATTTCATCTATTTCAATACCATGTTGATATATTGAATAGAGTATTTAGATAAGGCTGGATAGATCCTATAGTTTCTTGGCTTATGTTGTCTGAATGTGCAGGTTCTAATTTTGGTGATTGGAGCTAGAATTGGAACATTTAAGCTAAAGAAGGAGCGAAGCATGCTATGGATTCCAGGTAGGCTTCATTCCATAATCGATTTAATTTAAGGAAAGCATGTGGTTCCTTGTCTCTCTGTTGTTCTAGGTTAGCCACTACAGCTAGGGGATATACTTTTGTCTGCGATCATAAATATCACATAACAAATTGGTGATTTTGTTGGGGAACTGTGCATCCCCTTGGTGGTTTCTTTGTGGACATTGTGTTCGATTACCTCTTTGATAGAACTTTGTTTCTTTACCTAGTGATTTCATTGAGTATCACTTTCAATTTTTGTGCCAGAATCCTCTATCCTTGGACCAACACTCCCCCAGTGCCTCTGATAGAGTGTTACACCTCCCCCGGGCCCACTCTATCCCAGCGTTTTAAAGCACTAGTGCCTCTTCTGCACCAGCATTGGCCCCTGTTTTTTACACCAAATATCCCCTTGTTTTTTAGTCTCTCTTTGACTAGACTACATCCAGCTGACCTTCCCCAAGTCTTGAGTGCCTTGTGGTCTCTATGAAGCCTCCATTTGGTTTTCATTTGTGTTTTATTCCCTTGGGTAAGAATTGGTTTTGATTTTTCTTTGTTCTTATCATTAGGTTGCTTGGAAACTAATTTCGTTTGATCATTGATTGCTTGGATGAATTGTTTTTCTAGTTCTCATTCTGAAAATTGCATTTGAATCAGTGATCAAACTTTTGCATCTTAGTTTTCCTTATTTCGAAAATTAACTGTATTGATAAGAAAAAAAATCATTTGCATTTAGGGTTTTGTTTGTGCATTGATATAGGAGCAGTTACATTGAAATGGAAATTTCATCTTGCATCTTTCTTGTTGCAAGTTGTATGTTTCATACTAATTTCTTCTTTCCTTCCTTAGCTATATTTTCATTGAAAGATAAATATTTCCATTTTATCATGCTAGATTTGCATTTTAGAATATTCAGGTGACATTCGTGGTGAGCCCAAAATTGTAACTTAAACAAAGATAAACAATAAAATTTATTGAATCAACCTAAGGAGAATTTGTAACATTAACGTGAACACTTAGAGGTCTAGGTTAGAGACATGTTCTGGCGTCATTAAATCTAGGAGTTGTCGTTGTTTTCCAACATTGCATTTTGGGGGTGATATCTCGTTCCATGTATGTAAGTGTATATGATCGTTCTCCATGTACCTTCAGTTATATCAGATGGAACTCCACAAATGGTAAGTACAAAGGAATTCTCTCGTCGAACGGTTGCGCATTAACCAACTCTACTACAGACTGTAGTCCCACATATCATCGAGTATATTTTGGGAGTCTCCTATAGGTTTCTACCCATCCATAGCTAACCAAGTCTGCTGCCGTGTATACTCTGATACACCGAACACAAAATTCGGGGAGATTGGTTGTTGTACATTAATTCGTTGGTTCGCCAAGGTGTATATTGTAGTTCATGGTTTCTTGGTAATCCTTTATGCCTATATTAACCTCTTTTTTATTTATTTATTTTTGTGTTAATAAAATTTGTTATTCAACGTGGAAGAACAATATCCCCCACCACGTCATTCGTGCAGAATGTAAAATAAGCCTCCTCTTCCACCAGAGGCTACTCTTGGCCATCGTCATAAGCATAAGAAGATGAAAAATACCAAATCTGGAGCTTTGGGAACTACTTTTGGCCCTCCTCTTGATATTGATCTGCCAGAATCATCTGTCCCTTTGAGTTTCGAGTCCAATATTACATCTACTCTTGAAGGTGACACTGGTATAATTGAAACAAAAGTCCCTGAAACTTTGTTTCCTGAGGTCATTGAACCTGACTTTCCCAAGTCAGACACTTTGATTCCTGAGGTTTTTGAACCTGAGGAGCCTCAACAATCTTCGCTTAGTACTTCAGGACTTTCCTCTTGTCTTCCTTTGTCTCAAACAAGACCTATATATCTTGGACTCGGCAGTGAACCTCTTTCATATGGACTTGTGAATATTGAAGAGATCTCACAAAATGAGCCTCGTCCTTCTACTCATGTTCATTGGGAGGGACCCCATTTTTATTAGACTGGTCCTCTTCCTCCTCTTTAGACTTTCACACAAACTTCTTTGTCTGATTCTTTGGACATATCCTCGGATCTCTCACTACAATATTCATTGGGATTTTTAACCATGATTGGAACTGATCCGACCTCTCATCCCGTGTCCACCACTATGGTTGATACATCAAATTTTGCTTCCTCATATATGTTTGCGACATCACCAGAAACACATTTGTATGGTGGCTTGTTCGTCCCACTTGGTTATCAATATTTATCTGGTACCTTTTCTGGTGCGGCTTCCATTCCTTGGACCACTCCAATGTCATATAATTCGGGAATAACATCTGGTACTTCTCTTATGAATGCCACACCGTTTGCTCCTCTTCCTCCACCTACACCTATGATTGAGCAATAGGCTAGCCCTTATGTTAGTGGACAAGGTTACCTTCAAGAGTATAACTCTCCTTATGTTGGGTACCCTCCATCTGGATCACAGTTTCCTCCATCATCCCCTCCCCCTTTGGAAGAGGGGCAACCTGTTGTTGGTATACCTCAAATTGGTAATAAAACTTATTATAGTCCTCCTTATCCTTGAATGGTTTCCAATATTTGGAAACCTACTTTTCCGAATCAACCTGGTTCATTTTGGGACCAATTGTTGAATCCTCAACCTACACAATCTTCTTCCCAAATTCTTATCCATCCATAAGCACCCCAAAAAGCTCAAATATAGGTGAGCCAACCTTTATAGACTATCATTTCATCATAACATTTTCCATCAGTTTCTAGTATTTCCAAGGTCCTGCTTACCCAGCCAGTACAAGGTACCTTACATTTTCAACCGCTTGGACAGGGTACTCCTCAGGATTCGATAGGAAAAAATGTTCATAGTATGGCACAATCCCAATCCAACCCACCTTACCATGGGCCAATGAAAATTCCCATTAGGAAAAAGTATGGATCGTATCAAGGTATCCCTCAAGCTCCTTTTCAAGGCAAAAAAATCCAAACTCAATCATTACAACAACATTATTTTCATCCTAGGGCTAGCCAACAAGGTCACTTGTATACTAGTTATCATAATCCTCCTTATGTAGGTACCCAAGTGTTGTGGTGGATTTGACGCATGGGTGTACGAAATCACACCAGTTTAAGGGGTGTGGTCTACCCCTATAAACTATTGGTAACAAGCAGAAAGTGGTGGAGCTCAAAATCATACAATCTAGAGGAAAAAGTATGCAAGTGTATGCTCAAATTAAACTAAAAACTAAAACAAAAATATACAAAAGCTATTGAGAGAGTCAAAATGATAATAATGCAAACGATGGCTCTAGGCCTCTTCTTATTAAACGTTTGATATGGAGAAGAAATTTTACCCACTTGCCAAAGGGCCCCTAGACAATGGTTCTAGGTCTCGATGCAAGGATGTTGTTTTTCCAACCTCTGCCTCTGATGCAGTCTCCCTCTCTCTCCGCTGTGATGGACTAGGATTGTTGGGTGGCCAACAATTGAGTCCCCTCTATCTCCAGCTCTGGGTCACACACTGCTGGTATTGCTTGGGCAATTCTGGCCAGCATAAAAATGTGATCACCCATTCTTCATCTCTTGGTGGCCTTATATAGGGGATTTCAAATCCTCCTTCCCTCCCTTGGTACATGGTGGATGGTGACCCAAGGGAGAGGTATGATTCCATTGTGTGCTCCAAATATTCCTTTGTGTGCTCACATAGTGTCTAAGGAGGTGCTGGAGGCTATCTTTAGGCGAATTCATGTAAGGAGTAACTGTCCTTTGCTTTGTGTGGTCCCGGAAAGCGACATTTTTCCACTTTCAGGAATGCGTGGTTATCGGGCAAAAAGGCGTGCAGAAGGTGCTCTTCTCGCAGGATAAAGCGCACAATTAGCATTTTAAGATGAGTTCAAGTTTTATTTTCTCAAAACCTTAGAGATTTTAAATACTTTCTTGATTCCATAATGTCTTCCTGCCCTATAAATCCTTTGGCTTGACATTAATTAATGTCATCTTCTGTTGTATGATTTTTCATTGTTAACAGTTGCCCCCTAATGTGTGAGGTCTAGGAAGGAATGTATAGCTGAAATACATTATAGTTTCTTTTTTGTATCGTGTGCAGAGAGAGAGAGAGACCCACGTGAATCTTGGAATTGACAACATATTGCACCGTTTCCGAGATGACCATGGCCTAAGGGACCCCTGTAAGAAAAAAAAATATACAACATATATAAAAAAATTCAACGAGGCGGGCATGCCCCATGCTCGTGATGCTATGGCTAGTTAAACAAAATTGACGGATATATGTGTTCTCTGCATCACTACTATGGTAGTGATGCTGGCGGTTGTTGACGACGACTACTGACGCCCTCAGGGGCATTTTTCTTTGACGATAGGTGGAATGTGGTACCCATATGTGTAGACTTGGTATGGTATATAGTTGCACAATGTACACATATGTAATGGCTGGGACCTTCTCATGTAAGCATTGTTGACATAGACACTTATGGAGGCACAGGGCTTTGACGAATTTGATAAAAGTGCAATGGTTGTAAGGTACGATACCATCTTGACATGAAAGCTTTTTTCGTAGTCGAATTTCAGGAGGATCGATGACATCTGTGGACAATGATGTCTCCCACAGTGCCACCCGAGGATACCTGTTTGCATGGGGAGGGGTGATCTAAGGTACCGCTTCCTTTTTGGAAAAGAGGTGTCGAGGTCGACAAAAAGGAAGCCTTATTTGAACCATGGGTTGCTGGCCTGAGGGGTTAGGGACCTGGATGTGATGGGTTTAACATAGGCATGTTGGTGAGAGGTGACTGAAAACTGATGATGGGGATTCAGTGGCCCGAGGTCGGAGTATACTTTAGTAGCTTGGCAGCAGTCATAGTTATTTCTGAAGGGAAAATCCCTAGAGTCGGTAGGACTTCCAGGGCGGGTGTAAACCTGGCTAGAAATTTAATAGAGAGTAACTTATTCATGCTCTGCAAATGAAATTCACAATGACTAATTAACCAAATAATGTCACTCGTAATGAACAAAAATCATTCACAAATTCTTGAATAATTCTGGTAAACAAAAGAATAACATCCAGGTGGAAAGTAAAAGTGACTAAGAGTTCAAATAAATGGAAACACAAACCACTCAATGTTGATGATAATTAAATCAATTGTGATTCTATGAAATATGGAATGATTAATTGCAGAAAGGGAAAATAAGAATATAACATAGAAAAGTAGTAGAGGTCATAGTGACCGGGCCCAGAGCCTCCAGAAGTCTCTGCCAGAAGATATTCAGAGCACGATTATGAAAGAACCGCTATCTCTTTCATTAAATTTAATATTAAAGGCACAACATCATGGAGTGTGAAAAATATATCTTGAATAAATATGAATAATGTAAAATTACAACTTACGAGTCAAAATCCTCTAGTTCTATTTCACCTATCAGTCTTTTATAACCTATGGAAAAAAAAAATGGATAATAGAGGATCCTCAAGATCAGGAGATCCTGAGGATTTCACATCTGTCCAGTTGTGATTCTCCTCATCTTTCGCTGGTTCACATGAACAGGATACGATATTTTCCTTTTATTGGCTAATGTTGTTCAGTCATTTGAAGATCATTTATTTGGTTCAGATTTCCTGCACATAAAAACAACGAAAGTTAGTTTTTATGCCAATAATCACATATTTTGTTTATAATTAGTTTTACCCTTCGTTTACAATTAATTCTTCTAGATTTATTTCCAAAGTGAAGGTAAACGAATGAAAGTTAGTAATAAATCGAGCTAATTATGAGGGTAAAACATACATTTTTCATGGCCCAACACTAATCTAAACTCATTATTTCTATGTGATTGTTATGCATGAATGACAATTGTTTATGAGTTTATGATGTGAACATGTTAGCTAGTTACTATTATGGATATCATGACATTATTTATGTCTAATTTGATGTGATGTGAAGGTATATCATATTAATCTAGATTGATTGCACAAACAAGATATCCTCCCCTGAGATCCATTGAGGTATGAGTTTGATTATGTCATCTATTTTTTGTTTGAGTGTTTGATTATGTTTCATATTTGGTATGAGTTTTCTTATGTCGTCTCCTTGGCTCTTGAATGTTTGATTATGTCGTATATTCAGTCTTCGAGTGTTTGGTGTCTATGATGTCATTCATCTATTTTCTGATTGTTTGATTACTTGCATGATATGAGTACATGCCTATAAGATTGCATGGAGAAATGATCTTGTTTTGATATGGTCATACTAACGCAATATGTGTTGAGATAGTTCATGTGTACTTGAGTATAAGTAGGTGATAGTTGTATTATTGTGATTTCAACTACTAGTTTATTATGACATGATTGTTATTCTTGGTAGAGGTTGATTTTAGTTAATAGATATGATGTTTTGATATTTGAAACATGTGATTGACATGTGTTAATAGTTGCAGGGAAACATGCTTAGCATTAGCATGACAAGGTAATAGTTAAATTGTTTATATAACTAAAAGCAGGGTGATGTGATAACATATAGTAAGACTCAATTGTAGCAAGGTAAATGGTAAAAGAAAGAAGTTGAGCAAGAATTCCTTTGGCTATGTTTGGAAACCATAATTCCAAACAAATGAGTGATTTTCATACAAGAAGTCTTATTAACCTTGACTTTGTCTGAAATTATGTGGATATATGCTATATTCGTTGTGGAAATTTGTTGAATAATGATTAACTATCCACCGAGACTATCCTGATCACATACAATTCGAATTTATATGCAACACATAATCTCTTCCACTCAGATCATCAAACATGCGGAAATAAAATCAAGCGATAACACATCAAATCATCATACACATTAACACAGTATGTATGGGGAAATCTTATAGCTGAAAAACTCGCAGTTATTGTATATATTATAATGGAGAAAACATGTAACAAACTCAATACAATACTCCTCACAAGTACTCAGTACTTTCTCATGAAGTTACACACAAACTAGCTCAGTTTTGAACAGGTTACTGGTTCAAAACTCACCGCCAATTACCTTGCCTCTATTGCACAATCCAGGCCTGTCTATATAGAGATCCAAGGTTCGAATCTCCTTGGCTTGACAGCGCAATCATCATGGGAAATTCCTCCCAAGTGTGGTGCAAATCTCATGCACAATTGATGTCACCACTGATAGCTAACTCCACCCTTTCATCTACCTCTTTCACTGGTCTCCACTGAACTGATCATGCACTGTAGTGAACTGATGTGTTATTGAGTTGAATAATGAGTTAATAATTAATGAATTAAATAATATTTAATTCACTTCACTCATAACTAGTTGATTAGCTAGTTAAACTAATCTCAACTAGTTCAACTAAAATAAACAGAACACAACTCCACTAGCTGTCTCATTAACTCCACCAAACTTCTGCCACTGAAGTCCTAACTGAAGTCAACCATGCATGATGCCATCAAACCTTTGGGAATAGCGTAATTCCTCTGTCAGATGCATGAGCCACTTCCAAGGCTCGAACTGAAGTGCTCCAAGAGAGTAAACTGCTGTTTATAGTCCAAATATTATTAAGGGTAAATAATATTTGACTTCCCTATTTTTAGGATAGGCAGTCTAAAAATAGACTTTGACCTATCGACCTATAGGTCAAAAAATAGAGGTCCATCTATTTTTACCAACATGATCAATACTCCAAGAATAACATACTGCAACCCCTGGACCATGCTCCATATGTCTAAAAATAGACATAGTCTAAAAATAGACTTTGCGCCAGAATTTGCCTGCGGGCCCACTTAGTGAAGGCGACTTCATTTCACTAAGCTCCATCATCTTGCTGCATTCTCAACACTCCCTCTCGGCAAGATATGGATTATCTGCAACCCCTATCCTGCCTCTGTGGAATTCGAACTTGCTCCTGGTGAGCGCCTTCGTCAGGATGTCGGCATCCTGATCCTCCGTGGGAACATATGAAAGCATCATGATTCTCCGCTGAACACAATCTCTGATATGATGATACCAATCCGTGAAGCCATGCCAACCTCAGCGAGTCACTCGTGCGTACCATGATCCATATCCCGATGTGCCTGCGATAGCGCGCAATACACGCTTGCACTGCGCTTCGAAAATAGCTTGGTAGGCTTAACCATAGCTTGCGAAAGGCGGTTAGTCGCATAGCATATATCGGGTCGTGTATCGACTAGATACATAAGCGACCCCACCGAATCGTCGATGATGCCGGTGGCATCCACTACCTGCGGCTCGAAGTAGCATACCTCCTTCCTCCTTTGCTCACTGGAAGAGGAGTGTCAACAGGCTTGCGGCCTTGCATGTTGAACCTCTCCGGAAGATCTCCGCGAGCATACTCCTTGCCTGCGAAACAAATAGTCCTCTGCTCGCAATGGCCAAATCTCCAATCCCAGGAAATAATGAAGGATGCCCAAGTCCTTCATCTCAAACATCTCATGCAAGATCCTCCTGCTGAAAGTATCACGCGCTCATCTGCCGAGTACGTCAGGATCATCTGCACATACGGTACGATGATCAACGGCCTCCCTCTCCACCACAAGCGCGAGTACGATGGGTTAGGATCCGCCTCTACTCTTTGTAGAATCCAAGCCCGGTGAAGTAGCGGTCTATCCGAGTATACCCGGCATGAGGTGCTTCGCTTTCACGCCCACGTACTAGGTGCCTCTCTCTTTGAGCTCGGCACACATGCGACTCACCGCCGAGATCTCAAAACCTTGGTGCCGCTACTATGTACACACCCTCCTCCTCAATAAATCCATTGAGGAACGCGCTCTCTTACATCCATCCGATGAATGTGCCACCCCATACGCGACGCTGAGAGAGCAAGGATGGTCCGTATGGAAGAGTACCGCTACGCGACGAGTGCAAAAGTCTCCTCACAATCGATCCCTCGGATCCGCGAAAAGCCACGGGCGACAAATCTCGCCTACGCACTTCTCCACACTCGCCCGCGCCCGCCCGCTTCACTTTGTAGATCCATCGCGAACCCACCACTCGGTGCACCGGTCTTGGGACAATCTCCCATGCATTGTTCCGACGATCGAATCATATTCTTCGATCATGGCATCAACCCATGCGGGTTCCTCCACGGCTTCCTCAAAAGAGGATGGCTCACAAGATCACAAAACACGTCGACTCCCCAAGAGCCCGCTGTATCCGACAGACTGGAGCACGGGTGCCGCTTTGCAATGCGACATCTGTGATGTAGGTGGTCCTACAACCTCTCTCGCAGCTCGAGCCGGTCGCTCGGCTTACGCCAAGGTGCGCATGCGCCCTCGCGATGGCCGGCGGCCGCATGGGGTGGTTTCTTCCACCTCCCGAACTTCCTCTTCGTCTCGGCCGATCCACATCGGAAGCTCCTCCTTGGAACCACGGCTCCTCATCTCGCATGCAAGTGTCGCTCCCTCTCAAGCGAACACGCCGCACGCTTTCCTCCTCCCGAAATTTTATATCCCGTCGCACGCGCCTTTTCGGCGCAACGTACGAGCAAATATACCTCCGATAGTTGTGAGGTGTATCGAGCAGTACCCCACAAATATTCCAACCTTAGCGGTTGGATCCGGCTTTCCTTCTCGCATCCTTCGTCACGATCATGTAGACGGGAGAACCAAATCCGCAAATGGGAAATATCGGGCCTCTTGCCGTAATAAGCCCTCCTCCAGGTGTACTCATGCCAAGAACCTCGTGAGGACAACGCCTACGCACATACACTACTGTATTGCATGCCTCGGCCCACAAGTGAAGGGGTAGGCCCCGATCATGCAACATCGCCGTGCGACACCCACGATCGATTTCACGTTCTTCGCTCGGCTTCACCCACGATACTGCTCTGTCGGGTTGTGTACGATGAGCTTCCTCTCGAATCCCTCTCACGCGATGTGAGAACTCCTGGAATTCAGCTCTGAGATGAATTCACCACCATTATCACTCTCCTTAGAGAAATCACCTTCTTCGACTCCTTCTCGACCGGTGCTTTAAAGCTCACGGAGACTTCGTGAATGTATCGCTCTTCTTCTCGCATGAAGAAGATCCAAAGCCTCTTCGAGAGAAATCATCAACAAATATCACATAATACTTGTGCTTTCGTCGTCGAAGCTTGTCGAGAAAAGGACCACACACGTGCTGTGTGAATCCTCTCAAGGATCGTCGTAGCGTGACTATCCTTCTTCGTGAAAGGTGGTTTTCACATACTTCCCTAAAGTGCACCCTGCACTGATCTAATCGCAAGCAAGAGTGCCCTTAGGAAGCCCGGTAGGAAATGCAACGGCGGGATCTTCCAAAGCTCCATGGTGAAGGTGGCCCAATCTCCCGTGGCCATAGTTCGCCCTCATCATCCCGGCTCACCACTTCTCCGCTGCTCTTGCATGCCATAGCTACGCGGCCATCTACTCCGTGCAGGCGATAGAGGTTCTTGGTTCGAACTCTATCTTCGGGTCTCTCCGGTAGTCTTACTTGCGCAAGAAGAGCTTTTACGCTCCGTCTGAAGACCACATCATACCCCTTATCTTCCAACATCGCCACGAGAGATCAAGTTCTTCTTCAATCCAAGTACATGCATGACATCCCTCAATACAAAGGGTTTACCGGACTCCCTGCGAAAGGATATGGTACCGATACCGACCGCCTCTGATCTACCATCATCGCCCATCTCGATGTGCACACCCAAATCTTTGTCCTCCAAATGCGAGAACAACTCCCCGATCTCCCGTCATATGAAATGGACGCACCTCGTCCGGGAGCCACACCGATCCCATCACACTTGAAACCAAGCATACGTCCCGAGTGCGAGTGTCTAAGCTCGAGCTTCCTGTGAAGCCAAAAGCTTCTCCATCCGCATATCTTCCCGCTTGCCTTGTTTTTCTTCTTCTTTTTGGACAATTGGTAGCATAATGTCCGTGGATCAGCAGCAGTGGAAAACACTTCACTTTCGCCATATCCTCGCTTCTCTTTTTCCCTTTTGCACCAAAATGAGAGGTTTTCTTACCTCTTCCTTCTTTTCTTTGGCAACCAAAGCGCGGCTTTTCTTCATCATCTCCTTTCGATGAAGATCCCATCTCGAGTAGTCCTCCTTATCTCCTCCTGCATGAGATCCGCCCAAAGGCGCTCCCATCCTGGCAGCTTCTCCCGACCATTGACACTATCTTGATATGAGTGCCAAGCCTTCGGAAGACCAAGGAGAGCCAGGTCGACCATGTCCTCGTCTTCAACAATCACCCCCACACTTCCCAGCTCATCCCTGCATTGAGTGAACTTCGTGAGGTATTTGGAGATACTGTCGCCTTTCTCCATCTTGATGTTCCTGAGCTTATCTTTGAGCGCCAGCTTCCTTTGGTCGCTCTTACTCTGGAATAGATCCATCAAAGCTTTCCACATTAAATATGGAGTAGCCTTTCCATGCAGGCTGGATACAATATGATCCTTGACACCTCCAACAGGATCCTTCGACACTTCGCCATCTTCTTTTGCCATGCTTCGACTTCAGCAGGATCAGTGGGCTTTTGGACATCCGTATCTACAAACTCCTTCAGACCATTATCTTCTAATACGGCCTCCATGTGATCCTTCCATGCAACATAATTCAAACTGCCTTCAAGAGCATATTCGAGTCGCAAACCGTTGAAAGACATTTTCAACACTGGCACCAAGAAAACAAAACTGCTGCAAAATTTCGAATTCCACCCAAAGCTCATCCACTCTAGATCTGTGAGAACAAATTATTTCTAGCACAGAGATTGACTGCAAGGGGCATTTACCATACCTTTCACTTTCTGAAGAAAGATGAATCCGGAGGCTACCTGGCCTGCATGCAGACTCTGTCTACCGAAATAAGTTTGTAATCACTGTGATGATCAATCTCTGCTTCAATAGCTCTAATACCATGTAGAAATTTGCTTAATAATGATTAATTATCCACCGAGACTATCCTTATCACATACAATTCGAATTTATATGCAACACATAATCTCTTCCACTCAGATCATCAAACATGCGGAAATAAAATCAAGCGATAACACATCAAATCATCATACACATTAACACGGTATGTATGGGGAAAGCTTATAGCTGAAAACCCCGCAACTATTGTGTATATTATAATGGAGAAATCATGTAACAAACTCAGTACAATACTCCTCACAAGTACTCAGTACTTTCTCATAAAGTTACACATAATCTAGCTCAGTTTTGAACAGGTTACTAGTTCAAAACTCACCGCCAATTGCCTTGCCTCTATTGTGCAATCATGGCCTGTCTATATAGAGATCAAAGGTTCAAATCTCCTTGGCTTGACAGCACAATCAGCATGGGAAATTCCTCCAAGTGTGGTGCAAATCTCATGCACAACTGATGTCGCCACTGATAGCTAACTCCACCCTTTCATCTACCTCTTTCACTGGTCTCCACTTAACTGTCCATGCACTGTAGTGAACTGATGTGTTCTTGAGTTAAATAATGAGTTACTAATTAATGAATTAAATAATATTTAATTCACTCCACTCATTACTAGTTGATTAGCTAGTTAAACTAATCTCAACTAGTTCAACTAAGTTAAACCAAACACAACTCCACTAGCTGTCTCATTAACTCCACCAAACTTCTGCCACTGAAGTCCTAACTGAAGTCAACCATGCATGTGCTCACCAAACCCTTGGGAATAACGTAATTCCTCTGTCAGATGCATGAGCCACTTCCAAGGCTCGAACTGAAGTGCTCCAAGAGAGTAAACTGAAGTTTATAGTCCAAATATTATTAAGGGTAAATAATATTTGACTTCCCTATTTTAAGGAGAGGCAGTGTAAAAATAGACTTCGACCTATAGGTCCAAAAAATAGAGGTCCATCTATTTTTACCAACATGACCAATACTCCAAGAATAACATACTGCAACCCCTGGACCATGCTCCATATGTCTAAAAATAGACATAGTCTAAAAATAGACTTTGCGCCAGAATTCGCCTGCGGGCCCACTTAGTGAAGGCGACTTCATTTCACTAAGCTCCATCATCTTGCTGCATTTTCAACATTTTTGAACATGTATTTTACAGGTATAACAACTATTTTCCATCTATGGACGGATTCATCAATGGATTGGAGCTCCTTGAGAGGTGTACATGTTCAGTTAAAAGGAAATGTGCTTGGAACAACAAGGTAAGATAACTGGCATATTGTTATATTTATTTATGCGTTGATAGTTTTTTTTTTATGGCAGTATGATGGAGGGGATTACATTGTAAGAGACTGCCATGAAATCTTAAAGAAGGTTTGGGTTGACTTTTCCTTTGGAAGTATTGGGAACCATGGGGATTGATTCATGGTGTTTGTTTCTAGTCTTGTGCTTTTGGAATTTGTGATTTGTTTGTGCTTGATTTGCAGTTTTGTTTATGTTTGGTGCATGATCATGCCACTTTTTTGCGGTGTCGTATTGCCTTGGTTTTGATGGCCTTCTTCTTGTTTGTTCTTGTTCTTTCCTTTTATGTTTTGATAGTCTTGGGAATTGTTTGGGAAAGATAAAAGTTAATGGATCTCAGGGAGAGTTGTGTGGTACCTAACATGCAATGTAAGACACGGATGAAGCTCGGTGCATGAGTAATCACAGCGGAAGGTAAGAATATGATAGTTAATTGGAATGGTTGGGTCCATTGTGGTAAATGGACGGTAGCAGTACATACATGAGAAAGGTAAAGTGAATAGATCTGCGTCATTAGATTCCTTGGTTATGTTGGGAACCGTTGTTCTCAACGTTGTGCATGTTGTGCACAAATAACGGAAGTTCTCTTAACCTATACCTTATGCTATCTGGTAATTATGATGTGATCATGATTATGTTGCTCTTTATATGTATACATATATTTATGTATGTATGTATGTATGTAATTTGTGTCTGACAGGGTCATCATGGATCATGGTTGTTTGTATGTATATATGTGTGTATGTATGTTGTTGTATGACATGATTATGATTGTTCTATGTTAATGATTATATATATGTATCTGTGTCGCTGCTTGAGAGGGTTATCAAGGATCATTCTTGTGGAGGAATGATTCCTTAGGCATGTGAATGGCATGACGAGGTTCTTGGTCTTATGAGGAACCAAGTGGGAAGAGTAACTCTAATAGATTGATGAGGTCAATATCTTGTGGACATGAATTGATATTATATGCTTCTACTATTCCTATGTTTATTTTATGGACATGTAATGTTTAGGGGTACACCAGCGAATTGAAAGTAGTATGATCTTTGGCATGCTAGGATAAGCATGTATAGTGGAAAGACACTAGAAGCAAGATTGCTTGTGGGGTCAATGTGTGGTCTATGGATGTGTAGTACTAATATTGTGTATATGTTGTGAATGTTGTCATTTTAGTGATTGTACCTATGGTGATGTGTAAATGTTATATATGTAGTATTGTGTACATATGATGGTGTATGTATGTTGTATATATGGTGTTGTGTGTATATTGCATATGTAGTGCTAGGTATAGATGGTCTTATGTACATGTTGGATATGCGGTGTTGTGTACATATCATATTGTGCGCATGCTGGATATGTGGTCTTGTGTGCATATCATGTTATGCGCATGTTGGATATGTGGTGTTGTGTACATATGGTGCTATGTACATGTTGTATATGTAGTGATATGTACATATTGCGTTGTGTGCGTGTTGTACATATGGTTTTATGTACATATGGTGTTGTGTGCATGATTTTACATGTGGTGTTGTGTGCATTTGGTGTTGTGTACATGTTGTACATGTGGTGTTGTGTGCAAGTAGTTCCATGTACATGTTGTGCATGTGGCAATGTGTACATGTGGTTTCGTGTACATGTCGTGCATGTGTTTTTGTGTACATGTGGTATTTTGTACACATTGTACAGGTGGTGCAATGTACATTTTGCGTTGTGCACACATTATGCAGGTGGTGTCATGTACATGTGATGTTGTACACATGTTGTGTAGGTAGTGTTATGTACATGATTTGCATATGGTACTGGTATGCATGTGGTATTGTGTGCATGGTGTACATGTTGTCTTGTGGGCATGAAATACAATGTATGTGCATGGTGTAGTTATGGTATCGTGACATGTGTATTCGTTGTGTTGTACTCTATATATGTGTATGTGTTGTTTTGTATTGTACACCGGGTGTTGGTGTATGTGTTGTATGTTAGGGTAGGCGTATGTATTATGTTTTATTATACACTAGGTGTAGGTGTGTGTGTTGCATGCAGGTGTAGACGTATGTATTATGTTGTATTGTACATTGTGTGTAGGTGTATGCGTCATATACCAGTGTGGGTGTGTGTATTGCATGGTGTTGTATGTCGTATGTGGGTGTACGTGTTGTGATGTACACTGTGTGTATGTGTGCATGATTAAAGAGAAAAAAAGGCATGGGGTGCTTGTCGAGTGTGGCAACCAATCTTGTGTGTGGACCAAAAGAACAAAGGAAGAAATAAGAACCGATGAAGGATAAGTATCAATATTTATTTCAGTTCTATTATGCATGTGATATATGATTCTAAGTTATGATGGTTACATTTGTTTTATGATTATGGTTTATGACGATTGCATGTGATTCATGATTTTGACCTATGATGGTTGTGTTTTGAGATAACCATATGTGATATGTTTATACATGATGATTTGATCAAACAACTAGTTTTACTTGTGTGACAGGAAGTGAATAGAATTGCAAGTGTGCCTTATTGGCGAGCTACCAATGACTTATGTTGTGAATTTATTTCAATTGATTTTGAATCTAATGGAATTTATATGCTTGGTACAAGAATCATGGAAATTCTCAGTTGGGTGATTGAAATTGGTTGCAAGCATTAGCAACAATAACAAAAGGAATTGAAACGAGAAGCAGTATGCTGGTAAAGTGCTTCGGGAATAGGTCCATTGTGGGACACTGGTACCCAATAGTGTCCATTGATTTCCATGAGCATGCTATGACCAGTATGATGGTTTCGAGGTAGGGATATGCTTTGGTTTTGAGGCATGTACATGCCTTGGTTTTTTTATCTTTCGATGTGAGTAATCCTTGCTAAGGGATGGATCGTTTGGGATAGGGGATGCAAAGGAACTTGAAAGGTGAGTGATTTTATGGAAGGGGATGATTGGATTGCCTGAGGAACTGTGTATCAAAGAAGGGAAGGTCGGGGATGCATTTTTTTTGGTCATTATCATTGCCAGATGGAATCAGATGCACATTGGGAGTATGCCCTAGAAAAATGATCCAATCACTGTTCATTGAGGGTATAGTAGCAGAATATTGTAGTGTTGGGAATTAGATGCAAACTTTGACTATGACAGTGGATTCTAGACTTCCTAGGAAGGAAGTAAATCCCGTTACTACTTTGAGGGTGGAGGTTTGAGCCTCTAGATTCCCTTTTTGTTGATGCAGGCATCATATCCTTTTATTTATTGGTTGAGAAAATGTGTATATGTGTATACTATTGTAAATACCGTAATGATTTGTGTTATAAATCTCCAGTACACGGTATGATTTTCATGATGATTTTTTTCGTTTGAGCAGGTTATTCATCATAAATATTGCAACGAGTTGTGTTATAAGACTCCATAGGCAATATGTTTTATTTTCAGCGATTTTCTGGTTTGTAGGTGTCATTGAACACCGAGGATAGTGCTCACCCAAGGGGGAGGGTTCTATAACATCCCTTGTGAAAATTCCACATAATAAAGTTAAAAATAATAACCACGGTTGATGGGACACTTATTCCAAGTTGAATGTTGGGAAAAACATCCATTTTGGTTAATATTGATAAGGAAATTAGAAAAGGTAAAGGAAAAGTCTTTGGAAAGGAAAAATGGAATATTTGGCACATTTATTTATGAAAATAATGGAAATTAGGAGAAAATGGAGATGAAAGGTCAAAGGTTTCATGTCTGGAGGGAAATGAAGGAAAATAATGGAAAATGAAGAAAATAGAGGCCTCATCTATAAAAAGGCTTATGAGGACTAGTTAGCAAAATTTTTGCTGGTTTAACCTTTTTTCAGTTCATTTTTTGAGCTCTCTCATTATTCTCTCTCTCTCTCACTCTTGGACACTTAAATTTTCTTGGAACATTTTAGCATTGGACCAAGAAAGGCAAGAAATAAAGAAGAAGGAGGAAGCAAGAAAGTAGGAGCAGGAATCAAGCAGCTACAACAAGATTCTTGGTAGGTGTCGATTTGCATGTGTATTTTCCTTGCTAGATTTGGCATGCTTGGTATTGAATGTGGTTCTTTTTGACCTTAGCATGGGTTTTTCCAGTTATGACAATGTTTTCGACCTAGCCTTGCCATTTCCGGATAGCTATGGTGTTGTGGAGTTCTCATGTTTTGGTTAGTTGGTTTACCGAATGGATTTGAAGTTGAGTGGGGTATGTCTCTGAATGATATGGCACATAACTAGTTTATGTGTTGCCTCGGTTTAGGACATTGTGATCTGGGTTAGGATTGTGAAAAATCCTAAGAGGTGGTTTTCTCTCCATTAGGCCTAGGAATCCTAGGTTTGGGATATACGGTAATGCATGGAAATTATGTCTCGGTTTAGGGCCTATTAACCCCTAATTGAGATTGTGGTTTGCAGTAAATCCTAAGATACTAGGAGACAGGAAAATTCCTCATTCTTTAGGCTAAGAGAACCTAGTGATATCCATGCGTGTGTTCACCTAGTGATCAAGTGTATATCATGGTAAAGCCTCGTTTATGTTAATGAGGGTGAGGTGGTTTGGCCTCGAGATGCCCTGGTTGGTTCTTTCGATTAGATTCCCACATTCATGCTTGGAATATGGCACAGGTTTGATTGGCTAAAGTGAGATTTGGCTTAGCCAATCTATGATCGGGTGGAATGTAGAAGTCCCATCCCCAGTTGGTATCTACATTAATTAATGAGAAGCTCATTCCTTTGGTAATTGATGTATAAATACGTTGTTTTATATGTGGATTCTATTTATGTTGTATACATGGTATTGTTGTTGTTATTATGTTGGTTATAAGCATGTATTTTGACAGTGTTGATATATGGATCTCTCCATGTTTTTACTTGTAAATGAATGCACAATGTATCTATGGTAAAATAGATTATATTGTAGCTAATATGTAGGGTAGAAATTCTTCTTAGCGATTCCCATATAAGTATGAGACCCCTATGATATGTTATGTTGTTTATACCTGTAGTTTCAATGTTTGTGGCATGTTTGACAAAACACATGTCCTGGCTAGGAGGGTTCTAGATGAGTTATTATTGATATGATTTCATTTGTATCATTGTCCTATTGTTATTTATCATCTCTAAACATTTCATGAAGTTATGGGCAGAGCAATGGGTTCTAGGCCTTAAAAGGTGGCTCAAATCTCAGGGAAGTTGACATAGCACTAAGGAATTGGAGCCCTGGATGTTGACATGATTTTGTATACCTGTGTCTATAGCCTCCTGGACATTGGCTTGCAAGCATGTGCCTACATATATGGCTCAAAAAGGTCAAAATGTTAGTTTATCCCAGGGGTAAGAGGAATGAATAGTTGGGTTACTTCTTGGGGGTGTTTTTTTTATTGTACAATGTCTGTATGTTGTGTTTCTGTCGATTCCACTTCCTTAAGGTCACCTATGAGGTTGAATCTCATTATAGTAGCCTCTCATCACATGTTTACCCCGGCTGGTCGGTTACTTGGGTAGATGTGGGAAGAGGGTGTTACACTTGTCCTTCCTTTGCTTGCTTTCCTCCTTCTTGGCTCAAAGCTTAAATGCTCCAAGAAAAATCTAAGTATCCAAGAGTGAGAGAGAGAGAGAATAATGAGAGAGCTCCAAAATTTAACTGAAAAAAGGTTACATTGATCCTCAGAAGAATTTGTATCAATGAGGCCTCTAATTTCTTCATTTTCCATTATTTTCCTTCATTTTCCTCTTCACATGCAACTTGTGACCTTTTGCCTTCCTTTTCTCATATTTTCCTTTCTTTTCATCGAAAAATGTGCCAAAAATATTTGTTTCCTCTTAGTACCTTAGCCATTTCCATTTCCAGTATTACTTAGCCATAAACACATATCCAGTGATGCCCACTAGGATATCTTTCCCAATATTTAGCTTGGAATAAGTCTTCCCTAACCGTGGTCTTATTTTTTGTTTTTATTAACTTTTATTACATAAATCTTTTTCCCGGGACTGTTACAAATTATTTGATTCTCAAAATGACGAAATTTAATTGTGTGTAAGTTTAAGATTTACATGTGGACGAAAGATTAATATATAAGTTCATAGGTCATTTAGGAGTCCAAGAGTGATGACAGTAGCTCAATAGTCATAAGGGGAGATGAAATGTCAATCCTCTTTTTATAAAAGAAACCTCATAACTCAAGAAAAAGGGATTTTGTAGGAATTTATAGGGTAAGTTACTTAAATCAAACACCAAAGGACACCTCTCACAAATAGATCACAAATCAGTACACCAATATATCACATGGTTAAAACCCTCAAAGAGGGAAACAGTCCACGGCCTGAGCCAACGCGACAACTTCAGGAAATTTATTAATATAAAAAGAAAGTTTACATATGTTTCTCTCATAAACAGTTACCGAAAAAATGACCCTCCATGCTCTTTAAATAGAGATCATGGACCAATCGAGTGTTAATCCATGGATCAAGTGTCGTTAATACCGAGGAGAGAGTGAACCTTCGGATCACTACAAATCATGACCGTCGAATTATAAATTACAAATGTACATGGTAAAGAAACGCAATTTACCTAACTCTACACTAGACCAAGTTATACTTAACTATTTCCTATGTGTCAGAATATCCTAACATCCCCCCTTAAGAACAACTTGGGATAGGATTGAAGGATTTACAAAGGTGACACAAAAGGAGCCTATTTCCTATGTGTCAAAATATCCTAACATCCCCCCCTTAAGATCAACTTGGAATAGGATTGAAGGATTTACAAAGGTGACACAATAGGAGAAGGAAGGAGGCATTAGAGCCTATCTCCCCTTAATGATAACTTTCTTGAACTCCAAGCATGGATCGAAGTTTGGTAAGCTTCGCTTCTGTGAGAGCCTTTGTAAATATATCAACAACTTGATCATTGGTTGAACAATATTCTACTTCAAGAACACGATCATGAATGAGCTTTCTCATAAATTGCATATGAAGCTAAATGTGTTTCATATGTTGATGTTGAACTGGATCTTTGCATAGCTGAATGGCACTCTGATTATCACACCAAAGTGTAGTTGGATGTTGCTGATGAAGACCAAATTCAGATAGGATCTGACAAAGCCACATAGCTTCCTTGTTGCCTTGAACGGCACCACGATACTCTTCTTTTGCTGAAGAAAGAGAGATGGCACTTTATTTCTTACAAGACGAAGTAATAGGTCCTGAACCAAGAGTGAATACATATCCTGCAATAGAATTTTGATCATCAGGCTCACAAGCCCAATCAGAATCATTGAAACCAATCAACAATGGAGATGCTCCTGCATTGTAATAAATCCCAAACTGCACTGTACCTCGAATATATCGAAGTATTCTTTTAGCTACTTTCCACTGAATTTCATGAGGTTGGTTCATAAACCGAGCAACAATACCAACGGCAAAGGAAAGGTCAGGACGGGTATGGGTTAGATACAGAAGTTTACCAACAAGTTGACAGTATAAGGTAGCATCAACTTTATGGGTAGTACAAGTGACTGAAAGCTTGATTCCAGACTGAAAGGGAGAAGGGGTTGGCTTACAGTCTTCCATGTGAAAGTAGCATAGAAAATCACAGGCATACTTGGACTGAGAGAGGGTAATACCTTCTTTGGATTGCAAGACTTGAAGACCAAGGAAATAATGCAAGTGTCCTAAGTCTGTCATTTCAAACTTCTTTTTGAGGCTATACTTCACATGGTTTATATGGTTGGGATCACTACTTGTAAGGATAAGATCATCAACATAAAAAACAAGGATGGTGAAGGACTTACCCACTTTCCTGGTGTAGATAGTGTTGTTAGAATGACACCTATAAAAGCTATTATCTAATAGAAATATATCCATTTTGGCATACCAAGTCCGAGGAGCTTGTTTGAGACCATAGAGAGACTTCCTAAGGCGACAAACAAGACTAGAGTCATTTTGGATAAAGCCAGGGGGTTGTTCCATGTTGATTTCTTCATGAAAATATCCATGTAAGAAGGTGGATTTAACATCCTACCGATGAACTTCCCATTTAAAGGAGGCAGAAAGGGAAAGAATAAGGTAGATAGAATTCATTTTGGAAATAGGGGAGAAGGTTTCAGTATAGTCAATGTCTTCAACTTGTGAAAATACGTTAGCAACAAGACGAGCTTTATGTCTATCCACTTTTCCATCTAGTCCAAAATTTGTTTAGTAAACCCATCTGCATCTGACAAGTTTTCTTCCTTTTGGAAGAGGAACACGATCCCAAGTATCGTTTTCCAATAAGGAACGATATTATTCATTCATAGCTTCATCCAAATCTGGATGATTGGAAGCTTCTTCAAAGGTGTCAAGATTAGGATTTTCTGTAACTTGAGCCAGTAAGGAAGAAGCCCTTTCGAACTGAGAACGTGTACATCGTCGATATGCAGGGTCACCTGCAAGAGAACTTGATGCATCCCGAGTAGAGTGGACCCATCTTGGAAGTTGTGGAGTTGAAGGAATATCTTCAAGAGGTGGAGGATGATTTTCATCCTCGCTATCAACATCTAAACTAGAAGGAATTCTATCAAAAATAGAAGAGATATAGAGAGGTGGCACATATTCCGAATCAGGCTCACGGGCCAAAGGTGGCACACCCGCTAAACTAGGCTCGCAGGCCAATATATTTTCATTAAATTTTACATCTCTTCTAATGATTATATTTTTGGATTTTGGTTGAAGAATTCTATAACCTTTGACATCTTAAGATTATCCAACAAAAATGCATTTTTTACTGTTAGGTTCTAAGGCTTTATGTTTCACATCTAGAATATGGGCCCAAACATCACTTCCAAAAACACGAAAGTGACTTACATCTGGTTTGATTGAGCTCCAGGCTTCTTTTGGAGTTACGTTCCTTAAAACCTTAGTAGGAGTTTGATTTACTATGTAATTTTCACAGTTAATTTTTTCTGCCCAAAAATTGAGACTAAGTCCTTTACATTAAAGCATACAATTAGCCATTTCTTTTAAGGTGCAATTCTTCCTTTTAGCTACACCATTTTGTTGTGGAGTATATGGAAAAGTATGTTGCAATTTAATGCCATTCTCAGTGCAATGGAATTCCATTATTAGTGCAATTCAAAGCCATGCTCTTATACCATGTAGGAATTTACAGGGTAAGTTCCTTAGATCAAACACCAAAGGACATCGCTCACAAACAGATCACAAATCAGTATGCCAATATATCACATGCTTAAAACCCTCGAAGAGGGAAACAATCCACGGCCTGAGCCAGCGTGGCCACTTCAGGAAATTTATTAATATAAAAATAAATTTTACATATCTTTCTCTCATAAACAGTTACCGGAAAAATGATCCTCCATGCTCTTTAAATAGAGAACATGGATCAATCGGGTGTTAAGCCATGGATCAAGTGTCGTTAATATTGAGGAGAGAGCGAATTGTCAGATCACTACAAATCGTGACCATCAAATTATAAGTTACAAATGTACATAGTAAATAAACACACTTTACCTAACTCTAGACTAGACCAAGTTATACTTAACTGTTTCCTATGTGTTTGAATATCCTTGGAGAGCTAGCCTTAGCTTCTAGCTTGGCATAAGAGAGAAGATCATTCCTTGGAGAAGTAAGAAGTGACTTAGTGTTCCACTATTGGAGCTAGTGTTTCACTATTGTGACTGTGTATTTGGACCTTTCACTTAATAATAAGAAGCTCATTGAGAAAACACATTTTCATGCATGTATCGTGAATATTGTAAGACTATTATTTATATACTTGTGTTATATGTTATGTTCATATGTGTCAAACATAACAATGGAATGGTGAGAAAAATATGAAATATAGTCATTATATTAATTCTATTATTCACAATTATACATATTTATATTACATTGGAGTGAATCTTGGATTCCATATTCCAAGGTCTCTTGGACTCCCTTTGACTGTTCACCTTCTACACCAACCCTTAGAGGATTAGGTGTCCAACATTCCCCCCCTTAATCCGAAGGGGTATGTATGAGTCCAAGAAGAGAGCTATAATACAAGATGTGCAAAATATGCATGGAAGAACTAGGCTAAATTTTCTCTCTAAAATGTTGGCATAAGGAGGTGGTTTAAGTATGACCACCAAGACTGGAACGCTTAGCGCAGTTCCTGAAACTCTTCCAAATCTAGCACGAAGCTGAACACTTTTGCTACAAGAAGTTCTCCTAATTCTTTGAAGAGGGAGAAGCTCAACCTCACATAGATGGTTTATGGTTGAACACCGACCATTGTCATGATCATGGGAATCTTTGTCTTTGGCTACAACTTTGAATTTGGTATGGTAGGTTGTGGCTCAGGCTCACTTGATGTGGATTTGAAGCTTGTAGATGACCATCAATTCCCCTCCTGTTAGATACAAGGTGAGATGATGGTGAAAACTAAACTGGAATAATTTTTAATACTCTAGAAGAAATTATGACATATGACTGAAACATCTTCTTGGTTGTCGATGCCCATTGCCAAGAATAAATCCATACAAGATGAATCTTTGTTCTTGTAGGAGACTTGTTTCTAAAGAATCAATGTAAATAATTAGTGGTTTTATGACAGTGCTTACATGGATGAAGATCAAAATAATGATCTTTCGTATTACCAACTCGATCATAATGTTGGCATATAACAATATGTTGTTGAGGAGAAGGAGAATAAACTGGAATAGTTGAAGGTGAATTGTCATAAAGAAACCCAACACTTTGAAATTTGATGGGCTTGGAGTAGTCAGAAATATGAAAGGACACATCCTTGTCATATCCAAGACTAGTTTTGTGGTTGTTATGGACAAGCTCTTCCCAAGTTTTGATGAATGGCTTGAGAAGTGCACGCTAAATTTCTACATCTGCAAGTAAATCATCTCTTGAACTAGGAACTGAATGTGAATCAACCGCAACATTATTGACTTTCTACTTATGGGAGTTGTTGGGCCTAGATTAAGATATGATTTTCACCCTGTAAATACTGCAAATTATATTGTAATTTCAAGAAAATCCCTCTTCACATTAACAATAAGGAATAAAAATCATGAAAATGGGAACAATCAGAATAATGATAAAAAAGGACGGTTTATAATAAGAAATTGACTATTTTTGTCCTTACCTGTAGGAAACTAGGAATGCCTAAACCAATAGAGAAAATAAGCCAATCGACGGACGCAAGCACAAGAAGTCCTAAGTAGTCCCAACGGCCGATAGAAGGTGAACAAGCAGATTGAGTCTTAGAACTCAAACGACAGCCATGCATAGCGGGCTGTCGTTTGAGATACATTCTCGAAATTCCCGAAGATCGCCTTTAAAAGGGAAAAGAACAGAATGAGAGGGAAATCTGATAATAGAAAAATCCAGAACAGTCTATCTAATTATATTTTGTAGCATTCCTGGATGTAACAAAGAGTTTTGAATAACCATATTTTGAAGTTTCCTCAGTGCTGAGGCTTTTGTAGGTCTAGGCCCAACCTCTGGGAGCTCCACGCATGTTTTCATGTCCTGAAAAGTTATAGAATCGATACCTCTGAACTTGGTGCAGTTGTAATACATACCTCCATTTGATATAATTATAGCTCTTCTTCTTTAATGAATCATTGGCAATTGCGTTCTTAGAATAAGACAAGTGCAATCCCGTTTCTGATAATGTTTTGTTAATCCTGGTTATTCTGTTGTCATGATGATTAATTTCTTGGCCGTAGGAAGATTGATTTCAGCGTTCTTCATCCCCATGCAATGTGTTCTCCTTTTAGCATAACAAAGCAATTAACCAATTGATCAGTGTTGCTTAATTGTGTCTTACATAGAACTCCATTTCAAAATTACTTAATTCTAGTTGTATAAGTTATTTGACCTGTTTCGGTTATATTGTTGTTCATTACTGCCGGCTTAGTTATACTGTTGTTTCATTATTGCACAGCTAGTCATATTGCTTAGTTCTACTACCATTTTGTTATTTGCATAACTATTCATATTGCTCAATTATATTGTTGTTTCATTATCGCACAGCTAGGCATAATTCTCGTTATACTGCTAGCCATATAGCTGCTTCATTACTGCTTAGATCACTAGGTCGTTGATTCAATTCAATTCCATTTCTGAAACAACTTAGTAAGACTATTTTTCTGCTTAATTTCATTACTGTCATTTCAATTCTTTCTTGATTTATTTAGACTGTTGCTTAGCTTAATTGAACTACTGTTTTGTTCCAGTAGAGAAACACCAAATCCCATTACCCAACTTTAGGCTAAATATCCATCTAAGGCACCTTCTCTAAGATCAATAGGCTCTAGGAGTTAGTAATTCCTTATTTACATTGACAAAGAGCATCTGTAGACCAGTTAACTCGCATATACTGTGTTGGCACTCTTGAAATAAAAAGACTTACCCCGAGTTGATAATTAAATGAAGGAACACTAGAGTTGTCACAAAAATTCACCTCTATCTAACCCAACATTTTGGCGCCGTTGTCGGGGAGAGTGTTGAGAGTTATCTACTCTAATTCATTATTTTTCCATTGCTATGAGGAATTGGGTATTGAAAACGAAAGGTAAGAACCAGCGTGCCGGTAAGCAACATGCTTGCCCTTTAGCCCGCCTACCAGCAAACTGTATAAGAACCATAGGATAGGTGATCTTGTTTTATGCCTAAGAAAAAGATAGAAGCAACCCAAAATCAGTCACAACCACAACCCAAAGGACTGGTGATCCTTGGGAGGAAAACATACATAGAAGAAATCATTAAGAAAGTTGAATCTCAGGCATCTATAGGACCGAGAACTACTTCCATCCAAAATTCTAACATACTCCCTCGGGCAGCAACCTCACCATCTGTAGCCTACGCTGAGATTCACAGCAAGACAGAAGGGTCTAAGCGAAACCTGCAGACTACCATTCATCAAAACATTGACCTTTCAAAAGAGGGAGGCTCTTGCAATTTGCAAGAAGGCAGGGGAGAAACTAGTGGAGAAATTCACATAGAGATACCTAAGTCCCCTGAAGAAGTAATCGAAACATAACTTCTTAGAATCCTAGATCAGGGAAGTGCTGTAAAACTTCCACTGCACTCACCTTCCAAGCCTGTTAAAATATCCCCTCTAGATCAAGAAATTCCTGAAGATTTCTAGCACCTCTTTGATCAAATGGAAAATAATCAAAATCAAAATCAAAGGCAGACATCAACATTGGAGTACCCCATCGTTGATCATGCTGCCAATGCCCCTATAAAAGCCATTCCCTTGCATAACATCCCCACCTTTCATGGATTAACCACAAAATATCCTGATGCATTCTTATTTGAATTTGATGTCTTAAGCAGAGGATATGATTACACCACCGATCCCCATAAAATAAAATTATTTCCCTCCACCTTGAAAGGGACGGCTCTTCTCTAGTTCATGGGGTTAGGAGGGGAAACTATAAACAACTGGGACCAAATGAAGAATGCCTTTCTTACCAAATATCAAGACTATTGTCGAACCCGAGACCTAAAAGATGAAATATTTAATATGACTACAAAAGACAATGAAACATTAGAGGAATATGTAGAAATATTTCAATACAATTTACAAAGATCCCATATACTACGTTTTCCAAAGACATTTTGAAAACCACAATGCTTAAAGGGATGAAGGAGGAATGGGTTGAATTACTTAAGACAATGGGAAACGGAGATATTTATCAGGAAGAATATGACGAGATTATCTCCGTATGTATTAGATGCTCCCGGGGAAGCTCACGTAATAGACCTATTGGGCACGATCTTAAGCAGACCAGTGGCAATGTAACTAGGGCAGAATTTGGAAATATTTTAGAAAACTTCAAAACTGACATCTTGGGCACTTTGACCACACAACTTGATGTTCTACAAGCCAAACAAAAACAAGCAATATCTGAACAAAATCTGGCCATCTTCTGCCCAAAATGTCGGAAGAAGCATAGCCAAAGGGAGTGTCCTTTAGACATGGTCCAGATATGTGCTATCTGCACTAAGGATCATGCTATGGACCAGTGTCCTTCACTCCCCGGGCTGAAAGCCATCTACAAAGAAGCGGAAGAAGAAACAAAACCAGTCTATTTAATGAATTAGTGTCAGCAATGGCAGGCACGACCTGGCATACCACAAGACCTACCTCAATACTTTCCATTGCCCCAGTACAACCAAAAAAACCTTGCAACAAATTGGCAGACTCAGAACCCCTTTCCAACTTGGCCAAACCAAACCTTTCCTAACCCACCTCTAGCCTACGCAAAATCCATCAGGAAGTAACTAGAAAAACTTCCCTAGTTCTCCCCCTTATTGGCAGAATATCCCTTATCAAAACCAATGGCCAAACCCTCCTACTCAAAACAACAATTTGAACTGGCAACGACCTATGGGGATGGCCAATTTACCTACAGGAGCAGAAACCCAACAATTACTAGCTCCTTACCCTATTCAGCATAACCAGCAGCCTATCATACAACCTCAATTACCAGCCCAACCCAATCCTAATCCCAATAATAGACCAGTTCAATTAATTCAGATCATAGAGGATCCAAAACCCAACAACGAAAAAAAACAGTGTAACAAATTGAGGTTAAGATCGGGACATAACATATTTCCTGTAGAGGCCCCAACTCCACCTCAATCCCAAATTGAAACATCCATAGGGCCTAGCTCAACAAAGATAACAAAAATAGGTAAAGACGAGGAAACAATTGAACAACAAAGACCTAGATATCTTAAAATAGAGATTAAACCTACCCAGACCTATAACCAACTTAGAATTTGACATCTTGGGGGAATTAAGAAACCTTTGTGTCAAAATTCCTCTTTTGCAGGCAATCCAGGACATTCCCATCTATGCAAAAACATTCAAGGAGTTATGTGGAAAAAAAACAAGTTAGGAAAACAATGGTTGCACCTACCATTCATGTAGTAGTAACTCTGTCTGACTTATTGCTAGGTAGAGAACCACCTATGAAATATGAAGACTCAAGAAACCCCATTGTAACTGTACAAATTTCTGGACATTCATTTCCAAACACATTGGCTTACCTTGGGGCAGCCATCAACATCCTAACTACAGGAGCTTGTGAAAAACTAGTCATATCAGTCCTCGAACCTACAGCCACACTCCTAGAATTAGCTGATAGATCTGTTATTAGACCAGAAAGGAAAACCCTGCTGATTTTTTAGTTATTAATCCAAAATCTAGGATGGAAGGGCACCCATTGATTCTTGGGCGGCCTTGGCTGGCCATGGCAGATGCTTACATAAGCTGCCGAACAGGCAGCATGACTATCACTAGAGGCAATTCTGTAAAAAATATTGTAATTTATCTGCCTGCCAAACCAAGTCTGCCCATGATAAAAATTCACAAACACCCAGATACATATTGGGAAAAATATATCCATCCACTCCTCACCCTCATAGAGGCTCTCGAATTTAAAGACCAAACTGAAGATGATTTGATTAGTAATGTTATGAATCAACCTCCCAAACTTGAAAAATTGAAATGCCAAATGATGAAAACAATCCTCAAGCATGAAGGGCAAGAAAACCCTGTGACGGACTTTGAGACCCAATATAATCCCATAACCATTGTTTATAATAGTATACCTATTGAGATTGAACCAGGAAATATTTTGAATATTAACAGTAGCCTAGATGACAACCAAAGATAGAAACTTGTAAAAATCCTTAAGAAGCACCAGGGTGCATTTGCATGGGATTACCAAGACATGAAGGACTTGGATCCACCACTATGCACGCATCATATCTATATTGATAAAGAGACATAGCCTGTTAGGAAGCTACAGTGAAGACTGAATCCCCATTTAAAAGAAATTGTAAAAGAAGAACTCTAAAAGCTCCTAGATGTAAATTTTATTTATCCTATCTCAGATAGCAAATGAGTCTCCCCTTTGGTGGTCATCCCTAAAAAGAATGGGAAGTGGAGGATCTTCGTGGATTATAGAGAATTAAATATAGCAACTCAGAAAGATCATTTCCCCTTCCCTTTATTGACCAAGTCCTTGACACATTAGCTGGAAAACGTTTTTTTTCTTTTCTTGACAGATTCAGTGGATATAATAAGATACAAATAGCCCCTAAAGATCAAGATAAGACAACCTTTACCTGCCCATGGGGCACTTTCGCTTACAGAGTGTTACCATTTGGATTATGTATTGCTCCAGCAACATTTCAAAGAGCCATAATTAGCAATTTTTCTGATTTAATAAATGAAGGACTTGAAATTTATATGGATGATTTTACACCCTATGGGGAAGATTTTGATCAAGCACTAGAAACATTAGACAAGGTATTATAACGATGTATTGCTACCAGATTGTGTCTAAGCAACAAAAAATGCCACATGATGATGACTGAGGGGGTAATCCTAGGCCATTACATTTCTGCAGCAGGAATACAGGTAGACCCGGCTAAAATACAGGTAATCCTTCTGTTGGCCACACCCTGTACACAAATAGAAGTACGCAGTTTCCTGGGATATGTAGGATATTATCACATATTTATAAAAAATTTCTCACAGATAGTTGCACCTCTGTATGCTTTAACTGGAAATGTTGAATTTCTATGGACTGAAAAATGTGACATTTCTTTTACAGAATTAAAGAAGTTGGTCTCCACAACACCAATCTTGCGAGGTCCTAACTGGAAACTACCCTTTCATATCTCTTCCGATGCATCTGATACAGCAATAGGAGCAGTCCTTGGCCAAGAAGAATATCGAAAACCATATGTTATTTATTATATTAGCAAAAATCTTACTCTCGGCAAAAGAACGGAAGTTAATTGTACAACGCAGTTCACGATTCTCCTGGATTGAAGGATACTTATTTCATACAGGGGTTGATATGTGGATACGCCGATGCATAAGGGAAGACAAAATCCATGACATCTTACACGCCTGTCACGATGAACCCTGCTGTGGTCACTGCACAGACCGACAGACGGGGCATAAAGTGCTGCAATTAGGATATTTCTGGCCTACAATTTTTAAATATGCAAAGAAGTACGTTCAGGCCTGCGATAGCTGCCAAAGGATGGGTCGTCCGGGCCAAGCCAATAAAATTCCACTGCAACCACAATTGGTAGTGGAACCATTTGAACAATTGGCGTTGGACTTCGTTGGACCATTTAATCCACCATCAAACCAGAAAGCCCACATATTGGTTGCCACGGATTATGTTACCAAATGGGTGGAAGAAGTAGCTTTGCCAAGAGCCACGGAAGAATCAGTAATTAAGTTTCTCTTTGAGCTATTTTTATGATACGGCCTACCAAGGGAAGTAATAACTGACAGTGGGGCACAATTCACAGGAAATAAGATCATATCTGCCTTAAGAAATCACCATGTCATTCATAGAGTTACGTCTCCTTATCACTCGCAGGCAAACGGACAAGTAGAAAGCACTAACAAAGTCTTGGAGGCAATCCTTACCAAGACAATAGCAGCACACCGCTGGGACTGGGCCACTAGACTGCGAGAAGCCTTATGGGCTTATTGAACAACCTGGAGAAATACCACTGGATATTCACCATATCAACTAGTATTTGGGAGAGAACCTATCTTCCCTATTGAGTTCGAAATTAAAACACTGAGAACAGCCTAGGAAGTAGGGTTGGACTTAACAGATGCTAAAACTAAAAGACTTCAACAAATAAATGAACTGGATGAAATCTGATTGCTCGCCTTACAACGCACAATGATCATTCAACAACAACGAGCCAAGTGGCATGACAACCTAATAAAAAAGAAAGTATTCCAAAAAGGAGATTGGGCACTCCTATATGATTCCAGATTCCAACAATTTCCAGGAAAACTGCAAACAAGATGGCTTGGTCCATATGAGATTCAGGAAGTGCATAGCAATTGGACCCTCACGCTGACCACCATAGACGGATCCGACTCAACATTTCGAGTTAACGGACACAGAGTACACCTCTATCACAAACCTCTCACGAAGCAATCCTTTTGTCAACAGGCACGAGAAGATCCCACTATCCAAGTTATGGCGCAAGGGGGTGACAACCCCACAAACTCAAGTACATGAGAGGTTTGACACCATCACTTGTAAACTATGTATATAATTGTATATTTTTCCCATTTGCAATCCATTTTTCATTATAAGATTGTGTTTTTTTTAGTTTTCTAACTTTGCTGTTCAGTTTATGAACAACTGTTGTTCAATTTTTGAACAACAGCAGTTCAATCGAATTGAACAGATTTTTGTTGAGTTTTTATGTTTTTCTGTTCAATTTATGAACAACTGCTGTTCAATTTTTGAACAACGGCAGACAGCTTTTTGTTGAGTTTTTATGTTTTAATGTTCAGTTTGTGAACAATTGTTATTCAGTTTTTTAACAACAACAGTTCAATAGAATCGAACAGATTTTTGTCAAGGTTTTAAGTTTTTTTGTTCAATTCCAGAACAGCTGTTGTTCAATTCCAGAATAGTTGATGTTCAATTTCTGAACAACAGCGGTTCAACCAAATTGAACAACTTTTTGTCGCGTTTTTAATTTTTTTTGTTCAATTCCAGAACGGCTGCTGTTCAATTTTTGAATAGCACCGGCTCAACTGAATTGAACAGCTTTTTGACCATGTTTTTAATTTTTTTTGTTCAAATCTAGAACAGCTGCTGTTCAATTCCTCGACGACAGTGGTTCAACAGAATTGAACAACTTTTTTCTGCGTTTTTAAATTTTGCTATTCAATTCCGGAACAGCTGTTGTTCAATTTCTGAACGACAGTGGTTCAATCAAATTTTAAACAGTTTCTTTTGCCATGTTGTTCATGTTGTTCCATTCAGAAACAACTGTTGTTCCATCTTTGAACAAGCTAACTATTCCTTCAGCAAAAATACCCATTTTTTTTAGCATTTTTGAGAATTTTTTTTAACATTTTTGAGCATTTTTTTTAACACCTTTGAACATTTCTAAGCATTTTTGCCAAGCAATCTTTAAATAGCTGCTTCTAAATGTCTTAAATAGACATTCTTCTTACTGAATAACCTTGAGCAGGAATGGCACTTGATAGAGAGAAGGCAAATGGTAAAATTCCAAATATGATGTCTTGTGATACTACAATTCTTAAACAGGAAGTTGATATTATACACATATCAACATAAAGGCTAAAAATACCCATAGTTTGAATATGATATCAAATGATTCAGGATCTTATAATGATATGTATTTTTGCACTATTCAAGTAATATGACCCTACAACATGAAGAAATGGAACAAGGTGATATTAATGGTATTATTTTTTCTACTTCTTTCACCATCCCTCACTCTTAAGGAGTTAATGAGCCTCCCTTAGCAATCATTGTGTGACATGAAAATCTCAAAAAGAGGATAGGGGGTCTCATCACGAGCCAACCGACCATGATCATAGGGATTGAACAGGTGACATGCCCATTATGGCCACAACACTAGGGTAATGACCTTCTCACCCATTAGAAGGACACGAGGTCTCATCATAAGCCGGCCTGATCACTCTGTTACAATTCTAGTGAATGGCACTATAATTATCTGGCTACCTCACCAACACAGTGACCTCTGAATGGATCAAATTGTTAAAATACAAAAGAAAATACTACATTTACATATCTTAAGAGAGGATAGGGGGTCTCATCACGAGCCAACCTACCATGTTCATAAGAGTCTAAGCAATTGACATGCCCATTATGGCAACCACACCAGGGTAATGACCTTCTTACTAACTTGAAGGACAGAAGGTCTCATCACAAGCCGGCCTGATCATTTTCCTACAACTCTAGTGAATGGCACCATGATTACCTGGCCACCATACCAACATGGCAATCTCTCCATCAAGATGATAAAATAACTATTCTCACATAGGGATCATGGCTCATTTTTTGGGTTAAAAAGCAACCCTGTCGAGGCTATGAATTCCTGCTGGCAGAAGTGGCCCTGCTTGTGGTATGAAAGAATGCTTCTTTAATAACAAAATATTGTTACATACACCTTGTTTTCCATCTTCTTTACTACAAACCTATTACTCGAATTAGTGACAATCATGACTTATCATAAGAATAAATAACGAAGATTTGATTACATATTTCAAACTTGGGAAGGACAAAGCCAATCAATACTTGATTAAATCTTGCTTCCGTCACAGCTTTCTAATCATACAAAGACATCATATCATAATAATGACAATACTATTTTCTCTCATGTCTCGGCCTTCTCCGCACAAGATTCAATCATGAAAAATTTTAAATTTGAGTGTTTGTTGCACATGAAGTAATTACTTAACCATCGATCATCCACACACAAAATTACTAAATTCTGACATACCCATGCTCACATTCATCACTGGTCAAATCTCTCCAGTACCTGAGGGCATGGGCACCCTTTTCTCAAGGGGGAGGGGTGTGATTAGCTTTGATTGGCTTTAATTTGGAAAGCAGATGAAATCCCTACAAAAATCCTGTCAGATGCATCAGTAAATGCTACAATTAAGGCATGGATACTCTTTATAGAAAACCACAATCTCTTTTTCGGTTAAACTCAGCCCCCAGACGAAATAGCAAAGCCAAGAATAAAGATAACCAGAGGAGAAGAGCATACCAGTCATGGGCAGAAATACTCTTCGAAATGAGCCGTTGAATTTCCCAATTTCAGAAGTAGCGAGTGCCATTCTCCAGCAAGTTGGATGGCTAACAAATGTGCATCGATTACAAGGATGCAAAAAAAATATTGCAATCGAATTCCTGCAAAATCTGCAGGATGGGAAAACCAGAGTAAACGGTTGAACCATACCTGTTACAAAAGAGATCATAGCAGCAGTTTCTGGAATACCAGCACAAGGGGAGAGATGGGCAGAAAAACATCTACTCCTGCAGGAAGAAATAGTGCTATTCCAGGACCCAGACGAACCACTAGAACGAAGAGCTAGAGGGATTGCCCCCGCTTTCTTACACCAGCCATGGTAGAAGCTAGTGATGTTCATCAAAAGATTCATAACATGTGAAGGACATCGGGAAGTGGTAAAACATCGACAACTCAAACTCTTAGCAGCACTCAAACAAAAAAATTTCAATTAATTTTCCTGCCTTTTTAACTTATGTATTGCATGATACTGTTGTTCAACTAAGAAAAGCTAAGAGGCCCCAATCAATGGTCAGTCACCAAGGCTTAATAAAGTTAATCATTATTCATGAGCTAGATAGGCAGCATCTAGCATGGCATAATTTTTTCAACCCAGAAGTGCAGGAACCTGAAGTTAACCTCAAGGGTACTAAAACTGAGCCTCCTAGGGTAAATCCTCCAAAAATAAAAATAAGTTGAGCCTCAACATCAAATTCAAACAGAAAAAAATGGGCAAGAACACCCCAGGGAACTTCGAACACCATAGATGGAGCAGAACCATCCCAGGCACCCTTAGAATAATTTGAGGAGGAAATGGCCCTAGTCCTAGGGAAAATAAGGACAAGCTTCGAATTAAGGAACTCATCAGAAGCAGGGGAGCAAGAAGAATTTTCTGATAAAACTACCTCCCCTAGCAGCTCTGGTCACACTAATATTATATCCGACCAAGAGGAACTACAAGAGAATGAAGCCATGTCTCCCATTGATAATTATGAAGTATACGGTGAAGGATAGACAGAAGAAATATTGGAATCACAGGCTGATTCAGGTGACACTGTCCTCATGGAACAAAGTGCACACACAGAGACAGTCCCCTTGTCACCAGGAGGCAGCATCGCTCCTCCCTGTCAGGACACTCATATTGAGGTAAATTCTGAAGAAGTAATTAGAAACACCTGTTAGTCATCATTATTTTTCACCTGTTTTTGATGACTAGATTCCTTAGCGGAGTTTTCTATAAGCTAATCTCAATCTGTCAATTTTTCATCTAGAAAACACCCCAAACAAATTTTCATCCTTTTGCCCCTCCCTGTCAGTCTATGATGAGAAAAATCTTCAGTTTTCAAGCCCTATCTTGTTTCAGCAAAGTATCCCTGTCTATAGTTGTCTTAGCCTTGCTTCTCTGCTATCATTTTCCCCTTGTTTCTCATGAAACTCACTGTCCAACATTTGAAAAAAAAATTTCTCTCCTATCCTCGATCATCTTGTCAAAAAACATCTGAGCATGCCTAAGAAAACAATCAGAATCTATGAAAATTGTCCCTAAGTTAGATAGTGGTGTTTAGGGAGTCTTTTCATTGGCAAATATGTCAAAAAAGCCTATGTCTAGTACCAATCAGCCATAGATTGTCTTCCTATTCTGCAAAACAAGTCTTTATCCATCCATAGGTCGCACACCACTAAGAGGTCACTTTGTATCATTTCAGAAAAATTTCACAAAGATCCAGATCAGGAAAAGATGAGGGTGTTCACTATCTGAATAAATACACTTAGATCGGGAAAAATCTCCATGAAACACCAAAGGAGCTCTCCAAGGTTCAAAAGCATATGTTTTTACATCTCTACAGGGGTGTAATTGAATGTTGATCAGTAAGTAGATGAGGGCACAAGGAAAAATTTCAATAGGTCCTTCATGATGAATTAGTTTGCCATCAGTGAAACAAATAGAGTGCAGTGAGTGAAGGGCAACTAATAGGTATGGTTTTAAATCCAAGAACTGCCTGAAGAACAGAGATCATCCTCCAAGTCACATGAATACAAAAGATTGATGTAATGTTGATCAGCAGTGTTTCAGTATCTCCTCCAAAAGTAGTGCTGCATAAACTTTCCAAAGGGTATCATCATGTAGGGCATAAGAATACATATGCCTCTTATGTTACCTTGAGCCTGGGATGTGAACATTAGTCAAAATCAATTTCAAGGTACCCCTGAAAACACAGTCCAAGGAAGGTTAGTCAATGATGTTTGGCAGTAAGCATTCTCTATATACAAATCACTTTGTTTCTAATCTAGTGTTCTCAGTGATATTTTACAAAAAGAATATACATCTCAGACAATGCCTCATAAAGCAAAGAGGACTTTAGGTTCAAGTGATTTTACCAACGACAAATGTCAAAATTCACTTTGTTTCCTCTTGGTATTCTTCAAGTAGAGACATATACTGCAGAGAAGTGACACAATGTTGAAATAGATAATATTTCATGTGTATAATGATAACCTCCTTCAATGAAAAGTAGATGGTTAGAAACAGTGATGATAACCTCCTTCATAAAAAGCAGTGGGTTAAGAAGTCATGTTGTGGCCTCCTTCACAAACAAGCAGAGGGACAACAAGTTCTTAAGTAACTTCAGAGATTGTTTTGCACCACCTCCTCCAAAGATGAATAGTGGATGCATTAGCAGGGTTTCAAAATTATGTTTGATAAAGGTCCCTGTTTAAAAAAACAAGTTGAGAAATAATGATGAAACAAATGAGAGATGATAAGTTAAAGGCCCCTTTCACATGAAAATCCGAACAGTGGCATAATGGTGCTAAAGGCCTTTGTTCTTATGTTTACAAAAGCCTTCCTTCGAAGGATAAATCAGAAGTTATAGTTTTTAACTAAAGAGCAGCCTCATCTAAATGGCCAAGAAGGTAGAGCTAGCTTGGTTTTACAGTGATTTTTGCAACTGAATACAAAGAGACAGTGTGAATGAGAAAGGGCATAACACAGTGTTCCAAGTTTCAAGACAGCCTTCAAGGAGATAAAACACATCACGATCTTGGAGAAAACCTTCAATGTGAATAAGAACAAACATTGTTGTTTTTATATGGTTTTAAGAAGTTTCATTAGTGATTTTTAAAGGTCACATCCTTGATGAACAACAGTAGGTCAAATCTTGGTTTAAAAGGACCTCCTTACTTCAAAAAATAATGGATACATGGTGTTTTCAAAGGCTGTAGTGAGAATGTTTTTATTAGACCCTTTTAGATAATGTGCTAGGTCATAGTTTTGGAGAATACCATTGCAATCTATCCAAGTTCCTTTCCCAATGGATAGACAAAGAGCACTTTCATAATCAAAACCATGTTTCTTATCTGAAATTTCAAAGATACACAGTGATAAGAGAGATAGATATCACAGCCAAAGTCTTAATGAAGAACAAAGGGACTATTTGAAAGGAGATGATTCAAAATGACAAGTGGAAAAAACACAGCTACTCCTTAAAATGATGTATTCAAAGAGTAGAAGGTTAAAGACACTTTAATATAACCTCCTTCAAGAGAAGATGGTTAGAAAAACACAGTGATGAAAACCTCCTTCGAAGAGGGTAGTTGGTTTGGCAAACTTCAACAATGGCCTCCTTCACAAAAAGGCAGAGGGTCGGCTCTCCAAACGTTTGCACCATGAAACAGCTCATTCAAACGGTTAAAGGTGTGATGAAGCCATACTTCACTTTCAGTCAAAGGGTGCCTCCATCAAATGATAAAAGACAGAGTTTTAAAGGACACAGGCAATTTACATTTTGAAATGTTTTCAATCAGAGGATAATGACCTTCATCACTTCATAAACAAGTGGATTTTCATATTAGGTTCTAAGAGGCTGCATTGGTGGTTTTAAGTGGATGATCTCCTTAATTAAAATCAGAGGATTAAATCATGGTTTATAGAACCTCTTACCTCACAAACTGTGGATTACAATATCATTTTTGAGAAGCATTCTATTGAATGTGGCAGAAGGTTCAAAAATAATGTAAAAAAAAAAGGTGAAACAGTTGTTAAAAGGCCGCCTCAAAATACAAATGCACATAGACTTTCTTTAAAAATTTTCTTTCAAAAGACAAAGGAGAAAACCTTGTCCTAAAGGTATAAAATGCATCGAACAAGTGCCATTCACCACTGTGCAGATGAGTTCATGAAAGAGGAAGTGTTTTTTTTAACACATTTAAGCTTGAATCCATGCGCGGCATGCCTGTACAGTAGCGCGGCGCACCTGTAAGCACCCACAAAAAGACTTTTCATAGAGGTGTGGCACGCCTATGCCCGGTGCCCAGCAACCAACTTTGAACACAGTGTTCTTTTGTTCAGGTCGTGCCCATCGTTCAACGGGTGCCCAGCAACCAACTCTGAACGATTTGTTCCATTCAGGCAGCAACTAACTCTGAATGAGTTGTTCCGTTCAAGCAGCAACCAACTCTGAACGAGTTTTTCCATTCAGGCTACGACCATCTCTGAACGGCCCGGTGCCCATCTGAACGTGGTGCCCATGCAACTTTCGACATCATCCGACTGCTCGAGGCATGGAAAAATTTCCCCTCACCTGCCTTGTGCTCTTTACACTACCATATTTCTTTAATTTCCTTTGAAATTTCCATTTTTTCCTTCAGCCCGGCCCATTCCTGAATGGCCCAGGGCCACCTCTGAACGGCTCGGCACCCGAGCCACTGCTGAACGTGGTTCTGCCTGCCCGGGCCACTACTCAATCCCCTATCTCTTACTTCTGCAAAGCGGTCTTCTTCACACCAATAGCTCACTCTGCACATATCAAACTATGCATACCATTTTCACCTCTCCTGGTTCATCCCTACAGGCCTATATTTGAATGGCCCAGGTCACCCCTGAATGGCCCAACACCCACTCCTAAATGGCCCACTGCCCGAGTGCCCGAGCCATTGTCAACACCGATTATCAAAGGACTCCAAAGGTATCAAAGCTCAAATTTAGCACAACAAACTCACCTCCGGTGCTTAAATAAAACACATTTATTCTTGAAAAATGTATTGTTCAAAGAATTCAGTGATAAAAGAGGAAGTTTGGCTGCCAAGGATTTTCTTTCTATGAATATTTGAGGATTTACACAGTCTATGAAGAAAAATAGATTTTGTGTAGAGTGTGTTTTTATCAGTTTAAAAGGGGTTTTTTCACCTTAAAAAAAAAAAAAAAGTGATTACAAAGGAAGATAGTGATTGGAGGAAAGATTTGTTGACAGTTTGAAAGAGTCTTATTATTGTGGGCGGTTAAAAATAGCACAGTCTTCAAAGGAGAAAGAGTTTTGGTGCCCAAAGGAAAAGGAGGAACCTTTTTGTTTTCAAGAAAGCCCTCTTTGCCAAAATCACAGAGAAACAGTAAGTAAGGGAGAAGGTTCTGCTTATGATCAGTTTAAAGGAGTCCCATTAAATAGTGATTTCACAGGGACAGTGATTAAAAGGTGCAAGGGCTTGTTGACAATTTGAAAGGAGTTTTCAAGTGGTTAAGGGAAAAAACACATCTTGTTTTCAAACCTACCATGTTTATCAAGATCAAAACAGTGATCCCAAAGAGCAGCCTTTTTTGCTTCAAATAACCACAGAGAGACAGTGATAAAAGATAAGGGCTTATTGACAGTCTAAAGGAGGTTTTCTTGCTGTGAATAGCAAAGGATAAAAATTGTGATTGAAGGGAAAGAGTTTTTGTGTCAAAAACAAAGGGGGACTTGTCTTAAAAGACCAAAAATAGATCTCATTAAAATCCCTTTGCTCACAACAAAGTTCATAAGAAGGGAGCTTGTTTTCACTTAACAAAAACTTGTTTGACAACTATGGACAAACTTAGTCTTGCAAAGAGGATAAAGTGTTTTTGGTTGAGGACCTATTTCAGTGATCATTTGAAAAATTTGTCTTGGTGAGTCAATAAAGGGTATCAGAAGCAAAAATACTTCCAAGAAAGGGCAAAGTGACAAAAAGCAAACTAGTAATGATGAGAAACAAAGTAAAGAGTTTAAACATGGAAGTGAGGAGGAAGAACATAATGGCAGCCAACACAGCAGTAAGCATAGCAGTCATAAAGAGGAACAAAGTGGCAGCCAGTATAGTGATAATGAGGAACATGAAAGTCCTCAAATAGGTACTAATGATGAGAAGCATGACAGCCCTCAAGCAAGCAATAATGATGGCAAACAAACACAAAACAATGAGCATTCCGAAGGGAGCAGCATGAAACAAAAAGAGAAAAGCAGCCCAAAGAAAGACATTGGAAACATAGAGCATGAAGAATATTCTCCAAAGCATGTGCTAGCTGCCTCTCCTAGGCAAGGGGCCATGACTTCTTCGCCAAAGCTAAAATGTCAAACCACAAGGAAGAAAACCAAGAAAAACTCAAAACTGCCCAAAGAGGGCGCCCGGTAAGAAAAGAGGAAAAGGACACATCTAGGCTTGGAATTTTGGCCCAAGCTTCCAGGCATGTTTCTAAAAACCCTTAAGGGGTTTTCTCACCAAAAATTCAGCAAATTTTGACATGATCTTGTTTTTTGACATTTTTGGGCCTACATTGCATAAATTCATGGGCGTCGCCATTTTTGTTTGGAGCATCCTCAGCAATTGAGAGTGGTATCATTGGATGCATTAAATTTAGGGGCATCTACTCAGAAAATTTTAGATCAAATGAAGATGTTTTGGCCCCCCAAAGAGGCAAAAAACAATGATTTTTTGACTTTCTACCTCACATATCAGTGAGGTCTACTTTTTGGTTTTTTTTTCACTCAGTTCAGTTTTTGGTAGACTTCGCGGCATCAGTTTGAGAAAACTCAAGTAGTTCCAAAAATTAGATATCCAGTGCTTTCCAACGAGCCATCACGGGCCTCGTTTTGACATCGAGAGGTCCCTCAAAAGTTGTCTACAAGACAGGGAATTTTCTGCTGCTACATTCCTGTAGCATTTTGGAAAAAAAGGCAGTTTTCTGAAGTGGCTTTTCCAAATGTGCGTTTAGCCTTTTTTGGCCATTTTTAGTCATGAAAAGTCAATTTTATTTCCATTTTTAGCATTTTAAGATATTTTTAAAGATATTTTGTGCCTTGGGATTTGGAAAGCCTCAAGGACAAAATCAAATATTTGTAATAGGCCAATGGCCTTCTAGATGCTCTTGGATAGGTTATTTCTCTTTAGCCTATATATTCCAGGAGATTTCATTGTATGAAGAGGCTGAACTTGATGTTATAGAGAAATACATTGTTATACAAGCTTGGAAGAAATAATTTTTCTCATGCAGTGGATAATTTCTTGTGTGTTTTGGATGGTGGAAGAGGACTGTTGTAGGATTCCCTGACTTGGTAAAATGGTATAGTGTTCCTCCTCTATTATGTTTCCTTAGTTATCATACACATTTTCATGTTTCTTGCTTGTTGTAGGATAGTAAGCAATAGATTTGAGACATGCCCATGGAGGCACCTCAAGTTTCTTGATTCATTACAGCTATTCTATGTTTGTCTTCTTTCTTCGTTATGTCAAAAGAATTCTTAAATGATCTTCGATACCCTAAGAACTTGTTCTCAATTTCATTAATGGTTATTATGTATGCTATCGATGTATGATTCACGGTAAGCCCTGTTTACTCCTAGCTAGCCAAAAACCCATTATTGAAACATTTCTCTGAATGTTTGATTGTCCTAGTTGAACCAAAGAGGTCTTGTGTCGATCTTTCCCTTTGCCTATGCTCTGCAATCTTAGTTCAGAGTTCCCGATAGCTCAAAATATGATGTCTAGGAGTTCCCTCTTCGTAGATTGAGTTATTTTTTTGTCTTGTTTGTTTTCCCCAAAGTCTGAAGGCGATTTTCCCAAAGTTAGAGGGTCTTATACCTCTATGTATCACCTGAATGTTTATTTTATGCATCTGTCAGTTTGAAGTTTAATTTATCGTGATTAATGGTTAGCCCTACCACATGGATGTCTGCTGTAAAAATATTTATTTTTAAAACTCTTTGTCCTTCACAAAACCTAGTGTCCATCCCATTTCACTCCACCTAAAGAATCCATTTTTACCTCGACCAAATCGGCCTTTCAATATACCTTGTCCACCATTTGAGGCTTTCTCAACCTTTTCGACCCCATAGCCCAATTGATCTGGCGATCTTTTTATCTATTTATCTTTGATCAGTTCCTCCCTTAAAAACCTAAAAAACAAACTAAACACCTACTTAAAAACTAGCCTAAAATCAAAAACATAAGAAGCAAACAAATCTACGTCCCTTGCACAAATAGAGAGAGTCCTCTCTGAGTCTAGGAAGGCTAGGTCCTTGGGCTCCAAAGTTGGTTTGATGTTACCCTGTCACTTGGCTTGCTAATCTGCCAAATCACGGGACACTAACAACACCATTCTAAACCTTACCCCTGAGAAAGAGAATTCTACTCCTCTGCCACCTGTTGAAGTAAAAACAAGTGAAGTTTCAAACATGAGAAAAAATGAGAATTTAAGAAAGACCTGCAAGAAATTGAAGAAGATGGTGAAACACCTGAAGAAGTAGTTGAAAAGAGAAATAAGGGTCAGGAAGTCAAAACTAGAAACTTCCATTGTAGGGACCCAAACAAAACCAGCAATTACTATGGAAATTGGAACACAAACCAATTTGACAACCACCACCGAATACGAAGTGCAGACAGAAGCAACAAACAACATCAAAACATCCACCCAAGTTGAGCAGAAAGTTCTGGAGGAAAAAGGGATCCAAGCAGAGGGAGTCCATGTCTGTGCCCATTTAATAGAGATAGCTGCTAAACAAAGATTACATAATGAGTTAGTGTTGAGATTGCAACAAGATGATGAGCTTAGTGGAAAGAAGTCACCTTCACTAAGTGGGCCCGCAGGCTATTTTTGGCGCAAAGTCTATTTTTAGACTATGTCTATTTTTAGACATATGGATCATGTTCTATGAGTTGCAGGATGCTATTTGTGGATGGTTGGTCAAGTTTTAAAAAAATAGATGGACTTCTATTTTTAGACATATTGGGCGGAATCTATTTTTAGATTTCCAGTCTAAAAATAGATATGTCAAATATTATTAGCTCTTAATAATATTTAGACTCTAAACATTATCTTATTCTCTTGGAGCACTTCAGTTACGTGCACAGATGTGGCACAGGAGCTGACAGAAGGAATTACACTATTCCTGAGGGTTATGTGGAGCTATTGCATGGATACTTCAGTTAGAACTCATGTGACAGAGTTTGGTGGAGTTGATTGAGGAAGTTAGTGGAGTTGTATTCAATTTAACTAATCTAAACATAGTTGAGCTATTTGTATTTAGTTTAACTAATTGATACAATTAGTGAGAGTGGTGTGAATTAATTATTAATTAATTCACTAATTATAAACTCATTAATCAACTAAAGAATGAATCAGTTAACTTCAGTGCATGGACAGTTTCAGTGGAGACCAGTGCAGAAATAGGTGAAAGAGCAGGTTAACTATCAGTTGTGACTATACAGTTGCTATTTGCAACACACGGATAGGTGGAGAAGCCCATGAGGATTGCGCAGTACAAGCCAGGTGGTTTATCCATTTAATGAAGCCATCCCATAGCATTGAAAACACAATAGAGGCTGGCTATCAAGTGGCAAAAGATTGGAGCATGTGTTTTGCTAGATCTAGCTTGATAGTGTGTAGCAATTGAGGGTGTGCATGAGAGCTTGTGAGGAGCTTTTGTACTATGATTGTTACATGATCTCCATGACATATCATATACAGATAGTTGGGGTTTTCAGCTTTAAGCTTTCCCATTAAATACTGTGTTCATATGTGTGATTGTTTGTGGTTTTAATGTATGCATGCAATTGATTTTATTTCCGCATGTGATGATCAATGGTAGAAGAGATTCTGTATTATGCATGAAGCTAAAATAGTGTGTGATTAGGAGAATCTCGGTGAATAATATATCAATTATTCAAATTTCTACATGGTATCAGAGGGATATTGATCATTGGAGCAATTGCAAAACATTGAAGCGGTTGAGTTTTGTGCTGGTGGAATTCGAATTTGCAGCAGTGTTTTCTTGGTGTCGAAGTTGAGATGTCTTTCAACGGATTGCGATTGGAGTATGCCCTTGAGGGTAGCTTGAATTATATTGCATGGAAGGACAGGATGGAGGCGGTGCTGGATGACAATGGGTTGAAGGAGTTCATAGATGCAGAAATTCCAAAGCCTACTTCTAGTGATGTTGCCGTACTTGACGCATGGCAAAAGAAGAAAGCAAAGTGTCAAAGGATTATGTTGGAAGGTGTGAAGGATCACATAGTGTCCATCCTTCATGGTAAGGCTTCTCCATTCTTGATGTGGAAAGCTTTGACAGATTTATTCCAAACCAAGAGCGACCAGAGGAAGTTGGCGCTCAAGGATAAACTCATGAACATAAAGATGGAGAAAGGCGACAGTATGCCCAAGTACCTCACGAAGTTCATCCAATGCAGGGATGAGCTGGGAAGTGTGGGGGTGACTGTTGATGATGAGGACTTGGTGATATTGGCTCTCCTTGGGCTTCCGAAGAGTTGGCACTCCTATCAGGACTTTGTCAATGGTCGGGAGAAATTGCCAAGATGGGAGTGACTTTGGTCGAACTTGTGCAAGAGGAGATAAGGCAGAGTACCAGGGACGGATCTTCATCAAAGAAATCTGATGAAGAGAATTGTGCTTTGGCTACCAAAGCAAAGAAGGGGAAGAGCAAGAAAGCTTCTCAATCCAGTGCGAAAGGCAAGAAGCAGGACATGTCCAAGGTGAATTGCTTTCACTGTCACCAACACGGACATTATGCCACTAGTTGTCCACAAAAGAAGAAAAATAAGTAGGCTGCTGGGACTACAGCTGGAGAGGCCTTAGCCTCACAGTTTGAGCTGGATTTTTCGCTGATCACATGCTTGGTTTCAATTATGACAGGATCAATGTGGTTTCTTGACAGTGGTGTGTCTTTTCACATGACAGGAGATCGAGATTTGTTTACTGATCTGGATGAGAAAGATCTTGGAGTGCACATCGAGATGGGCGGTGATGGTAGATACAGTGCGACTGGTATCGGTACCATATCCTTTCAGAGGGAGTCTGGTAAACCCTTCGTGTTGAAGGATGTCATGCATGTACCTGGATTGAAGAAGAACTTGATCTCTGTGGCGATGTTGGAAGATAAGGGGTATGATGTGGTCTTTAGCGAAGGAAAGGCTTTCCTGCGCAGTAAGGCAACTGGTGAGACCCGGAGGATAGGGGTTCAAGTTAAGAACCTTTATCAATTGTAGGTAGATCGCTGCGCAGCAATGGCAGGCAAGGCAGAAGGAGTGGTGAGCCGGGATGATGGCGAGTTGTGGCACTGGAGATTGGGCCACCTTCACCATGGAGCTTTGAAGATCTCGCAGCAGATTTCTACTGGGCTTCCTAAGGGCACTCTTGCGCAGTCAGATCAGTGCAAGGGGTGTACTTTAGGGAAGTATGTGAAAGCCACCTTTCACGAGAAGGATAGTCGCGCCACGGCGATCCTTGAGAGAGTTCACACAGACGTGTGTGGTCCTTTCTCAGTTGCTTCGACAGCAAAGCACAAGTATTATGTGATCTTTGTTGATGATTTCTCTCGAAAGTTTTGGATCTTCTTCATGCAGAAGAAGAGCGATACATTCGCGAAGTTCTGTGAGTTTAAAGCACTGGTCGAGAAGGAGTCGGGGAAGAAGGTGATTGCTCTAAGGAGTGATAACGGTGGTGAATTCATCTCGGCTGAATTCAAGGAGTTCTGCAGCGCAGAAGGGATTCAGAGCGAGCTCATCGCACCCCATAACCCACAGCAGAACGGGGTGGCTGAGCGGAAGAACGAACGATCGTGGGTGCTGCACGGACGATGTTGCATGATCAGGGCCTACCCCTTCACTTGTGGGCTGAGGCATGAAATATTTAGGTATATGTGCGAACGACAGAAAACCCTCACAGGATACTTGGCATGAGTACACTAGAGGCATTTTACGGAAGAGGCACGATATTTCCCATTTGAGGATTTTTGGTTCACCTGTTTACATTCATGTGACAAAGGATGCCGAAGAGTTTGGGCGGGGTTGCGGAGGTTGGGATATTTGTGGGGTACATTGATACACCCCACAACTATTGTGTGTATTTTCCATACAGTCGCAAGACTGTTGTGCGACGGGATATCAAATTTCAGGAGGAGAAAGCCATGAAGTGTTCGCTTGAGAGGGAGCCACACTTGCATGCAGATGAGGAGCTATTAGTTCCAAAGGATGAGTCTCAGGATGTGGATCAGCCACAAGAGGAGGTTCATGGAGTGGAAGAGACCACTCATGCAATGCCAACCATCAGAGGGCGGAAGCGCACTACAGAAGCTGAGTGACTGGCTCAAGATGCAGATAAGGTTGTAGGAGCACCTACATCACGGCACGAACGAGAGACAACCACACGAACGGTATCTGGATACATGGCTCTTATGAGCAAGTGTATCGTGATAGAGCCATCCTCTTTCGAGGAAGTTGTGGAAGATCCCGCATGGGTAGATGCCATGGTGGAAGAGTATGATTCGATTGTCAGAAACAGTGCATGGGAGATTGTCCCAGGGCCAGAAGGGAAATCAGTGGTGGGTTCGAGATGGATCTACAAAGTGAAGCAGGCAGCTGACGGGAGTGTGGAGAAGTACAAGGCAAGATTTGTTTCTCGAGGCTTTTCACAGATTGAGGGGATCGATTATGAGGAGACCTTTGCACCTGTCGCAAGGTATTCTTCCATACGGACGATTCTTGCTCTCTCAGTGCAGATGGGGTGGCACATTCATCAGATGGATGTGAAGACTGCGTTCCTCAACGGAGTCATTGAGGAGGAGGTGTACATAGATCAGCCTGAAGGTTTCGAGATCTTCAGCAGTGAGTCGCATGTGTGTAGGCTTAAGAGAGCACTGTATGTGTTGAAATAAGCACCTCGTGCTTGGTACACATGGATAGACAATTATTTCACTAGACTTGGATTCTCCAAGAGTGAGGCGGATCCTAACCTGTACCAGATTGTGGTGGAGGGGAAGTTTCTGATCATTATACTGTATGTAGATGATTTTATTTTGACGGGTGATGAGCTGTTGATACTTTCATGCAAGGAGGATCTTGCTAGAGAGTTTGAGATGAAGGACTTGGGCCTCCTTCATTATTTCCTGGGATTGGAAATTTGGCAGCGCAGTGATGGAATATTTGTTTCTCAGGGTAAGTATGCCTGGGAGATACTGGAGAAGTTCAACAAGCATGGCTGCAAGCCTGTTGATACTCCTATTCCTGGTGGTTGGAGGAATGAGGATGCTACTTCAACGGAGGTAGTGGATTCCACTGTTTATCGACAGTTGGTGGGGTCACTTATGTATCTGGTCAATACATGACCCAACATATGCTATGTTGTTAACCAGCTTTCACAAGCTATGGTTAAGCCAACCAAGCTCTTCTGGACGGTAGGCAAGCATGTATTGATATATCTCAGAGGCACATCGGGATATGGATTGTGGTACAGACAGTCAGATGAGGTGAGGCTATGTGGATTCACGGATGCAGATTGGGCAGGAAGCCCAACGGATAGAAAGAGCACATTTGGAGGGATTTTCAGTATCGGATCGACAGCAGTTTCTTGGTACAGCAGGAAGCAGAGATCCGTGGCACTCAGTTCAGCAGAGGCCGAGTATATGGCAGCAAGTTTGGCTGCATGCGAGGCTATATTGATGAGGAAGATCCTTGTCGGGTTGTTTTTTCACACTTGGATCCAACTGTGATTTATTGTGATAATCAGAGTTGCATCAAACTCTCGGTTAATCCAGTATTTCATGATAGATCTAAACACATTGACATTCGGTATCATCATATCAGAGATTGTGTGCAACAGAAGATCATGTTACTTTCATACATTCCCACGAAGGATCAAGATGCTGATATCTTGACGAAGGCCCTCACCAAGAGCAAATTCGAATACCACAGGGTCAGGATAGGGGTTACAGATAATCCTTATCTTGTTGAGAGGGAGTGTTGAGATTGCAACAAGATGATGAGCTTAGTGGAAAGAAGTCACCTTCACTAAGTGGGCCCGTAGGCTATTTTTGGCGCAAAGTCTATTTTTAGACTATGTCTATTTTTAGACATATGGATCATGTTCTATGAGTTGCAGGATGCTATTTGTGGATGGTTGGTCAAGTTGGAAAAAAATAGATGGACTTCTATTTTTAGACATATTGGGCGGAATCTATTTTTAGATTGCCAGTCTAAAAATAGATATGTCAAATATTATTAGCTCTTAATAATATTTAGACTCTAAACATTATCTTATTCTCTTAGAGCACTTTAGTTAAGTGCACAGATGTGGCACAAGAGCTGACAGAAGGAATTACGCTATTCCTTAGGGTTATGTGGAGCTATTGCATGGATACTTCAGTTAGAACTCATGTGAAAGAGTTTGGTGGAGTTGATTGAGGAAGTTAGTGGAGTTGTATTCAATTTAACTAATCTAAACATAGTTGAGCTATTTGTATTCAGTTTAACTAATTGATACAATTAGTGAGAGTGGTGTGAATTAATTATTAATTAATTCAATAATTATAAACTCATTAATCAACTAAATAATGCATCAGTTAACTTCAGTGCATGGACAGTTTCAGTGGAGACCAGTGCAGAAATAGGTGAAAGAGCAGGTTAACTATCAGTTGTGACTATACAGTTGCTATTTGCAACACACAGATAGGTGGAGAAGCCCATGAGTATTGCACAGTACAAGCCAGGTGGTTTATCTATTTAATGAAGCCATCCCATAGCATTGATGATGCAATAGAGGCTGGCTATCAAGTGGCAAAATATTGGAGCATGTGTTTTGCTAGATCTAGCTTGATAGTGTGTAGCAATTTAGGGTGTGCATGAGAGCTTGTGAGGAGCTTTGTACTATGATTGTTACATGATCTCCATGACATATAATATACAGATAGTTGGGGGTTTTCAGCTTTAAGCTTTCCCATGAAATACTGTGTTCATATGTGTGATTTTTTGTGGTTTTAATGTGTGCAAGCAATTGATTTTATTTTCGCATGTAATGATCAATGGTAGAAGAGATTCTGTATTATGCATGAAGCTAAAATAGTGTGTGATCAGGAGAATCTTGGTGAATAATATATTAGTTATTCAAATTTCTACATGGTATCAAAGCTATATTGATCATTGGAGCAATTGCAAAACATTGAAGTGGTTGAGTTTTGTGTTGGTGGAATTCGAATTTGCAGCAGTGTTTTTCTTGGTGTCAAAGTTGAGATGTCTTTCAGGAACATAAAGATGGAGAAAGGCGACAGTATGCCCAAGTACCTCATGAAGTTCATCCAATGCAGGGATGAGATGGGAAGTGTGGGGGTGACTGTTGATGATGAGGACTTGGTGATCTTGGTTGTCCTTGGGCTTCCGAAGAGTTGGCACTCGTATCAGGACTCTGTCAATGGTCGGGAGAAATTGCCAGGATGGGAGTGACTTTGGTCGAATCTTGTGCAAGAGGAGATAAGGCGGAGTACCAGGGATGGATCTTCATCAAAGAATTTTGATGAAGAGAATTGCGCTTTGGCTGCCAAAGCAAAGAAGGGGAAGAGCAAGAAAGCTTCTCAATCCGGTGCGAAAGGTAAGAAACAGGACATGTCCAAGGTGAAGTGCTTTCACTATCACCAACACGGACATTATGCCACTAGTTTTCCACAGAAGAAGAAAAATAAGCAGGCTGTTAGGACTACAGCTGGAGAGGCCTTAGCCTCACAGTTTGAGCTGGATTTTTCACTGATCACATGCTTGGTTTCAAGTATGACGGGATCAGTGTGGTTTCTTGACAGTGGTGCGTCTTTTCACATGACAGGAGATTGAGATTTGTTTATTGATCTGGATGAGAAAGATCTTGGAGTGCACATCGAGATGGGCGATGATGGTAGATACAGTGCGACCAGTATCAGTACCATTTCATTTGAGAGGGAGTATGGTAAACCCTTCGTATTGAAGGAAGTGATGCATGTTCCAGGATTGAAGAAGAATCTTATCTCTGTGTTGATGTTAGAAGACAAGGGATATGATGTTGTCTTTAGCAAAGGAAAGGCTTTCCTACGCAGTAAGGAAACTAGTGAGACCCGGGGGATAGGGGTTCAAGTTAAGAACCTTTATCAATTGCAGGTAGATGGTTGTGCAGAAATGGCAGGCAAGGCAGAAGGAGTGGTGAGCCGGGATGATGGCGAGGTGTGGCACCGGAGATTGGGCCACCTTCACCATGGAGCTTTGAAGATACTGCAGTAGATTTCTACTGGGATTCCTAAGGGTACTCTTGTGCAGTCAGATCAGTGCAAGGGATGTACCTTGGGAAAATTTGTGAAAGCCACCTTTCACGAGAAGGATATTCATGCCACGACGATCCTTGAGAGAATTCACACAGACGTGTGTGGACCTTTCTCAGCAGCATCGACAGCAAAGCACAGGTATTATGTGATATTTGTTGATGATTTTTCTCGTAAGTGATGGATCTTCTTCATGCAGAAGAAGAGCGAGACATACTCAAAGTTCTGTGAGTTCAAGGCACTGGTTGAGAAAGAATCGGGGAAGCAGGTGAAGGCTCTTAAGAGCGACAATGGTGGTGAATTCATCTCTGGCGAATTCAAGGAATTTTGCAACGCAGAAGGAATTCGAAGAGAGCTCATAGCACCTCATAACCCATAGCAGAACGGGGTTGCTGAGCGGAAGAACAGAATGATCGTGGGTGTTGCACGGGTGATGTTGCATGATCAGGGCCTACCCATTCACTTGTGGGCGAAGGCATGCAATACTACAATATATGTGCAGAACCGTTGTCCTCATAGGATACTTGGCATGAGTACACCCGAAGAGGCATTTTCTGGTAAGAGGCCTGATATTTCCCATTTGAGGATTTTTGGTTCACCTGTTTACATTCATGTGACAAAGGATGCCAGGAAGAAGCTGGAGCCGACTGCAGAGGTTGGGATATTTGTGGGGTACATGTTGGGTCTCAATCTAGTCTCCTAAACTGAGTTCATTTAATTGTCAACCAGGATTTGTAAACTGCTGAAGTGAAATGTACCATATGTACCTAGGTGCTTGTTTCTTAGTGCGTTGTGTGTAGTGTTTTGTGATGTTTTGGTCTTTTATGTTGATTTATGATGTTTTTGGTCTTTTGAAGTTTTATGTTTACAATGAAAATGCCTAGAAAACTAATGAAAAAGAAATTGGTGGTCAAGAACACAGTTGAGCCTAATGTATGGAATGGCAAATGTAATCAAAAACACTGAAGCAACATCTAAACTATGACTGAATAGAAATAAGAGCTTAATGATGACAAATGACACAAACTAGACTTTGAGAAATGATCACTAAATATGCCACTGAGACACCCCACAACTATCATGTGTATTTTCCAGACAGTCGCAAGACTGTTGTGCGATGGGATATCAAATTTCATGAGGAGAAAGCCATGAAGTGTTCGCTTGAGAGAGAGCCACAATTGCATGCAGATGAGGAGATATTAGTTCCTAAGGATGAGTCTCTCCATGTGGATCAGCCACAAGATGAGGTTCATGGAATGGAAGAGACCACTCAAGCAGTGCCAACCTTCAGAGGGCGGAAGCACACTACAGAAGCTGAGCAATTGGATCAAGATGCAGAGAAGGTTGTAGGAGCACCTACATCACAGCGCAGACAGAGACAGTCACCTGACCGATATACTGGATACATGCCTCTTATGAACAAGTGTACCGTGACAGAGCCATCCTCTTTCGAGGAAGCTGTGGAGAACCCCACATGGGTAGATGCTATGGTGGAAGTGTATGATTCGATTGTCAGAAACGGTGCATGGGAGATTGTCCCAAGGCTGGGAGGAAATCGAGTGGTGGGTTCGAGATGGATCTACAAAGTGAAGCGAGGCATCGGCGACGGGAGTGTGGAGAAGTACAAGGCAAGATTTGTTGCCGAGGCTTTTCACAGTTAAAGGGGATTCGATTATGAGGAGACCTTTGCACACAGCCATAAAGGTATTCTTCCATACGAGCAATCTTGCTCTCTCGGTGTATGGGGGGTGGCACACTCATCGGATGGATGTGACTGCGTTTCTCAGCGGAGTCATTGAGGAGGAGGTGTACATAAAGCCTTTTTGAAGGTTTTGAGATCTTCGGCGACGAGTCATGTGTGCAAGCTCAAGAGAGCATTGTATGGGTTGAAACAAGCACCTCGTGCTTGGTACACATGGATAGACAGTTATTTCACCAGACTTGGATTCTCCAAGAGTGAGGCGGATCCTAACCTATACCAGATTGTGGTGGAGGGTAAGTTCTTGATCATTGTACTTTATGTAGATGATTTGATTTTGACAGGTGATGAGTTGTTGATACTCTCATGAAAGGAGGATCTTGCAAAATAGTTTGAGATGAAGGACTTGGGCCTCCTTCATTATTTCCTGGGATAGAAAATTTGGCAACGTAGTGATGGACTGTTTGTTTCTCAGGGTAAGTATGCCCGGGAGATACTGGAAAAGTTCAACATGCATGGCTGCAAACCTGTTGATACTCCTCTTCCTGGTGGATGGAGGAAGGAGGATGCTACTTCGGCGGAGGTAGTGGATGCCACTGTTTATTGCGAGTGTTGACAATGCCAACAAGATGATGGAGCTTAGTGAAATGAAGTCGCCTTCACTAAGTGGGCATGAACTATTTTGAGGCGCAAAGTCTATTTTTAGACTATGTCTATTTTTAGACATATGGAGCATGAATATAGGAGTTGCGGTATACTATTCTTGGATGATTGGTCGAGTTGGTAAAAATATATGGACCTCTATTTTTAGACATACGGGTCGAAGTCTATTTTGGCGCACTTTTGTCTAAAAATAGGTCAGTCAAATATTATTAGCCCTTAATAATATTTGGACTATAAACTTCAGTTTATTCTCTTACAGCACTTCAGTTGGAGCTACGGATGTGGCTCATGCATCTGACAGAAGGAATTACGCTATTCCAAGGGGTTTGGTGAGCTCATGCATGGTTGACTTCAGTTAGAACTCAAGTGGCGGAGTTTGGTGGAGTTGATGAGACATTTGGTGGAGTTGTGTTCAGTTTAACTTAGTTGAACTAGTTGTATTTAGTTTAACTAGCTAATACACTAGTGATGAGTTGAGTGAATTAAATATTATTTAATTCACTAATTATTAACTCATTATTCAACTCAAGAACACATCAGTTCACTACAGTGCATGGACAGTTCAGTGGAGACCAGTGGAAGAGGTAGATGAAAGGGTGAGTTTGCTATTAGTTGCGACAGCAGTTGTGCATGAGATTTGCACAAGCATTGGAGGAGATTGCCCATGAGGATTGCGCAGTTGAAGCCAAGGAGATTTGAACTTGGATCTCTCATTGAACCAACTTGGATTGCGCAATAGAGGCAGGTAATTAGTGGATGAGTTTTGAACCTGTGACTTGTTCAAAACTGAGCTAGTTTGTGTGTAACTTTTGGAGACAGTACTGAGTACTTGTGAGGAGTATTGTACTGAGATTGTTACATGCTCTCTTCTATTATAATATACAAAATAGCTGGGGGTTTTCAGCTATAAGCTTTCCCCATTACATATTGTGTTTATGTGCGCATGCGACTGTTTCTATTTCCGCAAGTTGATGATTAATTGTAGAAGAGGTTATGTGTTATGCATGAATTCGAATTAGTGTGTGACCAGGATAATCTCAGTGGATAAATCTTCATTATTCAGCAAATTTCTACATGGTATCGGAGCAAATTGATCATCGGGATCTATTACAGTGATTACAATTTTATTTCGGTAGACAGAGTCTGTAACGGGCCAGGTAGCCTCTGGATCCATCCTTTCTCTGAAAGGTGATATATCCAGTAAATGCCCTTACAGTCGATCTCTATGCTAGAAATAATTTGTTCTCACAGATCCAGAAGCAGTTGAGTTTTTTGAGTTTGGAATTCGAATTTTGTAGCAGTTTGTTTTCTTGGTGCCGGAGTTGAAAATGTCTTTCAACGGTTTGCGACTCGAATATGCTCTTGAAGGCAGTTCGAATTATGTTGCATGGAAGGATCGCATGGAGGCAGTATTAGAAGATAATGGACTGAAGGATTTCGTAGATACGGATGTCCAAAAGCCCACTGATCCTGCTGAAGTCGAGGCTTGGCAAAAGAAGATGGCGAAATGTCGAAGGATTCTGTTGGAGGGCGTGAAGGATCACATTGTATCCAGCCTGCATGGAAAATCTTCTCCATATTTGATGTGGAAAGCGTTGAAAGATCTATTTCAGAGCAAGAGCGACCAAAGGAAGCTGGTGCTCAAGGATAAACTCAGAAACATTAAGATGGAGAAGGCGACAGTATCGCCAAGTACCTCACGAAGTTCACTCAATGCAGAGATGAGCTGAGAAGTGTGGGGGTGACTGTCGAAGAAGAGGACATGGTAGACCTGGCTCTCCTTGGTCTTCCAAAGGCTTGGCATTCCTATCAGGACTCTGTCAATGGTCGGGAGAAGTTGCCGGGATGGGAGCGACTTTGGGCGGATCTCATGCAGGAGGAGATAAGGAGGACTACCAGGGATGGATCTTCATCAAAGGTATCTGATGAAGAAAATTGCGCTTTGGCTGCCAAAGCAAAGAAGGGGAAGAGCAAGAAGGCTTCTCGGTCTGGTGCGAAAGGCAAGAAGCAAGACATGTCCAAGGTGAAGTGTTTTCACTGTCACCAGCACGGACACTATGCCACAAATTGTCCGCAGAAGAAGAAAAATAAGAAGGCTGCTGGATCTGCAACGGGAGAGGCATTGGCCTCCCAGTTTGAACTGGATTTTTCACTGATCGCATGCTTGGTCTCAAGTGTGATGGGATCAGTATGGTTCTTGGACAGTGGTGCGTCATTTCACATGACAGGAGATCGGGATTTGTTTTCAGATCTGGAGGAAAAAGATCTTGGAGTGCACATCGAGATGGGCGATGATGGTAGATACGGTGCGACCGGTATCGGTACCATTTCCTTTGAGAGGGAGTCTGGTAAACCCTTCGTATTGAAGGAAGTATTGCATGTTCCAGGATTGATGAAGAATCTGATCTCTGTGGCGATGTTGGAAGACAAAGGGTATGATGTGGTCTTCAGCGAAGGAAAAGCCTTCCTGCGCAGTAAGACAACTGGAGAGACCCGGAAGATAGGGGTTCGAGTCAAGAACCTTTATCAGTTGCAAGTAGATGGCTGCGCAGCAATGGCATGCAAGGCGGGAGAAGTGGTGAGCCGGGATGATGAGGGCGAACTGTGGCACAGGAGATTGGGCCACCTTCACCATGGAGCTTTGAAGATCTTTGCGACGATTTCCTGTGGAGCTTCCTAAGGGCACTCTTGCACGGTCAGATCGGTGCAAGGGTGTACCTTGGGAAAATATGTGAAAACCACCTTTCACGAAGGATAGTCGCGCCACGACGATCCTTGAGAGAGTTCACATAGACGTGTGTGGTCCTTTCTCTGTAGCTTCGACAACAAAGCACAAGTACTATGTGATCTTTGTTGATGATTTCTCTCGGAAGTGTTGGATCTTCTTCATGCAAAAGAAGAGCGAGACATTTTCAAAGATCTGTGAATTCAAGGCGCTGGTTGAGAAGGAATCGGGGAAGCATGTGAAGGCTCTTAGGAGCGAAAATGGTGGTGAATTCATCTCTGGCGAATTCAAGGACTTTTGCAGCACAGAAGGAATTCGAAGAGAGCTCATAGCACCTCATAACCCATAGCAGAACGGGGTTGCTAAGCGGAAGAACAGAACGATCGTGGGTGTTGCACGAGCGATGTTGCATGATTAGGGCCTACCCATTCACTTGTGGGCGGAGGCATGCAATACTGCAGTATATGTGCAGAACCGTTGTCCTCACAGGATACTTGGCATGATTACACCCGAGGAGGCGTTTTCTGGTAAGAGGCCTGATATTTCCCATTTGAGGATTTTTGGTTCACCTGTTTACATTCATGTGACGAAGGATGCCAGGAAGAAGCTGGAGCCAACTGCAGAGGTTGGGATATTTGTGGGGTACACTGATACACCCCAAAACTATCGTGTGTATTTTCCAGACAGTCGCAAGACTGTTGTGCGACGGGATATCAAATTTCAGGAGGAGAAAGCCATGAAGTGTTCGCTTGAGAGGGAGCCACACTTGCATGCAGAAGAGGAGCTATTAGTTCCTAAGGAGGAGCTTCCGGATGTGGATCAGCCACAAGAGGAATTTCATGGAGTGGAAGAGACCACTCATGTAGCGCCAACCATCAGAGGGCGCAAGCGCACTACAGAAGCTGAGCGACTGGCTCGAGATGCAGAGAAGGTTGTAGGACCACCTACAACACATCGCAGACAGAGGCAGTCACCGGATCGGTACACTGGATACATGGCTCTTATGAGTCAATGTGTCGTGACAGAGCCATCCTCTTTTGAGGAAGCTGTGGAGGAACCCGCATGGGTAGATGCCATGATCGAAGAATATGATTCGATCGTCAGAAACAGTGCATGGGAGATTGTCCCAAGACCGGAGGGGAAATCAATGGTGGGTTCGCGATGGATCTACAAAGTGAAGCAGGCGGCTGACGGGAGTGTGGAGAAGTACAAGGCGAGATTTGTCGCCCGTGGCTTTTCACAGATCGAGGGGATCGATTACGAGGAGACCTTTGCACCTGTCGCAAGGTACTCTTCCATACGGACGATCCTTGCTCTCTCAGCGCAGATGGGGTGGCACATTCATCAGATGGATGTGAAGACTGCGTTCCTCAATGGAGTTATTGAGGAAGAGGTGTACATAGAGCAGCCTGAAGGTTTTGAGATCTTCAACAGTGAGTCGCATGTGTGCCGACTCAAGAGAGCACTGTATGGGCTGAAGCAAGCACCTCGTGCTTGGTACACTCGGATAGACAGCTACTTCACCGGGCTTTGATTCTCCAAGAGTGAGGCGGATCCAAACCTGTACCAGATTGTGGTGGAGGGGAAGCTGTTGATCATCGTACTGTATGTAGATGATATGATTTTGACTGGCGATGAGCAGTTGATACTTTCATGCAAGGAGGATCTTGCACGAGAGTTTGAGATGAAGGACTTGGGCATCCTTCATTATTTCCTGGGATTGGAGATTTGGCAGCGCAGCGGAGGACTGTTTGTTTCTTAGGGCAAGTATGCCCAGGAGATTCTGGAGAGGTTCAACATGCAAGGCTGCAAGCCTGTTGACACTCCTCTTCCCGGTGGTTGGAGGAAGGAGGATGCTACTTCAGCGGAGGTAGTGGATGCCACTGTCTATCGACAGTTGGTGGGGTCGCTTATGTATCTGGTCAATACACGACCCGATATATGCTATGTTGTTAACCAGCTTTCGCAAGCTATGGTTAAGCCTACCAAGCTCTTCTGGAAGGCAGGCAAGCATGTATTGTGTTATCTTAGTGGCACATCAGGATATGGACTATGGTACAGACAGGAGGATGGAGCAAAGCTTAACGGCTTCACTGATGCAGATTGGGCAGGGAGCCCAACGGACCGGAAGAGCACATCTAGAGGTATTTTCAGTATCAGGTCAACAGCAGTTTCTTGGTACAGCAGGAAGCAGAGATCCGTGGCACTCAGTTCAGCAGAGGTCGAGTACATGGCAGCAAGCTTGGCTGCATGCGAGGTTATTTGGATGAGGAAGATCCTCGTCGGATTGTTCGGGTCACACTTGGAGCCTACTGTGATTTATTGTGATAACCAGAGTTGCATTAAACTCTCGGCTAATCCAGTATTTCATGATAGATCCAAACACATCGACATCAGGTACCATCATATCAGAGATTGTGTTCAACGGAGAATCATGTTACTTTCATATGTTCCCACGGAGGATCAGGATGCTGACATCTTGACGAAGGCGCTCACCAGAAGCAAGTTCGAATTCCACAGAGGCAAGATAGGGGTTGCAGATAATCCATATCTTGTTGAGAGGGAGTGTTGAAAATGCAACAAGATGATGGAGCTTAGTGAAATGAAGTCGCCTTCACTAAGTGGGCCCGCAGGCTATTTTTTGGCGCAAAGTCTATTTTTAGACATATGGAGCATGGTCTGGGAGTTGCAGTATGCTATTCTTGGATGATTGGTCGAGTTGGTAAAAATAGATGGACCTCTATTTTTAGACATACAAGTCGAAGTCTATTTTTAGACTGCCTGTCTAAAAATAGGTCAGTCAAATATTATTAGCCCTTAATAATATTTGGACTCTAAACTTCAGTTTATTCTCTTAAAGCACTTCATTTGGAGCTACGGATGTGGCCCATGCACCTAAAAGAAGGAATTATGCTATTCCTAGGGGTTTGGTGAGCTCATGCATGGTTGACTTCAGTTAGGACTTCAGTGGCAGAGTTTGGTGGAGTTGATGAGACAGTTGGTGGAGTTGTGTTCGGTTTAACTTAGTTGAACTAGTTGTGTTTAGTTTAACTAGCTAATACACTAGTGATGAGTTGAGTGAATTAAATATTATTTAATTCACTAATTATTAACTCATTATTAAACTCAAGAACACATCAGTTCACTGCAGTGCATGGACAGTTTAGTGAAGACCAGTGGAAGAGGTAGATGAAAGGGTGAGTTTGCTATTAGTTGCGACATGAGTTGTGCATGAGTTTTGCACAAGAATTGGAGGATATTTCCCATGAGGATTACGCAGTTGAATCCAAGGATATTTGAACTTTGATCTCTCATTGAACCAACTTGGATTGCGCAGTAGAGGCAGGCAATTAGTGGATGAGTTTTGAACCTGTGACTTGTTCAAAACTGAGCTAGTTTGTGTGTAACTTTTGGAGACAGTACTGAGTGCTTGTGAGGAGTATTGTACTAAGATTGTTACATGTTCTCTTCTATTATAATATACAAATAGCTTCGGGGTTTTCGCCTATAGGCTTTCCCATTACATAATAGGTTTATGTAAAAGTTGTTTCTATTTCCGCAAGTTGATGATTAATTGTAGAAGAGGTTATGTGTTATGCATGAATTCGAATTAGTGTATGATCAGGATAATATCAGGGGATAAATCTTCATTATTCAGCAAATTTCTACAGACAGTTGGTGGGGTCGCTTATTTATCTGTTCAATACACGACCTGACATATGCTATGCTGTTAACCAGCTTTCACAAGCTATGGTTAAGCCAACCAAGCTCTTCTGGAAGGCAGGCAAGCATGTATTGAGATATCTCAGAGGCACATCAGGATATGGATTGTGGTATAGGGGATACTTCAGATGAGGTGAGGCTATGTGGCTTCACCTGAGCGCATTGGGTAGGCAGCCCAATGGACGTAAAGAGCACATCCGGAGGGATTTTCGCAGGGTCAACAACAGCTTCTTGGTACAAATAAGAAGCAGTAGATCCATGGCACGCCGGCAGAGGCCGAGTATATGGCAGCAAGTTTGGCTGCATGCGAGGCTATATGGATGAGGAAGATCTTGGTCAGGTTGTTTGGTTCACACTTGGATCCTACTGTGATTTATTTTGATAATCAGAGTTGCATAAAACTCTTGGTTAATCCAGTATTTCATGATAGATCTAAACACATTAACATTCGATATCATCATATCAGAGATTGTGTGCAGCAGAAGATCATGTTACTTTCATACATTCCCACGAAGGATCAGGATGCTGATATCTTGACGAAGGCACTCACCAGGAGCAAATTCGAATACCACAGGGGCAGGATAGGGGTTGCAGATAATCCTTATCTTGTTGAGAGGGAGTGTTGAGATTGCAACAAGATGATGAGCTTAGTGGAAAGGAGTCGCCTTCACTAAGTGGGCCCGCAGGCTATTTTTGGCGCAAAGTCTATTTTTAGATTATGTCTATTTTTAGACATATGGATCATGTTCTATGAGTTGCAGGATGCTATTTGTGGATGGTTGGTCAAGTCGGAAAAAATAGATGGACTTCTATTTTTAGACATACTGGGCGGAATCTATTTTTAGATTGCCAGTCTAGAAATAGATATGTCAAATATTATTAGCTCTTAATAATATTTAGACTCTAAACATTATCTTATTCTCTTGGAGCACTTCAGTTAAGTGCACAGATGTGGCACAGGAGCTGACAGAAGGAATTACGCTATTCCTAAGGGTTAAGTGGAGCTATTTCATGGATACTTCAGTTAGAACTCATGTGACAGAGCTTGGTGGAGTTGATTGAGGAAGTTAGTGGAGTTGTATTCAGTTTAACTAATCTAAACATAGTTGAGCTATTTGTATCTAGTTTAACTAATTGATACAATTAGTGAGAGTGGTGTGAATTAATTATTAATTAATTCACTAATTATAAACTCATTAATAAACTAAAGAATGCATCAGTTAACTTCAGTGCATGGAAAGTTTCAGTGGAGACTAGTGCAGAAATAGGTGAAAGATCAGGTTAACTATCAGTTGTGACTATACAGTTGTTATTTGCAACACACAGATAGGTGGAGAAGCCCATGAGGATTGCGCAGTACAAGATAGGTGGTTTATCTATTTAATGAAGCCATCCCATAGCATTGATAACTCAATAGAGGGTGGCTATCAAGTGGCAAAATATTGGAGCATGTGTTTTGCTAGATCTAACTTGATAGTGTGTAGCAATTGAGGGTGTGCATGAGAGCTTTTGAGGAGCTTTGTACTATGATTGTTACATGATCTCCATGACATATAATATACAGATATTTGGGGGTTTTCAGCTTTAAGCTTTCCCATGAAATATTGTGTTCATATGTGTGATTGTTTGTGGTTTTAATGTGTGCATGCAATTGATTTTATTTCCACATGTAATGATCAATGGTAGAAGAGATTCTGTATTATGCATGAAGCTAAAATAGTGTGTGATCAGGAGAATCTCGGTGAATAATATATCAGTTATTCAAATTTCTACAGTTAGTGCAATTACGACATGAACTGACACAGTATAGGAAGGAGGTAGTGCCATTACAAGAGCATCAGGCACTGCAAAAGAAGTTCACTGACCTCTCTCTTGCAAAATATGAGACATTTGCCCAGCTTAGAGGAGAGCAATAAAAGGTTAAAGTGGTACAAAGGCAGGTAGAGCAAGCCAAAGAGTAGATCTCTGCAATTTTCTCTCTATATGATGATGCTTTATCATGTAGGTCACCGGCAACTAACTATGCCCTATTCCTAACAGAGCGGTACCTACTTCTGAAAGTTAAAGTTGTGAGAGAAGGAAAATCCACTTCCTTTAAGACTGTAGAGGAATTTGTCCAATGCTGTAATGACCAAGATGAATAGGTTCAATGCCTCTTATGTGAGCTCTACATGCATAACTTGTTTTTAGAAATTGACACTGACAGCAACCCTGGCCCCTTCATAGGAGATGTACAACTACAAGCTTTCCTTTCATTTTCCAAAAACTAGATCAGGTGGACCAAAGCTTATGGCATCTTTTAGAAAAGAGAACATAATCTAGAACTATGGGTCAGGGGAGAGCCTATGAAACCCATGCAGTTGATCATCCGACATCAGAATTTCATGAGAAGGTCAGGTGTGAAGTCTAGATTGGGACCTTTCCATAAATATGTCAATGAAAATTCACGAGATTACTTCGAAGACATCCGTGAAGCAGCCCTAGCAGTAGCTAAACAACGGTGGATGGCCTCCACAAATAATGTGAAAAATAGGGAGCCATTCAATTACAGGAACTTTAAGGCTGTTTCCTCCAAATTCCATTTATACAGAAGCTCATTCTATAGCATGGGGCCTACCTGGCTGGGTTGCAAATACCGGAATCCCCTCCTCTGGCTTCCTCCCTGTAATATCCCCAAAAGGGATTGCTCGATAAGCCATGCCTGAAAAACGAATTTTTTAGGAATGTGTGCTTCAGCTATCATAAAATGTGTTTAAAAACACTTAGCAACCAATTCCAAGTACTGCAGCAACCCTTATTCAGCTTTTATTCTCAAAAAGTTGAGGAAAAGCAGCTTTTCATGCCCTAAAATGACTGTATTCATAAATATGCGTAAAAAAAAGGGTCATGGCTCTGGGATATGTGATATTAGTTCAAGAGGGATTCACGTGCCAAATTTCATCAAAAAACATGTGTTTTGCTAAGTCAAACAGATCCTCCATTCTCGACTAGGCTTAAAATTGCTAATTTCCCATGACTTGGAGTATGCAAAAATTTACTGAAGAATAGGGAGCGTATTTTCTGAAGGGGTTTCTACAATAAATGATGAGAGAAGTATGATATATAGTTTACATTAGTCATACAGCAAATAAATGGAGATTTAATCACTTATACACAAGGAGAAAGACACCCGAAAAAGGTTTCCAACAAAATATATGAATAAGAAACAGTACTGCAAAAAATAACGCAGTTACTAGATATTTGTATTAAAAATGGCTGTAAATGACATGAAATATCAAAATAATACAAGGAAATGGCCCTAGGCCTCTTATTAGAACTCCCGGAGGGAAATGAACACCTTCTCCTCAAAGATTTGCATAAAATCCAAGGGTGCAGCTATGTTGCTGCATAAAAGGACGCAGTTTCTGAAGGAGACTGCATTGTGGCTTAATATGGAAGATTGGCCCAAAGAAAAATACTAAAATGAAGCTCAAATACTTCTCTCTTGATCCTTTAAGCAAGGTGATCCAAAGAGAGGATGGAATTCCCGCACGGGAATTCTTTGCACTAAACAATGCAGGAACTCCGGCTAAACAGCTGAAGTATGCAATGGGTCTCTAGACCAAGAAATCTAAATACATGAATGCTCTCCATTTGATGCTATGCCTTCCTTTATCTTTGGTGAGCCTCCTCACCCCGGACCCCACACAATGTTGAGGTGACTTCTTCATGAAGCTTCCTCTTTTAAAACTGTGTTGCCCTAGCTTGCTTCCCTCCTCTTGTGGCTGCGCTATTGACTTGATCAACTAATCCACCTCCAATGCCTCTTTTCACACTAGAGATCTTCAATCCAATTTACCTATTTGTCTTAGGCTGATCCTTGTTCACATTGAGCTATTTTACTTGAGTATTTCTTCCTCCTCAAGAATGGTTGTTGACTTAGTCAAACTTGACTATGTCTCCATCTAAAATGTCCTTGTTCACACTTGGAAGTGTAAAACCAACTCCTAAGGTAATATCTTCCCTTATTAAGGTGGAATTTATTCATATTTTATTTTTCATGGGCCTCCTTACCCATTTATTCCTCTCCTAGGTGAAAGTAGCAAAATCTAATATTCCAATTTGCTTATGTGCAAATTTTGGAATATTACAGTCCTCCCCTCCCAAATGTTGCTTGTCCTCAAGCAACTGAGCACCCTCTTCTCCCCTACATCAACCTCATAAGATGAAATCCTCCAAGGATCAAGGTGTTGTATTATCAATATATCTCCAAGTTTCCCCTCCCAAGTGTGCAAGTCATCTATTGGGGAACATCCCAAATAGCTAACGCTTGTGTGACAATGAAACATTCATGGAAGCAACAATGGGCTGTTTGTAGTTCCTCTTGAAGCATGAGGGCTGATATAGATTGGGATTCATCATCCCCATTTGAATCTCTCCTCCCCAATCTATCAACCAAACAAAATGAGTCACCCTCTAAGATGGCAACTCATGAAGAATCTCTTCCACCTTGAGCTCATGTAAAGAAGGTGGGCTGCATGCCTGACTATGTGGAGTCAAAATTTACATCTCCTGTTGTTTTTATATCCACCTATGATATATATGGGGCTGATGTTGATATATGGCTGAAATATAATAGTCTTCAAGGAAGACCCAAGCCACCCCATCAAATCCAACACCCATGAGGTGTCTCCTCAAAGAACTCAAACCTCCCAAATGAGTCCTCTCATTTGAAGGCAAGATGTATAGTATGGCAACCAAGGTCTGCCCACTGTTCTTTCTGAAATAGGCAGCACGTGTAATGTGAAGAATCTTATTTTCATTGGGCCTCTTCAACTCTTGTGCCACTCCTCCAATGGTGCTTCCTACAATCAATGTTCTAGCAGCATAATATGGAAGCATAAAGACATGAAAATAAAGAGGTAGAACATAGTCCCAAACATGGAACCAACGCAGGGCATTCTTTGCCTACCTCAATACATAGTGCAACAGGTATCTTTTCAGCCACTTGTTTGCTGCCACATTAATTTTAAAAAATGGAAACATGAAAGCATAATTTGGTGCCAATGATGCACACCGAAAACCATGTGGCATTCCCCCACAATCCACAAATAGAATGGCCATCATAAATGCTGCAAGTGGCCTCAAGTACATAACAATATAATATGCAAGAAGGAAAGACCCTTCTTGGTATGATATGCTGCTCATATAGGTAAGGAGGTGTAAAATACAAAACAAAATTTTACCTCCTCCATCATGTACTTCGGTCATTGAGCTGAAATGGCTCAAGTGCAAATTTTCCCTTGCTACAAGTGAGTATGGAAGTGGTTGTCCCAACCTTTTCTTCATATTCCAAGCTATGCATCTCTCCATATGCTGATATACATTCAATTGAATTCCCTCCCAAGTGAAATCCTCCATTGAAGGATGGTATGCATAAAAATGCATGGAAGGAAAGTCCACAAATGCTGCATGTAGATCTTTATCCTTGTGCTTGTGAATCCAAGCCAAGAAGGTCAAAACATAGTAAGGGATACTCTCATCCATTACTTCCTCATGCTCATCCTCCACATGCCTCCAAGGTGTATTACTTGTGAAGTGATTTCGAGAACACTCCAACAAGCAATCCAAGCTCCTAAGTGACAGCGCTGCTAGCCTTTGGAGGAGGGCCACTGTCAACTCAAAGCTCAATTCTTTGACATAGATTGTGTCAAATATTCTTCCCAAAATGATGTTGTGAATGTAGAGATCCTCCCAAGATGGAGGTTCTGCTTTTTGCACTATGCTAGTGCCTTCCCTTACTCCTGTAGCATCATGCCAAGTGTGAGAGAAAATCTGCCCTTGCTCTCTCCCAATCCTCCAAAGCAACAAATGACTTTGCTGCCTCAACATACCTCCATCATACAACTGATGCAGTGAAAAAAAAAGACCATATCATCATAATGCATCCACACTCCTTGCTGCCCCATGATGAAAGTATCCTGCCAATCTTCCTTCTTCTTCTCACCCCATGGAAAAGGACATGTCATAGGTTGACCAAACTCTCTCAAGAGTAGCTAACAAAGAATTGCCTCTTGCTGCCCAGTGTCATAGACTTGCAAGTGGTTTACAAGCCTCTTGCCTCCCATCCACATCCACTCAACTCCTTGTGGATGCTTCTCATCATTCTGCATCTTGGTATTTCTCCAATGAGATCTACCATCCTCCTCAAACAATTTCTTTTCTTTGCCTCTCATGAAGTGCTGAAAGGCATCTCTTTGGAGATGTTTTAGAGAAGATCTCATGTCTACAATAATCCTGAACCCATAAGGATCCAAATGTGAAGAGGGAAAACCCCTCTTACTGCTATCTCTTGACAGCGCTATATAACTCCTCCATTGTGTACAAGCTGTCTCATATCCTGACTCAAGAAGGATCATGACTCCCCCCAAAAGATCACACTTCAACCTCAAGGGTTGAGTGCAATTCAACAAGGGTCTAAGAGGATGATGATTCATTTGTTCCTTGAACCATTCAAGTCTACACAGTGTAGTGCAATATTGTTGCTCTACCCCAGCAATAATGTTTGATCCTGGGCCATATGAAAATATATTTCCACAACTTTTAGAAATATTTTCTGCAATAAGTAAAGGTGGAAATCTTCCCATACCTTGGTGAGATGTGGGAACCTCTTGTAGAGATGCAAAGGCTCCTCCTTCCAATGTAATGGCTGCCCCAACTACTAATGTAGGAAGCTGCTCTTCCAAGGCTGTGACAGTGCTGGTACTTGTCTCTTCCCAGGGTGGTGTGGACCCTCTCTCCTCTAATCTCTCTTCATCGAAAGTTCTGATCAGCTCTTGAGTGAACTCGGAAAAGGAATTTACTCTTGTGTGGCTTAAGTGTTTGCACCACCAAGTATTGGCTTCACCCTCCAGGTGCAGCATTGCAACTTCTACTGCCTCCTTCTCTACCATTGGGTGAAGTAGGAAGAATGCCTCAAGCTTCCTTACCCAAGCTCTAGCTGTAGTTGACCCATCAAATTTAGACAACAAGAACCTATTGCCTCTCATCATTCTTTCACTGCATGGTCTTCTTTCTTCTCTCAGTTGAATAAACTGAGGGAAATATAGGGTTTCTTTGAAAGCCCTAGGTTGGCACTTGTATTCTACCAAATATCCACTTAAGATCTCATGTTCCAAGTGGTATCCTTGCTCTTCACCTCCTCTATGAGAACAGGAAGTGCATGCATCTTTTTCTGCCTCTTGAAACCTAGAGGTTTCACTACAATTTTCTCCTCCTTGAAACCCTTTTGGAGTTTCAATGCATTTCTCTTCTTCTTTCTTCTTGGATCTGAAAATGGATGAGAGTAAGCTCATCCTCTCCATAATTTTGATCTCTGCTTTCTCTGAAATTCAAACTTCCATAGGCTGGGCCAAGTTCCCTTCTCAGGAATATCGAAATTCTATTCCAGAGATTGACTGCAGGGGCATTTACTGGATATGTCACCTTTGAAAAAAGGATGAGATCCAGAGGCTACCTAACCATTTGAAATTTTTTTCTATAGAGCTTGAAATATTCCTCCTCCAGGGTGTCAGTAGTTTGGCTTGAAGCCACAGGCTAAGCCAAAGATCTTGCTCTTATACCACTGTAATATCCCCAAAAGGGATTTCTCAACAAGCCATGCCTGAAAAACGCATTTTTCAGGAATTTTTGCTTCAACTATCATAAAAGGTGTTTAAAAACACTCAAAACCCAATTCCAAGTACTGCAGCAACCCTTACTCAGCTTTTATTCTCAAAAAGGTGAGGAAAAGCAGCTTTTCATGCCCTAAAATGACTGTATTCAGAAATATGCATAAAAAAAAGGGTCATGGCTATGGGATATGTTATATTAGGTCAAGAGGGATTCACATGCCGAATTTCAGCAAAAAAAAATTCATTTTTCAAAGTTAAACAGATCCTCCATTCCCGACTAGGCTTAAAGTTGTTGATTTCCCATGACTTGGAGTATGCAGAAATTTACTGAAGCATAGGGAGCATATTTTCTGAAGGGGTTTCTAAAATAAATGATGAGAGAAGTCTGATATAGATTTTACATGAGTCATACAGCAAATAAATGGAGATTTAATCACTTATACACAAGGAGAAAGACACCCGGCAAAGGTTTCCGGCAAAATATATGAATAACAAACAGTACTGCATAAAATAACGCAGTTACTAGATATCTATATTAAACATGGTTGTAAATTACATGAAATATCATAATAATACAAATAAATGGCCCTAGGCCTCTTATTAGAACTCCTGGAGGGAAATGAACACCTCCTCCTCAAAGATTTGCATAAAATCCAAGGGTGCAGTTGTGCAGCTGCTGCTGCTGCATAAAAGGACACAGTTTCTGAAGGAGACCGATTTGTGGCTGAATATGGAAGAGTGGACCAAAGCCAAATACTGAAATGAAGCTCAAATCCTTCTCTCTTTATCCCTTAAGCAATCTGATCCAAAGAGAGGATGGAATTCCCGCACGGGAATTATTTGCACTAAACAGTGCAGCAACTCCGGCTAAACAGCTGAAGTATGCAATGGGTCTCTAGACCAAGAAATCTAAATACATTAATGCTCTCCCTTTGATGCTATTCCTTCCTTTTATCTTTGGTGGGCCTCCTCACCCCGGACCCCACACACTGTTGAGGTGACTTGTTCATGAAGCTTCCTCTTTCAAAACTGTGTTGCCCTAGCTTGCTTCCCTCCTCTTGTGGCTGCGTTGTTGACTTGGTCAACTAATCCACCTCCAATGCCTCTTTTCACACTAGAGATCTTCAATCTAGTTTACATATGTGTCTTAGGTAGATCCTTGTTCACATTGAGCTAGTTTACTTGAGTATTTCTTCCTCCTCAAGAATGGTTGTTGACTTAATCAAACTTGACTATGTCTCCATCTAAAATGTCCTTGTTCACACTTGGAAGTGTAAAACCAACTCCTAAGGTGATCTCTTCCCTTAATAAGGTGGAATTTATTCATATTTTATTGTTCATGGGCCTCCTTACCCATTTATTCCTCTCCTAGGTGAAAGTAGCAAAATCTAATATTCCAATTTGCTTATGTGCAAATTTTGGAATATTACACTCCTGAGGAGTATAATCACGACTACGAGTTGCCAAAAGGAGTCACAGGTGCTGCCTTTACACTCATAAAAATAAAGCGAGGTTTCAAAGCACCAAATGAGAAGCCCTACCCCGCCTATTCTTTAACACAGTTACATCTTAATCATTTATTTGCATGAGGACATGCAACAAGGTAAGCAGGGGAGCATGTTGGGCCCAGATTAAGGTATGATTTTCACCCTGTAAATACTGCAAATTATATTGTAATTTCAAGAAAATCCCTCTTCACATTAACAATAAGGAATAAAAATCATGAAAATGGGAACAATCAGACTAATGATAAAAATGATGGTTTATAATAAGAAATTGACTCTTTTTTTCCTTACCTGTAGGAAACTAGGAATACCTAAACCAATAACAAAAAGAAGCCAATCAACGGACGCAATCACAAGAAGTCCTAAGCAGTCCCAACGACCGATAGAAGGTGAACAAGCAGATTGAGTCTAAGAACTCAAACGACAACCACGTTTAGCAAGCTGTCGTTTGAGATACATTCTCGAAATTCCCGAAGATCTCCTTTAAAAGGGAAAAGAACAAATGAGAGGGCAATCCGATAATAGAAAAATCGAGAATAGTCTGTCTAATTATATTTTGTAGCATTCCTGGATGTAACAAATAGTTTTGAATAACCATATTTTGAAGTTTCCTCATTGCTAAGGCTTCTGTAGGTCTGGGCCCAACCTCTGGGAGTTCCACGCACGTTTTCATGTCCTGAAAAGTTATAGAATCGATACCTGTGAACTTGGTGCAGTTGTAATACATACTTCCATTTTATATAATTACAGCTCTTCTTCTTTAATGAATCATTGGCAATTGCGTTCTTAGAATAAGACAAGTGCAATCCCATTTCTGATAATGTTTTGTTAATCTTGTTTCTTCTGTTGTCATAATGATTAATTTCTAGGCCGTAGAAAGATTGATTTCAGCGTTCTTTGTCCCCATGCAGTGCATTCTCCTTTTAGTATAACAAAGAAATTAACCAATTGATCAGTGTTGCTTAATTAATTATTACAGAGAACTCCATCGAAAAACTACTTAATTATAGTTGTATAAGTTATTTGACCCGTTTCGGTTATATTGTTGTTCATTACTACCGGCTTAGTTCTACTGTTGTTTCATTATTGCACAGCTAGTCATATTGCTTAGTTCTACTACCATTTCTTTATTTGCACAGCTATTAATATTGCTCAGTTATACTGTTGTTTCATTATCGCATAGCTAGGCATAATTCTCGTTATACTGCTAGCCATATAGCTGCTTCATTACTGCTTAGATCACTAGGTCGTTGATTCAATTCAATTCCATTTCTGAAACAACTTAGTTAGACTACTGTTCTGCTTAATTTCATTACTGTCATTTCAATTCTTGCTTGATTTATTTAGAATGTTGCTTAGTTTAGTTGAACTTCTGTTTTGTTCCAGTAGAGAAACACCAAATCCCATTACCCAGCTTTAGGCTAAATATCCATCTAAGGCGCCTTCTCTAATATCAATAGGCTCCAGGAGTTAGTAATTCCTTCTTTACATTGACAAAGAGCATCCGTAGACTTGTTAACTCTCATATACTGTGCTGACACTCTTGAAATAAAAATACTTACCCCGAGTTGATAATTAAATGAAGGAACACTAGAGTTGTCACAAAAGGTCACCTCTATCTGACCCAACAGGAGTGTTGTAATTCTTCTTACTGAAGTTAAGATTCAAGCTGCAAAATCAATCTTGTCTTATGCATTTTGTAAATAGAATAGAATATCAAAGACATTGTCCTTACTGATTTGGACAGTGTTTTTAGCAGTGGACATGACTAGAGTTCTCAATAAATCTAATAAATTGTAAATTTTATCCATTAAAAACTTCAAAAAGTTTGTTGTAACTCCACCTTGTTTTCAATACAAGACTAGTTGAATCACTCTTCTTTGAGCATAAGTACTGAAGCATAAAATCAAGGGCAGAAATGCATGTAGGTAGGGTTATTTACACCATCAAATGACACCAAGCCACTAAATATTGTGTAGCAAGGAGCTTCTTCTTTCATGTCTCCAAATAATTTTTTGATGGAAGAAAGTACAATGCTCAGATTTTACTAATAAAGGTATTTGATCAATATGATGGAGCATATTAACACCATATTCTTTAAATGTGCAGCAAGTTTTTGTGGTTGGGTAAGATGTTGTGGGAAATATAATGAAGTTTTTGAAAACAATGGGAAGCAAAAATGCAAGAGCTAAAACACTGGGAAAAGACACGTTACAGGTGGTGAGGCAAGGGAAAAATTATATGATGAGAAAGAACAATCACAAAAAAGCTTCAAGCACATTCAAATGACTTGTTTACTCACCTCAGAGACAATTCTGAAAATACAGTCAGAGGCATAAATTCATAATTCATTTAAGAAATCATGTGGAAACACCCTTCACACATTTAATATTCACTCTCTAAATGTTTTTATTTCCCAAGAAAAAATCATAATTTTATTAATGAAAATAAAATTACATGTTGAATGAACTGTAAGAGATCCCATCAACCACTTGTGACTAGTAATCAAAGATCAAATAAAATACAATATTGTAGAACCTAGCCCATATCGGCATTCTAGAAATAGCCATAGAGTTTGCATAAAATTCTGGAAACCATGGGGTAATGAAGGGGCTAGTGGAACCCCAGAACCATGGTCCTTCTTGGAGTATGATGTCTCTGGCCTCCGAAGATGGAAATTTGACAATGAAGAACCCTTTGGAATAGAGATGAATTTCACAATTTGTGGTCTAGTTTGTGAAAATCCAATGAAATAGCGCCATTGGTTTAGGCCAAAAGCAGTTGAAACAACATATAATTTCTTATGATTCATATGTAGTATGGTGTTCATCTATTTATGGAATGTCTATGGTCAATTCTGGTGTATGGTTCAATTGCTCTACCATGTAGGGTTGGGGTCGTTGCAAGCATGTTCTAGTGGTACAATAGCAGTTTTTTTCCCTTGAAGAATGTTCTTGTAGGAGGGGCCTGCATTAATATGTTCATGTTTTTAGGAGTTGCTACCCCTTGCACCCCTTTGTTGTGTAACCAGCTCCAAAAATAGAAGAAAAAGATATCAACGCCTTAGAAATAAGCCACTTTGAGGGGGCAACCTCCAATACATTACATAAATGAACAATTCTTGGATGATACAATTTACAAAACCTCCTTTCTATATATAGGAGTCCATGGGGCCATAATGTAATCCTAGTGGGCCACAATGTAATCCTAGCAGACCTAACAATAATAATGTAAGGGCACAATAATAACAATATGGGGGTTACAGGGGTACAATAATAACAATAAGGGGGGCTACACTAACATAATAAGGGGCTACACTATTAATATAGGGACTTAACATGCCCCTCTCCTTCAAAAAAGTGTTGTCCCCAACGCTTGAGTAGCTCTGGGTGCTTCTGTATAAAATTCTCATCCTCCCATGTAGAATCTTCAGTGGGTAAGTTCTTCCACTTGATGAGATACTCTGAAATTGATCGATTCCGTAGTTGTCGATTTCTTGTTTCCGTGACCGCTTCCGGTTCCAATATGATTTTTCCTTCCTCATCAAGTTCTGGCAATATTGTTTGAACTGGAAGATTTTCACCTATAACCTTCTTTAAGCATGAAACATGGAAAATCGGATGCACTCGTGAAGAAGCAGGAAGCTCCAATTTGTATGCCATAGTACCAATCTTTTGCAACACCTTGTAAGGACCATAGTACTTTGGCGATAATTTATTATCCTTCTTAGCTTGCTTGAGGGACATTTGTTTGTATGGTTGTAGCCGTAAAATACCCAATCTCCTACATCAAAACTTCTCTCGCTGCGATGTTGATCTGCCTGTTGTTTCATTCGATTTTGTGCCAAATTCAGGTTATCCTTTAAGAGTTGGAGAACTTCTTGCTGATGCTCGATGTGATCTTCCACTGCTTGAACCTTCGAATTTTCCTTAAAGATGATGTGATGGATGGTGGATGATATCCATAAAGTGCCATAAATGGGGTCATTTTTGCTGCAATATGGAAGGAAGTGTTATACCACCATTCAGCAAGAGGTAACCACTTGACCCATTGTGTTTGTTTATCAAATACAAAACAACAAAGATATCCTTCCAAACATTTATTTACTATCTCAGTTTGACCATCAGATTGAGGATGATAAGATGAGCTATGAGCTAATTGAGTACCCAAACAAGAAAATAACTCCGTCCAAAAATTTCCCGTAAAAATGGGATCTCTGTCCTCACAATAACCCTTGGGCTTCCATGTAGCTTTTGAATTCTATCCATAAATGTAGTAGCAACTGTACTTGCTTTAAATGGATGAGATAATGCACAAAAGTGTGCATACTTGGTAAGTCTATCAACTAGCACCATGATGACACTCTTTCCTTCGGACTTAGGTAAACCTGTGATAAAATCCATTGAAATCTCCTCCCAACGTTGACTTGGAATGGATAAAGGTTGTAGAAGTCCTGTGGTCTTAATTGTTTCCACTTTATTCTGCTGGCAAACCAAACATTCCGCCACAAACTTTCGAATATCAGATTTAAGGCCATCCCAAAAAAATTCTTTCTTCACCCCGTGGTAAGTTTTTAAAAATCCTGAGTGTCCTCCTAAAGGAGAAGTGTGCAATTCTAGAAGAATCTTTTGTTTTAGTTGGGAATTCTTACAAAGATATAAGCGATCTTTGTACCATAAGGAATCATTTTTCCAACTAAATGTATCAGATGTATTAGGATATTGCTGCAACTTTTGAATGAGTTTCCATAAATCTTTATCCTTCTTCCATTCATCTCTTGCTTCGGTTATCCAATCTGGTTGGATAATATAAATGGCATAAAGCAATGCTTCCACCTCTTCATTCTTTCTTGAGAGTGCATCTGCAACAACATTAAGCTTTCCTTTTTTGTAGATTATTTCAAAGTCATAACCCAACATATTTGTGACCCATTTTTTTTGCTCTTCTGAAGATAGTCTTTGTTCCAAAAAGTGTTTAAGACTATTATGATCAGTTTTTACCTTAAAGTGTCTTCCCATTAAGTAAGTTCGCCATTTCTTTAGTGCATGCAGTATTGCTAACATTTCCTTCTCATAAATAGGTTTTTGTAAATACTTTCCTTTGATTGGAGGACTTTAAAAAGAAATGGGTCTTCCTTCCTGCATTAAAACTGCACCAATTCCATTTCCTAAGGCATCACATTCCACAATAAAGGTTTTTGTGAAGTCTGGCGTAGCTAAGACTGGTGCTAGGCACATTGCCTCTTTAAGAGGTTCAAAGGCCTTAGTTGCTTCAGGAGTCCATGAAAATGCATCTTTCTTCAATAATGTTGTTAGAGGTGCTGCTATTCTCCCATAGTTCTTAACAAAATTGCGATAATAGCCTATTAACCCGAGAAATCCTCGCAACTGCTTTATTGTCTTGGGGACTTTCCATTCCTTAATGGCTTTAATTTTTTTAGGGTCTACTTTAACACCCTCGTGAGATATAATATGACCCAGATATTCCACCTCTTGTACTCCAAAGATACATTTGGATGTTTTTGCATATAATTGTTTCTCCTGCAATAGTTTGAGCACCCTATCAACATGTTCAACATGATCCTTCCAAGACCTGCCGTAGATTAGTATATCATCAAAAAATACTAGCACAAATTTTCTAAGGAAGGGTTTGAAAATGGAATTCATCAACCCTTGAAATGTAGAAGGTGCATTGGTAAGGCCAAAAGGCATGACCAAAAATTCATAATGACCCTCATGAGTTTGAAATGCTGTTTTTGGAATATCTTCAGCCTTCATTCTAATTTGATGATATCCTGAACGAAGATCCAACTTGGTAAAATAAATTGCTCCATGTAATTCATCCAATAATTCATCAATCACAGGAATGGGAAATTTGTCTTTAATGGTGAGCTTATTGAGTTCCCTATAATCCGGACACATTCACCATGATCCATCCTTCTTGTGTACCAATACTACAGGAGCAGAGAAAGAACTTTGACAAGGTTGAATTATACCCGCCTCTAACATTGTTGCAATCATACTTTCAATGTCGCTCTTTTGGAAGTAAGGATATCTATAAGGCCTGATGTTTGGAGGAACACTTCCTGGAATCAAATGAATAGCATGATCATGATCATGAATAGGTGGGAGTCCTTTGGGAGTTTCAAACACCTTGGAATGATTGTCCAAGACTTGTTGGTGATCTGCAGAAATAGATGATTTTGATGTTGGAACTTCTAGTGAGCATAATTGTGCAATTACGCTTCGTTGTTCTTTCTTTAGAATCTTTGTCATGACATTAGAGCTTATTATCCTTCCTAGCTTCCCCGCAATACCCCGTAATTCGACTTCCTTTCCTTCTGAAAAAAAATTCAAGAAAAGTTCTTGAAAATTAAAAGCTACCGTCCCCAAAGATTGTAACCATTGTACTCCTAGTACAACATCAGCACCTCCCATAGGAATAGAAAGCATTGGAATATTCAATACATATTCCCCCATGGTTAGCTTGATATTATGGCATTTTCCAGAGCAATTTATAGTTCCTCCATTTGCAACCATCACTTGACATTCTGGTGCTGGGTATAGGAAACAATTTAATTCCTTGATTACCTTACAATGAATAAAATTATGGGTGCTACCTGAATCAATCAACACTATTATTCTTTTCTTCTTGATCTGTCCTGCTTTCTTGAGAGTTTGAGGAGTGGTAATTCCTGCCAGTGCATTACATGATATGGTCGGATTCATTTCTTCCTCTTCTATGGCTAGTTCCTGGTGTATATCCTCTTCTTTTTCATTTTCTTCTTCTTCTTCACAATCTATGTAAAACAATTTCTTTTCAACACACTTATGACCTTTAGTGTATTTGCTATCACAACTGTAGCAAAGCCATTTTTCTCTTTTTTCTTCCAATTGTTGTGGTGTCAACCTTGTAGGTTGTGGAAATATAGGCGTAGCAACACTTCCTTCTTTATAGAATTGAGTGGTAGGCTTCCTTGTCGCCATAATTTTACATTCAACTTTTCTTGCCAACCCGAATGCCTTCTCCAATGAATCAGGTTCCAAAACGCGAACTTCATGTTGGATGTTATCCTTTAAAGTGCCTATGAAGAGATCAATCCTGTGTTCCTCTGGAATATCAGTTACCCTTATATTCAATTTTTGGAAGTCCTCAATGTGCTCCCCCACTAAACCCTTTTGTTCGAGATTTATCAATTGGCTAAAGAAGGTGTTGCTCTTTGTATCCTCATAATGTGCTATCATTTCCTCCGTAAAAATTGACCAAGTGACAATTTTTTTACGGGAGCAAAGCCATCGATACTATACAAATGTATTTTGTTCTAAATGTAAAGTTGCAATGCGTACCTTTTGTGTGTTTTGCGCGTTATGGAGATCAAAATATTGCTCCATCTGTAGTATCCATGTTACAGGATCCTTTCCATCAAACTTCCTCATATCCATCTTTGGAATATGGTGGTTCTTCCCGCCAACATTAGAGTTTATGAAATCACAATTAACATTTATTTTGTTCTCATCATGAGGTTCTTCTACTATCTTTTCACCATTAAGAAATCTTTCTTGTATCAACTTTGTCAAACCTTCCATGTCTGCTTTTAGAAAATTCTTCATGTTTTCCATTTTCTCATCGATCTTAGCTTCCATGTCATCCATCTTACATTCCATGCCAGCCTCCATGCCATCCATCTTAGCTTCCACACCATCCATATTATCTTGCACACCATCCATCTTAGCTTCCACGCCTTTCTTCAAACCGTCCATCTTCACTTCCACGCCATCCATCTTAGCTTCCATGCCTTTCTTCAAAACTTCCATTTCATTTTTTGTTTCTCTTTGCGAGAGTGAAATTTTATGCACTTGCTCTTGTAATTTTGATAGATCATGTTGCAATTCTTCATCTTCATGAGTCATGGTAGAGCCTTCTGAAGGCTTAATGGGTGTTCAATTCTTTTTAGGTGCCATTTTAGAATCCAATATTGATACCTTTTACTTGCTTTGAGGAGCTCGATATTAAAATTGAATTATCTCTGTAATTGAAAATCTTCAATATCTGAAATTCAGCCCTGTAGTAGCCCTCTGAAGCTTCTTTCAAATGCCATAGGTATGATCTAATTTGGATTCCCCAAGGCAAAGTTGTTTCCAATCTCTCACAATGACCTAATTCTGGACTGGTTCAGTAGAGAAAACTTGTATGACTTGCCATGTGTCACTGTTTTGTCCTTTGTCTCTGAAATTGATAGCCAAGAAACTACAATCCATGCACTTGTGACCACTTTTTACGGCACTCAAATCCATTGCCCAGAGAGAGAGTTATTGAACTTTTCCCACGATCACCTCTTTGAGATGAAATTCAAGAGCCTGAAAAAGCACTACCTTCCACAGATCATATCTCCAAAAATATTGTGAACCAAGCTCTGAAATTTTTTGACAAATTTCCTTAGGATTTCAGCTTCACACCATACAAATTTCAGATTGTTAACCTTCGTAGAAACAAATTTATAGCGAAAATGCCACGATGACCTGTTTAGGAGCTTGAAAAAAGACCTACTTCCATAGATGATATCTCCGAAAATATTGCGAACCAAGCTCTGAAATTTTTAGAAAATATTCCTCAGGATTTTAGCTTCGCACCCTAAAAATTTCAGCTTCTGAAACTTCGTAGAAAAAAATTTATAGCGAAAATACCACGATGACCTGTTTGGAGCAACAAAACCCTAGAATCCCAAGCTCTGATACCAAATGTTGTGTAACCAGCTCCAAAAATAGAAGAAAAAGATATCAACACCTTAGAAATAAGCCACTTCGAGGGGGCAACCTCCAATACATTACATAAATGAACAATTCTTGGATGATACAATTTACAAAACCTCCTTTCTATATATAGGAGTCCATGGGGCCATAATGTAATACTAGTGGGCCACAATGTAATCCTAGCCGAACTAACAATAATAATTTAAGGGCACAATAATAACAAAATGGGGGTTACAAGGGTACAATAATAACAATAAGAGGGTTACACTAACAACAATAAGGGACTATACTAGTAATATAGGGACCTAACACCCTTGAACCTTTTGTCTTACCATGTTCCACAATGCCACCTCTCAGGTGCAGATTGAGGGTAATGGTAGACCTTGATCTAATGATGTGATCCTTTATTGACCAGTTATCTTGTAACATTCAACCGCCACAAATCAAGGATTTCATATGTACTGGGTATCCCAATGATGCCTTGACGTTCTATTTCAGGTGTATCACCTAATTTGTGTCGTATACGCAAAATAAAATATATTTCCCAATAGGGGGTCTAATAAAAAATTGAAAATAAGAAAGGGATACTTGTTGCAGAGTGTATGCTTCCGTAATTTTGTCTCGAGTATATTCAAGTTCTAGGCTCCCAGTTGGTAGTCTGCAAGTGAGTATCCTTTGTATGGCATTGGAGGGTGTCTGCGGGTGGTCTTCGAGAAGGAACGGGTGACCCATAAATTGAGAATCAGCCCATATACTATGTGAAACCATGTGAAAACATCGTGAGATGGCATGCCGAAGCAAGGCAGGCACCGATGAGGGCAGATCTAGTGGGATCCCATAAAATATTTCGCACATCCGGCCAAGCCCGTCTGTCATCTACCCAACAACTAGAAACAGGAGATACCCAATAAATTTCTCAAGCAAACACAACCCCAAATGCTAAATATCTCCTGCATACCCAAATATTGTCTCAGAGATGAAATGCACAGAGCTCATGTAGGCACATTTCCCCCATGTCTGATACAGTATTCTAAAAATTTGACGGTTTGTAATTTCCACTCCCACCTTGATTTTTAAGAGAATATTCGAGGGTTTTGTATCTCTGTGGACATTTATGTGGCAGTGCAGATGTCTCAAGCCCTATTATATCCACCACGTCACATTCGATAGGCACCTCTCAGGAAATATCACAGATATCCTATGTTCTGGTGCCTCTCCGACCATCGCAAACCCTAGCAGATCCATTTATTTCTAAATATTTTGGCAATCACTCTCTAAATTTTATTAGAATAAACAAACATAATGATGTCACCCCACCTATATATTTCTAGCTTTCTCAATGTGCAAAACCATATCCAAGTTCATCACAAGATTCTAAAATTGTAACGCCTTTATAACAAGTTTCCACCAACGTTCAACAATAAGATATGATCAATATGAGCGGTAACTTGGGCCCCTGCCACAGCCTAAAGGCCCGCTAAAATTCTTGCAGGATTCAAAACAGTGTCCAATGTGCATGGAGAATGGATATGGGTGATGACTTAAGCTCCTGCCATAGCCTCAAGGCCCGCTAAACTTCTCAGTGGATCATTAGATGAAAGCATAAAGATATGGAGTGGTGATGAATTGGAAGAAGAGGCCACCAACATTTTCCATTCCCTAGGTGTGGTGGAAGTGGCCGCTTGTCCTACGACCCTAATTTTCACTTCCACCTCCCTCGATAACTTTGTATGTGTCTTCAATGTCGACACCAACACCATTGTTTCTAAGCTCGAGTCACCACCTTCAGAAGCCTGGAACATGTGGTTCCATCTCAAGGCGAGTCGAGGATTTAGAAACAGATATTGGGGAACCCAAATCAAGTCAATCCACAGAGAATAATTGTCTAAACCTTGAGACCGAGGTCAGACTATGGAGGATCGTTGCGTAGTGGACAGGTGCTGCCATGAGGTATCAAATGTTAATTGATATATCATTGATGGAGATGTGAAGGGCCTCTTACAATACTTTTCCCATATCTGTGTAATACTTGTTGCCATCAATTCAACATTGAAATAGAATTCATTTCAAAATAAGACATTCAATTTCTATATATCTTATTCAACCCTCGATCGGAAGCTTTATTTAAGTAAGTTCAACTTCACGTTTGATTGGTTAGGTCTGATCCTCGATCTAGGAGGTATCAACTATGCGTAGGAGCTGAGGAGAGACCAGGGGAGCAACCGACTGTGCAGAGGAGTTCTGAGAGATCAACTGTGGAGAGCAGTCTGTGGGATGGAGAGTCGAGGCTGCAAGATCAAATACAACGGTGGTATGGCCTGAGGGAGGAAAAAAATAGTATTAGGCCAGCATCAGAGCCAGTATCATGAGGAACATTATAAATGTAATTATTGGTAAGTGAGGAGAAGGGTGGGAAGGTTTCTGTATTGATACATAGATCAAAACGATTCAAATTTGAGCTTTACTAGTGTGTCAGACCTGCAAGAACTAGTTTTCAGAGAAGCGTTAGGGTAATAGAAGCATTACAAGGGCGTAAAGAGGCTCTTAGATTATTTTTTGCATTCGTTGGGATGGGCAGTACGCAGAAAGAGATACTTGACATGGGCGTATATATTTTTGGAATTTAAGAGGAATAACACTCGAAAAGTCTAAGTACATGTAGTACCTGATGAGGATAAGTCTTATAGGTGCATATTTGAAATAATTGGAACAATGCCTAGGTCTAGACACAAATATGCAGATGAAAGCCACAAAAACAATACAACAATACAGTGGATCAAATTGGAGCAAGGCCATAATTTGCCCACTATGATACCATGTCAAACACAACAATGGAATGGTGAGCACAATATGAAAGATAAGCATTAGATTACTACTATTATTCATAATGATAAATATTTATATTACATTGGAGTGACCCTTGGATTCCATATTGGAAGGTATCTTGGACTCTCTATGACTCTTCGCCTTCTACTCCAACCCTTAGAGTATTAGGTGTCCAACAATATGTACTAAGGAAATTGAACTATTTCATTTGCTTTGGTACTCATCTTGTTTAATGTGTGTTGTATTTATTTAATTATAGTTGTGTCTATGTGAACTACTATGTTAGATAACTAACGAATATTTCCTTTCTCTTGTGTGCCTCTCTTAGTATAGTACTATTACTTTCCTTCTAGAGACTCACTCTTGTATCCCCTCTCATGAAGGACTCCTTTTATACTTTACAATTGGTTTTTCACAATGTCAACTTGCTTGCTGAAAGGTTATGTGTATAATCTCTTATGTTATCCATGGAAACCAAGGAAAACATTAGGGTTATGTTGGTTGGTATGATAATCAGGATGGGGCTCCTATTCCAAACTGTGTGAGCTCTAATTAGGACTTCACATCGAGGAAACCCCCTATATGTTGGAAATATCCAACACTGTCAACATGTTGGTTTAAAAAAAAAAAATTCTTATCGATATCTTTGGTTGTTGACAATTTTCTTTAACATTCATTTTAATTTTAATTTAACCCTTTGTCAACATGAAGATCATTGCCCACCGTGGAAGTGGGCATGGTCAGGTGTCTCGGCCTCCGCTTTCCCACCGCTCTGAGTCTTCTTTTTCATCTCTTGAGGATTCCTATGGCCGCTACCCTGCAACTCGTAGTGGCAGAGGCCGAGATTTGGCTTCGAGGCGGTCTCGCTCCTTAACTCCTGTTCGGACTTCGGGGTTGAGCCACCCCACTAGTCACTCCTGCCCACCTCTGTCGAATTTGGAGACGCTACCCTCTCCATCCACCGTTCACACTGCACATTTCCACTATAATTTCACATTGGACTGCCCTCGTATCATAGCCACCATCTCCATCAGCTTCAAGGAGAAAGCTTCCCTTGCTGATAACCTTCGCCCCAAGAAAATGCTCAGAAAATCCACAATTGATTTGGTGCCCCAGCCGCCTTCACGTAAATTTGAAGCTCTCCCCATCATTCATGGTGCTCCCTCTTCCAGCAGCAAAGTCAAGGGCAGCAGCGGAAGCGACAACAGTGCCAGCAACAGCAGCAACAGGGATTGGTCTGGAGATGTTGATTGCAAGGGTAGTGCACGCACCACCCTTTCTCCTGAACATGTCACGCCTCAAGATAAGATTGCGATGACTCCTATGTGGAGTACAGTGCCTAATTTTGGAGGAGCCACCATCCTCGTGCAATGACACCTAGCTTTTACAAGTTTCTTTTTAGTTCGGGTCTCTTTTTCTGGTTTACTATGTTTCTCTTGGATATTTTCGTAATTTACCTCTATCTTTTGTATGAAGCTGGTTTCCCCATTGTGGGTAGCTACAATAAGACTAGTTGGACTGGTTTCCCCTTCTAGGGCAGTCAGTGTTTTGTTCTTTTGATTTATAATGCCTCTGGAATTGGCTAGTCTAGCAATTCCAGAGGCCAGACACTCCATGTACTATATGTTATATTAATAGAATTTAGACTTACTTAGGAAAAAAAAACAGGAAGATCATCGCAAAAAATATTCTCCAATTTCAAATGAAGAAAGGGTGGAGGCTTATACATATGCTGCAGATATTTTAATATCATATAAAATGAGAGGAGGATTAGAGGTAAAGTACAGAATGTACCACTGATCAAGAAAAAATAAGACAAAGATGATCAACTTATCTGCAATGGATCCACAAATGTCACATGTGATATTGCAAGAAAGGTTGGAAGACCAAGGGTAAGGGGCATTGATTTTCATAAAGAAAGATTCCAATGAAAAATAATTAAATAAAAACTCATAATTACATCTTTGCTTATCAATATACTTACTGGTAAAACCACATTAATAAACGTTGTTGATATATGCTCATATGTGTATATCAATTACATGTACAACCATATTAGTAAATGTGGGTGATATTCACTAATAGGCATCAATGGTATGGATTTTATATTAATATTAATATTGATAATAATAAATATATAATAATAATAAGTATAAGTATATTATAAAATATTATTATCATTATATTATACTTATGATAATAATTATATTATAATTATGATATTAATTATATTATAATTATGATAATAATTATAACAATTATAATGACAATTTATAATTATTATTATTATATTATAATAATATGATAATAATAATAATATTACCAATAATATAATAAATCCAAGGGATTACTGAGCGATTATTAATATTACAAATTGAAGGCATTATAAAAATACTAAACCCAAAGGAGTAATATTATAAAACTAAGGGATTGATAAACCCAAGGATTAATATTATAATACCAAGGGATTATTCATATTATAAAACCAAAGGAATGTTATTTTAAACCTAATGGATTAATATTAAAAACTCAAGGGACTAATATTGAAAACCCAAGAGATTAATTTTATAAACCTTATGAATAATATTATACCCTAGGAATATTAACCCTTAGATTAATAACCCTAAGGGATTAATACTAAAAACAAAAGGGATTGCAAACCCAAGGGAATAATATTAAACTCAAGGGATTAAGATTATAAAATCAAGGGATATAAACCCTAAGGTAAATATGATAAACCCTAAAGCAAATATTATAAACCTTAAAATAAATATTAATGTTACACCATTTTTTGGTCATCTAACCTATTATCATTAGATGGACCCAAGTACACCATGTAAGACCAATTTTACCCTAAGTAAAATTGCTTTCACTATGTAAAATAACTTAATAAACCACATTTATTAGGTTGTTTATGGTCTAAACAGGAAACCCCAAAAGGAAATATTAAACAAACCTATTTTGTTTAATTTTCCTCATGGAATAATTAATTAAACCATAATTTAATTATTATTCCTAGTCATGTTTAACTCGAAAACAAAGAAATTAATTAGATAAACCTTTATTTATCTTATTATTTTCTAGGAATAATTATTTAAATCTTATTTAGATAATATTCCTTGTTAAATATGACCAAATCACCTACAAATAATTAAATAAATCATTATTTATTTAATTATCCTTCAACCACTTCTTTAAAAAGATAAATAAATCATTTATTTATTTATTATTAACAAATAAAGGGATTTGACCCAAGTCAAATACTTTTTCCCTCCAACAAATATAATAAAATATTTCATAAAAGGTGGATCTAGATTTGGTTAACATTATTTTAATCATGCACCAAGATCTAGAATGACCCAATATTTCGTTATAAATAGGAGGGTTTTCCTACCATTCTTCACCTTTTGTTGCCTATTAGATCACTCTGGATCTATACACTTGGTCACTTTTTTCTACATTATTTGCTTTGTGAGCTCCCTTTGAGTTCTATCTTTGTCTGGGTTTTCTACACCAACAAGAGAGAGAGATTCTAGATCTAAAGTGCTGAGGACTTCCAAGAACCCATCCCATCGAGGAGAATTGGATACGCCTTCTTGTTTTCCTCCCAGGTGCCCTTAATACAAAAATTCTTTCAAAAATTGTTCTTGTCTTGTCTATTGGTATATGGAGCAAACCCTTATTTTTACTGCTTAATGTCTTTCTATGCATAGATCTGGTTTTTTGCAGCTCTTTTCTTGATCAACTAACTGCAAATCTGAAGATATTGGCAGCCACTTTTGTTGTTAAGGCTATTAGTTATGCGTAGCTAAAGTGGTCTTTTTTCGTACACTTCGACAAAGGATTCATACTAACAAATGACGACTCCACACGAGTTTTAAATTACGACCGCTGTCGTTTTTCATATTCCTGCATATCCAGCTACTTTAGACCCTAGGGTTTCTTTTCAACTTTTTGTTTTTCCTATTTTCATGTTGTTTTTCTCCTCTAAAACCCTAAAACATTAAAATTTCTAACTTCCGTGTGTTTCTGGCCCTATTGCGCAGGTAAGCGACATCAGCTGCAACTGAGACGACAACTTTTCTGGAAATCTGCCGCCGAGACACTCGGAGCTTCAGGTCGCACTTTTCAGCCCATAAACTGCGACCTGGACCTCCAGGTCACACATTTCTACCCATTTTCTGCGACTCCGCATCAAAACAAGTCGTAACCTACGACCGCCAAATTTTCGTGTACCGTTTTTCTAATTTTTCCGGGTTTTTCCGGCTTCCGCTCGGTTTTCTGCCTCCGTCCCCCCGTCCCCGTCTCGACCCGTTCCTTACTCCGTCATCTATGTGGGAACCCAGCCCCCTAGGGCTTCAGTACTCTCCACTTTTTGTGGAAGAGTTTTAGTCGCTCTGTGTGTCCGATTTTTTCGTAGCTCGGCCCTCCCCCTTTCCGCATCTCGATACCTCCTTTTCGTATCCCTTTAATCAAATTTTCTCCCCCTCTCAAATCACCTCCCGAAGATTTTTTTGATCTACTTTTAGGGCCTCCTGCTCCTTCTCGCTTTTTGCCGATTTCCTCCTTTTTCCACCACCTGCCTCCTCGCCTCTTGGCTATGATCCGCACCGAAGGTTTTCGCCACTTTATCCTTTAGACTTCTATTTCTTTTTTGACCCTAGATCTATTGGCCTCTTTTTAAGTGTGTTTTGACTAGATTTTTTCCCTCTTTTAGATTAGTTTTGAGTGACCTGCCTTCTTGGGTTGAATCGATGCACTAGTAGCTGTTATTTTTCTGTTATTTCAGCATTATATACTGTTCTCTGCAGATTTATTTCCAGTTACGTAGCACACTTTTTCTCTTGCTCTCAAAACGAAAAGGGTTTAAAAATTAAAATTAACACATGCCACACACTCACCCTAAGCGAATAAGAGCCTGGTTTACACCGCCAGTCATAGACTTTAAAATCAATTGACACTGCACCTATCTGCCCTTGTTTTGACATTGTAATCACTTGATTCTGCACCTCCTTGCCCTTGTGGTCGTTCTTCTTCCCCTTGTGTCGTGTTTGTGTTGTCATCATTGCGCCCCTAAGGTGCACTTCCCGAATACTTCTTGGCGTTCACCCTCAGTTTCCGGTCGATCGACCTGCTCCGTCCCGCCGTCGTCGAGCCAGTCCTCCTCCGAGTCCGCACTCTGACCCCTCTTCTAATTCTTTGGGTTCTCCTTTTCCTTCTGGTTCTCCCCCTGTCACCTTCACTATGTCTGGTCCAGGGCCTAACGCTAGCGGTGCTCCCGGCCCTAATGTCGGCACTACTACTAGCGGAACTGCCACAAGAACTACCTCGACCACACCCTTGCTGCCATACATCGCAGGCCTCAGCCTCCCCGATTTCAATCAGTTTATCAATGACCCTATCCGCCACGATGTTGGTTGGCCTGCTATGCCAACCAAGCTCCCCTCCAACATCCCTAAGTTCGAAGGCCTTGCTAGAGAAGATCCAACCAATCATGTCCGATCTTTCCACATGTGGTGTTCCTCCAATTCCATTACCGATGACTCCATTCGTCTTCGATTGTTCCAACGCACGCTTACCGGCGAAGCTTCTAAATGGTATGTAGACCAAGCCACCTCTTTCCATACCACCTTTGCGACCATTGCCCAAGCCTTTTTATCTTACTTCCAGCTCCCTCTCCGATACGATACTGGTACGGAGCTTTTGACCTCTTTTAAGCAAACCTCTTCGACCCGCCTTTCCGCTCATGTCCAGGAATGGCGACGAAGACGAAGCTTATGTCGAGCTCCCCCCTTCGAAGATCAGATCTATATGGACTGGTTACTTCGCTCTCTCTTAGCTCCCATTGGCAAAGATGTCGCCTCCCATTTCCCTCAAACCGAAGAAGCCACCCTCCAAATAGCCTTGAAATATGACCTGATCTATGCTCAGTCTGGTTATGTTTATACCGTCCTCCCTGACCTCCCCAGGCCCGGTGGTGCTAACGCCCAGGGGGCATCTCATTCTGCCGACGGTATCATTGGAGCCCTTTCTCATCCGTATGCTCAACCTCCTATGGGCTATGGTCTCCCTCAGGGAGGGGCCAGCACCTCTAGCACTCTTCCCCCTCCCGGTAGCATGTATCCAGGATACAACATGCCTCCTCCTTTTGCCCAACCTCCTGCTTACCTCAATGTTGCCCAACCTAACCATTACCTTTATCCGCAGCCTGGTGTGCCAGCTCCTCCAGCATATGCGCTTCCATCTCCCTTGCCTCCTCCAAACCCGCAACAACACTTACAGCCCCCTCCAGGGAAAGTATTTGCACAGCAGGGCGCGACTAATCCCCCTTCTTCTCAAAGAAGGCGGAGAGGCAATCAAAACCAATCTGCCCCTGGTACCCGTGGACCCAATCCTGGTGTGGACCCTAACACTGCCAACCAGCAACAGGGCACTCAGCCCAAGCCAGACAGGCCGCTTCGCACAAATAAGCCTTGTTCGTGTTGCGGTGTTTATGGTCATTACACCCACGATTGTCCCCTCTTACCCCAGATGCGGCATATGTGGGAGTCTCAAGCCACATTACGCGGACAACATGCCTCTCCTCATGCTACTCCTAATGTGGCCACTACCCAACTAGCTGTGTTTACTGATCCCTTCCCTCAGCAAGGATTCGTGGCTACCCAACCGCCTGACAGCCAGGTCGCCACTCCACCTTCCCTTTCTGGTTCCTCCGATTACCAGATCCTTATGATGCACTCTGATCCTTCCCCGGCCGTAGACCTTCACCTTCAAACTCGGTCTCGCCAGTACCCCAAGCCTCCTGCTCAGTCTGTCCCCGAGTCCCCTTCTTCCGGTTCTACAGAGCCTCTTTCGACAACCAATGGTCCCTTACATATCCCTCAACCCAAAGTTGAGGTCCATACCAAGATTCCTAAAGGACCGTTACGTCGAAATGCTGCTTCTGGTCGAGCTGCTCATTCGTATAGCATAGTAGATGATTTGGTGCAATCTCCTGCTGCCATTTCCACACTGGAACTCCTCCATTCGTGCCCTTCCCAAAAGAAGGCTCTACTATCTACCATGGGTGCTGTAGATCCTGCTAATGACCAAATGATTGTGTTCGATGCCCATCAATCAGACCATCCTCCTCTTCCTGCTTTCGTCGCCTTCCAAATCCCAGTCAAAATCCGTAACGCCAACATTTCTCGGTGTATAATTGATGAGGGGGCATCTACCTGTGTGATGTCCGCTTCGGTTTGGAAACAACTCGGATCGCCTGAGCTGGCCCCTTCCACGATCACCCTTCGAGCGTGGGACGGCCACGCCTCCCAGCCCATCGGCCTTTTTATTAATTTTCCTATCACCCTTGCCGGTAAGACCGTTTGCGTTGACGTCGAAGTCATTGACGCCCCTCTAGACTACAACATTCTATTGGGGCGAAGCTACACCTATGCCATGTCTGCTGTCCCATCCGCGGTTTTTTGCAAGATGTCTTTCCCTCACAATGGAAAGATAGTCACCATTGACCAGCTGTCTTACCATGAGCCACCGTCTTAGACCTCTCCGGAGATGACCATCTCTTCTGTAGCCAATAAGCAAACCGTCGATTCCTTGACCAGTGTCTCCCCCGGCGTCTACAAAGATTCCTCCCTACTTGGAACTTTTCCTGGTCTCCCCCCTCCTCACGTCTCTGATCCCAGCTTATCGAATGTTTGCATGATGCAATCGTCTCGGGCTACCCTTAAGCGACCCGCCTCAGCTAGTCAGCAACCTCAGACTCAACCTCGCCCACCACAACCCGCTCCTAGCCCCTCATCTCCGCTAGCCGGACCTCCTCCTTCTGGCCCTTCTCCTACAGCTGGTATCCCTGAACCCCTTTATCCCCCTGGATCGGTTCCCCCAAGCCTTAACCACCTCGGAGCCGTCCCTCCTAGTCATTATCCCGCTAGTCAGATACCGTTCCTAGCTCCCCCTCCCGGAGTCTATTCGATCCCTGTCATGGCCACCCTCTCTCTCCCTAACCTGAACCTGGGTATACCCATTTGGTACCTTGACCCTCCAGCCGCTACCCCTCCTGGTCACCCCAAACCCTATCTTGCTTTGACACCGGTTCAACCGGTCCCCCTTGCTTCCTCCGTTGCTACCATGCCTCCTGCACCTCCCCAGGACCCTACCCCTGTGGTGGCAGCTCCAGGAAAGAAAGGCAAAGATCACAAGGGGGCATCCAAAGACAAGGCCACCCCGACTGACCCTGCTCCTCCCCAGCCTGCAAAGCCTTGTGCCTTGTGTGATGTCGTCGGTCACGCCACCCATACTTATCCTGAGTTGCCCCGCATTCAACCCATGGTTAAAGTCGCGTTCCCTGAGTCTACGGTCTCCGACCCTTCTCTTCTGTCCTCGTCCGTAACCAAGAACCCAAAAACTATTCGCACTAGCAAACCCTGCGCTTTGTGCGGTATCCATGGCCATTACTCCCACCATTTTCCTCACCTGACGCATTACCGCGCCTCTTTAGAAGTAGTCTGAGAGTATGAGGATGAACAAAATAAATCCGCCTCTCCCATACTCGCGCAGTATGCTTCGGGCCAGCTTGAGGATCCCCCCGCTCCCATCGACATTCCCCCCCCTGATGTTCAGATGACGGAGTCTACTACGACCATTCTTTACCTATCCTCCTCTGTGCGACCTTTAGAGCCCAGTCCCCTTGCATCCTCCCCTGTGGCCTCGCTTGACCCCCCTTCAACGACCACCCTTGACCCCCTCGTTTCTACCCATACACGAGATCACTCCACTCGTATCTTTGTTGACCTCCGCAGCCCGAGTCCCCGCCATACCTCCTATAGCCCTCATATACCACCCTCTAGTTTATATATGAGTCATAGCCATCCTGCTCATTGCACTCCCTCCTGCAGTTGCCACTCAATGTCTTCCGTCCACTCACACTACCGTCATTGTATCTCCTCCCCCCATTTGTTGTCTTGTAACACCTTTCCGCAGGACCTCCCATCCCTCCCCTTTATCGGTTACGCTGATGGTGCAAGTCGTTACTTCCGGAATCTAGCCTCGGTAGGTTGGGCCATTTTCACCCCCTTGCATGCCCTTGTTCTCTCAAACGAGGTCTGCATTGGTACTGCCACCAAAAATCAGGCCGAATATGATGCAGTGCATGGTCTCTTAGCCAATGCCCTCTTTCATCGCATCCTCCATCTGCATGTTCATTTGGATTCCCTACTTCTTGTCATGCAACTAAATGGTGTTTATCATGTGCATAACCTTATGCTGTTTAGACGATATTTACGAGTGAAACTCTTGATACGTGAATTTGAAACCATAACTTTCAACCATGTACCTCGAGAACAGAATCACTATGTAGATCGTATTGCAAACCATGTTCTAGATTGGCATTTATCACACGCATTTCATACAAGACAATAACATTCATAATCATTAAAAACGATGCATATCCATAATATGTGTCGCAAAACATGTGTTTAGAGTCCATCTACTCTAATACATATGACATGCCCATAGCATGGTACAAAAAAAACTCAAAACTGGGGGCACCACCTGCCCCTACATACACACTAGGGGGCACCACATGCCCCACACCTACTCACTATCTGGCAGATCACGAGCCAATGGCTCTGCCCCTGCAGCCCGTAGATCACGTATGCCTTGACCGGCCATCGCCATGCGCCGCATGACACCTCGCCATTCCGAGGGAAGACCAATGCATGCCTCCACGTACTGATCGTCTAAGTCTTGCCACCCACGCTCTGAAACTCCGGTCAGCAACGTCTCACATCTACGACGGATGTCCTCCAGAAGGGCGGCCGCATCCTCATTGCGCGCTTCTCTCGACCCACTCGACCCTGCAGCTCCAGAGGCTGCCGGGCATCCCATATATCCGACCGGTTTTACCGGAGCTATATCTGCATACCAAAATTACATGAATCAGTACCATATCTACTATTCAATAACTTTAACATGCCCATACAAGAATAGTTATCTGTCACTTACCATCGGGCCCCCATACTCGACCAGGCGGAAGTGGCAGGTTTGAATCTCCACAATAACTCATCCCACTATAGGGATAATCGTCAATGTATAACAACATCTGATCCCAATGGGCAAAGAACTCAGGTCGAAACACTCGCCCAACCGCCCCTCCTCCTCCTCTACACAGTAGTCGCCCCCACCGGCACATCCTGGGCTCTCTTAGGCCCCCATATGGGAGCTGTATATGAGGTCGTAAGGTCAGGATCTTCTCAAAGAAGAAGGTGCACAATAAAGTCCCATACGAGCAATCGTGGTTCACTTGCCGCTTGCAGAGCGACAACTGTTGTTTTAGCAACACTAGCATCATTTGGGCCCACCCATAGTAGGTCCCACTCAACACACTCTCCACAATCATCATCTGCCCCCTAGTGATGTGATGGAGCACCTGGTTGCCTAGGATACGCAGCACCGCTGCGGCCACTGCATGGGTCTCTAACCTTTCTAGATCCCCGATCGGTATCCGAGTCCCCTTGACTTGGAGACCCGGTCGACAATGTCGCTCCACAAACTCCATGATATGCCACCCCCACGGTAATACTGGCTGCGTGTTTCCCACCATCCCCAGTGGCGGGAGACCCGTCAGGAAATACGCATCCTGGACTGTCAGTTTGATCCTGTGCCCCTGCACGACAAATACCTCATGCTCTGGATCCCAGTAACTGATAATCCGGGCCAACAAAGGCTCTCCCGCCCTCATCAAAGGGTTCTCCAAAAACTTTAGAACCCCAAACCTGGCCAACACACGACGAACACCCTGATCTGCCTGGATCTCTGCCTGTAATGTACCCAGGTCTCTCTCTCTCCAGTTAACCCGTATATCTGCCATATCTGCACAAAAAAATCATCATTGTCAGCATACAGATAGGGAATATCATAACCAAACACAAAAACCCAAATCTCAGCCATAAAACAACACCAAAACCCCCTCATCTTCCAGGTCACACTTTTCTACCCAATTCTGGGATAGGTCGCAGTTTTTTCCCTGAAACCTGCTTCCCAGGTCGCACTTTTTGGCCCAAAAAGTGAGACCGGGCCGTAGAGATGAAGGAGGGTCTGTTCCTAAGCTTTTGGGCCCTAAACTGAACTTTCAATCCATCAAATTGAAAGAGTAAGGTTAGGCCTCCTACCTGCCATTGAAGGATCTTGATTCCAATGGTCGGTTTGTCCGCTACGCTCGCCACAATATTTAGGGCCTTCTCTCCTCTCTACAATCACCACAGCAACACTAGCAAATGAGTGAATTTGGAGGGAAAACTGCCTTATTAAAAGAGAACCCTTGTTTCTTCTTTTGTTGCCCCGCGCGACCAGAGCACGTAGCCCCGTTTCGACAAAACCGTCCGTGACTGCTGGACAGCTCACCGAGCCTCAAATGCATTCGTTAGATTGTTGTGATTCGATATCACCGTGACACATTTTGTCCAAGAAGGGTCACTTCTACCCCCCCAAAATTGCATTACCTCTACGTGCTACTTGTACTTGGGGCACCATTTTGCCTCCTTACTTGTCTTTGTTCGTGTCGATTTTCGTCATGAGTCACCATCTTGTACTCATGTTTTCATGGTCCCCCATTGGGCCTTTACTGTGTGGCAGCACCATCGAGTCGCCCTTGTTTAGAGCATCCAAGCGAAGTCATCATCGCATTCATGGAGTCTATCCCGAGTTCCTTTGTACCCCGCTATAGTCCTCCATCCCTCAATGCTTGGTTTCTCTCTTGTGTCGCACATTATGGCCTTCAGTCTCACTGTCCCCTATCCCTTATGATATTGCGTCAGTCGCTACCATGTCATTCATGCCCTTTATGCTCTAACAAGGGAAGTCGTCAATTCGCTACTCAGTCCTTTCCATTTCACCATCATCATCGGTGTCAGTCTGTCTGTTGCTCTACTATTTTCTCTCGTGCCTTAGTTTAGGATCTATCATTGCCTCACCTATGGCGGACCTCCTTCTGTCGACATCAGCTCCTTCATTCCAGAAGACAGATCTAGAGGGCGGTGTACCTTGGTTCCAGCTTCCACTCTTGTTCGGTGCCTCGAATCAGGCCAAGGGATCTCTCATTTCCCTTTGACTTGATTGTTTCTCCATTCTAGCTCCTTTCAGCATGATCGAGATCTGTATGCTTGATGGTTCAGTGATGCAGCAGCAGCTCTTGGTGATTCCCGGGTGTGTGTGAGATGTCTCAGCCCTCATGAGGGGGTGGCCCTGCAGGTAGCCCCCCACATGCCCGAATGACCTCTTCATTGCAGCCTTCGATGCAGCTCCATATATTTGATGATGTCGGCCTTAGCCGCTTGCAGCGCCTCTTTGATTTGCATGTATCAGTCAGATTTTGTGAGCCCTTCCCCGCTTATAGGGGGCATTTGGGTTCTATTTGTATCTCATGTACTCAGATATTATTGTATAAGTCCTGGCTGTTATCCCAGGCACAACATGTATGTGGGATTCCTCATTGTATTATTATATGGCTCATGTTTATGCCGGTTGTACTTTATGGTTCGGTCCCTTGTTTACTGGACACACTATTCTTTTGTAATTTGTCTCGGAGGGCATAGGTATGCCTCCCCCGCCACCTTTAGCACAGGTACCCTCTCATAAAAAGAGACTTGTTGCACCTGCGAGTCTCGTCTCCTCAGGGTCTAGTTCTTCAGCACACTCGTCTACCTTACATTTCTCTCTCTGACTTCCCTCTTGATGTCTGGTGATTGAGTTCTTACAACATACTTCGGTCATACGATTTGCTCCTGACACTCGCACGCTGGGGGGCAATTTGTTACACCATTTTTTGGTCATCTAACCTATTATCATTAGATGGACCCAATTACACCATGTAAGACCAATTTTACCCTAAGTAAAATTGCTTTCACTATGTAAAATAACTTAATAAACCACATTTATTAGGTTGTTTATGGACTAAACAGGAAACCCCAAAAGGAAATATTAAACAAACCTATTTTGTTTAATTTTCCACATGGAATAATTAATTAAACCATAATTTAATTATTATTCCTAGTCATGTTTAACCCAAAAACAAAGAAATTAATTAGATAAACCTTTATTTATCTTATTATTTTCTAGGAATAATTATTTAAATCTTATTTAGATAATATTCCTTGTTAAATATGACCAAATCACCCACAAATAATTAAATAAATCATTATTTATTTAATTATCCTTTAACCACTTCCTTAAAAAGATAAATAAATCATTTATTTATTTATTATTAACAAATAAAGGGATTTGACCCAAGTCAAATACTTTTTCCCTCCAACAAATATAATAAAATATTCCATAAAAGGTGGATCTAGATTTGGTTAACATTATTTTAATCATGCACCAAGATCTAGAATGACCCAATATTTTGTTATAAATAGGAGGGTTTTCCTACCATTCTTCACCTTTTGTTGCCTATTAGATCACTCTGGATCTATACACTTGGTCACATTTTTCTACATTATTTGCTGTGTGAGCTCCCTTTGAGTTCTATCTTTGTCCGGGTTTTCTACACCAACAAGAGAGAGAGATTCTAGATCTGAAGTGCTGAGGACTTCCAAGAACCCATCCCATTGAGGAGAATTGGAAACATCTTCTTGTTTTCCTCCCAGGTGCCCTTAATACAAAAAAATTCTTTCAAAAATTGTTCTTGTCTTGTCTATTGGATATATGGAGCAAACCCTTCTTTTTACTGCTTAATGTCTTTCTATGCATAGATCTGGTTTTTTGCAGCTCTTGTCTTGATCAACTAACTGCAGATCTGAAGATATTGGCAGCCATATTTGATGTTAGGGCTATTAGTTATGCGTAGCTAAAGTGGTATTTTTTCGTACACTTTGACAAAGGATTCATACTAACAATTGGCGACTCCACACGGGTTTTCAATTACGACCGCTGTCGTTTTTCATATTCCTGCATATCCAGCTACTTCAGACCCTAGGGTTTCTTTTCAGCTTTTTTTTTTTCCTATTTTCATGTTGTTTTTCCCCTATAAAACCCTAAAACATTAAAATTTCTAACTTTCGTGTGTTTCTGGCCCTATTGCGTAGGTAAGCGACATCAGCCGCAACTGAGACGGCAACTTTTCCGAAAATCTGCCGCCGGGACAACCGCAACTGGAGGTTGCACTTTTCGGCCCAAAAACTGCGACCTGGACCTCTAGGTCGCACTTTTCAGCCTCTTTTTTGCGACCTGCACTAAAAATAGGTCAGAACCTGCGACCTGCCAATTTTTCAGCTGTTTTTCTGCAATTTTTCTGGGTTTTTCTGAAGCTTCTGTCAGGGTTTTCCAGCCTCTCTCTCAGCCTGTTTTGACCTGTTCCTGATATGTTTTGCTCATCTAAGTGGGAACCTAGCCCCCCAGGGCTTCAGTACCCTCCACTTATGGTGGAAGAGTTTTAGCTGCTTCAGGTGTCTGATTTTTCAGAGTTTTAGCCTCCCCTTTTCCAGATCTGATACCTCCTTTTCAGATCCCTTTTAATCAGCTCTTCTACCTCTCAAATCACCTCCTGAAGATTTTTTTGGATCTACTTTTAGGGCCTCCTCCTTTCCCCTTCTGCTTTTTGCTGATTTCCTCCTTTTTTCCAGCCACCTTGCCTCTGCCTCTTGGTTGTGATCTGCACCTCTTTTCAGCAGCTTTATCCTTTAGATCCCTGTCCCTTTTGACCCTAGATCTATTGGCCTCTTTTTAAGTGTGTTTTGACTAGATTTTTTCCCTTTTTTAGATTAGTTTTGAGTGACCCGCCTTCTTGGGTTGAATTGATGCACTAGTAGCTGTTATTTTTCTGTTATTTCAGCATTATATACTGTTCTCTGCAGATTTATTTTCAGTTACGTAGCACACTTTTTCTCTTGCTCTCAAAACAGAAAGGGTTTAAAAATTAAAATTAACACACGCCACACACTCACCCTAAGCGAAGAAGAGCCTGGTTTACACCGCCAGGCAAAGACTTTAAAATCAATTGACACTGCACCTATCTGCCCTTGTTTCGACATTGTAATCACTTGATTCTGCACCTCCTTGCCCTTGTGGTCGTTCTTCTTCCCCTTGTGCCATGTTTTTGTTGTCATCATCGTAACTCTGTCTGCACACTTACCTAGACTCTTTGCTGCATTCACCTCGCTCCTGGCCGATCGACTCCGTTCTCCGTCCCGCCGTCGTCGAGCCGGTCCTCCTCCGAGTCCGCACTCTGACTCCTCTTCTGATTCTTTTTTTTCGGGTTTCTCTCTTTCCTTCTGGTTCTCCCCCTGTCACCTTCACTATGTCTGGTCTAGGGCCTAACGCTATCGGTGCTCTCGGCCCTAATGTCGGCACTAATACTAGCGAAACCGCCACAGGAACTACCTCGGCCACACCCTTGCTGCCGTACATCGCAGGCCTCAGCCTCCCCGATTTCAATCAATTGATCAATGACCCTATCCGCCACGATTTTGGTTGGCCTGCTATGCCAACCAAGCTCCCCTCCGACATCCCTAAGTTCAAATTCTTTGCTGGAGAAGATCCAAACAATCATGTCCGATCTTTCCACATGTGGTGTTCCTCCAATTCCATTACCAATGACTCCATCCGTCTTCGATTGTTCCAACGCACGCTTACCGGCGAAGCTTCTAAATGGTATGTAGACCAAGCCACATCTTCCCATACCACCTTTGTGACCATTGCCCAAGCCTTTTTAGCTTACTTCCAGCTCCCTCTCCGATACAATACTGGTACGGAGCTTTTGAACTCTTTCAAGCAAACCTCTTCGACCTTCCTTTCCGCTCATGTCCAAGAATGGCGACAAAGACGAAGCTTATGTCGAGCTCCCCCCTTCGAAGATCGGATCTATATGGACTGGTTCCTTCACTCTCTCTTAGCTCCCATTGGCAAAGATGTCGCCTCCCATTTCCCTCAAACCGAAGAAGCCGCCATCCAAATAGCCTTGAAATATGACCTGATCTATGCTCAGTCTGGTTATGTTTATACCGTCCTCCCTGACCTCCCCAGGCCCGGTGGTGCTAACGCCCCGGGGGCATCTCATTCCGCCAACGGTATCATTGGAGCCCTTTCTCATCCGTATGCTCAACCTCCTATGGGCTATGGTCTCCCTCAGGGAGGGGCCAGCACCTCTAGCACTCTTCCCCCTCCCGGTAGCATGTATCCAAGATACGGCATGCCTCCTCCTTTTTCCCAACCTCCTGCTTACCTCAATGTTGCCCAACCTAACCATTACCCTTATCTCCACTGTCCTACCTGGTGCGCTCACTTCCTCCCGCTCCTCCATGATATGCGCTTCCATCTCCCTTGCCTCCTCCTAAACCCGCAACAAGATCGACACTTCTCCAGGGCAAGTATTTGCACAAAGCAGTGGCGAGACCTCAATCCCTTCTAAAAGAAGGCGGCGAGGCAATCCAAATCAATCTGCCCCTGGTACTCGTGGACCCAATCCTCAAGGTGTTGACCCTAACACTGCTAACCAGCAACAGGGCACTCAGCCCAAGCCGGACAGGCCGCTTCGCACAAATAAGCCTTATTCGTGTTGCGGTGTTTATGGTCATTACACCCACGATTGTCCCCTCTTACCCCAAATGCGGCAGATGTGGGAGTATTAAGCCACATTGCGCGGACAACACGCCTCCCCTCATGCTCCTCCTAATGTGGCCACTACCCAACCATTTGTTTTTACTGATCCTTTCCCTCAGCAAGGATTCGTGGCTACCCAACCGCCTGACAGCCAGGTCACCACTCCACCTTCCCTTTCTGGTTCCTCCGATTACCAGATCCTTATGATGAACTCTAATCCTTCCCCAACCGTTGACCTTCACCTTCAAACTCGGTCTCGCCAGTACCCCAAGCCTCCCGCTCAGTCTGCCCCCGAGTCCCCTTGATTATTATTAGCCCTTAATAATAATCTGACAATAAATATCAACTTATTCTCTTGGAGCACTTTATTTCAGTGAACATATTTGGAAAATCAATGGGTTGAAAGAATTACGCAATTCCTAGGGTTATTGGTGACTCATCCATGGAGGAATAATTAAGAACTGAAGTGGCAAATTTATGACAGAGTTGGAAGAGTAGTTAGAGGAGTTGTTATTTAGTTTAACTCAGTTAAGTGAGTTAAACTCAGTTGAGCTAGTTGTATCTAGTCTAACTGAAAGATAAAATAGTGAGAGTTTAGTGAATTGATTATTTAATTAATTCATAAATAGATACTCACTTGCAACTGAACAAATACAACAGTTAACTACTTGCATGTCAGTTCCAGTGGAGACCCAGTGGAGAGATAAGTGAAAGGGTCAGATGGACTATCTGTTGTGACTATAGTGATGCATTCAATGCATCTGAAACACATTGGAGATGCCAATGAGGATTGCACTATCAAGGAAAGGCCAATTCAAATTCATTCATGGGTCTTCTTCAGCAGGGATTGCACAGTGGAGGTAGGTTTTCAAGAGGCAACAAATTGGTACATAGATATGCAAATTTCTGCATGACAGTGTGTAATGATTGTTGATTGTACTGAGAGCTTGATGTACTAATATTTGTATGATATTATTACATGATTCCATTGATTTACATAATATATGATAGTTGGGGTTTTTAGCTTTAAGCTTTCCCGTTAAACAACTGTGTTTATGTGTGATTGATTTTCTTCATGAGTTTTGCAATTGGCGATTTAATTTCCGCAAAGAATTAAGTGGAAGAATTTTGTATTTAACATAAGATTAATTTGTTAGATCATGAGGATCTGGTAATACTATCAGTATTAATAAATTTCCACATGGTATCAGAGCAGTTTTAATCACTGGAGATTGCAATAGTGAAGAGGTGTTGAATTTTGAGCTGGTGGACAATTCAAATTTGTTGCGGAAATTTCTTGGTGCAACAGTTGAGTATTCATTGAAATGTCTTTCAATGGGTTGCGATTGGAGTATGCCCTTGAGGGTAGCTCGAATTACATATTCTGGAAGGACATGATGGAGGTGGTGCTTGAAGATAATGGACTGAAGGATTTTATCGATAGCGATGTTCCTAAGCCTACTTCTAGCAATGCTACATTACTTGAAGCATGGCAAAAGAAGGTAGCGAAGACAAGAAGAATTATGTTGGAAGGTGTGAAATACCATATTGTGTCAAGAATTCATGGGAAAGCCACTCCATTTGCAATGTGGAAGGCTTTAACAGATATTTTCCAAAGCAGCAGCGACCATAGGAAGTTGGCGCTGAAAGATAAGCTCAGAAAAATCAAAATGGAGAAGGGCAACAATATTCCAAAATATCTCACGAAGTTTGTCCAATGTAGGGATGACCTGGGGAGTGTGGTAATTATAGTTGTGGATGATGACTTGGTGAGCTTGGCTCTCCTTGGGATTCTAAGGAGTTGGCACAGCTACGAAGACTCTGTCAATGGACGGGAGAAACTGTTGGATTGGGAGCGACTTTGGTCGGATCTTGTGCAGGAGGAGATAAGGCGGAATACCAGGGATGGCTCTTCATCAAAGAATGATGATGAAGAGAATTGCACTTTGGCTGCCACAGAAAGGAAAGGGAAGGGGAATAAATCCCATCCAAAATCCAAGGCTAAAGGCAAGAAGCTAGATTTTTTCAAAGTGAAGTGTTTTCACTGTCACGAACATGGGAATCTCACCACTAATTGCCCACAGAAAATAATAACAAGAAGGTTGTTGGAGCTACAGTGGGTGAGGCCTTAGCCTTGCAATTTGAACTTGATTTCTATTTTATTGCATGCTTGGTTTCAAGCACAATGGGATCGGTGTGGTATCTTGATAGTGGTGCTTCCTTCCATATGATGGGAGACAAGGAGTTGTTTAGTGACTTGGAGGAGAAGGATCTCCAAATGCATATAGAGTGTTGGGTATGTGTTATATTCTTTCCACGACTAGCCCCACGCACTGTACATTGCGCCGGGTGCAGCAGCCCCCCCTGTCGGGGTCCGGGGCAGCGCCCCGGCGAATTTTTTTTTGGTATGCGGTCCCACTCATATGCAAACCCAACCATGTTTTGAGCATGAGTTTGCACATGGTTTTGGGGTACGATGGTTTTCGACCCCTGGTATTTTGTAGATCCGGTCAAGGGAACTACGGTTATGTTCTAATCCAGGGTTAATGGATTGGGGTTTATGTATGCTTTGACATGTATATTTATGTGTTGTAACACTAAAAGGAATATAATGAAAAATCAAGCTGGTAGTCCCAATTTTGGATCCAGGGGAAAATCTCTGTGTTTATCTGTTTTATTTTTTATGCTCTCGCTATTGTTTATTTTCTGTTATAAGATTCATGTGTAGATAATTTCTGTTCAGGGTTAAAACCTACATTTGATATCGGAGCTGTTTCGGCTTCAAGGGGACGCCTTTGTTGTTGAGGGTTTTTTGCTTGGGCCTGTGGTAGACCCTGTTCAGTGGGAGATCTGCGGGATCGATTCTTGCGGTGAAAGAAGATGGTGAGCGGCGAAAAGATAGAGATTGAGAAATTTAATGGTCAGAGTTTTGAGTTGTGGAAGCTCAAGATGGAGGATCTGCTGGTGGATAAATATCAGTGGATCAGAGTAGATCCAGGTACTAAACCAACGGCAATGTCAGATGAAGACTGGAAGAAACTGGATCGGAAGGCTAAGAGCACAATACGGTTGTGTGTCTCAGATTCAGTATTGTTGAATGTATTTGGGGAAGCTACAACGAAGACCTTGTGGGAAAAACTTGGGACTTTGTACCAATCTAAGTCTCTGGTGAATAAGTTGTTCTTGCGGAAAAAGCTGTATAACCTAAGGATGAAGGATGGAGACTCAGTGACAGAGCATCTGAACGCCTTCAATACTGTGGTAAGTCAGCTGTCATCTGTTGATATTAAAATCTCAGATGAAGATAAGTGCATCAATTTTTTGTGTTCTCTACCAGACTCGTGGGACAGTCTGGTTATTGCAATAGGTAGCAACACAACTACCTTGAATTTTGATGACATTGTCTCAGCCTTGCTGTCGGAGGAAATGAGACGGAGAAATATGGAGGGTCAAAATGGAGATGCCTTATCTATACGAGGAAGGTCCCAAAATAGAAACAAGAATAAGCTTTCGAGTGGGAGATCTAAATCTAGAGGGAGATCTAAATATCCTGGAAATTTTGTAAAGGTGTGCTGGAAATGCGGAAAGGTAGGACACTACAAAAAGGAATGCAGATCTAAAGCTCCTGAGAAAGTAAAGGGATCTGATGAAGCTCCTTCTGCAGAGGCAAAAACCACCTCGGATGAAGGTGGGGATGTGTATTTGGCTTCTTCTTCAAATACACATGTAGATCATGAGTCATGGTTGATTGACTCAGGTGCATCTTTTCACTTCACTCCCCACAGGGAGTGGTTCTGCGAGTATGAGAAATATGATGGTGGTGATGTCTTCCTAGGGGATGATAGGAAGGCCAGAATCATCGGACGTGGAAAGTTCAAGCTGAAGCTGCAAGGTGGAAGGATTAGAACACTTCCCGGTGTTCTGCATATTCCTGCATTGGCCAGAAATCTGATTTCTGTAAGCAAGATGGATGATGCAGGTGTAAAAACAGTGTTCGAGAAAGATGCCTACAAGATGGTTCGGGGAGCACTGGTATTAATGCGGGGAGTTTGGACTGGAACTCTGTACAAGCTACAAGGTAGCACTGTTATTGATGGGTGTAATAGTTCTATGGTTCCTGAAAGTGGAGCGGAAAGCCTAGCTGTCTCTGGAGAAAAGACCATGCTATGGCATCAAAGGCTTGGACATATTGGAGAGAAGGGCCTTCGGATACTGCATAGAGATGGTATGGTAGAAGGTATGTCTAATTTTTCTCTGGATTTCAATTTCTGTGAACATTGTGTATATGGGAAGCAGAATCGGGTGAGTTTTCCTTCCGGTGCTAAGAGGGCAAACAAGATATTAGAACTTGTGCACAGTGATGTGTTTGGGCCTGTGTCAGTTCCATCACTGGGAAAGTCTATGTACTATGTTTCATTCATAGATTACTTCTCAAGGAATACATGGATATATTTCTTGAGGAAGAAATCTGAAGTCTTTGACAAATTTAAAGAATTTAAGGCTCTGGTGGAAAACCAGACAGAAAAGAAGATAAAGGCATTGAGGACAGATAATGGTGGGGAGTTCTGCAAGAAGGAATTTGAAGAGTTCTGTAAGAAGTGTGGTATAGCAGGGCAGAAGACTACTCCATACACACCTCAGCAAAATGGAGTTGCAGAAAGAATGAACAGAACACTGATGGAAAAGGCAAGAAGCATGCTCAGTGGTACCGGGTTAGGACAAGAATTCTGGGCAGAGGCAGTGGAGACTACATGTTACTTAGTTAACAAATCACCTTCATCAGCGTTGGAGGATAAGACCCCACATGAGGTATGGACTGGTACGAAACCCTCTATTTCACATCTAATGGTATTTGGATGTGATGCATATGTACATGTTCCAAAGGAGAAAAGGACCAAGTTGGATATTAAATCTGAAAGGTGCATATTTATTGGGTATAAGGATGGTTTAAAGGGTTACAAGCTTTGGAACCCAGAAACAAGGAAGGTTGTGTACAGCCGAGATGTAGTGTTTAGAGAAGTGAAAGATGTTGTTAAACATGAATTCCTACCAAAGGAACCTGAGAAGATAGAGTTTGAGCTAAAGGAGGATGAATCAGACTCTACAACAGAAGAAGACTCAGAAGATGAAGAGCCACAAACTCCAGATTTGAGAAGATCAATTCGGGAAAGAAGGCAACCAGAAAGGTATAGTCCATCTGCTTTCTGTTCAAGTTTTGCCTTAACTATAACTGATGATGAACCCAGAACTGTCAGGGAGGTAGTAGATTCAGAGGATGGAAAACTCTGGAAGAAGGCCATGGTTGATGAAATGGCATCCTTGCACAAAAACGATGCATGGGATCTGGTGGAGTTGCCGGCTGGAAGGAAGCCCATTGGGAGCAAATGGGTGTTTAAAAAGAAGATGAATGTAGAAGGCAAGGTGGAGAAATACAAAGCTTGATTGGAAGCAAAAGGTTATTCCCGGGTGCCGGGAATTGATTTTGGTGATATTTTTTTCTCTTGTTGCCAAGGTTACTTCTATTAGACTACTTCTATCTGTTGCTGCTGCATTTGATTTTGAGATAGAATAGATGGATGTGAAGACAGCATTTCTTAACGGGGATCTAGAAGAGGAGATCTACATGAAGCAATATGAAGGCTTTATGGTGAAGGGTAAGAAAGAACTAGTATGCAGGTTGAAGAAGTCTCTGTATGGGTTAAAACAGTCACCAAGGATGTGGTATCAGAAATTTGATACCTATATACGGGGACTTGGCTTCACCATAAGCAAGGAGGATCAATGTGTTTATTTTAAATTAATTGGTGACCGTGTTATTTATTTGGTCTTGTATGTGGATGATATGTTGTTGATTGGAAATGACAAAGAAATTATCCAAGATTTGAAGACCCAACTGTTCTCCAAATTCGACATGAAGGATCTTGGTGCCGCAAACTATATTTTGGGCATGGAAATTAAGAGAGATCGGGCAAAGAGGAAGCTCTGGTTAAACCAGAGGAAGTATGTCGAGACTATATTGCAGAGGTTCAATATGCAGGATAGTAAACCGGTGAGTGTTCCTATTCCTGTAGGTGCAAAGCTGTCTGCTGAACAGTGTCTCAAGACACAAGAAGAAGAGGAGGATATGTCCCGTGTTCCATATGCAAGTGCAGTGGGTAGCCTGATGTATGCAATGGTCTGTACTAGACCAGACATTGCACATGCAGTGGGAGTATTGAGCAGGTTTATGTCAAACCCAGGGAAGGAGCATTGGACAGCAGTGAAGCGGGTTTTCAGATATTTACGTGGCACTAGTGATTATGGCTTGTACTACCAGGGAAGACCAGGATTGGAAAGAATGTTGGACATTCGTGGTTTTGTTGATGCAGACTGGGCTGGAGATCTGGACCAAAGAAGATCTACAAGTGGGTATGTGTTTAGCCTATTTGGAGGCGCAGTCAGTTGGATGAGTAAAAGACAGTCTGTAGTGGCTCTTTCAACTACAGAGGCATAATACATAGCAGCCACTCATGCAAGCAAGGAAGCAGTTTGGTTGCAGAGATTTTGTTCAAGTATGGGGTTGGTACAGCAAGCTATAAGGATAGACTGTGATAGCCAAAGTGCAATTTTGTTGGCTAAGAACCTTGCTTATCATTCAAAGACAAAGCACATTGATGTTCAATATCACTTTGTTAGAGATATGGTTGAGGCTAAAAGGGTGTTACTGGTAAAGGTGGACACTTTGAAGAATGTTGCAGATGCATTGACGAAGTCTGTGAGCACTCAGAAGTTCTCTTGGTGTAGAGAAACAATGGGTGTTGAAGAATTGGCCAAATGACTAAGCTCTCCTGTGGCCCCTCGTGGAAAGAAAACAACAAGTGGGAGAATGTTCGGTACGTGTTATATTCTTTCCACGACTAGCCCGACGTGCTGTACGTTGCGCCGGGCACAGCAGGGGGGTCATAGGGGGGGCGGTAGCCCCCTCTGTCGGGGTCCGGGGCAGCGCCCCGACGATTTTTTTTTGGTATGCGATCCCACTCATATGCGGACCCACCCATGTTTTGTGCATGAGTTTGCACATGGTTTTGGGGTACGATGGTTTTCGGCCCCTGGTATTTTGTAGATCCGGTCAAGGGAACTACGGTTATGTTCTAATCCAGGGTTAATGGATTGGGGTTTATGTATGCTTCGGCATGTATATATATGTGTTGTAACACTAAAAGGAATATAATGAAAAATCAAGCTGGTAGTCCCAATTTGGGATCCAGGGGAAAATCTCTGTGTTTATCTGTTTTATTTTTATGCTCTCGCTATTGTTTATTTTCTGTTTTAAGATTCATGTGTAGATAATTTTTGTTCAGGGTTAAAACCTACATAGAGATGGGGGACGATGGTAGGTATAGTGCGACCATCATTTGAACCATTACCTTTGAGAGAGAGTTAGGTAAACCATTTATGTTGAAATATGTTATGCATGTTTCAGGTCTGAAGAAAAACTTTCTCTCGGTCACCATGTTGGAGGACAGAGGTTATGACGTTGTTTTCAGTGAGGGAAAAGATTTCCTGCGACATGAAACAACGGGTCAAACCAAGAGGATAGGGATTTGAGTTAATAATCTCTACAAGATGGAGGTAGATGGTTGTGCTGTAATGATGGGCAAAGCGGACGAAGTGGTGAGCCGAGATGAGGGAAAATTATTGCACAGGAGATTGGGCCATCTTCACCATGGCGCCTTGAAGATTTTGCAGCAGATTCCTACTGGACTTCCCAAAGGTACTCTTGTGCAGTCAAATCAGTGCAATGGATATACTATGGGTAAGTTTGTGAAGACCACCTTTCATGAGAAGGAGAACCGTGCTTCGGTGATCCTGGAGAGAATTCACACAAACGTGTGTGGACCTTTCTCGGTTGCTTCAAAAACAAAACACGGGTATTATGTTATTTTTGTTGATGACTATTCTCGTAGATGTTGGATCTTCTTCATGCAGAATAAGAGAAAAACATTCTCAAAGTTTTTTGAGTTTAAAGCATTGGTGAAGGAGTTGGGGAAGCAATTGAAGGCTCTGTGGAGCGATACTGGTGGTGAATATATCTCTAACAAATTCAAAGACTTCTGTAGCAAAGAAGGAATTCGAAGAGAACTCATAGCGCCTCATAACCCACAGCATAATGGGGTCACGGAGAGGAAGAATAGAACAATCGTGGGTGCTGCATGAGCTATGTTGCATGACTAGGGCCTACCGATGCACTTGTGGGCAGAAGCATGAAACACTACAGTTTATGTGCAAAACCATTGTCCTCATAGAGTACTTGGCATGAGTACACCTGAAGAATATTTTACTGGTAAGAAGCCTGATATTTATCATTTGAAGATTTTTGGCTCATCTATTTACATTCATGTGACAAAGGATGCCAGGAAGAAGCTGGAGTTGATTACAGAAGTTAGGATATTTGTGGGGTACACAGAAACACCCCATAATTATCATGTGTATTTTCCAAACAGTCAAATGACTATGGTGCGACGAGATATAAAATTCAATGAGGTGAAAGCCATGAAGTTGTCGCTTGAGAGGGAGCTACACTTGTATGCGGAGAAGGAGCTACTTGTTCCCAAAGATGAGCCTCTAGATGTGGATCAGCCACAAGAGGAGATTCATGGAGTGGAGGAGTCCACTCATGCAGAACCAAACATCAGAACTGCCAGAAAGCGTACCACAAAAGCTGAGAAACTAAAGCTTGATGCAGCACAGAATGTAGGAGTCCCTACATCACAGCATAGATAGAGATAGTCACCTGAGCGATTTACTAGATACATGGCTCTTATGAGCAAGCGTATCATGACAGAGCATCTTCTTTTGAAGAAGCAGCACAGGAGCCCACATGGGTAGATGCCATGGTGGAGGAGTATGACTCCTTTGTCAAAAGCAATGCTTGGGAGATTGTTCCAAGTCTGGTGGGTAAATTAGTGGTAGGTTCAAGATGGATCTACAAGGTAAAGCAAGTTGTTGATGGGAGCATTGAGAAGTATAAGGCAATATTTGTTGCCTGAGGCTTCTCACAGATCGAGGGGATTGATGAAGAAACCTTTGAACCTGTCACATGGTATTCTTCGATAAGGACCATCCTTGATCTCTCAGCACAGATGTGTTGGCACATCCATCAGATGGATGTGAAGACTACGTTCCTTAATGGGATCATTGAGAAATAAGTGTACATTGAGAATCCTGAAGGATTTGAGATCTTCAGCAGCGATTCACATGTGTGCAGACTCAAAAGAGCGTTGTATGGGTTGAAGCAAGCACCACGTGCTTGGTACACTCTGATCAACAACTATTTCACCAGACTTGGCTTCACCAAGAGTGAGGCAAATGCAAACCTATACCAAATTGTGGTGGAGGGTAAGCTTTCAATCATTATTCTTTGTGTTGATGATTTAATACTAACGGGTAATGAGCAGTTGATACACTCATGCAAGGCAAATCTTGCAAAGGAGTTTCAGATGAAGGATTGGATTGGAAATATGGCAGCGAGAAGGTGAACTGTTTGTGTCTCAAGGCAAGTATGCTCGAGAGATACATGGTAAGTTTCACATGGAGGACTGCAAGCCCATGGATACTCCTCTTCCAGGAAATTGGAGGAAAGAGGATGCTACATCGGCAAAGGTAGTGGATGCCACTGTTTATCGACAGTTGGTGGGTTTGCTCATGTATTTAGTTAATACAAGACCAAACATATGCTATGCGGTGAACCAGCTTAGTCAAGCGATGGTTAAGCCTACCAAGCTCTTTTTGAAGGTAGGCAAGCATGTCTTGAGATATCTTAGGGGCACATTAGAGTATGGCTTATGGTATAGACAGATGGATGAGGTGAAGTTGCATGGCTTCATGGATGCAGATTGGGCAAGCAGCCCAACGGATAGAAAGAGCACATCAGGAGGGGTTTTCAGTATTGGATCTACAACAGTTTCTTGGTACAATAGGAAACAAATATTTGTGGCACTCAGTTCAGCGGAAGCAAAATACATGGCAGCAAGTAAAGCTGCATGTGAGGCTATCTGGATAAGGAAGATCCTGGTCGGCTTGTTCGGTTCTCATTTAGATCCTACAATGATACATTCTGATAATTAGAGTTGGATTAAACTCTTGATTAATCCTATGTTTCATGATAGATTTAAATATATTGATATTGGGTATCATCATATCAGATATTGTGTGCAGCAGAAGATCATGTTGCTTTGGTACATTCCTACGGAAGATTAGGATGCAAATATTCTGACGAAGGTGCTCAGTAGGAGAAAATTTGAATACCATAGAGGCAGGATTGGGGTGAAGGATAATCCCTATCTTGTTGAGAGGGAGTGATGAGATTCAACAAGATGATGAGCTTACTGAAAAGTAAGCACCTTCACTAAGTGGGGCCCGCAGGCTATTTTTAGGTGTATGTCTATTTTTAGACATGATTAACATATTTTATAAGTTGCAGAATGCTATTTGTAGATGGTTGATCAAATGTGAAAAATAGATGAAATTATATTTTTAGAATATTGGGCGAAGTCTATTTATAGATCGTCAATCTAAAAATAGGTGCATGTCGATTATTATTAGCCCTTAATAATAATCTGACAATAAATATCAACTTATTCTCTTGGAGCACTTTATTTCAGTGAACAGATTTAGCAAATCAGTGGGTTGAAGGAATTACGAAATTCCTAGGGTTATTGGTGACTCATGCATGGACGACTCAGTTAGAACTGAAGTGACAAAGTTATGACAGAGTTGGAAGAGTAGTTACAGGAGTTTTTATTTAATTTAACTCAGTTAAGTGAGTTAAACTCAGTTGAGCTAGTTGTATCTAGTCTAACTGAAAGATACACTAGTGAGAGTTTAGTGAATTAATTATTTAATTAATTCATAACTAGAGAGTCACTTGCAACTGAAAAAATACTGCAGTTAACTACTTGCATGTCAGTTCCAGTGGAGACCCCCCAGTGGAGAGAAAGGTGAAAGGGTGAGATGGACTATTTGTTGTGACTATAGTGATGCATTCAATGAATTTGACACACATTGGAGATGCCAATGAGGATTGCGTAGTCAAGGCAAGGCCAATTTGAATTCATTCAGGGGTCTTCTTCAGTAAGGATTGCACAATGGAGGCAGGCTATCAGGAAGCAAGAAATTAGTGCATAGATATGCAAATTTCTGCACAACAGTGTGTAATGATTGTTGATTTTACTGAGAGCTTGATGTACTAAGCTTTGTATGGTATTATTACATGATTCCATTGATATACATAATATATTATAGTTGGGGTTTTTAGCTTTAAGCTTTCCCATTAAACAATTGTTTTTATGTGCGATTGATTTTCTTCTTGAGATTTGCAATTGGCGATTTAATTTCCGCAAATAATTAAGTGGAAGGATTTTGTATTTAACATAAGATTAATTTGTTAGATCGGGAGGATCCAGTAATACTATCAGTGTTAATAAATTTCTACATGCTGAGAATATCACATTTAATATCTTCTTCTCATAGTTTTTGTATTTTTCTTTTCTTGCTTTTCAAGAAGGCGGACATTCTGAGACCTATATGGATGACACCCTCGCAATTATTTATGATTGTAGGATACATATTTATGGAGATCGATATGCCAAGATCATTTTACCTTGGTTCCATTCTAGTGGGGAACTGTTACAATGTTCATCTCTCTATTTATGTACCAATTGCATCAAAGATTTTTGGATATTGGCTCTTTCCTCTTTTTTGGCCTACTGGATAGAATTTTGTATAATATCAAGGCAACTAAGATCCATAAAATTAATGCAAGGCCGCTCCACAGTATTTTAATTGGAATTTTTCAAGTTGAGTTGGACAACATCAACAATTGTGTTGATTCCCATTGCCATAGATTGGTATTCGTGGTAATGGTGGGATTTTTCCTTCTGGGTTTCGAATTGGATATTATTTTAAGCTTCCGGACAAGAATTTTTTATTAAAAAATACACAAATCTAAAAAGGCTAGAGAATCACAGAAGATCAGGGGTCAGAAAGTATGAGTCTCTATAATGTCTTCTACCACAAATTCACCATGGCTTAGTAACCACTCAAGATGGAAGTTATTTGGGTGCTTACTCTCAAACCTGTTACAATTTTACTAAACCATATTTGGTTACTAGTAACTACTCATTACATCAGTTTCCCTTCAAATTTTCCGACTAGATTAGGCACTGGGCTTCCTTTCAATCATTTCTATGAAAATTTGCAATAAAAAAATGTAACCACATGGGTTGTAAAAAAATATGTGATCATTTTGAAATATGGTCTCAATCTCTTAAATTTTTTCTATATAAGATTCTCATTTTTTGGCATTTAAGAGGAACAATGCTCGAAAAGTCTGAGTGCATGTAGCATCTGATGAGGATAGGTCTGATAGGTGTAGATTTGAATTAATTGGAACAATGCCCAGGTCTGGACACAAATATGCAGAGGAAAGACACAAAAATATAACAACAATACAGTGGCTCCAATTAGGTGCAGATTTGAAATAATTGGAACAACTCCCAGGTCTGGACACAAATATGCAAAGGAAAGCCACAAAAATAATACAACAATACGGTGGCTCCAATTAGGTGCATATTTAAAATAATTGGAACAAAACCCAGGTCTGGACACAAATATGCAGAGGAAAGCCAAAAAAATAAAACAACAATACAGTGGCTCAAATTGGAGCAAGGCCATAATTCACTCGCCCTCATACAATGCCAAACATAAGAATGGAATGGTGAGCAAAATATGAAAGAGAAGCATTAGATTACTTCTATTATTCACAATGATATATATTTATTACATTGGAGTGACCCTTGGATTCCATATTCCAAGGTCTCTTGGACTCTCTTTGACTCTTCACCTTCTCCACCAACCCTTAGAGGATTAGGTGTCCAACAATATGTACTATAGAAATTGAACTATTTCATTTGATTTGGTACTCATCTTGTTGAATATGTGTTGTATTTTCTTTAATTATAGTTGTGTATATGCAAACTACTTTGTTGGATAACTAACGAATATTTCCTTACTCTCATGTGCCTCTCTTAGTATAGTATTATTACTTTCCTTCTAGAGATTCACTCTTGTATCTCCTCTCATGAAGGACTCCTTTTATACATTGCAATTGGTGTTTCACAATGTCAACTTGCTTGCTCAAAGGTTATGTGAATAATCTCTTATGTTATCCATGGAAACCAAGGAAAACATTAGGGTTATGGTGGTTGGTATGATAATGAGGATGGGGCTCCTACTCCAAAATGTGTGAGCTCTAATTAGGACTTCACATCAAGGAAGCCCCTTGTATATTGGAAGTATCCAACATTGTCAACATGTTTGTTTAATTTTTTTTGTTTCTTATCGATATCTTTGGTTGTTGACAATTTTCTTTAAAATTGATTTTAATTTTCATTTAACCCTTTGTCAATAGGAATATCATCGCAAACAATATTCTCCAATTTTAGATGAAGCAAGGGTGGAGGCTTATACATATGTTGCAGATATTCTAATATCATATATAAGGAGAGGAGGATTAGAGGTAAAGTACATAATGTACCACTGATCAAGAAAAAATAAGAAAAGGATGATCAACTTATTTGTAATGGATCCACAAATGTCACACGTGATCTTACAAAAAAGTTTGGAATACCAAGGGTAAGGGACATTGATTTTCATAAAGAAATATTCCAATGAAAAATAATTAAATAAAAACTGATAATTACATCTTTTCTTATCAATATACTTACTAGTAAAACCACATTAATAAATGTTGTTGATATATGCTCATAGGTATATATCAATTACATGTACAACCATATTAGTAATATTGGTCCCTCACCGAAATTTATTTGTTGTTCTTCAGTTGAAGGGGAAGATTGTACAACCTGACCCATATCGGCATTCTAGAAACAACCATAGAGTTTGCATCAAATTTCGGAAACCATGGGAGTCCTCAACGGACAGCCAACAACCCCTTGCAACCATCAACTATCTCATTGTGCCATTTCTATGCGAGCTAAACCAATCATGTGGTCCCTCATCAACAGATATTTGTTGTTCTTCAGTTGAAGGGGAAGATTGTACAACCTGACCCATATCGTAATCTAGAAACAACCATAGAGTTTGCATCAAAGTTCAGAAACCATGGGGTAATGAAGATGCAATGGAACCCCAGAACCACAGTCCTTCTTGGAGTATGATGTCTCTGGCCTCCGAAGATGGAAATTTGAAAATGAAGAACCCTTTGGAACAGAGATGAATTTCACAGTTTTTGGTCCAGTTTGTGAAAATCCAATGAAATTGCTCCATTAATTTAGGCCAAAATATGTTGAAACGACATATAATTGTTTGTGATTCATATATGTGTTGTATGGTTTTCATCTATTTCTGGAATGTCTATAGTCAATTCTAGTGTATGGTTCAGCTAATCTACTGTGTAGGGGCTGGGGTCGTTTCCAGCATGTTTTGGTGGTACAATAGCAGATTTTTTCACTTTAAGAATGTTCTTGTAGGAGGGGCCTCCATTAATATGTTCATGTTTTGAAGAGTTGTTACCCCTTGTGCCCCCTAAACCTTTTATCTTACCATGTTCCGTAGCTCCACCTCTCATGCGCAGATTGAGGGTAATGGTAGACCCTTATGTGATGAGGTGATCCTTCATTGACCAGTTATCTTGTAGTGTTCTACTGCCACAAATCAGGGATTTCATATGTACTGGGTATCCCAATGATGCCCTAATGTTATGTTTTAGGTGTATCACCCAGCCTGTGTCGTATACGCAAAATAAAATATATTTCCCAATAGGGGGTCTAATAAAAATTTGAAAATAGGAAGGGGATACCTGTTGTAGAGTGTCTGTTTCCATAATTTTGTCTCGATTTTGTTCCAGTTCTGGGGTCCCATTTGGTAGTCCATCAGTTAGTATCCTCTATATGGCATTGGAGGGTGTCTGTCGGTGATTTTTGAGAAGGAAGGGGTGACCCATCAACCGAGAATCAACCCATCTACTATGTGAAACCATGTGCAAACAACATGAGATGGTGTGTCGGAGTAGGGCAGGCACCGATGAGGGCAGATCCGGTGGGATCCCAAAAAATATATCACATATCCAGCCAGGCCCATCCGCCATCTGCCCAGCCACTAGAAACAGGAGATACCCAATAAATTTCTTGAGTAGACATAGCCCCAAATGCAAAATATCGCCTACGTACCCAAATATCGTCTCGGGGTCAAAACGCACAGAGCTCATGTAGGCACAGGTCCCCCATGTCTGATACAGTTTTCTGCAAATTCGGTGGTCTGTAATTTCCACTTCCACCTTGCTTTTTAAGAGCAAATTCGAGGGTTTTGTATCTCTGTGCACATGTATGTGGCGGTTTAGATGTCTCAAGCCCTCTGATATCTGCCACACCGCATTCGAAAGTTATTTTTTGTTCTTTAGCTGAAGGGGCAGATCGTACAACCTCACCCATATCAGAATTCTAAAAACAACCATAGATTTTTCATCAAATTCCGAAAACCATGGGGTAATGAAGAGGCCAGTGGTTTTTGGAATTTGATGCAAACTCTATGTCTCTTTCTAGAATGTTGTTGGCTTGAGGGGTCCTAACCCAAGTTCGGAGGTTAAGGTTTGCCAACAAACCCCTATACTACTAGCCCTTTCAGCAATGGCCTAATTTCGCAGGCCAAGGTCTCACCCGAAGTAGTATGGGATGGTGCTGGAACCAGGTTTCCGCACCCTAGGAGAGAGTAGGTAATGAAGACATATCGGTGTTGCAACTATCAGATCTACACAGAGTAAGGTTATTCCTAGGCTTTTGATAGATAAAACTAGCATATAATCGTAACTAAGATGTTATCATTTCTAGATCTGAATCAACAGGTTCGCATCCACGTCTGTATCAGTAGTTACTATCACAGAGCTAATTCATAATCACAGACACTTTCGTAGCTCAACAGATATCACATATTTAAACAGATACCATAGATTCACATCAATAGTAACACAATAGATCTAGATAACACAAAGACACTTTAACTATATCCGCATATATTAGCATCCAAAAATCCAGTTACAACCCAAAACACATCTTGCGTACACAGCTAGCAGGGTCCGCACACAGTAGGACTGAGGATCTCCGCGCACACAGCCAGCAGGAGTCCTTACCCAAAAAAACCCAAAACAGATCTAATAGTTTGCATGTAGAATCAGTCTTAATTCATGCCTATCTTTAGACTCCAACTATCCATCAATTTATATCAACATGGTCTAGCTATCCCATGGTCTGCAAACCGTGGTTTGCGGACCCGAGGTCTACCCTTAGACCCATTACAAAACATTGGGGGATTTGACCCGCCCCAAAACCCCTACGTAAGACTAATTAATATCAAAATATACAAAATTCGCAGCTTAGGGAGCCTCGCTTCAACAGGCCCCTAACACAATCTTGTGACTCGTCTCAAGTCACTATGGCCGTGAGTTCTCCACCTTTGCTTGCATCATCCTAATCGCATCAACTAGCTCGGGTAGCACTCCTTCACTCTACGCAGGAGCATTATGAGAAATATCCACCAACTTCTGTGAATTTGGGCCTTCTTTAGCAGCAGTAATGCGCTCCAAATTCTGGTTTAGCTGCTTCACTGCGAGATCGACGTTCTGAGAGAGCTTGAGGGCTTCATCAACCCAAGGCTTAAGGCGGTCGCTGAGAGTCTTCTTTTTCTGGGGGATCTCTTCAATGTCATCTCTCAAGGTGTGGCTGGTGCGTAGTCATGCCAGTCATTGAGCAGGGATCAGAGTAGGCATAGTGACTTTCAGCTGCTCAAATTGTTCTTCTTCCTATCACAATTCTTGATTGATTTCGCGCAGGAGAGGGTTGTGCTAGACTTTCGTCCATAGCTGCATGGTTGTGTCAAATATTTCTACACCCTGAACAATCTAACCTATGATGATATTAGTGGCCTCTGTAACCAGCGTCGCTCACTGGGTTCTTACCTCAGGTGGTGTTTCCGATTGCAACTTGGCCTACAAGGCCGCAATCTGCTGTTCCATGTCTATTCTGACCGCCTGGATCTTAGTCCTCGAAGCCTTTAGTGCTGCAACAAGCCCCTCAACCTTGGCCTGGGGGGTGGCAGAAGTCGAGATATCTTTAGTAACGTTTGCATAGAGCCGACTGATGAGGCGTTCCAACTCTGTGTGTTGCGTGGTAGCAAGGGTACATGTAGCTTGTGCCTGGGATACTTCAACAGTTTCTTCTTCAATTGTCTGCTTAGTTGTACTTCGCTATTGGTGCACTTGATGGTCTCTATGTTGAATCTCTTCAAATAGCGACTCGTGAAGGATCTACAACGGTTCATGGGGCAGGTGGGCTAGATCCAACTTTACCTCTGCACATGCTTGAACTTGCGCTCCTAAATCGGATGGACTTGGCAGGAGGGCTACGCCTGGTAATGGGCAGAGGCGGCTTTCCAGCGTATTTATTACTGCGCTTCTTGTGGTGGGGGTTGACCTTGCATGAATCATATTGGTTTGCAAGGTATTCGTCTTGAGCTGTAGAGCCCAAAGCTCAGCTTGGAGTGTCTCGACCGTGGATTTCTGTTGTTCTTCCAGAGCCAACCATTTGTCTTCTGCAGCCAAGGTGACCGCATCTGCGATCTGCTCAAGGTCCTCTTCTGTCAGCGTAACTCCTCTGTCACGTTACATCTGTTACACCTATTGCTTCTTCTGTGACCCTTTAACAAGGTCACCAATCCACTTTGTACCTCAAGGCGAGTTAGCACCTCCCACATCCAGACCTTCTGTACCCAGATCTCGCTGTGAATCCTTCTGCGATGCCAATGCCACTCCCTTCCCAAAACTCTTGCCCTGCTATGAACCATTCTGGGATACCGGTTCCGCGCCCTTCTTGGTACCCTTACCCTAGCCTTCGGCCTCCTTAGTGGTGTCTGGTGGGGTGATCGTCATGGTGCTCGTACCTACAATGTTCTTCGTACCTTATTTGAAGCCAGCTTCTAGCGCGGAGGCCAAGTTGCAATTAGGCGGTCAATTTCCTCATCAGCAAGCATGTATGGGAGTGACACCCATTGCGGATCCTTGCGGCCTCTGAGTTGGAAATTATGTATTGTTACCTAAAACGCGGTGATGCTCTTGTATTTATCATAAATTTCTGGTGACAAGCGCAGCTGGGAGTTGATCGGTGTTGCGAGCCTGCTCTGAAATAGGACACAAAAGACTTGATCGTCCTAAATATGTTGTGCGTCCTTTGAATCCCACAAATTTGCGTAGCGCGCCCCCTTGCACATATCTAGCATGAGCTCCGGCAGGACCGAGACTTTCGGGGCTTCCCATGTGACCAACGCGATGAGAAGCAGCAACCAAGAGTAGAAGAATGTGCACCCCTAATCCTGGGCTTCACATATATTCGTAAGAAACTCATTACATAGGAATTGGGCCCAATTGAAGCAAACCCCCTTTTCACATTGGCCTGCCAGCTGAATTACATATGCAGGGATGATGGCATCCTATCATTTGCACATCATCTTCCATGCCAGCAACAAGGTACCCATATGTGCACCAGGGTCACTGATGGTGCTGATCATGAACCCCCGAGTGTTTCGCTCCACATGGTAATCCTCACACACCTTTTCGGTGATCTTTTGATCATACTTCTTGTCAACACATAGCATAGGGTCTGGCCCTTCCATGGGGAGACTAGTAATATGGTGAATAAGCTCAGAATCAATGGGGATTTTATCTTGGTTCCACAAGCTGCGATCATGGACCAGGGCAAGCAGCTAACGCACAAGCCATTCTGTAATATTATAGTGGCCAAAATGAGGCATCCTCAACAGGTTTAAGAGCCTAAAACTAGCCAATCCACATACCCATGGCATGGGGAATATCTTTATTCCGTCATCTTCTAATACCCTTTCAAGATATAGCTCTAGTGCCAATTCAGGGAAGGCCTCCAAATTGGCCCAGTCGTGGTTGTCGATTTTTACCTCGTGGAGCTTGCCAAAGGGTTCTCCAATGATGAGGACCTCACCCGGGATCAGTTCCATCTGCAAGCAGGTGCACAGGCCATGGAGGTTCTTAGGCGTGCGGGTTGAGGGCCTGCAAGGACGAACATAGGGTGATAGCCAGTTGATCGGCTTAGGGATCCGGGCTTCTTCTTCAGTAGATAGAGGTCAATTTGCTGGGTTAAGCGAGCATGCCTGGGGCATTGCTCGGGGGGATTTCACATTCCTGGGGGAGGTCCGTGGCTTCACCCCAGCCCATTTCATAGGTTTCCCCGACCCTTTTGCTTTTTCTTTCCCCTTCTACTTTCCCTTGCTTGGCATGGACATAACCTCATCAACTTCTGGGTGGACTTCCAGTACTTCCTCAGATTCTTGCTCTATCGAGGTTAGAGGCTACGATGATTCAGCAGGATTGGTTTCCGCCATCCTAGCGTGGAAAATGAACTCAGGGTTGCTACTATCAGAGGGTGTAGGATGCCTAGACATGAACAAAGTGCAATAGGCACATAATTTTGCAATCACAAACTCGCAAAGTACCAACTTCAACAGATACGTAACCCTTGTCTGATCTCTCTTTCTAATTTTATAGCTGCGGGGATCAATCAATGATTGGATGAGGCTTATTAGAAACTTACCATCAAGTAAATGGTAAAAAATCTCCAGAGATTTCCTCATTAATTTCCAGCCGCCCGCTCCTTTCAACGGTAAAATCTACTTTTTACCCAGTTTTATTGTTCCAACAGCTAGTTTTCACACCTCCTGTGCACCCAGTGCACCGTTGTGCTCCCAGCATACCTCCTGCACTCCCAACACACCCCTGCACTCCCAACGTACCTCATACGCTCCCAACGCACCCCTTGGCTCCCAGCGCACTTCCGTAGGCCTCCAGACCTGCAACTAACCCCTGCGCATATTCCTCCCTATACAGCTACTCTAGCCATATAGTCATTTGATCCGGTATGGTTTGAGCCAGCTACCATTGACATATCCTGGTACTAGATCACCTCTCAAGGTAGCTAACTGGAAAAAACCTCCATTAGTGATTTACTTTACCATATAGGGGCCTAGCCAGTGTTGATAGAATTTCCCCAGGTGCTTCGCAAACTAGCTATCATAGAGTAGGACCAATTCTCCCTCTGAAAACATCTTTTGCCAAATATGTCTATCATGCCATGCTTTTTCCCGGACCTTCTAAACTTGCTGATGGAAGTTAGCAATGAATCGGTCTTCTTCCAAATCCACCAGCTATGCTAACCACTCCTCCATGATATCAGGCTCTACCATGTTTGTAAAGGCTGCGATGCGCAGGTGTTACAGGAAAAATGACCTCCTCATTAACTCAGAGGACAAGGTAACATGGAAGGAGGAAAATGACCTAGACAAGACCCATTTTTTCCAAGGTAACGCACCCCAGAAACACCTAAGCAGAGTTATAATGCACTTGAGCTGTGAAAAGGGAGTGTTAATGCCTAGGGTAATGCTCTGTCTTTCCCAAGGGGTAGCATTATCCATGTTTGAATGTGAAAAGGGAAATATCTTGCGGAAAATTGACTGGCATTTCCAGCTTTTTCTCGAAAGGAATCAATTCAAAATAGAAACTAAATGGCACAAACCTTTTATCAGGCATTTCCAAACACAACTAAACTCCTATGGAAGGCAAAAGAAAGGAAAAGCGAGGACACATCTAGATCTTTCCCGATTTGAACAGGTTGAAAGAGTTAGCAAGGTTTGTCCTCTCCATCTCCTATAAATTGGAGTTGTGGGCTCTTGGTCTAAGGTAGAAGGTTTGATTATATGTGGAGCAGAATTTCATTGTTGTAGTGTGAGACTTGAAGATTGGCAAAGCTCATTGAGAGATTTCTGCCTTGAGCATCATAACAGTCGGAGATAGAGGAAGAGAGAGAGGAATTGGGAGATTGAGGAGGGCTTGGTGCAACTGACGGTTGTAATCCTCCTTTTCATAAATCAATAGAACTGTATCTGTTTTGTCCATTCGATGCATCAGTGTCACAATTTTGTTCAATCATCTATGTAGCATGATATGAATGGCTTAGATCTACATTGTTTTATGTTTCTTATATGTTAGTTTAATTGATAAGAAGTTATACTCTTGTAGAGATTACACATGTGCTTTGATTGATAACAGGATTTGGACTTGGAGCCGGTGAAAAAGGATCTCTACTTCGCTGCTTGGTGTTCTCCATCAAATCTGTTGTCCACAAAGAGGTAATCTTTTCCATCTCACTTTGTCAAATATATATATTAGCATGAACATGCATGCAACATCTTTGGAACTTTACTGCTAATCTGACAGTCTACCTCAGGCACCAGAAAGCCCTAAGAGGAATACCAAATAACCACCACCCAAGCATATTACCCTATAGCAGAAATGGTGACTCCACTGGGGAGTAAAACCCAATTTTTTAGGTTGCTCCTATGACTTTACCTCTTTCCCTCTGTTCACATATCCTTTTGACCAATTTATATGCTTAGTAATCATCTCAAAAGCTAATAGAGTCCATATTAGACCCTACTTAGCCATGTGTGCAAGTTTACCCTGAGTAACGCTTCCTCTATAAGTGTTTTAGTGCATTATAATGCTTCTTATGCTCAGATACAATGTTCTAGTCTCAATATTAACACTTTGTAATCTCTACTTGCCAGTGTTACCCAGCCAAAATCTATTTTTTACACCTCTGTTGTGTTTCCCTTTGGCTGTGGAGTTATTGGCCATCATATTAGCTTCTCTTGCTAGATCCCTGTGCTTGTTTACCAGTTAGCATTACTATCTTTTGTTATGGTTTAAAAAATTTAATGTTAATTGCATCTACCTTTTGAAGGAGATTTTTTTTTTTAGTTTTCTGAACTTAGCTGAATTAATTCTAAAAATGTTTAGTTAAAAAGTTGTTAAGAGAAGAAAGATAGATGTCTGAATATTTAAATTTGGATTGTGTTATTTGAATGTGTGGTGCACGGATGTTGAAAGAATCTCTCCTTATAGAATAAACTCTTCATTGAATTGAATATTTAGAGCATATTTCTGCATGGTTTTTAAGTCAAAGTCTCATCACATTTTATACGTCCACTCCCCCTTCGCAAGACTAATAATAAAGTACACTAAGAATCAACTGATAATAAAATCAATCATATAAATTTTCTGATCTCACACCAACAGTAGTTCAGGCTAGGATCTTGGGTTAGGAGAAGTGTGAAAATCACCCAAGATCTCAAAACTTGAAACTAGAGTCATTAAAAAGTGAAATCCTACTGCACTCATATTATCGGGACCACTCCACTACCACCAGAGTTAAGCACGAGACAACACCAGGGTGCATGAGAAGGTAGCCCACCTTCAAGTGCATTCATTGGGCATGCTATATCTTGGGGTTCCATTCGGGGATGTCGAAACTACATCGGGGATCTAGGTGTTCTGCCCATATAGCATGTTTTCTATGACCATGACCCCCCTGATGATGTCTGTGATTTGAGGTATCTTTAGTTGCCAAAATTCTTTGGGACTTACACGAGGTGACTAGGATGGGCTATCCTGGTACCTAAAACAGACGAACCTACTCTGTCTTCGGTATTTGGGAGGGTACTCGTCTTCACGAGAGTGCTTACACGTGTTGTTTGAGGTTCGGATGAAGCTCTAGAGTAACCATAATTGTGTTTGCAACTAACCCTCTCTGTATGCTATTGTGATACTAGGTTTCATCTCCAGCAAATGGTAGTACTCAGACAAGGCCACCCTATTCTGGCTGCTTGTTGATTGATTTAGAAAGTCATTTTTACTTTTTTCTTTTTTAGGTGTGTGGTTACTATCACTCAGACTTTATAATACATCGCAAATAATTAAAATTTGCTAAAAATAAACAGGTCACCATGGTTTCCTTCAACCCTTTCCGTCTATCTCGACAATAGCGAGGTCTCCCTCCATTAACACCGGAGGAGGAGTCGAGTCTCGGTGAGCCCATGCCTTCTTCAGAAGAGAAGTCTCCAGTGACAACCCCTGATTTTCACATAGCCCCATATCACACAGAGTTTCCAGAGGATCCTTTTACGGAAGGAGTCATACCTCCTTGCAATCCTCCTTTCACTGACTCGTCAGCACCAGTGTTAGTTCAAGTTACACCAAGCCAAGATATGTCTTCGGCTGCACCAACATCCATTTCACAACCGACACCCATGGGGTCAATGCCAATGGTAACCAACTCTGGTTCGCCACCATCTTCCTCATCGGTAGTCATTTCTACGCCAATGATCGGCAACCCCAGTAGCCAGGCTATGCCCAGTCCCAGCACTGCGGTCACCACAACTATCAGTGGACCTCCAAATCATTCAGGATCTGCTCCTACAGTGGTTACATCGGGACCCACAATTTCTGCTCCCGCTAGCGGGGCTATTTTGGTTCCTTTTAGTAACCCTTTTGATTGGAACCCTTTGCTGAGTTCAAACCCCTTGGCCACCATGCAAGGGGGAAGTGTCACCAATACACATATGACAGGGGGCACTTCGGTACCCTTGCAGTCATTAGGACAAACATGACAGCCTATTGTTAATGTTGTTCCTTTGAGTGGTCAAACTTCCGGTGTAGGGTCTATGTCTTTTCTTAAATATGTGATAGCAGTATGCCTTTGGCTAGCTCTATCGCATTCATATGGGCAAACCAACCTCAAAATCAATTTGGGCAAGGCAGTAACTCTTACACTGGGGGAAAACAACAGTTCACCCCCCAGTACAACATACCCTGGGAACAGCAACCATACACCCCTACACCCCCACCCACAGGGAACTTTTGTCAATAAATTCCTACTTATCCCATCAGTAACACATTGATGGGCAGTCCCTACAGTCTGAACGGTCAGCCAATACTTCCTTGGCTAGATCAGGGGGCAAACACGTAATTGCCATTTTTGGCAGCTCTAGACATCCCCGACATCTATAAACTGATCAATGATCCCATCAACCACAACCCACTCTGGCCTCTAGTACCACACAAGATTCCGTCTGACATCCCTAAATTCGACGGGAAACAAGGGGAAGACCCGGCTACGCACATCACCACCTTTCATATATGGTTTGTTTCTAGCTCCATGGTGGATGACAGTATCCGGCTTCAACTTTTCCCTTGCATTCTCACATGAAACGCTGCTAAATGGTACATTGAGTTACCACGTGGGGCCATCAACACTTTTGGTGCCTTAGCTACAGAATTTATTAAGAACTTCCAATTACCTATTAGATATGAAACTGGCACGAAACTCTTAACCTCACTGTGCCAAGACACCACCACCCACATCTCCGATCACATTCATGAATGGAGATGTAGGAGGAGGCTGGTCAAAGTGCCAATCCCAGATCATCTCTTATCAAATTGGTTTTGAAAGTCACTCTTACCAACCCTAGCTAAGGACATTTGTCTATCCGGTGCAGTCACGGAAGATCATTCCATTCGTCATGCACAGCATTTAGATCTAATTTGTTCACAATTTGGCACGTTATATGATTTACTCTCCCATGCCCCTGGTAATCTAAATCCTCCCGCTACTCAAAAACCTGGAGCCCATGCCCATAGCCTCGTTGGTTCAATCTCCAGCGTAGCCATAAAACATCCTAGTGGGAAAACCTCCCAGCCATCTTCGGTTGCCACTGCCCCTAACCAATCGACTACTCTTCCTACCACTGAGGTAAATTTTGTGCAATTTTCACAAAAACCCAGTGGCAAGAACAAGAAGAAAAATAAAAATACCTCTTCTTCTGAAGAGTAGTCGGATACTTAGAATAATCCCAATTAGAAAAATGCTTCTAAGAATCAAAAAGGAAAGGAGAAACCCATGAAATTTCCTTGCAGAATCTGTGCGGAGGACCACTTGACATAAAAATGTCCTCGGCTACAGGAATGCACAGATTTTATCACAAGAAAGGACTCTGGGAGGATACCTGCCATCCTTTATAATCCCTTCCCTAATCCATAGCAACAACAGCAACACATGGTTGCAAATCCACCACAACCCCCGCAACGAGGCAACCGTGGTACACATACTTCCGGTGAAGGATCGTCCGCCATTTATGGCGTTGAAAGTGTTGAACTCCAAACACGATCCAAAATCTATGGAAATCCTGTCATTGATGCTCAGGAACCAGGCACCAGTTCGAATCCACTGCCACCCAACGATTTGCATATCAAAAGGCCTGCTGCTAACCCTATGATTCATCCCCCCAAAGGGACACTTCGATGCACGACTCATAACACCTCTACACGTGCTGCCCAAAACTACAATATTATAGAAGATTTTGCGCAAGCACCATCATCCATGTCTGCACTCGGAGTATTGAAAAATTTCCAAGCACAAAGGAAAGCTCTACTTTCGGACATTGGTGGAATCAACCCCTAGGATTCTACACTAGCTATCTTCGACATGGAGAAATCTCAACCTTGCCTCTCACACCAACTTGCATTCCAGGTGCAAGTGATGTCGAAAGGGAGACCAATCCATCGCACTTTCATAGACGAAGATGATTCAACTTGCGTTATGTCAACTACATGCTGGCTCGCTTTGGGTTCCCCTAATTTTTCTCCGCCATCGAATTCCCTTAAATCTTTCGATGGCCACACTTTCCTCCCAAAAGGTTATCTTGCTAGCTTTCCCATTTCACTTAGTGGGAAAACGATAATGGTGGACATAGAAGTCGTAGATCGTCATCTCGACTATAATCTGTTGCTGGGTCGCAGCTGGTCTTACGCAATGACTCACATTGTCTCTTCAGTCTTTCGACTCATCCTCTTCCCATTGGATGGGAAAATAGTCACAGTGGATTGATTACCCTTTTGCACCCCCGATTATTCTGCGTTACCAAGTAGCATTGTACCCCCAGTAGGAGGCATTCCTGACTCGTACGTCAGCGTCAATACTGGTCTTCTGAAAGCATCTTCCCTGATGGGTTGTTTTCCTCTCCTACCGCCTGAGGTTCCAAATACAATCACCATGATATCCACCATTTCATATTGCTCTATCAATCCATGGATCCTACCAATGCCTTTAGATATTGATTCCTACGGAGATCAGATGCCGCTATCACCGGCAGAGTTGGCTTATCAAGCCATCCAAATAACATCTGAACCCTCCACTACTTTGGTTTCAACCAATGGTACCACCCTCCTGCTCATCGCAGTTCATTCTAGCGATCTCCTCGATGAAGTCCTGCTTACGGACGAAGCTATATGAGAGATAATATCTCTAGAAGAATGGCCTTGGGGAGAGTTCCATCATCACGCTTCGATGTTCAATTCAGACATGATCACTACTCAAATCCCATCTTTTGACCCACCTGAGATCGTTCCCTCCGCTTACACGACTGTGAAAACTATCGATTCAGAAGGGAACATGGGAAAGCTTTCCAAGACTATGCTCATAGATATCTCTATCAAAACGAGTATCGTAGAAAACATTCAGATTGGAGCCGATTGCAATCCCAAGAAATTGCATGCTTCACATCCCATTTTAAGGAATTCCACAATGTGTTTGCCTGGTCTTACAACAAAATGCCCAGCATAGATCTGTCTATAGTCGAGCATGAAATAAAATTTTATGACAATACCAAGACTTTTTGGCAGAGACTCTGACTTGTCGACCCACGCAAAGCGGCCTCCATTAAGACTGAAGTCAAAAAACTCTTACATGTTGGTTTCATCTATCCCGTTCCTTTGAGAAATGGGTTTCCAATCTGGTTCTCGTAGATAATAAACAAGGCACCATCCGAGTCTATGTTTACTATCGTGATTTGAATGACGCTTGTCCAAAAAATAATTATCCTACGCCGTTTATAGATTATATTCTCGACGATTGTGCCAGATGTGAATCTTTCTCCTTCATGGATGGCTTCTCGGGCTACAACCAGATTGCGATTAAAAAATATGACCAACATAAAACCACCTTCATCTGTCCTCGGGGCACCTTTGCATATCGTAAACGCCCATTCGGTCTGAAGAATGCGGGAGCAACGTTTCAAAGGGCTATGGACTATGCCTTTCATGATATTCGACATATTGTACAGGCTTACTTGGATGACCTTCCGGCTCACTCCAAGAAGCAAACCCACCAACTTATGCATCTGAAACAAATCTTCGCTCGGTGTAGGTTCTACAATATATGTCTAAATCCACATAAGTGCATATTTTTTGTCGAGTCTGGATGCCTTCTAGGCTTTATTGTCTCCAAGCACAAGATTAGGGTTGATCTCGATAAGGTTAAGGCGATCATTGAATTACCCGTGCCACAATCCATTCTGCAACTCCAACGTTTGCAAGGGAAGGAAATTTTTTTACATCATTTCATAGTAAACTATGCCGAGATGACAAAAGGATTTATGTGTTTACTGAAGAAAGGAACACCATATCTATGGGATGACTAGGCTCAACTATCATTTGATGCCTTGAAACGAGCACTCGTTTCCACCCCACTTCTTACTATCCCCAACTACTCACACGACTTTCTCCTCTACCTGGTAGCCTCACCATCCTTGCTAGGAATGGTTTTGGTTCAAGTTCACGATGACGATAGTGAACATGTGATACATTACTTGTCAAAAGGTCTCATTGGACTCGAGCTTTCTTTTTTGGGACTTTTTCTAGCTCGTAAAACTGAAAAACCCAGAGTTTCCTTCGTCGGGCTCGTTAAACTTGTACGACGAAGAAATATGAGCCATTCTTTTCCGTATTTTTCAAAGCTCATTAAACAGAAAAAGTAATTGAGCTTTCTTTTTAGGGACCTTTTCTAGCTAGAAAAACTAAAAAAACCTCGAGTTTCCTTCGTCAGGCTCGTTAAACTACTACGAAAAAGAAATATGAGCCATTCTTTTCTATCTTTTTCAAAGCTCCTTAAACAGAAAAATTAACCGATTTTTTATCCGTGGGACTCGTTAAAAATTCACAGAAAGCATTGAGTTTTTCTTCGTTGGACTCGTTAAAATTTCACAAAGAACATTGAGTTTATTCCATCTCCTCGTACTCATAACAAAATGAGGTAGATGTCCATCAAACATATGTTTCTCACTTTTCCGGATTTAGTGGAATAACTCACAAAAAATGAACTATTTCAGGCTTACAATTCTCCCTTCGTTGTGCCCGGTTATCAAGAATGACAAAGGTACCCCCTGGAGTTGTCTTTTATGATATTTTTCAGACTCTATAAATATGAAAAAATCACTGAATTTACTCGTATGGACTCGTTAAACATAATCAGACGGGGAAAAAATTTGGACAAAATGGATACTTCTTCTATTACATTTTAAAGGTCGATTTGGTAGCACAAAATATTAAACATGGCACTTCCCAGAAAACTCTCTCACATTTAGCCGAACCCTACCATATATGAGTTTAGCCTTAGTATACCAATGTCCCTGGATTAGTGAATCCTCATACTCTTTGGTGTTCATTAATCCTAAGCTGCCTGGTACCCTGTTAGTGTGCCTTCTATTGTTCAAGAGGATCCCGCTATCTACTACTCCTTGTATGAACCAAAGCCAACATATACCAGAATTTATCTGTCGTTAGTTATTCCCATTTTCTCTTGATTATTTCCATAAACAAAATCATCTTTTTCCCATTTCGTGCCGACTGATGTAGGACACCTCAGTGCCTACCTTTTGACAGATCTCTTCCTATCAACTTCAACATATTATCTAGGAAGTTGATCCATAAACACGTCAGTACCCAGATACTTGCAGACATCAGTGGCAGTTCATCTTGTGTTTGGTTGGAGGTTCTCATTATTGGCTCTCAATCGAATGATTCTACGTGTTCAACATCAACTCCTTTTATTCACACTCACTAGATTGTATTATGCATCTTGGGGCCATCATCATTATCGGTGGCCACCCTCGCGTCTATTAACAGTTTTTGTTATTTACTGGTAATCAGACGATTTCCCACATGTTTGACTACAACTCATTCGTTCACACGTATGGAAATATGCAGTTTAGTGAAGTGGTGACCAAGACCTTAGGTTGAGGTTTACACCATTATATCTGTGTTGCGATGTTGTTTTTTGGAGACAACTTACCATTTTGATCTTGTTATGACAGATACTTCCACATTATTCTTATCAGTGGACACACTGTTCATATCTCTGCTCTAGGGAAATCATTTTGATTAGCTACTGAGCATGGGAATGCCTGACTCAGGACAAATACTATATTTTCTGACATATTTTGTTGTTTTAGGTTTTCCTCGGTCCTCCAATTCCTCTCATTCTACTACACTTATTATAAAGTATTTCGGCCATCGTCTTCATATTTGACCTCAAATTTTAGGGGGCATCTGTTATAGGACAAATGACCTCCTCATCAACTCAGAGGAGAAGGTAACATGGAGGGAAGAAAATGACCTAGACAAGACCCATTTTTTCCAAGGTAACGCACCCCGGAAACAGCTAGGTAGGGTTATAACACACTTGAGCCATGCAAAGGGAGTGATAATGCCTAGGGTAATTCTCTTTCTTTCCCAAGGGGTAGAAATATTCGTATTTAAATGTGAAAAGGGAAATATCTTGTGAAAAACTGACTCGCATTTCTAGATTTTTCTCAAAAGGAATCAATTCAAAATAGAAACTAAATGGCACAAACCTTTTATTAGGCATTGCCAAACAAAGCTAAACTCCTATGGAAGGAAAAAGCAAGGAAAATCGAGGACACATCTAGATCTTTCCTGATTTGAAAAGGTTGAAAGAGTTGGCAAGGTTTGTCCTCTCCATCTCCTATAAATTGGAGTTGCGGGCTCTTGGTCTAAGGTCGAAGGTTTGATTATATGTGGAGCAGAATTTCATTGTTGTAGTGTGAGACTTGAAGATTAGCGAAGTTCATTGAGAGCTTTCTGCCTTGAGCATCATCACACTCGGAGATAGAGGGAGAGAGAGAGGAATTGGGAGATTGAGGAGGGCTTGGTGCAACTGACGGTTGTAATCCTCCTTTTAATAAATCAATAGAACTGTATCTGTTTTTTCCATTCAATGCATCAGTGTCACAATTGTTGTTCAATCGTCTATGTAGCATGATATGAATGGCTTAGATCTACATTGTTTTATGTTTCTTATATGCTAGTTTAATTGATAAGAAGTTATATTGTTATATATATTACGCGTGTGCTTTGATAGATTGTAGGATCTGGACTTGGAGCCGGTGAAGAAGGATCTCTACTTCGCTGCTTGGTGTTCTCCATAGGATCTGTTGTCCACAAAGAGGTAATATTTTCCATCTCACTTTTTCAATTATATATATTAGCATGAACATGCATGCAACATTTATGGAACTTTACAGCTAATCTGACAGTCTGCCTCGGGCACCGGAAAGCCATGAGAGGGATACCCAATAACCACCACCCAAGCATAATACCTTATAGTAGCAGGCTAGGAACAATATACTCCATCAGCATGATGGCTTCCTTTCCATAAACCATCTAGAATGGTGTCTTCCCTGTCAGTTTCTTACATGTGGTGCGATAGGCCCAAAGGACCAACAGGACACGCACGTCCCAGTCACTGCGATCAACATTGTAGACCTTAGTCAGTGCTTGCTCCAAGATTTTTTGAAAGCTTCAACAGCTCCATTTGCCTGTGGATGATGTGGGGTGATTTTCAAATGTTAGATCTGAAATTATTTAGTCAAAGCCTCTATTGTTTCATTAACAAAATGCGTACCTTTGTCGCTCATCAAGATCTTTGGGCAGCCAAACCTAGTCAGAATATGTTCAAAAATAAAGTGTGTAGCATTATCTGCAGTGCAATCCTTCACAGCTTGTGCTTCAGCCCATCAAGTCACATAATCAATCGTAGTGATGATGTAGTGCACACCTGTCTTCTTCCCTGGAGGATTGATGGGCCCAACAAAGTCAATGGCCCATTTTTCAAACGCTTGCAGGGCCATTTGCAGTTGCAGGGGAATTTCATCTTTGTGCGATGGCCTTCCCATCCTTTGGCACATATCGCAGGCTTTGCAATAGTCGTGAGAGTCACTATGCAGTGTAGGCCACCATAGCCCAACTCTCAAGATATTTTTTGTCGTTTCTTTCCCTGTGTAGTGACCACTCGCTACGCCCTCGTGAGCTTCTGCTAATATGGAGTACCATTCATGCTCCAAGACGTATCTTTGCAGCACTTCATCAGCTCCCAGCTTATACATATGGACTGCGATGATGGAAAATCTGTTGTGCGGGTTACCAACTCCTTCTTTTGTTGTACCAAATACTCCGCAGGTGCCATCCCCATAGTCAAGAAGTGAATGATGTCAGCAAAATGTGCATCAACTACCTTAATAGTGAAAATTTGCACATCAAGCAGTCCTTCTTCTAGGTTGGTCGTCTCTTCGCCACTTTCGATCCGGGATAGGTGATCCAGTCCAGCATTCAACTTCCTCGGCTTTATGATGATCTCAAAGTCATATTCTTGAAACAGCAAGAGCCATTGGCATATTTCTTCCCCCCAACATAGGCTTATTCACTAGGTACTTTAAAGTTGAATGATCTGTGAACATCTTAAAGTGCCCACCCAACAGGTAATGCCAGTATTTCTGCAAGGCGTACACCATGGCTAACCCTTCATGCTCAATAGTGGAGTAGTTGTGCTCCACACTAGAGAGCTTTCCACTGGCAAATGAAACTAGATGGTCGATGTCACCCTCCCCCAACTACATAAGGACAGCTCCTAGGGCAATTCCTAAAGCATCGACATGAACATGGAAAACCTTTTCCCAGTTAGGAAAGATGAGGATAGGTGCATAAATCATCTTTTCCTTGAGTAACTCAAAGCTTTCTAACACTCGTCATCCCAAAAGAATGATACATCATTTTTCAGTAATTTTTCCATGGGCGTTGTGATCAGTGTGTACCCCTGAATAAACTTCCTATAATAGCCTGTGTGTCCGAGGATGGATCGCAACTGCTTCTTAGTTGTAGGAACTATCAAGTTGATGATAGCCGCCACCTTGGCAGGGTCAACCATCAGCCCTTGTCGACAAAATATGTGACCCAATAAGATCCCAAATGGTACACAAAATATGCACTTCTTGATATTCACGGAGATATGGTGCTTTCTGCAGGTGTCCAACATCATGCGCAAGTTCGAGACGTGGTTCTTTACTAGCCCAAAGAGAGTCCAATCATCAAAGTATACCTCCAAGAACTTGTGGATAAATTCCTTAAATACTGCAACCACTACCCGTGAAAAGATGGTAGGGGAATTCTTGAGTCCAAACGGCATAACGGTGTACTGAAAGGAACCCCATTCAGTATCGAACATGGTCTTGCTACGATCTTCAGGTGCGATCCTGATCTGATGATAGCCCGAGAACCCATCAATGAATGAGTATGCCTCCTGCCCCCCTACGCTATCAAGGATTTCATCTGAGAATGGCGTAGGAAAGGGATCATGTACGTAAGCATCATTCAATTTGCACAAGACAACACAGATCCATATCTCTCCCTTAGTCTTTTTCTCCTGAACCACCATAGGACTTGCCCAGTCTGACTGTTCGACTGGTTCGATGATACCTGCGGCGAGAATTTTGTCGATTTCTTCCTTGAATTTTTGTTTGTACTTCGGGTTCAATCGATAAGGGCGCTACTTTACAGGGCACGCATCTGGTTTTAAAGTGATTCACATGACTCCTAGGTCCCTTGTGATCCCTTTGAGTTCTGAAAATTTTGTATACTTCCGAAAGATGTACTTATTTTTCCACTTCTCAGCTGTCAGCTTCACGCTGCGATTCTCTTTTACATAAAATTCATGAATCTTTCTTTCAAAATAGTCTTTGATTTCTAGCTTCTCGGGCTTCCAATATTCTTGTGGCATTACCCAATCTCTCTCTCAAAATGCTCCCGGTCCTGGCAATGGAACCATCTTTTGGCTTGAGGGGTCCTGACCCAGGTTCATAGGTTAAGGTTTGCCAAAAAACCCCTATACTACTGGCCCTTTCAGAAATGACCTACTTTTGCAGGCCAAGGTCTCACCCAAATTAGTATGGGAGGGTGCTGGAACCAAGTTTCCACACCCTGGGAGAGAGTAGGTAATGAAGACATATCAGTGTTGCAACTATCAGATCTACATAGAGTAAGGTTATTCACAGGAATTTAACAGATACAATCAGCATATAATCATAACTAAGATGCTAACATTTCTAGATACGAATCAACAGGTTCGCATCCATGTGCGTATCAGTAGTTACTATCACACAGATAATTCATAATCACAGACACTTTTGCAGCTCAACAGATATCAAAGATATATTCACAGCTTTAAACAAATACCATATATTCGCATCAACAGTAACACAATAGATCCAAATAGCACAAATACACTTTAACTATATCCCCATATATTAGCATCCAAAAATCTAGTTACAACCCAAAACACAGCCTACGCACACAACCAGTAGGGTCCACACACAACAGGACTGAGGATCTCCATGCACACATCTAGTAGGATTCCTTACCCAAAACAACCCAAAACATATCTAATAGTTCGCACGTAGCATCAGTCTTAATTCATGCCTATCTTTAGACTCCAACTATCCATCTATTTATATCAACATGGTCTAGCTATCCCATGGTCCGCAAACCATGGTTTGCAGACCCGAGGTCTACCCTTTGACCCATTACAAAACATTGGGGGCTTTGACCCACCCCAAAACCCCTACGAAAGACTAATTGATATCAAAATATACAAAATTCACATCTTAGGGAGCCCCACTCCAAAAAATGTCGATACGGGTCAAGTTGTACAATCTTCCCCTTCATCTGAAGAACAAAAAACAAATATCATTGAGGGACCACATGGTTGGCTCAGGTGGCATAGAAATGGCACAACGAGATAGTTGATGGTTGCAAGGGGTTGTTGGTTGTCATTTGAGGACCATCATGGAGAAAAAATTCTCCTAGGGATATCACCCACGAAGTGGTGTGTAACATACGGATCCAACTAGGATGTGATCTCTTGAATAAGTGAGTGTAGCTATTTGAATGGTAGGTCACAAGAACTCCAACAATATCTTGGTCACCTCAAACCTGTTACCTACACATATCAATGACTAAACCCACGGGGAAACATGTTTTTCATGGTGTCTTATGATCACCCATGCTTAATTTTAGGCCATAAAATCAATAAGTAAATAAAAGTATGCAAAATTTAATCTAAATGTATCTAATTTATCATGAGAAACATCATGTGGTATTATTTCTAATGTTGATAATAAGCATGCAGTGCATCCTACTCTAACATGCATATATTACAATGTCAAGTATCAAGGAAATGAGTGATTCGACTTAACTTGACCAATTGAGGCCACAGTTCGTCATTGAGTTTAGCAATGTAATAATAGTCATCCCAAAATTCCCATGAATCTTGACGGGTATCAAGTATTTGTCTATTAAGACTAAGTCCCCTACTTTATATCATTTTTTAGGTTTCCAATTTTTTCTTGGCTTGTGATTTTTCCTTTTCAGGATATTGACCTCTTGTGAAGGGAGAATGGGAGAGGGCTTCTTAATGTCATGTGCTTCATAATATGGCCCAGGCTTAATCACATGAGACAAGTAGGTGGGTTCCCTCACTACTACATTTCGCGGAAATTCCGACACCTGTTTCCGACGCTTTTGACCAAATGTCGGAAATTTTCCCAAATTTTTTCCATCCCGCCCGAAACCGTCGCTATACCGACGTCTATAGAACAGTGTCGTAATACCGACACTTAAACTAGTGTCGCAATTACGACGTTTAAAGGAAGACGTCGCAATTGCGACACCATGGCCCAAAGCGTCGCTATTGAGACGACTCTAAACGTCGCAACTGCGACACAATGTCTAGGTGTCGCCATTGCGATGTTTGGAGGCACCGTCCTAATAGCGACGCCTTTCCCGCCGTCGGTATAGCGACAGTTATTTTAACGCTACATAAAAATACCAAACTTATATGGGCGCTACATAAAAATTCGAAACTTAATTTTATTGTTTCGTATTTGTCACAATAGCTACATTAACGTTTGATATCACACACGCATTCGTGCTCTGCTCTTGCAGAACAGCATTTGCTTTCAGCATTCGCGCTCAGCTCTTGCAGAACAGCATTTGCCCTCAGCATTCGTCCTCAGCGTTCGCCCTCAGCTCTTGCAGAACAGCATTCGCCCTCAGCGTTCGCCCTCAGCTCTTGCAGAACAGCATTCGCCCTCAGCTCTTGCAAAATGGTAAGTTCTTACTGCAGGCCCTTCCTCCTATAGTAGGGTTGACTCTATTTGGGTTTTTTGGTCAATTCCATTGGATTTTGTTAGGCTGTAGGGTTCTCTGTAGATGTCAAGAGTCAAGATTCAATACCCTCTATTATCTTCATCACCCAATACAAGATTTAAATTTTTCCCAAAGAAACGCTTATTAATTTGGCAGCCATTATTTCTCCCTGCTTTAAAAACCTACATTTAAATGAAAACAAGCATTGCATTTCAACTACAAAAATCTATTAGTGTTCAAATGTACATGTGTGAACAGTTAACGTACGATGTCACGCGATGAGGGCGCATTCGCCTCCGCTCTTGCAGAACACCATTCGCCCTCGGCATTCGCCCTCGAGGCTCTTGCCCGAGCCGACGTGCGCACCCCCGGCGTTCGCCACAGGCTCTTGCGGAAACGCATTCGCCCTCGGCCTTCTCCACAGGCTCTTGCGACGAGCACTTACGCCCTCAGCGTTCGGCCTCGGCTCTTGGGCAGCAACATTAGCCTCAATCTTGCAAAATGGTAAGTTCTTTGCAGGCCCTTCCTCCTATAGTAGGGTTGACTCTATTTGGGTTTTTTTGGTCAATTCCATTGGATTGTGTTAGGCTGTAGGGTTCTCTCTAGATGTCAAGAATCAAGATTCAATACCCTCTATTAACTTCATCACCCAATACAAGATTTAAATTTTTCCCAAAGAAACGCTTATTAATTTGGCAGCCATTATTTCTCCCTGCTTTAAAAACCCTACATTTAAATGAAAACAAGCATTGCATTTCAACTACAAAAATCTAATAGTGTTCAAATGTACATGTGTGCATCACTTGTGTAGGGTATTCCTTTTCCACTTTCACATTATCCAAGAATGTGTGCAGTATAGTTCATATTTTTTGTGATTTAGATTGCCTTGAAAAAGGAAAGGTAAATTATTTCCCATGGAAAAGAAGGTTTTCCATTTTTATAGGTTGTTTGGACTTACCTGGAAAAATTTATGGTATGCCTTTCATATTATGTAGTTTAAATTTGAATTAACAGATTATTCTACATGAAAATATAATTACCTATGTGATGTCCTTCATCACTAATTAAAATTATAGGGTTTCAATTTCCTAGACTCTAGCTCATCTGATGCTAAATTCTAGGTTCTCATTGGTGGATCACTCTTCCATTGATTTCCTTTCCCTCTGGATCTTGTCATACTTTAAAAGTCATCAATGATACATATATTATTTCGGGTATCCCAAAAGGCTTTATAGTAGAACATATTGTGAAGTTTTTTTGACACTTGAGGATTCTTTTTAGAACTGCAACGTGGTCTATGCTATCGAGTTATATATCAAGCAACTTGGCCTTAATAACCACACTATGAGGTAGGTTCAACCAGTTTGAACTTGTTGGGACATAGCATATGAAGTTGTGTGATGAGTCCATATCACAGGTCTATTATGGTGAAAAAAGTGAAGACATGTAATGATAGTTATTATGTTAACATTACTAGAAACATTTTCGAAAATATCCATGCTATCAAGATGTCAAAATTCCAGGCATTAGGTGTCAATACTCGTAGCTAATAGATAATAATAATAATATAAAAAAATCACAACTTTATTCTTGAAATATGATTGTTACACATTGGTAACCTAGTTCATGAGTTACTATCACCCAAATATTGCAAAACAAACTTAAAATATAAATTAAACCAACATGAGAATCCAACTAAGAGTTTCTCGACAAAATCATGCCATAACCTGGCATTTTGAAACCCAAATTTGAATCCATCATAAGTAATACAATGCAAACTCAGATGGATTTTCAATGCATGTTTGCATGATACACTTATTCTCTGTCTAGATATCATTTTTTAAATGGAACCATTAGTCAAGCCCACAGTCCTTTTTATGTGAAAAATTTCAGCTCTATTTGAGCTCTTTTTTGCTCCACCACCTCCATAAACCAGTGTTACACGGGGTCTCGCCCCCCCACCTAGGGGTCTAGATTCCTCACCCCCTCGCGCTCCGGGGTCTTGGGGACTTCTAGGGGATGTTTCCCTCACGCCCCCTCACGTCCCCTCACGGCCCCTTTTAGTTTATGGTTTCGTGTTAAAATTTGATGTGCCACTTAGCATATTTGAGAATCCAAGTGATTCTGATTCAGATGGTGACATGGTTGATCTTGATATATTCGTGCAGAAGTTGGATGCAGAGACTATTGGGGCATTAACTTGAGCATTTATGCTCATTTATCATTATGATGATATCATTTGATATTCATATGTTATGTTTTATGTTTTATGTTTCAGACATAACTTATTTGCGTTTAAGTTTTATGTTTCGGACTTGAGTTGTAAACTTCAGTTTAAACTCTATTTTGAATCTTGATATAATATGTCATATGATATCTTAAACTTTATTTTCATTGTACATTGTTAGTAGTTACATTAATGATTATATAGTTACAAACTTACAAACTTACATGCATGATTGTATGATGTATGTTTTAACTTCTAACTTTTAAATTTGTTTCAATTATATGATTCATCATTCATCGATTTGTAATTTTATCATTTATGATTTATCTTTCATGATGCAAGTGTATGATGACTGTATATACATTCCTTGCAAAAATATAGTTACATTTTAAATATTAAATTTTATAATTTTTATGACCCCGACGTCCCCCCACGTTTCCTGAAAATTGGTAGGGATATTTTGCATAGGCCGCTCCCGCGCTCCCTCGTCCCCTCGCTCCCACCTCTAGGGGACTTGGTGGAACATTGCCATAAACATATGCAAACATATATCATGATCTTGGAATCCATTACATATGTATGTGCCAATGTTCCATAATCTTGCCCCATCATCAATTTAAGAAATTTCCATTGACTATCAAATTATGGAGGGGGGGGACTTTTTGCTGCAACATTTGGCTCAAAATCAGGGACCATCTTCGTATGAGGTGAATGAGAACTATAGATATTTGAAGAAGTAGATTAGTGCATTTTCCTCTAGCCATGGAGTCATATACAGTCATCCATCACAAAAATTTGTCTTTGTTCATTCTCACCTTGAAAGTTGCAAAAAATCATGCCCTAATTGAAACAACACTAAATTTGAAAGATATAATAAAAATGCAAGCTAGAAGTGCCCTATTAATACAAAGGGAAAACCTTCCTACCTACCCTAATTGAGATAAATTTTGATTGAATAGGAAACATGATATTTCCTATGGAGTTGATACAACAACTTGTTAAATGTATGGGACTAAATCATGCATTTGATTTCCAGGGAAACATGCGCATGAAGAGAAAAAGTGCAGAATTAATGGAAAATCCATACATGCCACTTATAAAAACTACACCGAAAGGTCAAAAAATACTTAAGACCTTAACTTAATTTGAATCCAAAAATGACAAAACAGGATTAGTGAAAACACGAGAGTGGTGTGGGTGAACAACATAAATAAAAAGTGAAGATACCTTTCCCAAAGATGCCTTTGTCACCGTTGTATGAAAACATGTTTTCCTTTCCCTTTATACATGCAAGTGAATGCATTATAGGTATGGTGTTTTCCCAGAATAGGAGAAGCCTACTTAAATATATCATTCGTGGAGTGAATGTTTGGGTGCCTTAATGTGCAATGACATGTTTCTAGGACTGAATTCAATGTAAGGCATATTTGAAACTCTAACTCTGTCTTCCGGTGTCTTATTAGAAATTATTTCAGTTTTCATTTTGTGTTTTCAAGTTAGATATTGTTTTCAAGTTTTACATTTATAATTTTATTGCAATGTGGCAGACTGATCAGAGCAGTGCAGGAACAACCCCGAGACGGGCTGATCGCGGAAAGAGGCCAGCGGAAGAACATGTAAAGTGCCAGCATTGCTCTATCTTCAGGTATTTTAGTTATTTACATAATTGAAATAATATTAATTTTGTTCAAATATGCAGACACCTAGCCATGGTACGCATGATGATTCCCTCTTTGAGGAAGAGCTTTCTTCATCCCTATCTCCAGTGTTCTTGTTGCAAAAAAAGGCACGAGATGCAAGGTCGGAATTTAATGCTTTGATAGACGCGCCTCAAACACCTGAAACAGAAGAGAGGATACAACATCTTATGAGGCAGCTAAATAGATATCGGGTAATAATAAAAAGTCAAAAGGATATTTTTTTTGTTCTGCATGAGATGAATTGTGATAGTTTGATTTTTAATTTTTACATTGACTAAACGAACAAAAAGTTCTTTTGTATGTAGCGTCTTCTGGCATTTGCTGAACCCGGTGTTGGTGGTAGTGGGACACAAGGGCAAGAGATTGCCCAACAACCCTCTCGTACACCATCTACTCCTTTAGGTGCTAGCCAAGAAACACACCCTGCCCAAGCTGACACCCAGCCAACTGCTGAACGTGTTGGCAATGATGAGGCTGATATGGCCAGCTACATTATTGCGTTTCCTGGAGCTACACGTGTCAGCTCCACAGGGACCATTAATGGCACGTTGTTGGTGAACGACGAGGGTGTCCCTATAAAGCATGTACAACTCCCAGGTAAATTTTAATATTTTAACTATTTCATGTACTTTATCTAAAACATATTTATCATGATTTTTATTTTTAAATTAATGATAATATCTTCTTTTTCTTTTGGTTTTATTCTGTGTAGGAAACAATGAGTTCTACGGGATTCTGGAGAGCCATGCGTTGGTAATTTTTGGCCCAACCATACGTACAGGGTGGAATTCCCAGAATTCCAACCTGAAAAAAGAACTTCTAGATTATCTAGAAGCCCTTTTTGGGGTCGGCACATTTGACAGAAAAGCGGTGGCTCAGGTAGCCGGAAAATATTTGAAATATACCGGGGACACCTATAGGACGCAATTGCAATTTAACCCTAGATATGAGCGTCCTCTCGCAGTTTCAGAGAGTGAGTGGAGAGCACTCATCCATGACGGAAAAGAGAAAAGGGCAAAGAAAGAAGGAAAAATGCCAATTGGACCCGCAAGGTAAATTACAACTTTAATTCAATAGCTTTAATTTTCTTTATGTCTAAAATAAAAGTGTGCTACGTCATATCTGACTTCAATCTTTTGATGCTAGGTTGCCTAACACCTCAAAGGCAACCAAAGCTAGGATAGAGAAAAAGGGCCATCACAAGCTCGGCCAGGGTGGCTACTTGAAATTAGCTGCAAGAATTGTAATTAAGTAGCTAAACATCTTATAATTAATTGTATCGCCTTCCAAAGTTTTTGTAATCCTATCGGATATGATTAAAAATACACAATCATATATAATGTAGGGTGATGACTTCGGAACAATAACTACAGAGGAAGATAAAAATATCGCTTTCCGTTTTGGCTATCAAGCTGTAGTTGAACGTCGCAGAAGCTTGGGGCAGGTCCCAAGATCTACAATGCTTGATAAGGTAAAACATTAACCTTTCAATATTTTTGTTTTCGTCCATAAATTTAATGTCTAACAACTTTGTTTAAATCAGGGGAGCAACACTACCGACGAGGTAAATAACCCAGTTTTAGAGCGAGATGTAGATGATCCTCTCGTGCAACTTGATCATTGTAGTGGGGACCAGGCCGACAATGCTACTATTAGTGAGGGCCGTGGCAGTAGTGTTCCATATATTTTTTTAATTATATATGACAGTTGTCACCTGCTGGTTTTTGACAATGTAGGAAATGTTCTGAGATCCCACACAGAGGCAGGCAGTCAACAAAGCAGATAGCTGGTGTACCAGTGTAAATCTCATTACAAATTTTTATTAATATTGAACTAGTTCATTAATGTTTAAACTGACAAATTAAATTAATTATTATACATTTTGGCAAATTCTCAGTCAACTGACAGAATAAAAACAGCAGACAGTACAACTAAGAGCCAAAGGCGACAAATTGCACCAATTCATTAATCTCATATAATTTTTTTATTATATTAGGAACTAGTTCAATGATATTCATGACAATTAAAATTTAATATTATCTATTTTTTTAGAGCGTGCCGTCACTGGATGAGCCGAGACATCGTGAATACACAACTAGGTCAGCAGTGCGGGTTGAAAGGCACGAAACAGGAGCAGAGCACGATGATATTGATGATGTAATTAGGAGCTTTAAAAATAGGAAGAAGAAAAAGAAAATTTGACAATGTAAAATATTGTATTATTATAAGACAAACATTACCATACTTGGAACATTTTTTTGCGTTATATAAAAAACTCATTTATCATACTATTTTTATGCCAAGCATTAATTGCAATGTTTCCTTGCGTACTTTTTGTTGAATTGTTTTTTTACTAGTTATTGAATATTTTTTTTAATGCTCATGAAAGTAAAAAATGAAATATAGATTGGGTATTGGGGAATTGAGAGTGATGTGAGGGGGGGGAGGGGCCATAAGAGCTTCCACCTTCACGTGGTTGGCCCTGTTTAGTAGAGAATAATTTATTGGAGCGATTTAATCTTGGAACAAACCTCCCTTGATCCAGCGTAGCAACAAAAAAGTCACTGTTGACTTAGTTGCTACTCTTTCAGATCGTGGGAGGCTTGTTCCAAGTTCATGCGACTCCGATAAATTGTTCTTGAAATGAAGAGGAGCTTATTCAGGTATGTTTTGACATTTTCAACATATGTTTTAACATTATCATAAGAATGCATCTTAGAGTAAAAAATACTACATCAATTACTTGTATTTATTGTATAGATAATGATGGATTTTGATTGACTTGGCAGTGCAGGTACAAATCCTCTTGCATCATGAGCAATACAACTTGTCAACCGGGGTCATGTCCAGGATATTTTTGCTTGTGCGCTTGACCAGGTTCGTAATGTCACATTTTGTAAGTTCCTTTACAATTCATAATTCAATATTAAGCTTGTTCATGATTATTATCTAGGTTTTTTGTATGTGTTTTTTCATCTATTTGATTGTAAGAAACTATGCATGTTTCCTGTTGTTCACTATGATTTCTCCCATTACCACTCCCGGGATGAATCCGAATTTATTGTTACATAGGTTACTTTATTGTTACTATGATTTCTCCATTTACGATTTCATAGGTTACATCATGTAAAGTTGTCAATCTCGGGTTGGTGATGAGATTTAGTTCTCCAGATTTGGGGCTTTTCTGATATTTTCTCCCTCATGTCATTCCTGCATCACCTCGTTGTTTGAGCATGCCAATTTTCTACCACTTGTACCAATTGGCACATGTCAATCTCTGAGTGGTGCCACATTTCACCTATTTTCAGTGAGAGTTTAGGTTTTCTCTAACATAGCTTCAGAAATCCGATTCAGTGCCTGCTTGAATATTGTCACATAATACTTATGGTTTGGATTGATGAGCATGTTCTGAATGGTTGGTTGATTCATAAGAACCACCCATAAATCTCCTTTCCTCTAACACACAAAAAATAAAAATTTCTTTGACAGGAGACAAAGTTTCAATACTTTGAAAACAAACTTCTATTCCCTTCAATAACTCAAAAAAAAACTATTACACTACTTCCTCACTGAGAGGGATTACAAAATTATGACTACTACAAAACGCAGTGCATAAAACCAACTCATTGTCTGTTCAAAACAAACATACTCTGTCTCTAAGACACTCTGCTGTGTTTTTCCCTTTCGCACTGCTGTGCATACACACTTAAAAAGTTACACTCAATTTTTCACTTTTTACACACTGCTATGTAATAAAAAATCTACGTACTGTCTATAAAAAAACTACCAAGCTTTTTCGACCTTTTTATTTTTATATGCCGGAACATATAAAACATATTATAATAAACCCTCTTTTAAAAAAAATAAAATTAAAACTAAATTCTATGGCCCACCTTTCATTTCGCATATGATATATATATAACATATGTTTAAAACATATGTATATATTAAACTATCAAAACATTAAAGAACCCTTTACGTCGGACTTCAAAAGTCTGAATAGATTGAATTTCAAACCAAATTCGCGTTCCAAAATGGGATGCTGACGTCTGCCTAATTTGTAACGCGAATTCTCAATCCAATGTGCCTTATAAAAAATTCGGGTCCGATTTTCAGGTTTTCAGATTCCCTTCAATTTCATGCGATCCAATAATAATGCTCCACGTGTCCTCCTTTTGAATTTACAAAACTGGGGGGTAAATTTCTGTTTGTTTAATTTCTAGTTGGTGAATTGCGTTAATGCTGGTTGTTGTGTTTAAATACAATCCTGTACAGAAATATGGCTGCGGCCGTCTACAAAAAAAACTTGCAGGAATTTTAAATGCTGAATTAAATTTCTGGATGGCATGCAAGCAACCTCCAAAAAAAAATGTTGCTGTTGCATCTGTCCTTCTGCTGCAACAGTTGAAGTTAAAATTCAACAGCACAGGGTTTAATAAGTGAGGGTGTAAAGGTAACTTTTTGTCGATAGTATTGGATTAAGATCATCTATTCATTTTTGTAGGGTCTTATGGTGTTTGGTTTTTTAGTTTTGGGTTGGGCTTATTGAGTCTAAGATAGTTTTTGAGTGAAAAAATTGCTATCGGGTATTAAAAATTTTTGGTTCTTTTGTCAAAATTTATGAGCTTGTTAGGAAATACAAAATTGACAATGGTTGTATCTTAAATTTGTGGAAAATAATTTGAAATGAAACCTTTTTGTTTAGGTTTTTGCAGCAGGTGCAAACCCCATTCAAATTACTAGGGGCATTGACAAGACAATAAAGGCCCTTGTTTCAGAACTCAAAATTTTGTGAAAGGAGGTAAACGCTTGCCTTTTGAGTAGGCTGGTTTTCCTTTTTGCTGATGGTTTGGTGTATCTAATTGAATTAGTTGCCTAAGGTATTTTTTGGTTGCAAACTCCTTTTCATTTTTCATACAGTATTGGCCTTGTGGAATACATTTGATTGTGTGGTCTTGTTAGATCTACAACATTTGTAGTTGTTTAGTCTTATGGCAGAGGTGCACTTTTATTATGGAAATAGTTGATGCAATATTGTCATTTAATCCTTACTGCAGGGTAGCATGTTGAGAAGTTTTTTGTGAAACATTTGGTATTTAAAATGACACTTGATCCTATACAGCATCATGCACTTGACTTCAAAATTTATATTCAAAGTGTGCCAGACAATTCTTGCAAAATTTCAAATATTTAGGTTGTTTTAAACCATTATCTTTTTCATGTATTGGATGCTGAAAATGTGAAAAGACTTTGGTATGAAACCAACTGGTGAATAATTTCCAGCACAACAACCACTTCCAAGACATGATTTAGAAGTAGAACAAATGTGCTTATGAAGCATAGAAAGATATCCTTGATGCATTGTCAATGTTTGGCTAGGGTTATTTTTGGAGAAAATAACTCCTTATTCTTAGAATAGTGATCTTCAATACAAGTAAATGCCAGAGAAGAGAGATCATCGTGTGACGCAACAAAACTGAAATTGGACCCCCAAGGAGAGCTGGTGTGTCTACAATCGCTCTGTCAGCATTTTCCCTTAGTGTACCCCGTTCTTTTCCTCCAGCCTGAGTCTTAATTGACTTCTTCTTTCTTCGGGTTTATTTATCAAATTCGTAGAATTTGATAAATAAATACTATCCACAATGGTTGGACTTTAATTTATATTCCCGACTTTATATTATCTCTAATCCTTATAACCAATGTTTAACTTTCAACACTTTGTATTTATACTCCACGTTTCTTTTTAAATAAATAACTTGTAGTGAACTTTCGGCTCTATATTTCACCACCCAGCCTTACAACAATCACGCTCCAGACTTATGCTAATTATCCGCCAATCGTTTAATTAAACAATTTCATTATACTCCGGCCCCACTTATATATATCAATAACCAATCAAACACTCGTATCGTACCTGGCTATCCTCCGCACACCTTAGTTAACCTCCGGGCAAGTTCAACGTGCGACCATCGTCCGATGGCCCTTCTCCAAATCAACGACTCTTGGCAATTTCGCTCGGCTTCCAACGTCGGGCTTTAACGTGCGATGGCGTGGGTTAAACGGTTGTTTTCCGAGGTCACTTCGCCACGTGTCGCATTCCCTATGGAATCGCTCGCGAATAGGAAATACCGCCTACTCCGCAAAAGTGGTGCGATATGGGCAACCCGCTTTTGTGATTCCGCTAGTGGTTTTGGTAGAGGGCTTGACCACGGGTTCCGAAAGCACAACAATTTTGTCTCTTTATTAAGCGGGATTTTAATATGTGTATTATCAAAGAAAACTAACACAAATTTTATAAGAAAATTGTTCAAAAGTCGAGCCCGCCGGACTTCAAACGGCGATAAACCATAATTCAAACCAAATTCGCGTTCCAAAATGGCCTGCTGACGTCGGCCAATTTTGTGACGCGAATTTCTTATCAAATTCGCCCTAATATTTTACGGGTCCGGATTTCCACTGCGCGAGCGGCCCAAACAAAGATCCGCTCCAATCAATTTTTGCCACGTGTCCTCAATAAAAACCTGCCCTGCTCCCGGCTGCGGGTGCATTCGATGGCGTTTAAGGTGATGGGACATGGATATGGCGATTTCATATCATTCGCATTAACATTTAACGCTATTCAATTAAGTTTTCACATCAAATCTACATTAATTAATTTTTAACACAGTTCAAGATCGGACCTCCACTCCTCTGAGCGATTCCGCACGCTCCTTCGGCTCTCATTATTAATGATCAGAGATTCATTATGACGGCCGTCCTTTGATTGCATTGCAGACGGGTCGACATAAAAAATGGCGTTTAGCCATGGTTTTTCAGACAAGCCGGTTGCTGGATTACACTGTCTGGTAACTGCGACGATAAGGAGAAGTGGCCAGCGGAACTTCTGCCTAGACTTTGCTGCATATTTCCATTTCTCTCGGTTCTGTCTCTGTCTGTCTTCCTCTGTTAATTGGAATTCTGCTTCTTCGTCTCTTGTGCCCACTGCGCCTGCGCCTGAGATTGCACCCATGCCTCGGGTGCGTCATAGGATGCATTGCCGGAGGGGGAGCACTAGAGGTCAATCCCGGCGCGCTCCCTCCAGCACCTCAACAGAGATGACTTCCGGCCAGTCCAGTGATTATTACTTAGGTCGATATCCGAATACTAGGAGTGGGCGGGGTCGGCTTGTAGCATCTGGCCACCGTATGGATTCCCCTGCTCCTGGCTTCCCCACTGCTAGTTCACCTTCTCCCACGACGCGCACTGCGCAATTTTCCTTTGATTGCACTCTCAACCGCCCGCGAATCCACAGTGTAGTCCTTTGTGGTCTTCCTTGAGAGGCCCAAACGAGAAGAAATGCACCTCCGTGAGATCCGAGAGCTCGGAAAAAAAGCAGAGCGACATTCGGGCGGAGGGGAGTCGTGGCATGCATGTGGAGGTAGCACCTAGCGATCCTGGACCTTCTGAAGGATGGTGCCGAATCGTGGAGGAACTAGCGGAGGATTAGTTTGGTTGATTTGTTTTTCTTGCTTAGCAGGCCCAGTTAATTGGGCTGCTTTTAGTTTATTTTACTGTGTTGGACCTTTAAGTAATATTTTTGAATTATGTAAATTAAACGTTCAAGACTGGTTTCCCCGTATGAGGGCAGTCTTCTTAATTTTTTGATTTTTTGATGACAAATTTGCCATGAGTATGGCCAGGCAATGTTTTTGACTTCGGTGTAATTTTATTCGCAATGTTAATAGATTAACTTTACTTTGAATTCTCACATGATTAGCGTTTTCTTGATCTGTTCAAGGATTTTGGGTACTTTAATTTGTATTTGGAACAATGGACGTCGGTACTCTATCTGTTGCTTTACTGTTCTACATACTACTATTTCACTTTCTTATAGATGCCTCGGGAATATTTGAATGCTTTCTCAGATTGTCGATAATCTCCATGTGGGCCGTTACTGGATTTTATATCATGTCCCTGTATGTGACATGGGGTATTTTTCTATCATTGTCTGGGGTGGGACTTCCACTTTTCTGGATGGATATTTGGGTTCCAAGCTTCAGATGTGAAAATGTAATGACTTCATGGATTGTTTTACTTCATATAATATATTCAAAATAGCATTTTTTCTCTTCTGAAAAAAAAATGATTAATGTTTATCATTCTGCCTTCAAAACTAGCGATGCTGGTCTATGTTGGTGGTTTATTGATATGGTCTGATGGTCTTTTTATATTTTGGACATATCACACTCCTCACATGATTAGCGTTTTTCTCTGTTCAAGGATTTTGGGTACTTTAATTTGTATTTGGAACAATGGACGTCGGTGCGTACTCTATCTGTTGCTTTACTATTCTACATACTGCTATTTCACTTTCTTATAGATGCCTTGGGCATATTTGGATGCTTTCTCAGATTGTCGATAATCTCCATGTGGACCGTTACTGGGTTTTATATCAAGTCGCTGTATGTGACATGGGGTATTTTCTATCATTGTCTGGGGTGGGACTTCCACTTTTCTGGATGGATATTTGGGTTCCAATCTTAAGATGTGAAAATGTAATGACTTCATGGACTGTTTTACTTCATACAATATATTTAAAACATCGTTTTTTCTCTTGTGAAAAAAAAAATGATTAATGTTTATCACTCTGCCTTCAAAACTAGCGATGCTGGTCTATGTTGCTGGTTTATTGATATGGTCCGATAGTCTTTTTATATTTTGGACATATAACACTCCTCACATGATTAGCGTTTTTCTCTGTTGCGGGATTTTGGGTACTTTAATTTGTATTTGGAACAATGGACGTCGGTACTCTATCTGTTGCTTTACTATTCTACATACTGCTATTTCACTTTCTTATAGATGCATCGGGCATATTTGGATGCTTTCTCAGATTGTCGATAATCTCCATGTGGACCGTTACTGGGTTTTATATCAAGTCACTGTATGTGACATGGGGTATTTTTCTATCATTGTCTGGGGTGGGACTTCCACTTTTATGGATGGATATTTGGGTTCCAATCTTCAGATGTGAAAATGTAATGACTTCATGGACTGTTTTACTTCATATAATATATTCAAAACAACATTTTTTCTCTTGTGAAAAAAATGATTAATGTTTATCACTCTGCCTTCAAAACTAGCGATGCTGGTCTATGTTGCTGGTTTATTGATATGGTCTGATGGTCTTTTTATATTTTGGACATATCACACTCCTCACATGATTATGATTAGCGTTTTTCTCTGTTGCAGGGTTTTGGGTACTTTAATTTGTATTTGGAACAATTGACGTCGGTACTCTATCTGTTGCTTTACTATTCTACATACTGCTATTTCACTTTCATGGACTGTTTTACTTCATATACTGCTATTTCACTTTCATGGACTGTTTTACTTCACTGTTGTAGGGTCTTGGGTACTTTAATTTGTATTTGGAACAATGGACGTCGGTACTCTATCTGTTACTTTACTATTCTACATACTGCTATTTCACTTTCATGGACTGTTTTACTTCACTGTTGTAGGGTTTTGGGTACTTTAATTTGTATTTGGAACAATGGACGTCGGTACTCTATCTGTTGCTTTACTATTCTACATGCTGCTATTTCACTTTCATGGACTGTTTTACTTCACTGTTGTAGGGTTTTGGGTACTTTAATTTGTATTTGGAACAATGGACGTCGGTACTCTATCTGTTGCTTTACTATTCTACATATTGCTATTTCACTTTCATGGACTGTTTTACTTCACTGTTGTAGGGTTTTGGGTACTTTAATTTGTATTTGGAACAATGGACGTCGGTACTCTATCTGTTGCTTTACTATTCTACATACTGCTATTTCACTTTCATGGACTGTTTTACTTCCTATAATATCTTCACTTTCATGGACTGTTTTACTTCATATAATATCTTCACTTTCATGGACTGTTTTATTTCATATAATATCTTCACTTTCATGGACTGTTTTACTTCATATAATATCTTCACTTTTCATGGACTGTTTTACTTCACTGTTGTAGGGTTTTGGGTACTTTAATTTGTATTTGGAACAATGGACGTCGGTACTCTATCTGTTGCTTTACTATTCTACATACTGCTATTTCACTTTCATGGACTATTTTACTTCATATAATATCTTCACTTTCATGAACTGTTTTACTTCATATAATATCTTCACTTTCATGGACTGTTTTATTTCATATAATATCTTCACTTTCATGGACTGTTTTACTTCATATAATATCTTCACTTTCATGGACTCTTTTACTTCACTATTGTAGGGTTTTGGGTACTTTAATTTGTATTTGGAACAATGGACGTCGGTACTCTATCTGTTGCTTTACTATTCTACATACTGCTATTTCACTTTCATGGACTGTTTTACTTCATATAATATCTTCAAAACAATGTTTCTCGTCTTTTAAAATTTTAATTTTTTTTTTTTAAAATTGAACCCTCCGTCGGTCTACCGTTGACTCAGAGACGCCTATGACTCACACAATCCTTAAACGCCTAAGAGAGACAAGAGGAAGACGCCGGAAGCGCCGACGCCAAACGCCGAACTGGCGATAATCCATAAACGTCGGAAGAGAGACAGTATGAAAACGTCGGAAGAGCGACGTTCCAAACGTCGGACCACATATCGTCGGAATTACGACATCTTCCAGACGTCGGAAGAGTGACGTCCAAAACGTCGGACCACGTTTAGTCGGAATTGCGACAGTTTAAAAGCGTCGGAAGAGCGACGCCAAAACGTCGGACTTAATGGACACTTGTCCTGACGTTTATGAGCTGGCTGAAGAACGACGCGAAACACTGGAGCTGACGTTTGTGAGACGTTTAAGAGTGATCTGCTCAACGCCTAACAAGTGTCGATACTGCCACCCTTTACTACAATAATCCTGATAATCCAACGGCATGAGAAACCACGGTTTGTCCGCCCGTGAACTGTCGCTCTTACGACGAATATGTGTCGGAATAGCGACGAATTGGCCGTCGGAATTTTCGCCAAATTCTCTAGTGCCTATAAAGGATGAAAGGGGTCCCATTTGATTGTTGGATGGTAGCATATGATAGCTCCATTTGAACATGACCTCCAATGGTAGCACCCCATTTCCTAGATAATAACATCCCCCACACATCAGGAATGTCAATGACAACAACATCCATGAGAAAATATATGTCAGGGTTCCTAGCCAGAGAAACCCTAAGGTCTTTTATGAGACCTTCCACCTTCATAGGCTTGGAGTTGAATCCACACACCTTTTTATATTTTCGAGTGATTTTGAGACCCAATTGCTTCATAAGTATTAGGGGCATGATATATATGGAAGCCCCTAATTCAAGCATACAATTATGCAGATAAAGGTCATTGATATCCAAAGTGAGCATAAAAGGTTCATGTCCAAGGTTGTGATCGGGAATATGAATGTTTTTCAAATCTTCAGGTAGTTCTTCCTCTTCAAAACCCAAGGACTTCTTAATTTTTTGTTGTTGCTTAGGACATTTTGCAATCTCTTTTAGAGGAAAATATACAATCATCTTCCCAATAGCAACATCCATATCAATATTGAGCCCTGCCTATTTTCCCTTTTCTTTCTTCTTGATATTGCCTCCTTTTTGAGACACCTTTTTAGGCTCAACTTGAGCTTAGGACTCCATTCTAGAAGGATCCTTAGAAATGGATTTCTCTTTAGGAGGATCATTGGAAGGGAAATTCTTAGGAGGGTCCTGCTTGGGAAGGGAATCATGTTTCTTAGGCTCCCCGGAGGTTGTGGGCACCTTACTATTATCCCCGAATGAATATTGCACCCCTTTGAATCTTCCATTACTTTCATTAGCATTAAGAATAGGTTCCTCTTTCTCATATTTTGATTTTACCTCACTAATGAGTGAATGAGTGTATGAACTGCCAAGAAAAAATTTGAATACATCAGATTCAATGAGATTATCTTGCTCATTTGTTTCATCATCATCACTCTCATCACTCTCACCTTGATCATCTTTGAAAAATGAGTCTTGCTCCACTGCATTGGTTGGAGCCAAAGTCTTTGGGACTTCAGATGAGCTTGGCTTATCTTCCTCACTTTTATTTTTAGGAAAAGGTTTCCCTTTCATAATGTAACTTGTCTTTTGGGCCTTCTCCAATGCAGTGATTTTTTTCATAACAACCCTATCTTGTTAATGGACCTCTTCACTAAGATTTTCCATCTTTTTGAGGATGTACAAAAGGGTTTCTTCATGTTGATCCTTTGATTTCTCCTTATTGGCCTCATTTTTAGCTTTTGGTAGGTCATTGGCATCCATTTTTGCAATGCACATATTTTCTTCAACTTGCATTGCATCTCCTTGGCTTCAGCCAATGTGGAGGGTTTCTTGTCCCTTAAGGCATAGGTTAGGTGGCCCCCTAGGAATTTGACAAATTTATCAAGGATATTAGCATCAGAGGGTCTTAGGTGATTAAGGATATCTCGGATAACCCTATCAAGCTTTTGAATGAATTCTTGGATGTCTTCTCCTCCCTTCACTATTTGGTATAACTTCTCAATGTTGAAGGTCCCTTAGGCATTGCAAGGCTATATCTTCATGAATAGGTCCTCAAATTCATCAGAATCTTCAATGCATCCTGGGGGAAGACTAAGGTACCATTCTCTAGCTTGTCCCTTAAGTGATAAAGAAAAAAACATTATAATCCTTATCTTCATTAAAATCATCCTGGGGACATGTGCTAATAGAATTCTTCAACAAAGTCTCGGGTACTTGTAGTAGCATCTCCTTTGAACTTGGGTAACCATCAGTGGTATTTCTCAGGTAATGGCTTAGGATCATTACTCAATTTCAAAGGAGAAAAGACATTGACCAATTGTCTTTCACTTTTGGTCATCTTGGGTTTATCAATGGTACAACTAGATACCATCATTGTGGTGGGATCACTGAATTTTTCAAATTCGGGTAGAAGGGCGGTCCCAGTAGGTGATGGAACTTGTTTCTTCCTCTTTGCAACATCCCTAGTTAGAGGAGGAATATTGTCACCTTCAATTTGACTAGGTTTTGTACAATGAGTGGAGTCGCCAGAGGAATAACAAAATTGTTATTAGTGAATCAATTCCTCAATGATTCGCTAGGGAGGCAGACCTACTTCCTCCCCAGTAACGGGGCCATAAATGTTGTCACTGAAACCAATAGGGGACCTAAAAGGGACTCCTAAGAGGGCAACTACTAGGTTAAGGGCAACAATGGAGACTCGGCCCACTGTCATGAAAACTAATACTCCCTACTATTTACGGACTTTCACAGATGGGAGGAGGCTCGGTGTTAAGAAGTCACTTATAAAGGGTGGATCAAAAAATAGATATGAAGTGACCTTAATGACCCCTTTCCCTAGAATAGGATTAAAATGGAGCTTGCTTGATCTTTAAGAAAGGCACAAGATTTTCAAGGAAATGAAGTGGGGACTTGAGGGTTAGGTTGAAGGAATATGACTTGAGGAGGAGTTTCCCAATCATTAAAATCCTTATAGAACTTGGATTCCCAATTTTTTCTTGATGAATTTTCCTTGATAAGAAATCGGACCACATGGGGCCAAGTGGACCGAACCTAGGTCAAGGGGAGGGAGTTTAGAAACCAATGATAATATTAACCTAAACAAGGTAGGGGAAATTATCAAAACAATAATTTTCACTTGAAGGTGTCAGTTTTATCTTGTGAGGTGCTAACCTTCGAAACACCAGGGCAAAGTTTGATCTTAGCCCTAGGGCTTGGGATACGTCGCAATCTCACCGTTGAAATTTCTTCAAATTTTGAGGAAACCTTGTGGAGACACCAACGCAATAGGGGCTAGGTGATCAAAATATTTATAGGGTTACTTTGTCGAGAAACCGATGCTCTAGGTGGCCTAGCATAGTTAGTCCTAGAAGGGAGAGGGAAAAGGTGAAGAAATAGGTTTAAAGTGACCACCCTTTGATGGATTAGTGCCTAATTCCTCTTGGGGATATGGATTCAAGGAGAACTAGGAATATTGATCTCGTTTCTTGTTCAAGGAGGCTCTCAAAGTCAACTTCGTCCAATGTTAGGGCAAGAGAAGAAAAGTGACCTTAGAGCGTTTATAATTTGTTGCAAATGGAGAAGGATTTTCAAGGTAACTTCGATCTCTAGGAAAAAAATCTCATCAAACATGGCCCATACGTAGAGATAATCAATATAGAAACCTAATTCCACATTGATGTCATAAATGCATGCAGCAATTAGCCCTAAAATAGTGAAAATATCATTATCAATGTATGCATAAAAGTAAAATAAAGTAGCATTAAAATTGTACTTACATGTACGACAATATATCCAACCATCAACACATTTGCAATATAAGAAGCTCCAAGATAAGAAAACCCAATCCACACATCAAAATTCATCCATGATCCAAAAATATCCTCTAAGAAGAAATGTGATGTTCTCAAGAGAGAGAATGATCCAAGTCAAGTGATGATACAAAATGAATTCATATAACTCTTATTTATACACTCACTAGGAGTTTGAATTACCTATTTGATCCAGGAGGATCTAGAAGTACCAGTGGCCTTGAAAATAGCTCAAAAATCAAAGTCATTAGATATAAGTGAAACAAGGACCAGATCGTAGTGCCTGTTTCCTTGATTCCAACAATGCGACTGACACTCAAATCTGAGTTCGTATGGTCAATTTATAGTTGGTCAATGGTTTGGTCAAACTTGGCCAAGTGACAGGCTTAACGAGGCAACAATTTGGCAGTGACCTGGGGCACGGAATCTGGCCACCGGAATGGGATAATTTGTCACCTACTTAATTTTCCTAGTGACCCTTATTTTTTGGTGGAAAAATTAAAACCAATATGTTTAAAAAAATGAAAAACAAATATTAAAAAATAGGGGTGGTGGGTTGCCACCCCTGCCACCCCTGTTGCATCGTATTATTATATGTTAAAAAAAAAAAATTCAAATCAGGATGGTGGGCCACCACCCCCTACCACAACAGTCAAATATTATATTGTATGTATAGTGGGGTGGATGGGCCACCCTTGGTGGACCTGCCCAACCCTCAACCGGATTACTATATACATTGCACAATGGGGAATCGACAAGGTTTGAACCCGCCTGACCCAGTGGGTCGACACGCCACTCGGGCGAATCCAAAAAACCAAAATAAAAACATTTTAAATTTAACAACTGACGGTTAATAAAACGACAACCCACCAAACAGTTTCGCCAAAATGCGTCATTCTGGGGGGTCAGTGGGGTTGGAACCCTTGACTAGCCCACTCCAAATTTAACTTTTTACTAATAGGTCAATGACCCTCTTTATTAAGTCCTCCCAAAATATTTCTTAAGAACCAATTAATGTCATTCGACAGGGAGGGGCGGTGAATGAGGGCATGGAACCAGGAGCAGTATTTTGACGTGGAACCATGAACGAAGGAATATAAAAGATGTAAAAAACATTCCCTTGGAGGGCCAGGGATTCCAGTGATAGAATTGGACAAGTTTATAGTCGATTTTACACGATTTCACGTCATGAATACTATGGTGACGCCCATTTCTCCAACTGAGCTCTCACTTTTTAGGACATCATCCAGATTAGAGGTACAAGGGTCACTTTTGTAAAGTTGCTTGTAAAAAATTTCGTTGATGCCACTTAATAAAAGAAGGCCTCCCCACTGTTGAGCAGTGTTGAAATTTGCAACAAGAAACAGTGAAATTGGCAACTAGAAAGGACAAAAAAAATTGCACCCACACTGGTGAGGAATTTTAATGCATTAGGAGTGAGGAATGTGGGGCGTCTAATTTATTTTTCCCTTAAATAAATTGTAATGTCATCTCATAAAAACTTGTATCAGTTAACAAATTCATGATTCTCGAGTTAGCTCAAGAAATTTGAGTTGATGGTCTAAGATGAGGCATGTAGAGGGATTCTAATATTTTGGGGATGCAGTTGTAGTTGATGCATTAGTGGGGTGTATGTTTGAATTAGTTAACTCAATTAATTGAGTTATAATCAGTTTAACTAGTTCTAACTAGGTGATGAGCTAGTGAGAGTTCCAGTGAATTAAATTAGATTTAATTCACAATGAGTGATCAATCATATAACTGATAATTCATTATTAATAGTTGCATGTATTTCAGTTCTAAGAGAGACCCAGTTGAGACAGAGATTAAAGGGAACATAACAATATGTTGGTAATATTTTCTACATGGTATCAGAGCATTAGGAATCACAATAGAAGCGAAGAATTGAGTTTGTCTTGAACATGTTCAAATTTGTAGATTTATTCTTCAGGATCCAGCAGCAGATCAAGATGTCTTTCAATGGCTTCAGACTAGAATATGCTCTTGAGTGAAATTCAAATTACATAACATGGAAGGACATGTTGGAGGTAGTGTTGGAGGACAACGGATTGAAGGAATTCATAGATACTGATATTCCCAAGCCCGTAGCAGCAAATGCCCAAATTCTTGATGCATGGCAGAAGAAGGTAGCAAAGGCAAGAAGGATCTTATTAGAGGGAGTTCAAGATCATATTGTCTCGAGTCTCCATGGGAAATTAAATCCATATGCTATGTGGAAGGACTTGACAGATCTGTTTAAAAATATAAGTGACCACAGGAAGTTGGCATTGAAGGACAAGCTCAGAAAGATCAAGATGGAGGAGGTCGAGAAGGTACCAAAATACTTTGCGAAGTTCACTCAATGTCGAGATGAGCTTAGAAGTGTTTGTGTGACTGTAGCCTAGGATGATTTGGTGAGCCTAGCACTTCTAGGCCTTCGCAAGAGTTGGCATAGTTACCAGGACTTTGTGAATGGGAGGGATACGCTACCATACTGGGAGCGTTTGTGGTCCGAATTTGTAATATAAGAAATAAGGAATAGCACCAAGACAGGACCTTTAGCACCAAAAATGAAGAATATTGTGCATTAGTCAGAAAAGGAAATAAATCCAAGGGAAAGAATTCCTAAGGTGAATATGGCAAGAGAGACTTGTCCAATTTCAAGTGTTTTCACTATCACGAGTATGGTTATTATGCGTCGAATTTTCCATAGAAAAAGGCAATCAAGAAGGAGCCTGCAGTTGCAGTGGGTGAAGTGTTGGCTTCACATTTTGAGTTTGATTTTACTCTCATTACATGCATGCCCAGCACTATAATGGGATGCATGTGGTACCTAGATAGTGGTGCCTCATTCCATATGACGGGGAATAGAGATCTCTTCAGTGACATGGAGGAGAAGGATCTCTCGCAGAACATAGAGTTTGGATATGACGGGAGGTATAGCGCGACCGAAATAGTTACAATTACCTCCCAGAAGGATTTTGGCTCCCTCTCAAACTGACAGATGTTTCTTATGTTCCAGGCCTAAGGAAGAATCTTGTCTCTGTAGTGGTATTGGAATACCATGGCTATGATGTGATGTTTAGAAAAGGAAAGGTGTTCCTTAGACACATTGCCATGGGACGAGTGAAACAAATCAGTGTAAGAGTCAAGAACTTGTATGCTCTCAAGGTCGAGGATGCATGAAAATATTTGAGGATAAAATTAGTGGTTAGTGACTTGGTGGTTGAGAGGTAGCAATTATCTCTCAACATGCAGCCTCAGAAGCAGTCTTAGAAGGTTGTGGAGCAACCACAATTGGAGAAGCAGAGAGGAGACCGAGTGGAAGAGTCCACTCAAGTAGAGACTTCCAGGAGGGGGGAATTTTGAACCATATGGGCATAGGGAGTAAATATAGCTATACCTACAGGTGAGAGGTGGGGCGATGTGCAGATATAATCCCAAGAAGAAATTTGGGTAGGGTCTATTGAGATGTTGTGTCTCATGGGTCGCACCTGGCTACGAGAAGCCCACAATACAGTAGTAGCAGGAAGGATCGGTTGGATTTTAGCAGCAGTGCAGAGAGTCCAGTCAACAGGTGCAGTAGCTAGCATCAATTAGAAGACTCTGATGACAAATGCATTATACGGATTCAGTTGTTCGAAGGCTATTCAGTTTCAGGATTTGCAAGTGCAAACAACCCTAGAGAAGTGTTGCATGAAGAAAATTCCAAAGGTACCGGATCGAGACAGATTGAATTCATTTCTTATTGAGAGGGAATGTTGAAATTTGCAACAAGAAATAGTGAAATTGGCAACCAAAAAGGACAAAAAAATATTCACCCACATTGGTGAGGGATTTTGATGCACCGGGAGTGAGGAATGTGGGGCATCTAATTTATTTTTCCCTTAAATAAATTGTAGTTTCATCTCATAACAACTTTTATCAGGTAACTAAGTCATGATGACTGAGTTAGCTCAAGAAATTCAAGTTGAGGGTCTAAGATGAGGCATGTAGAGGGATTCTAATATTTTTGGGGTGCAGTTGCAGTTGATGTATTAGTGGGGTGTAGGTGTAAATTAGTTAACTCAATTAATTGATTTATAATCAGTTTGAATAGTTCTAACTGAGTGATGAGCTAGTGAGAGGTCCAGTGAATTAAATTATATTTAATTCACAATAAGTGATTAATCAGATAACTGATAATTCTCTATTAATAGTTGCATGCATGTCAGTTCTGAGAGAGACCTAGTTGAGAAAGAGGTTAAAGGGAACATAACAATTTGTTGGTATGATTTTCTACAAGAAGGGCTCGGAGGAGTAGCCTACATTGGGTGAACTCTGTAATAAAATCGTTGTGTCTTTGATCTCATGATTGCTTAGGTATTTTCGCTTCTTTTCGTGTGGTTTAAATTACTTGGTTAAGATGATTTATTATATATAATTCTAAATACATCTTTGAAGCAAAAGATCTTGGATCAAGTTTGGTATCAAAGAGGTCTTATTTATACGAGTTTCATGAGTATATGCTAACCAAGAAAAATCTCCAAAAAGGTGAAGGAAAACTCAAGTCCTTTGATCCCATAGCGGGGCATACACTATGAAGACAAAACATGGCAGATGATGATGCGCGAGACATAGAAGAGCGATCTTTTCACATTATCTTCTTCAAAACGGGAAAAAAATTAGAAAAACTCTTTGCAGAATATGAGAAGACAATCAAGCATGAGAAGAAATATCCTGAGGACCATGCATCAGTACACCATGAAGATGGAGGAGGAGAACCTCCTCCCTCTCCATCCACCAATGAAATTTCTTCTTCCTCTTCCTCTTCTCATCCTTCTAATAGGAATATACAGAATGCATCTAAAAATACATTTTTCAAGCTGGATGTCAAGTTTTATTTACATGTATTTAGTGGAGAATCTAATGCATAAAATATATATAACCCGATAAGACAAGTTGAAGTGTATTTCAGCATACAAAAAATCAAAGAGGATGAAGCCAAGATCCAATTATCATCTCTTTGATTTAGTGGCACTGCTCTCGTTTGGTGGGAAGGGAAGTTGTAGCAAGGTGGTAATAATATTCATAAACTTCTTTCATCTTTGTCTGAGTTCATTTCTACTTTAAGGGCACAATTTTATCCATTGGGTTACAGACAGAAATCCATGATGGAATGGAAACATTTTAAACAAACTAAAGGTCAAAATGTTCATAATTTTACATAGGGGTTTAGGAAACAAACATTAGCATTGAATGTTCCATTAGACACTCCTGAGACGTTGATTAAATATATCAGCTCTTTTCATAGGTATTTGCATCATTCATTATTATTATTTGAACCTAAAACTCTTGATGAAGATAGTTTGAAGGTTATGCATCTTGAAATCAGGGGGGGGGGCATGAACAAGATGACCACACAAAGAGGGAAACAACAGCTAAGAGAAGAGGAGACAAACCCTCTTGTACTCATTGTGAGAAAGAATGGTATGATGAGGAGAATTTCTAGAAACTACATCCAGAATTAAGACCTAAGAGGAATGATAGAAAAGAGAAGTAGAAGACAGTTAAAACTGTGCAACAAGACCAAGAGTGTGAATCAAAGGAGGATGAGAAGATCACAACTATGGGATTTACAGGAGGTGGAACAATTGACCTAGGATCAGATTCGGGTGACAAAATGAAGATTGTAGCTCTTGGGATTGAAACAAATGGACCCATCAAATTGGGCTCTGATTCAGGCAATGAGACAAATATTTCAGCAGATGTTGTACCAAAGATGAAAAGGGCACCAAATGCAGCATGGCTCCAAGAACTCGAAGAAATAAACCAAAGCATTCAGGCGAATAATGTTGAATTAAGGAGACTCCTACAAGAAGCAAAGAAAGAGAAACAAAGGTTGCAACATCTGTTACAAGCCAAGGAGGAGGCCTTAGAGAAGTTGTAGCACGACAAGCCCGAGGTAAAAAGTGATTCTTCAATTTCATGCGTTTTTTATGATGATTATTTCACTGCTTTTGAGAATCATACTATAGGAATTGGATCAAAATTTTTGAATAAAATGGAGTATCAAGGAAAATTCCTTGACATTAATGGCCAGGGTATTTTGAACCCCATCAAAGTGGAGGAATTGCCTCATTATGCAGGACTTCGATATGCCATAAAGGAGGTTCGGGAATGCTCCAAGACCGCCAGTGACCAACCAATGACAGATGATGAAAGCACCTCATCGCATTCCAGTGATAGTGAGGATTCCATGAGAATTTATCAAAGGTGCACTAGGATAAATTGTTCCAATATTATTCAGAAAGTTTGGAGGAGAAGGAATCATTGTAGTTACTACAATGAGGATGGAGACTAGAAAGCCACATGTTAGGCACTCTAGGAAGCACCTATGAATAAATCAGTTGGTGAAGATTTTCAACAAGAAAATCTTCCATAGGGAGATGTCCCATTCACTTTGTTGAGTAAGAGATGGTTTTACTAGATATAGTCACTTGTCACTACCATAGTTTGTAAATCGTGCATTGAGAATAATTGTAAAGGTGATGTTTTCCATCACTTATTAAAGAAACGATGATGTTTTTGACCTTTTGTTGATAGCTAGGGTATTGGTTTCTATTATATTGTAAACTTGACGAAAGAGCATGTGTTATAAAAAATTGCCAATTATAGGGTCTTTTGAGGCATGTGTGGTTTTGTATGTGATTGCAAAGAATGTACCTGATTTCCATGCAATGTAGATTTTGAAAGTATGGCTTGACGAAGATACAGGAAGTGTGCAGGATGTGTTCATGCTTTTGGAGGACCAAAAGCTCCTCAGTGGGGAGGAAGGATCTGAGAGGATCCAAAAGTACAAGTGGCTTTGAAAATAGCTCAAAATAAAAGTCATCAGATGGAAGTGAAACTGGGACCAGATCATAGTGCTCGTCACCTTGATTCCAACGATGTGAATGGAACTAAAATCTGAATTCGTATGATCAATTTATAGCTGGTAAAATTTTTGGTCAAACATGACCAAGTGACAGCTTAACGAGGCAACAATTTGGCAGCGACCCAACATATGGAATTTGATCACCAGAACGGGCGAATTTTTGGCCTACTTAATTTTCCCAGTGACCCTTATTTTTCAGCAGAAAAATTAAAAATAATACATTTAAAAAATGAAAAATATTCAAAAATGGGGGTTGTAGGCTGCCACCCATGCCACTTTCGTCGCATCGTATTATTATATGTTAGGAAAACAAAATTTCAAATTGGGCTGATAGGTCGCCACCACTGCCACCCTCGTCGTAACATTGAAATATTATATTGTATGTATAGTGGGGTGGATGGGTCACCCTCAGTGGACCCGCCCAACTCCCGACCGCATTAATATATACATTGCATGGTGTGGAACCGATGGGGTTTGAACCTGCCCGATTTGGTGGGACAATGGGCTACTCGGGCAGTTCCAAAAAACCAAAACCACAATATTTTAAATTTAACAATCGATGGTTAATAAAACCCGCCAAACGGTTCCACAAAAACACGCCATTCTAGGGGGGGTGGTGGGGGGGGAGGGGGGGGTGGGGGGCGGTGGGGTTTGAACCCCCGACCACCCCGCTCCAAATTTAACTTTTTACCAATAGGATAACGAACCTATTTGTTAATTCCACCCAAAATATTACTTAAGAACCCATTCATGTCATTCGATGGGGAGGGGTTGGTGAAGCAGGGCACGGAACCAGGAGTGGTCTTTTGGCATGGAACCATGAATGAAGGAATATACAAGATGCCAAAAATATTCCCTTAGAGGGCTAGAGGTGTTGGTGATAGAATCGGACAAGTTTATAGTTGATTTTGCATGATTTCACATCATGAATCTAGTGGTGATGCTCGTTTCTCCAACATAGCTCTCCATTTTCAGGCCATCATCCAGATTGGAGGTATAAGGGTCATTTTTGTAAAGTTTATTATAACTAATTTCGTTGATGTCATTTAATAAAAGAAGTCCTCCCCACTTTTGAGTAGGGCCCAGAGACGTAGCCCACTTTGGGTGAACTCTGTAATCAAATCGTTGTGTCTTTGATCTCATGATTGCTTATGTCTTTCCACTTCTTTTCATGTGGTTTAAATTACTTGGTTAACATGCTCTATTATATGTAATTCTAAATGCCTCTTTGAATCAAAATATCTTGGATCACTATTTGGTCATAAATTATCCCCTAAAATAATATAATGTGCAAATTAACTAACTTATGGTGACATGCCCACCAAACTGGCTCACAAATAAAATAATAAGCCTTTCAAGAGGTCAAATGATAATCTATGCATGTCGTAGGGCCCTCTAAGAGGCTCGATGAGGTTCATAAGTGCCATAATGATGACTGGGACCCTCAAAAGTGATGGACAAGGGTGGGGGCCCTTATTCTCCAAACAATAAACATGTGGTTCTCCCAATGGGTGTGGGGGCACACCAGTAGCCTCATGGGTCTCCAAGTGAGTCGAAGATACTTGTATATCATCTACAAGGGCTCAGATGATGGACTAAATGATGCCATGTCAACGTACAAGTACTCTACCAAGTGTCTGGTGCACTTGTGGGGCTAGTTGGGCATGGTGTACCAGATTCATCTTCCTCCTCCAAAAGGTGGATCTCGAGCAATCTCTGAACATCTCTGGGGATCCATGGAATGTTGCCTATTGTTGTGGAGGCCCATGCATCTCTATACACACCCTACATGTGCCAATGTATCCCTCTCAATAGTTAGGACCCCGTATACCAAACCTAGAATGGACACCATCTATAATCATGCATAAGGTCCAGTGCGTCCCATGGCCCTCCAGCACAACAAGTCATTAGAGTAATTAGTTAAAATATCTTACAATCCATGGGAAACAAGAGGTCACTTCATAATGGCATGTCCTTACATAGTGGGATTTGGCATGTCCTTACATAGTGGGATTTGGCATGTACTAACGTCTCCAAGCTCAAAATGGGGTTAGCCAAGCACCTTATTCGGTAGTTTCTACCTTTAAAGAGGGATAGTATGTCTGAAGTACATCTTTCAAATGGTGGTGGCATGTGATAGGAGGTGAATGGAATAAGGAATGAAATGGGCGATCCTAGGCCACATATCTAGGTACAAGGATAGCTATAAGAAAGGAAGCCCACACTTGGGTATATAATGTATAGGAGGGATAAATAGCGGTACATGAGGTGCCCCGACCTTGATTTTTCCACCCTTATTTATATGCCTTTTTCCTTTTATATTTTTTCTTTGATTAACTGCTTGGGGCTCAAGGATAAGAGCATGATGTGCAATATATAGCAGTGAATAGCCCATTTTGGAAGGGTAGTTCATTTCCCTACAAGGGTTGGGACAATCATGGGTTCCTAAATGAAAAAGGAGACTCATCTAGGGCCTATGGAAGCAGGGTGATGGCCATGGGAATGGGGGTAGATATCATGCATTGGATTTTTCCCATGTGCTAATTATGTTTGTCCCGACCATATATTTCATTTTTTGGTACATCTTCTTGTAGAATGTGGTCATTTATGCTTTTATTTTTTATTTCTAGCTGCTTCAACCTCCATGGAATCGTTCCAAGCTTGACCCAAGATGGTAGCAAGGGAAAGGGGAGGCTAACCCTTTGTGGACCCATGGAGGAAATGTGGACTCAGGTGGGAGATATAATGAATAGGGTTATAATGAGTGGAAAAGGGGTTATAGACGTGGATAAAATAGTATGACCACACAACCAAATTCGGGTTTTCCCAAGGAGTACCACCCTAAAACCTAATGGTAAGTAAATGAGATCCAACGAGATTAAGATTCAAGGGTAACATCCAAAAGAGAACAAAGGGACATAAGCAAAAACTAAGCCCACTCTTTCCATCGAATCCCCCCATTAATCCATGCCTAGAAGTTTCCATGATAAGTAAACCCAATACTCAATTACCAAATGATGAGACATACCTTTGGGTTTGGGAGGCCCACCTTCAAACATATGATCACTAAAGACAAGTGAGGGACCATATGACTGGCCCAGGTGGCGAAGAAATGGCACAACGAGCTAGTTGATGGTTGTAAGGGGATGTGGGATGCCAGCTAAGGACTATCATGGAGAAAACATCTCTCCTAGGGATATCACCCACGAAGTGGTGGGTAACCGTGTTGGGTGTGGAGCCTAATTATGTTCTTTATTTATATGTATCATCGCATTTGATCCTTGTTCTTAACGAGGCGGAAATTCCACCCATCATTTGATCGCTGTCAGGGGGGTCCAGGGGGGGCAACGAAAATTTTATGAGCCCCCCCCCCCCCATGGTGGAGATTCGGGGGCAATGCCCCCAAAGCTAAAAATCAGATGTAAAATTGCCTTGTAAAATATTATAATTTTGTAGTCAATTTGGGTCATTCGTTATGCGGATGATCTAACGATAGAAGTTATGTTTAATTTAGGTTTTTTTTCCCTAGAAGGAAACCCCTCGCTTTGTATGAGGGAATTGTATTGCAGCTGTGTGTTGTGTGTGTATTCTGGGAGAGAAAGAGAAAGGGGGCTGTGTGAGAGAGTAGAGGAGATTACATCGGATCTGTTGTAGGTTGTGTCTCTTCATTTTGCTGGATAATATAAAGGAACAATTGGTTGTTTCTCCCTGCTCGTAGTCCAAGTTGGGTGAACCACATATATATTTGTCTCTCTTGTTTTATATGTTATCTTTGTTTGTACTTCCGCATATTTTTATATGTTCCATTGCTCTGTAATATATAATTTCCTAACAAGCAATATTCTTAGTAATTGTGAGACCTTTTTAATTTACATATAAAAAAATTTATATATATAATAGGCTAACATGTATATTTGTCTTATATTAGAGTCTATAAACAAGGGAGGTAAGAAAAAGTAAGAAGATACTCTTGGTGTTTAAAGTATGCAATACGGTATTGTTACTCAAGAAGAGAATTATTTCTAAGGGGTACAAGGATAGAACCTTGCACATGATTTGCATATAAGTGCTTCCAAATGCCATTTTTTTACCTATGGCCTTGCGGAGAAGGAAAAACTAAGAAAATAATAGAGCTGAGAAAGATATTACTGGTAACAAAAAATTATGATTCACTCTAGTGGAAGGGAAATATTGTGTGCTCATGAGCACTACAAGGAAAAGACCCTCTAGCGGATGTTTTTGAGGAACCCCGCGGATGTTTTTGAGGAACCCCACAGAAAAATACCCCAGACGTTCGTTTCTAGCGGAGGATCCTAGAGGAGGTTGGTGGAATGAGGATTTTGCGGATGTATTTCTTCCGGTGCTCTTATCAACCTAAAACGCACCAGTGTGTTCAATATAAAAAAGCACCGGTGCATTACAAAAATTGGCACACCGGACATCGTGCACTCTGTACACACAGGCCTGGTGCGTTTTATTTTTGTAGAGCACCGGTGCTTTACATGTCGACCACACAAATACCACCCAGTGTGGAATAAATGAAACGCACCAGGGCACCCACAAAACACGTGCATCGGTGGATGGTTAAATAAAAAAAAATTACGGCAAAAAAACCGCATAAATCATTGGCACACCGGAAATAGTGTGCTCCGTACACACCCTCCCGATGCTTTTAATTTAGCAACCACGCCGGTCCATGTCATATCGTCAGCCTCGGTGCCTCATAAAAAGTGCGTGGAACATAAACGACCCGGTCAGGATCCCCGTAAATGCCGCGCATCAGAAAATGGTTTAAAACAAACAAAATTATGACCGAAAAACCATAGAAATCATTGGTTCACCAGGCACTGTTACCGGTGCGTCAGCTTACTGTACAACCCTAGTGCGTCACATCGCCACGCCTCGGTGCATCATAAAAGAGAGCGGAACATAAACTTCCCGAGGCGGAATGATGCAAAATGCACCGGGGTCCCCATAAATGCCACACACCGGAATAGGGTTAAATATAAAAAAATTACGGCCAAAAAACCACAGAAATCATTGGTTCACCAGACACTGTTACTGGTGCTTCATGATACTGTAGAGCACCAGTGCTTTAAAACTACGCCGCCCTGGTGCCTCCTAAAATCGCGCAAAAATATAAAGAGCCCGGTGCAGCATACAGACAATGCATTGGTACTCCAGCAAAAATCCCACACACCGGAATAGGGTTAAATAAAAAAATTATGGCCAAAAAACCGCAGGAATCATTGGTTCACCAGACATGGTTACCGATGCGTCATATTACTGTAGAGCACTGGTGCATTAAAAATACGTTGCCCCGGTGCCTCCTAAAAGCACGCGAAAATAGAAAAATCCCAGCGCAGCATACAGGAAATGCACCGGTACTGCAGTAAAAAGCCCACGCATCAGAATAGGGTTAAATAAAAAAATTACGGCCAAAAAACTGCAAAAATGATTGGTTCACCGAACACCATTACCAGTGTGTCACGTTACTGTAGCACACCGGTGCGTGATAGTTACGTTGCCCTGGTGCTTCCTAAAAGTGCGCAAAAATAGAAATATCCCAGTGTGGCATTAAGACAATGCACTGGTACTCCAGTAAAAACCCGGCGCACCGTAACAGGGTTAAATAAAAAAAAATTACTGCCAAAAAACCATATTTTTCACTTTTGTTAGTGCTGCAGAGCTCTCAAGCACCGGTGCAAGTTATCCTTGCTTGAGCCGCACTGACATCCGTGCTCCCATTGCACTTATTGCACGCACTATTGCTGTACATTGCCACCAATCTCCAGCTTGAATTTTATAAAATTGTGGACAAATTTTCTTTTTTAAATTGTACAACCAATATGCCTCCTCGACGGGTAAATGTACAGGTTTTTTTCTTGTTTTTCCATAATTAAACCTTTTAGCGGATTATAATTTTAAAAAACCTTAAAATTAACCATTTAAAAAAAAAAAAAATTGTCGCGCGATGTGCACGAGCCATTCGGCTCGCACCGGTTTGCGATGCTGCCTGTAAATTTACAGGCCGCACCGCACCCAATTCTAAAGGAGTCTGCACCAGTTCCAAGGCAGTACCGCGAGGCACACGATGTTATTTTAAAATTTTTTAAAAGTGTGGTGTGGTCATTTACCAGGCCGCACCGTTGACAATGTTGAATCGTGGCCACCCGGTGCGTTGACGAAATTATCTGCCCCGGGGCACGTAAGATTTTTGGCGCACCGGAACCGCAAATCGAAATTGTCAATGGTTCGGGTTGGTAAACCGGTGCTAAGTGTATCAGCACCAGTTTTAAGGCGGATTCCAAAGGCGCATCGTGTAATTGTAAATTTTTCGACAAAGAGCGGTGCACTCAGATACCTGGCCGCACCGTACGACTATGTACGGTGGCAGGAGAGTGGTGTGCCAACTTAGCTATAAGCCTCAAGGCGTATATTGAAGTCACCGCATCGGCCTCCTGACATCGCACTTAGTGAACGGTGCGCTAAAAATATTTTCTGGAGCACCTCTCTTGGTGCTTTTTATATCATTATGTGCATCGTAGTCGGTGCATCTCTGGGGAGTGATGCACTATTACCAGTGCGTGACTGTGTTTTTGGCATACCGTCTCTTGTTTTTTTTTTTTTTTCAAAAAATATTTATATATTTATATTTGTAAATACATGTGTCATTTAATTAAAAAATTATGTTTAATAGGTCAATCATTTAGAGACGTGAAAGGAGAGAAGAGGAGCAACAACAACAACAACAGGCGGAACAATATAACATGGTTCACCTCTGGGAGGCAAGAGAGAAGGAGAGAGATGCGTACCCTCGCCCTATTACAGCAGCGACACAGGGGCTCCTAAGGCAGGTAGGCCCCCTCAAGTTCTATGAGGAGGCTACTTCCCTAAATTCCCATAGTGGTTTTTTGAGACATCTTATCCGAAGGTGGAATGCCTAGTGACAGGCTTTCCAAGTTGGTATCTACCAGTGGTGCATGCCCACTGAGGAGGATGTTTATTTTGTTACAAGGCTTTCAAGGAGAGGGGTGGATTTTCCCTCATTCCCCGAGGTTCCAGCTAGCTGTGTGGCAGGGAGTCAGTTAGTTTACTCCCAGAGATACATTAGAGCAGACATATTGTCTCCTTCAGATTTTCAGGTCTCCATAGGACAATTACGTATTGGTGCGTTTGGTCGTGAGGAGGTCTAGTGTCTCTCACTTATCATTTCGACCATTTCGCACAACACCAGTGACGGGTAACACATTAGTTTGCAGCTTTTATATTATGTTGATTCTTTACTACAGCAGCCACGACTTGTCAGGTGGTCTGCCATTTTTTTACGGCAGTTCTGTACAGCATTAGATAGATGTCATGCTCGTGCATAAGGGAGGGTCAGCTTCCCTTTTGCTTTAGAGATTTTATTTTTATTTTTTGAGAGGTTTCCAGAGACAAGGCCTTCTTTTATTTGGCAGCCTTGTAGGCTGATTACTGTAATGTTCCGAATCTGAAACAGTTCATGAATCATGCATGAAAAACACATTTCCAGCAAAAAATGCAATAAAAAGGTAAAATTGACTCTTGGATCCCATAGATTAGTCAATATACATTCTAAATCCAAGATTAGATCTGAAACAAAGCAAACTAGGTGGGTTAAACAGATCTCCCACACCTAGGATTTCCAAAAAGTGCTAAAACCCCAAGACTGCAGAATGCCGAAGCAGTTGCTCAAGGGACTGCATAGTCTAAGAGAGGTTTTACACATAAAATCATAGGAGAAAAATATATCTACTCATGTATTGATAAATAATGCTGAAGAATAGAGATCTAGTCTCCTAATACAAAATACAAGATAACCCGGCAAGGGTTTCTTGTCAAACACTCTGCATACAAAATGGAAGATTTAGTAATTTAATGAATAACCACTGCAACACTAAAGTACATGAGTGTAGAAGGCTGAAATATGTCTGATCTGCTGTAGATCCCTCAAGGGTTTCCTCCCATGAAAGGATGAACCTCTCAATCACAAGGAAACACTGCAATGGAGCCACCAAACCATGCAATGAACACTACCTCCAAAATAATGCATTCCCTAGCAGAAAAAGCATTGGGAATGTATGGGAAATGTGTGGTCTGATACCACAGATCTGAAATAATCTTTGGAGCTCTCCAAACAGATCTCTCAAGTGAAAGAAACCTTCCTCCAATGAGAAACTAGCTCAGAAGCCTGGATTTCAATCCCTTCCACTGTTGCACCCAACAACACTACACAATCTCTGGAAAAGTTGTGCTGATGAAGATGGCTGATGCTTGGCCTAAAAACCTGATGTGGAATGATGAATGCAAACTCTCCCAATGAGGCTCCTCAAAGGAAAGAGGTGGTATTCCCGCCCGAGAACACCCAGTGCTAAACAACACTGCATCTTTGCTAAGCAGCAAAGCAACAACAATTCTTGGCAAACAAGAATAATAATCTAAAACATGAAGAATAATGCTGCCATCCTCTTCCTTATATAAGACATTATTTTTCTTTCCCTCGGCCCCACTCAATTAGGTTACTTCTAACCCAAGTTACATCTCCCTCCAAAATTGCGTTATTCATCCTTGGATTCCTCCTCCACTAGAACTGTGTTGTTGACTTAGTCAAAGAAGCTTGATTTTATCTCTATTCACACATGGAGGTGTTTTATTAGGCTAGAAAGAATGTCTCCTTTCACACTTGGAGTGTTTTAATCCTCCTTAGGAGACTTATGGGCTTTTCTACCCATTTATTTACCGGCTACTAGAGCTGCAGCTAACTCTAATGTTCCATTTAGCTTGGAGGCTAAAATTTTGGAACATTACAATTACTGAGGCACGTATGCATATGTGGGGGTAGATGATGCCAAAGAGGGAGGAAACTCTGTTTCCAGCGAGGATATCAGATGATGCACTAGGTTTGCTAGCCAGTGTTTTTTAGCATCCCTTCATTATGGTCCCCTGTCCTTATGCGAGGTTGGATTGGCGAGGGTGTGCCAACATCCTCTTCATAGATGATGAGCCACTAGATGATAGAGGTAATATTAATATTTTATTTAAATTTATTCTAAAATTTTATTTAACTTGGTTTTATTAAATTGTGTAATGAAATTGTCTAATTATTGTTGTGTACTTGTATATATTTTGCAGACATTGGCTCTTATGATGGCGAGGAGATGCCGCCACCACCACCTGATCCAGTTGTGGATCTTGATGATCTTGATGCCGAGGATCAGCAGGAGGCCGGTGCAGATCAAAGACCTACTCCTGCTGGTGCGCCGGCCCGTGGTCGACGTATGAGCGATGCTAGATACAAGATGGAGTTGGGCGACCAACTCATTGCATTGCTTGTTGAGGCGGACATCCGCCCCGCTGATTTCAAAGATATAGAGGCTGATGATAGGCTCTTACAGATGTGGAGAGGCATGTCGCGTGACATGTACAGCCTGATGTGGCATGTCGTAGGAGTTACGACAGCTTTTACGCGACTAACGAGGACTGTCGCATGTTACGAGCGAGCCGCAGCACATGATGGACAGTCTGCGAGGTGCAGCATGCTGTCGACATCTCATGATCGTTCACGGCCTCATGCTGCGCCAGATTTGTATGAGCCTCCAGTAGCATCTACCAGCAGTCATCATGGAGATGAGGCTTGATCATCGGCTGATCCATGACATTTATAGTACAGTTGTATATATATATATATATATATATATATATATATATATATATATATGGTCCATGTATTTTATGTTCATTTTGCAGTTGTACTTAATTTACATGTTGGCGATCATCATTATGTATATGTTGTTAGGTCATGTTAGATATGTTCATTTAATGTGCAGCTTGTAGATAGATGTGTATGTGATAGCATGAGATGTATATTTGATGTTTGTGTTGTACTGATGATGTTAATATATAATGTTACTTGTGTTTTGTTAGATGATCATGATGATCACGATGATGCAGTTAACGATTTTGAATGTGTGTTTTAGTCAAATATGATGTTTGTACAATGCTTATCATGAACGTGATGTTTATTAATTAATTTATAAATACCAAATGATCATGATATTGTAAATTTGTAATATTTATATTTCTAATTATATTTAAAATTCTAAAATTGTAATTGTAATGATATATATGTAAATTTCTAAAATTGTAATTGTAATTGTAATTTTTTAAATTGTAATTGTATATATGTAAAATTCTAAAATTGTTATTGTACGTGAAATTGTAAAATTGTGACTATAATTCTAATAATTATAATTATAATTAGAATTGTAATCGTATGTAAAATATTTGTAAAATTTTAATTGTATTAATGTGAAATGAATTTATTAAAATTTGTAAATTTGTAGATTTGTAAATTTTAAATAATTGTAAAATAATAAATATAGAATAATATGATTTATTGTAACATAAGGAAATTTAGAAAATAATGCAAATAAATTCTTGTACTTAATTAGAATTATCATTATTTTATTATGATCTTAGATACAAAAAAAGAATTAATTTATACAATACGCCATTGTTTTTTAGATCAAGTACATAATACCAAATTATCAAGTGAATTATTGATTTTAACATTAACACAATGCAAATTACCAATTAATTCAAAATACATATTACATTAATATTTCAAAAAACTCATCTTAAAAAGTATAAATATTGATGAAATAACACATATTGTACCATATCACTCTCGGTTCTCATGATCACCCTCATTATCTTCTAGCTCGTATGGCATGATAACACTATTGTTCTCAAAAATATGTTTTGATCTAGGGTCATGTGTCAATACGAACCACCAATCCCTATCCAACACATCTGGGTAGAAAAACACTTGGTTGCAGTGTTTAGGGAAAACATAGGGCTCCTTAGCTTCATCCCACATCTTTCTAGACCTAATACATATCAGCCTACTATCGCGATCTTCCTTTACATTATTTCGATCAAAGGTGTCCCACCACTTGCACCTAAAAATAACACATTGGAAAGAAGAAAAATCCACTTCAATGATCTCTTGTATCTTTCCGACATAACCTAACGTCCCTCTTACTAGTTGTTGATCATGGTGGCTAGATCGACTAGATTGATCGAACTTGACTTCCACTCTACAGTCTTGTGTGATGTTTCCAGCATCGGCATTTTCTGTGCAAAAATGGTGTCCATATGCCCACATAGATGGGAACAAATGCACCTATTATAAAAAATTTTAAAAAATAATATAAGTGTCATGTGTCTTATAAATAATAATCCAACAGTTAAAATATGAAATGTAGATGTCTTAGTATAAGTTTCAAATTTACATATAAATTATTACCAAGTTGTTGCACCCAATCCCTACGTTTAGTGCATCCTCTTCAGCATGCGGGTAACGACCAGTAGCACCATATTTCTCTCTGACTTGGTCAGCAACCCAATTGTTGGGGCATATTTTTGGCATATTTTCTTTTAAATGATCGGGATAAGGCACACTTCTACCATTCAACTGTCTGAATTCTTTCCTGTCACTATCCCATTTCATTCTTTTTTGTTCATACAATGTGACCCACGGTTTTGTCGCTTCGGAATTGTAAAGAATGAATTTATTGATTGCTTCAATTTCTGCATTCGCTGATGAAATCAAACCAACATTTTATAGTACTTATAGATCAAAATATACATTATATAGAGGTTCAACATGAATATAATTAATTACTTTTTGTAAATTTGAAAAATTATAAGTCGCTTACTCTTTATCAAGCGCTTTTTTCCACTTGTTTGGAGCAACTCTCCTTCTCTTTTGTCTTCATCCAATTCATTGCTCCAAATCACCGCACCTTGTCTGTTGTCGATCTGCTTGATGTACTCACTGGCATAGTAGAAACTCATACGATATGTACCCCTCTGCCATAGACCCCTCGGGTTTTTCCCTTTGTTGAACAAAACCTTTCATTTTTTTCATGTACCTCTCTAAGAAGAACATCCAACGACAAGAAACAACCCCAACTAATTCAACCTCATCTACCAGGTGGATTAGAAGATGAAGCTGTAAGTCCATGAAACTCGTCAGCAATTCCTTCTCAAACATACAAACAATCTCAACTATCTCTTGACGCCACCATGGAATGCTAGCCACATGAATCTCCTTTGACGTGATCCAATGTACAAATGCAGATAATTTAGATATGGCACATCCTAGGTCTTGAGGGAATTCATGTTTCACACACCCATGCACAAACAAAGGATAATGACACTACAAAGTTATAAAAACGTGCAATAATATACAAAATTAGTTATGTTTTATGATCACCGCATGGGATAAAATTTATTAATATAACAAATAATAAAATCATGCTTTTGACATTATGCGTACTCTTAGAATATTCAAATGGTCATGCGATTTCAACCCTGAAAAATGGTCATCCACGGTGAAGTAGCGTCGTAGTGAAGACCTATATGAAGTTGGCACCCTCACATCCATTATAACTTCCTTTGCCAAAGATATATCATCCTTTTTTTAAATCCATGGGACATCACCTTCTTTGAAAAACCATGAATTAGAGGGACCAGCGCCTGCCTCTGATCTCGTACTTTCTAATTGTCTTGGCCAATATTTCTTTTTATTTTTTGAAGTAATAAGATCTTTCCTAACCGCCAATATGTCACTTTGTTTTGATGATATGTGCCTCCATAAAGAAGATGAAACATTTTTAAATATATGCATGGGATCTAATAAGTGGGCAATCTTAAGATGCTCCCAATATGTGAGGTCATAAAAGATATATTTCCTTTTCATCCCAATGGGAAATTTCTCAACATAGGTGTTGAAGAAATATGGATCATCAAACTTAGGCTCCCCATTTGAATCGAACATTTCTGTGAACTCCTTCTCCTTCTCTCTCTCATATGCTCTAAGCCATTCAGCTGATGTCATTATTGGAGGCCTTTCAAGGGTTCTTTCTCATTTACCATTGAAAGCAGATGTTGCTCTTCTGTAAGGGTGTTTTTCTGGTAGGAATATCCTAGAGCAATCATACACTAGCTTTCATAGGTCCTTGGACCATCTAGCTTTCAAAGAAGGTCCACAACATTTACATCCAAAATACCCTTTTGTTACAAGACCTGCGAGATTATATTTGTATACACTAATTAATATGCATGGCACGTTAAAGACTATCATGAAGATCAGAACAAATAATATTACAACGAATTAAATAACTAATATGTGAAATAATATTGTTACATTATATATAAACAAATCAATAAATTAAACATGTAATTTACCAGAGAAAACTCCTAAACCTGGATAATCATGTGTCGTGTAAGCACATATGCCATACAACGTAAACCTCCTCCCATCCCATAATTCCTTCAATTCATCTACCAGTGGTTGTAAGTAGACATCCATATTCTTCACTTGTCTTCTACTAGGGACTATGAGAGCCAACATAAGAAGTTCATTCTTCATGGAAAACCATGGGGGGATATTGTTATTGATCACTACTACAGGCCAAACATAATAGTTGATGTTCTGGAGGGAATATGGGTTGACGCCATCTATGGCTATGCTGAGTCGTAGACTTCGTACTTCATTCTTGAATTTTTCGGGCCATGTATCCTATATATGCTTCATGGTTATTGAATCAATTGGTATTCGCATAACGCCCAACTCACTTCTATGTGAGGCATGTCATCCCTGCAACATAGCTAATTCTTTGCAATGAAAGAGCCTTTGAATCCTTGGGATTATAGGCATGTGCCTCAATATCTTAAAAGGAGGACCAGTGCATGATTTACCCTTCTTTTTTTATTTATCATACCTATCATGCCCACATTTCGGACACATCTCTTTGTCTGCATATTCTCCTCTATATAGAATACAATCATTTGGACATGCATGATATGATATGTACTCAACACCCAAAATTTTCAACAATTTTTTTTCTTCCTCGCAGTTACTGGGCAAGACATTACCACTCGGAAGAACCTTATCTTTGAATAACCTATAGTTGGTGATCATGGAAAACTATATTAATAAATGTACATTAATGTCAATATAATTATTAACGTTCATAAAATTCAACATTTGTAATGTTCATTTTAGTGTACTGATTATATTTCAAATTTATATATAAGGGAAGTACTTTATGGTAACTTACCTCAAAAGTTCCGAGAAACATGCATTCAACAAGCCAAACTTTGCTTTCAAGTTGTACAGTAACATTTTTGTCCCCAACTGGGTGGACTTTGACTGACCGCTGGGTCCAAAGAGAGGGGTGGTGGAAGCAAATTTAAGGCTTTCGAAAAAGGTGTCAGCGATATGAGCATCATCGCCTAGCTGATCATCATTTTGGAATGCATCTAAAAACATTGTCTCCATGGCAGTCGTATCCCTTAAGTAATCATCCATACCAACCTCTATTTGATTGTCTCCATTACCAGCTTGTGAAGAACTACTATTTTTGTAGTCATTCCTAATTCGTGAATTTGGACATAGCGGGAATTAAATCGATGGTTGATTCAACCATTCTTGGTATCGTTACTCTCCGATTTTTTCTCTTAATTCAGTCTTCTCTCAATTTGACATTGTCTTGGGGTGCAACGGAAGATGGTAGGTAGGTCGTTCATCATCACTAGAATCCTAATAATTAAAAAAAATAAAATTGAACATGATTAGTACAAAATATTATGATATCAATTAGTAACCACGTTGACAATATTGCATGATTGTAAATTGGTTTGACGTTGAAATAATTACATATTAATAAATATATATACCAAACAATTATAATTATAATTACCATCATTGTCCCAAGATTGTGGCTAGAAGATGCAATATTGTTACAATTGGCAGGGTGAAGCGGTTTTCCATTTTCATCTACCAAAAGTGTCTTGCGGTATGCAGCTCCTGATAAGAACTTTCGATGTTTTGGAGCAGTACTTTGAATATAATTTTGTGCATCTGAACTCGATGATGAATCTGCATGAACCTGCAAATTTGTATACATTATAAATTTAATTAATTTGTGCATGATTGGCTACATGGATAAAAAACATACATAAATTCAATTAGATAGTGAAAAAATAAAACAAATATGAAGTAAATATTACGTCTCTACATGGATAGGGAGAACTCCACGATGGACTTTGAGAAATATTATGGGACGAGTTGGATTTTAAAGAGTTGTCCATTTCATATAATATATGATCTTTTATCCCTACATTTGAGAAAAACAACAATAAACTTTGGTGCACAAACCTAAATGTAATTCCGGTGCGTACTGTTCAAATAACCGCACCGGCCAGTTCTTTATTTTGCGCACCAATGTGCTTTTGTAACAAGTAGCACCAGTGCAGTTGAATTAAACGATGCATCGGTAAACGAATAACCACAATAAAAAAAAGCGCAACCCTATTTTCTTTAAGTGAAAAAAAAAACGGTAAATTGAAAATTGGGCGGAAAAATATTTTCAAAAATCTAATTTCATAAAACATTTCTTTAAATACTAAACACTTTTCATTATTTCACTATTTTTGCAAAAAAAATCAGCCAGAGATTTGTAGGATACATACCTGGAGCAAACAGAGCATGAGAGCACAATGGAGCAGGGAAATACGTTTGAACAGAAGTATTCAGAAAATCCGAATTCCAAACCTCTGGTAATTCAAACCCTGTACCATAGAACTTTAAACGACGTGAGTAAAGCTTATTATTTTTTTGTACTTTTTTTTGCAGTTTTTTTATGCAGTCAAATAAGAAATCAAAGTCTATTGTTTTATTTTATTTCTTCTCTTGTTTTTTATGAAGTAAAATACAAAATTCAAATCTTGTTGTTTTTTTAACTTTTTGTTTCTGCAGTTTTTACCTTTTCTGCAGTTTTCAAAAACAAAAATAAAAAAAGAAATCATTTTTTACAAACAAAACCCTAGATTCTTTTTGTTTCTGTCATTTTTTCTCCCTCTTTCTTTTCAATTTAGATTTATAGGGTTTTGTACTCGTAAGAAATCCAACCCACGAGATGACTTGCATAGTCAGATCCCAATCCATGTTGGCCCTTGCATTAATCTTTAAAAAAATACAGATTTTTTTCGCCGGTTTGCCCTACGTAACGTTGCGCACCAGTGCGCTTGGTTATACTAGCACACCGCTGAAGTACAATGATAAAAAATAAAAAAATAAAATATGTTTTTATCAGTGCGTCATTTGTAACATATGGCACCGGTGCACTATTACATTATGGAGCACCACAAAACATGTTGTTTTGGAAAAAAACCATTTTACAAACATACCCTACATTATGTTTGTTTATGCCCTTTCTTCTCCCACTTGCTGTGTTTTCAGAATTAAGGTTTTTCAATTTATATTTATAGGTTTTGTATTGCTAAATATAAGCCTAAGACATGCAACCAACGGGAGGATCTGCATAGTCAGATCTCAATCCATGTAAGCCCTTGTGTCAATCTTAAAAAAGACATTTTTTTTCATCGGTGCCCCCTTCGTAACATAGCGCACCGGTGCACTCTTTTATACAAGCGCACCGCGCAAGTACTGTGATAAAAAATTTAAAAAAAAAAAATTATGTTTTTATCAGTGCGTCATATGTAACATATGGCACCGGTGCACTATTACATTATAGCGCACCGCACAACGTGTTGTTTTGAAAAAAAACCATTTTACAAACATACCCTACATTATTTTTGTTTTTGCCCTGTCTTCTCCCACTTGCTGTGATTTCAAAATTATGGTTTTTCAATTTATATTTATAGGTTTTATATTGCTAAATATAAACCTAAGACATCCAACGAACGGGTTGACCTACATAGTCAGATCCCAATCCATGTCGGCCCTTGTGTAAATAAATAAATAAATAAATAAATATATATATATATATATTCGGTGCATCATGTCTGAGAGAGTGCATCGGGGCGTTCTATTATCACAGTGCACTGCGAAAGTACTGTCATAAAAAATTAGAAAAATATACAGCCGGTGCGCTATTTCATTATGACGCACCGCAAATGTTCAGTTTCGAAAAAAAAAAATACAAATTTTACTTTCTTTTTGTTTCTCCCATTTCCTCTTCTTCTTTCTATGATTTAGAATTAGGACTTTTCAATTTAGATTTATAGGGTTTGTATTGCTAAATATAGACCTAAGACATGCAACCGACGAGACGATTAGCATAGTCGTATCATAATCCATGTCAGCCTTGGAATGATTTAAAAAAAAAAATAGATTTTTTACGGTGTGCCCTATGTAAAGTAGTTCACCGGTGCTCTGTTGCTTACAAGAGCACCAAATAAGTAATGTGAAAAAATAAGATTTTTTTAACGGTGCGCCATATGTAAAAATATAGCACCGATTTATGATAAAAAAAACTAACACTGGACCATTTTTATTATTTTTATGATGGTTAACCGGTGCGGTCATTGACATGTAACGCACCGGGGCTTCTTGTTGACATAGAACACCGTACGGTGTATTATATTGTTTTTGTGGTGCATGGGAAAGACATGAACGCACCGACGTTAGTGCGTTCACCATGAATGGTGGACCGGTTTTTTGAGATTTTTTTTTAATTCAGAAGTTGACAGTTTATTTAAAAATATATTATTGACTAATATGATACAGGTTTGATATTGTTAAAGAAATGACTGACAAGAGAGCAAGTAACAAAAATACTGATAACACATCAAGAAAAGCAAAAAAGGCAAGTTCTTTGTAAATTTTTTACAAAAGAATTATTTTTGAACTATATGTAAGTTTAAATAATATGTATTGTTTAATGTGTATCATGCAGAGCCACTAAATGACGAAGCTCAATAAGATTATTTATGATCTAGGATCAGAAGAACATATAAGCTTGATGGAAAAATTGCAAAAGGATGAATCAGGTGAATGAAAAAATACTATCCATCCAATATGAGTTTCTTTTTTTAGTTTTCATTAATAATATAATTAAAATTATTAGATAACATGTGTGAAAAATTCTATTAATTCACCTCTGTTTAATGTTCTACAGGGACCAACAACTCAGAAAAGGAATGTTGTTCTAAGAAAAGAAAAACAATAGAACATGCAAATGAAAATGAATTGCTCCTTAGCTCATTTGGAGTGGTGTTGGAGGTTAACAAAAGGGGGAAAAACTCTTACAAATGAGGGATCTAGTGGAATGAATGTATAGATGTTCTTTCCACTTACAATACAAAAACCAAACCAATGATTCCAAAAACCAGATTTTATGTAAACTACAGGAAGAGTTTCCAAATAATTGGTTAATGAGACATGTTAGACTTTTAATAGCAAAAACGTACAACAACAAAAAAGAAGGAATGAAAAAGTAATATTCCTTTAGATGTTTGTCTAGAATTATTTATAAATATCACTTTTGTTATACTTACTTTTCATATATCAATATAAAAAATAAATAGTTTATTGTCATGTTACATTTTCAGGAAGATTATGAAAATCTCAAAAGATGAACGAGTTGATATCAGAAATATGCCAGTAGGAATGTCCAAAAAGGTGTACAAGGAGATGGTCAAAGAAATGGACAAAATTGCATCGCGGGAGGAGCCATCTCAACAACAACGTGCTTCAAATGTAATATGTAATCATTGAATTTTTTTGATCATTAGGTAAAATAAATAAACAATTTAGCATCAAATATTAATTTTGAAGTATTTTCTTGCAGAAAAGAAAAGAAAATGGAACCCATTCAGCACATAAAACAGGATGACAATGAAGAAAATGATTGATATCTAAGTTTGTGAGTAATTGTTACTTCCTTATAACAACTTAACCAGATTTCATTTTTGTATTTTTAAGTTGTTTTACAAAAATCATCATTGAATGTTTCCAAACAAGTGCTAACATACAAAGAAGAACCATCAGAGTAATTGATTGAAATTGGTTTAAATATGGGTTGTGTGTATATGTTGGCATATCAGAACTTAATTGTGGAATTTGTAAGCATCTATCGATCTTGTTTTACTTAGCTACGTCTACAATTAATAGAAAAAATAAATCTTTTATATTAAATATATGATTTCTTATGGGGTATAAAACTTGCAGGAAACAAAGTATGGCACTGCACCAACAGATCAAATCTTGAAAGATGGCATGTTACATGGTTTTGAAAGAATGTGTATAGTTTATGAGTCAATTGTTGCATTGGTACGTCATTTCTTTTCGATTTACATTGATGTGTATTATTTAATATTGCAATTTTCATTATTCTCACCAATGTATATACACTCATTACAGTTTATTTTTATGTTTGTAGATGGAAGAAGGTGAAGAAGAAGAAAACAATCAACGTCATGAACAAAACATTCTTGAAAATAACCCAAGTCATGGAAGTAGCTCTAGCAGTGATAGCAGTTCAAGCGAAGAATGATGATCACTATGTTTGGATATAAAAGCAAGGCGTTGTACTATTTTTGGAAAAATGTTTGTGAAATCAGACATTTTCTTTAATGTAATGGACATAGTGTCCCAATTGAAAGATAAAGGGATACCAATAACTGTCCCATTTTGTATGACAAAGAATGGCTTATATATATATAATAATAATAATAATAAATGTTTTAATTAATTCTACTGTGTTCTCTATTGTTGCTATTGCATTCTGCATTGTCATTCTCAAATGCTGTAATAAAAATTTAATTCATATGAATATCGTTATAACATATATATGTGTCGACTTTTGATGAATAATGAATTTTAAAAAACCACAATAATTATGATATGATATAACAAATTAATCTAAAAATCACATTCAAATCCATTAATAGAAATTTAATTAATATGAATATTGTTATAATATGTGTCGACTTTTGATGAATAATGAATTTAAAACAATCACAATAATTGTACTGCCACAGGTCGATGTTTCTAAAAAATACAAAATGAAAACTGGTGCGCTTATATTATTAAGCACACCGGTGTGTTTATACTACCTATCGGGACCGCAAAAATACCAAAACCAGTTAAAAATATCGAGGTGTTTGTGCGGTACGGCACTCCGGTGCATTTATGTATCTATACACACCAGTGTTGTTTTACCGCCTATGAGCACTGCACGAATACCGATACCAATTATAAATTGTGGTGCGTCTATGTGATACTATGCACCAGGGCATTTTTTCTGTCTATATGCACTGGTGCATTTGGATGACCAATAGGCACGGCACGAATACCGATACCAATTACAAATCTCAGTGCATTTGTGTAATAGTACGCACCTGGGAGTTTATGTGTCGATAAGAGCCGATGCATTTGTATGACATATTTGCACCGCACGAATACTGATACCAATTGTAAACCTCGGTCCATTTGTGTGATACATGCACTAGGTAATTTATATAAGCATACGCACCGACGCATTTATACGACCTATGGGCACCGCTCAAATCCAAAGACCAATTAGAATGGCCCTGTGCGTTGTATCACCAACACCAGGCCTGGTGTTGTTATTTTCCTTAACGGCCCGGTGCATTCTCCTTCGACCGCCCCGGTGCACTGTCTACCGATACACACCGGTGCATTAAAACCTGATAAGAGCACCGATGAAAAAACATTCGTAATAACCTCCGGTAGCCATTTTTTTTAGTTGTGTTGAATTTTCTTTAAAAGTTCTGCCAAAACCTCCGTTACCGAAAACGAATGTGGTAGCATATGTTTTTTTGACAATTTTGGCCAATTTTATAACATGAAAAACCTCCTTTATAACCTCTGCTAGAGGGTCTTTTCCTTGTAGTGGAGAGATAAGCCAAAAAAGAATGGGGCTTACAAAAATAATGTGGGCAAACAAAGGATCTCTGCAAAATTTAACATAAGTGAAAGACATTAAAATTACAGTGAGTTAGGAAGATGTACAACAACTACATGTTTTGTGCAATAAGAAGGTTTGAAAACCTTCGCTATAAAAAAATTGGTATGGAATTATGATTGAATAAAAAGAAACATAAATAATATACACATAATAAGGTCTATATAGTACTAGAAACATGATTAGATGGGGTTGGAAACCTTGTATTACCTAACCCAAAATATATGATGTACTTGAATAGGTTGTCTCGACACCCTTAATGATCAAATTTGAATACTAGAATGAATACCTAAAACACTTGTATTGTTTTTAAAGGAAGAATATATATATATATATATATATATATATATATATATAAAGTGATTATAATTTGGATAGATGAGAGAAATAGTTTATATTTTCCCCACCCAAGTTTGATTCCAGAAAATGAAATGATTTATATTGACAATATTAACAACATAAGTCATATGGAATATACAATGTTGTAATTTTGGGATACCAAGAGAACGTGTATATATATATATATAAGCAGCATAGCTCGAGTATGAGTATGTCAAAGGTGGTAACATATGAATAGAAAAAATAGGGGTTGAGTTTAGGATTGATAAGACCTATAAAGGTAGTAATTAATTAAGAAGGTTCCTAACTGGAAAGGTCTCCTAGAGAGGAAAACCACGGGAAACCTGTTATCGTTGTCAAATAGTTAAAAATCTTGGTAGAAACTATTAAGAATGGTGGTTGCGATAACACTACAAATTAGTTGAAATTAATTGAACCATAACAAATTTTGTTGTGATGTAAGAAAATTTCCTAGCATGTTATTAGGGAAATAAAAAGAAAATATTTATTTTTCTATATTTTGACTTCCTTGTCTAAGGAATCATAAAGATCAATTTCAATAACCTAAAGTTCCTAAATCATAGAGTGTGAAATTTTACGATAGGAAATTTCTTGGGAAATTGACATCAAAATGAGCTAAGTATTGTGGCCAGTAAGGCTTCTGAAATAAAAAGAAGCGCAAGAAAAATGGAAAATTGTAGTGTGTATGTAATGACCCATTTCAAATTACGAACAGAAAACGATTATTAACATACATACAGGGAATGCATATGATAGCTACATATGCATGAATTGCACTAGTATACATACTAATTAATTATGAAGAATATGTGAACATAGGTAAATGAGTTAATACTAAATTAAATACCTAACTATCAAAAAATGTAATAAATGTATTAAGTTTAGAATTCTATAATAAAATCTAATGGATATACTAACTAATATTAAAATTAATTAACTTATTAATTAATAAACCTATCTATAAAATTATTAATTAATAAACCTATTTAAAGGCTCATTAATTAGTAACTCATTTTGTTGAAAAAATATAGCAAGAAAGGCTCAATTTGACTTTAGCTTTAGTCAAATTGAGTAAATCGAATTCCCACATCAACAAGACAACTTGGATGCAGTTAACTAGTGTGACATGGATCTTGTCACTCAGTTAGCTCAGTAAAATCGACCTAGTGAGCTTGGAGTTCAGTCATTCATGTGTGATTGCTAAATTTTAGCAATCTAGTTCAGTTATTTTAAGTTTTATTCAGTTGACTGACCTCTAACTATGATAGAGTAAGTTAAAGGTTAGTTTTATAGTGGGACAACAGTCTAACTCAGAGATATGTTAGTTAACTAATCAATCAACCAAAAATTATTAATGCATGCATGTAATTCGAATTTCTCAGTTGAAGTGGAGATGATAAGGAAATGTAACATGAGTTGTATACTAGTTTGAGTATACAGTTGTTGCATGAGGTATGGAGATCAATCCTTGGGAATTATGTAAGAAAATACGAAGAAATTTCTATATTGTAGGAGCTATTTTCCTCAGGAATTGTGCAAGAAAATAGGAAGCTAGATGATCAAATAATTGGCTAAGTGTTTCGTCAGATTTTCTCATTCAGCAAAGAGAATAGTTATCCTTTTGCAGGTTGTGCTCATTGGAGCAAGAAATTGTAATAGTTTCTTTATTCAACTAATTAATGAAAAGAGGCTTGAGGGGTTTTTCCTAGTTAGGTTCCCCTATAAATCATTGTGTACTTATGGTTTTTCTTGTTGCATGTCTATGCATGTTGTTCTAAATTGTGATTTCCATTCTGCGGATCAGTAGAGTAGAATTGTGTCTCTTTTTTTTTCAGTTTGAAATCCTAAGAAGTTGAAAATTATATATGGTATCAGAGACTTTAAATCACATTAGAATCAATATTTCAAACATTTCTCTTTGGAATTTTGAATTTACAGCTTCAGTGTAGCAGTTTTTCTTTAAATTTAGGAGAATGTCTTTCAACAGACTAATATTGGAGTATGCCCTGGAGTGTAGCTCGCATTTCATAGCCTAAAAGGATAGAATGGAAGTAGTGCTTGATGATAATGGCGTGTTAAAATATATTAAAACTAATATTTCAAAACCTCCACAATCAGATGCACAACAATTATCCCAATGGAAGAAGGATGTTGCAAAGGCCAAGAGAATTTTTCTCGAAGGTGTGAGGGACCATGTGGTATCAAATCTCCATGGAAAAGAGACACCATTTTATATGTGTAATACATTGACTGAGCTATTTGAAAATATCAGTAACCATAGGAAATTGGCCCTGAAATGCATACTTCGAAACATAAGGATGCAAAATAATGACACTATCCCACAATATCTCTCCAAATTTGCACAAGTTCGAGATGAGCTTGGAGGGGTTGGGGTGAATGTTGCAGAAGATGACATGGTGAGCCTAGCTCTTATAGCCCTTCCAAAATCCTCGCACAACTACCAGGACTTTTTGAATGGAAGGGAAAAATTACCAAATTGGAAAAGGTTGTGGTCTGATTTGGTTCAAGAAGATTTCAGGAGGAATACCAGAGATGGAACATCATCCAGGGCAGAGGATGAAGATATTTTTTCCTTAGTTGGAAAGGGGAAGAAGGGAAAGGGGAAGAAGACCCAAATAAAAACTTAATCAAGAAAAAATAATAGCAAGAATATAGACTTGAGCAAGATAAAATGTTTCCACTACCACGAATTTGGGCACTATGCAACAAAATGTCCACACAAGAATTATACCAAGAAGGATTCAAGAGGAGTAGGAGGTGAAGCACTGGCTTCACAATTCGTATTAAACTCCACCCTAATAGCATGCTTGGGCATTATTGTTACAGGGAGTGTTTGGTACCTTGATTTTGGTTCCTCATTCCATATGAGAGGGTACAAGGAGTTTTTCAGTAGCCTAGAGGATAAGGATCTCCAAATGCATATCGAAATGGGGGGTGATGGGAGGTATAGTGCTACATGAATTGGTATTATCACCTTTCAGAGGAATAAATCCTCTCCTCTTCCCCTGAAAGATGTTACGTTTGTACCTGGGTTGAAGAAGAACCTGATCTCTGTAGCGATATTGGTGGATTGTTTCTATGATGTTATTTTCAATAAAGGGAAAGTCTTTCTGAGAAAAATAGCTATTGGGGTTCGATATGAAGAGCCTATAAAAACTTAAGGTGGGATATTGTGCTACATTGAGCAGTAAGGCTAAAAAAGTGCAAAGTCGAGATGTTAGAGAACTTTGGCACAAGAGGTTGGGTCATCTACACTATGGTGCCTTAAAATCATGCATCAAATTACCATCATGATGTCTGCAAGGGTTGCACAATAGGGAAATATTTCAAATCCACATTACATGGCCGAGATAGTAGAGCAGATGCAATCTTGGAATGATTCCACTCTGATGTTTGTGGATCCTTCTTCACAACCTCCATAAAAAAATACAAGTAGTATGTTATTTTTATTGATGATTTATCTAGAAAATGTTGGATCTTCTTCATGCAAAAGAAGGATGAAATATTCTCAAAAATTTGTTGAATTCAAGGCATTGGTTGAGAAGGAGACTAGAAAGAACGTGAAGGCTCTTAGGAGAAACAATGGAGGTGAATTTGTTTCACATGCCTTCAAGGATTTATGTGCCAATGTAATATTCCAAATCTGGAACAACACAGCAAGCCTGTGAAAATAACACACTCTTGAGAGATTGATGCACAGAAATGAGTTTGCAGCCCTTGGATCCCTTAGATCAGTAGATCTGGAGTCTAGATCCAAAAGGGGAGCAAAAACAAATCAAACTAGGTGTGGTAAACAGATCTCCCACCACCTAGTCTAGCTGAAAAACACCCTACAAGAGGGGCTGCAGCTATGCACAAGAAAATGCTTCAGAAATAACGCAGTCTTGGAGAGCATGAGTAGGAGGCCATCATATATGATCAATTTATGAATATACAGCAGCAAATCATAATTACAATGAAGCTCTTTCAATATACAGCAGAATACAGGAAACAAGAGAGCAAGAAATATTTAGAAAAGAAGGCTACAACACATATATAAACTGTAAAATGGCTCAGCAACGTTATTTTAAGGAGCTGCAGCAGCTGAAAATTACATCTCAAATCTAGAACAGATATATGGATAGAACATCAAATCCATTTCAGATCTGGAAACTAGAAAGACTTATTTACAAGTTCCCCTTGGGGTTTTGACCAAATCATATATTAAAAAGACTAGATCTGATTTTTAAGTTGCAGATCTGCAATATGATTCAAAAATTTCTGACGATGATTTTACATTGAAATGGATCAGATCTAAATAGAACATGGATCGGAAAGCTAATCCATGGATCACCAAAGTGAAAGGCAAAGCCCAACACCAAAGATCTCTAATCAAAACTGGGATCAAAACACCCTGCAGAGCCTCTACTAAAAATAACGCAGTCCCTCAAGGGAAACTGTGCAGTTGCTCAAATAACAGCGTTGGCCTAATGCCAAGATACAAATTTTAAGCTCAAACAGTGGATTCACTCTTCCAGGTGGTTAAAATACACACTCACTGAGAAGAGGCTCCAATACAAGCTAGATCTAAACAAATCTAGAGTTCCACTTGCTGCATCTTACAAAAGCAACCAAACCCTCACTGGATCTGCGCTGCAATTGGAAGTAGAGCTTGTCCCAAAGCCTGATAGTGGATCAAATAAGTAAAAACTCCTCCAAGAATCCTCAAGGGAAGAGGTGAAATCCCTGCATAGGAACTCCAAGTGCTAAGCAGCACAATTCTGCACTAAGCAGCAGAGAATAGTATTTGTCTAAGCAGACAAGATACTCAGAAATATAATCAATCAACAACCTCCTCTTACTGCCTTCCCCTTCCTTGTATAATATGAAAGCCTTTTCAAACCATAAACCACCTTTATGAGTGAGCTCCTTTCACATGAGGGGCCTCCTTCTAGAACTGCGCTGCCCATCATGAGATACATTGAACCTAGACAGTGTTGTAGATTTGGTCAAGGTTAACCCATTCTCACAGCTCAAACCCCTTTCACACCTGTAAGTGATTTATTTACATGGCCCTGATGATTTACCCTTGTTCATATGGGCATTGATTATTCATTATTTTCAGGAGTTTTACATGTCCTCCTTTATTCATTTATTCATGCAACAGAAATTAAAACAAAAATGCATATTCCTCTTAGCTTAGGCTAAGTAGGAATATTACAACCAAAGAAGGTATTCGAAGAGAATTGATAGCACCCCATAACCCACACTAGAACAAGGTAGTTGAAAGGAAGAACAAAATCATAGTGGGAGCAGCAAGAGCCATGTTGCATGATCAGGGGATGCCATTACATCTATGGGTGGAAGCATGCAACACTGCAGTCTACTTGCATAACTGAAGTCCTCATAGAATACTTGGTAGATCACACTGAAGGAAGCTATTTCAAGGAGAAAGGCTGATGTGTCTCATTTCAAAAATTTTGGAGCTTCATTTTATTGTCATGTCTCCAAGGATTCGAGGAAGAAACTTGAGCCTACAACAGATTTGGGAGTTTTTGTATGATACACCGAAACTCCACACAATTACCAGGTGTATTTACCTTCACTGAGGATGAAAGTTGTGATGAGATATGTTAAGTTTGATGATAATAAGGCTATTATATTCTCTTTGGAATGAGATTTGAGTATCACACTCGAGAAGGAGCTTCTAGCTCCAAAGGAGGAGGCTCAAGATCAGATTTAGGAGGTCGTGGAGTAGTCACATGTAGCGGAGTAGACATGAGGCATAGTGGAAGCACCCACTCAACCATAATATTCAAGGGATGGGAGAAAGAGAACCATAGAAGTTGATAGATTGTTGTAGGATGCTAGGAGAATGTGGGAGCCCCTACATCAGTACGAAGGTAGATAAGGTCACCCCAGAGGTACACTGGTTACATGGCTCTCATGACAAAGATCACTGATTCAGAGCCTTCTTCATTTGATGAAGCAGTTTCTCAACCTGTTTGGGTTGATGCCATGTAGGAAGAATATGAATCCATGATGAAGAACAGTGTATGGGAGGTGGTGTCGATACCAGAAGGGAAATCAGTGGTTGGTTCCATATGGATCTACAAATTGAAGCATATAGCCGATGGGAGCATCAAGAAGTACAAGGCCAGATTTGTGGCCAAAGGATTCTCTTAGGTAGAGGAAGTGGACTATGAGGAAAATTTTTCACTAGTTGCAAGATATTCCTCAATCAGATCCCTTCTTGCATTGGTTGTGCAGATGGGGTGGAAAATCCGCCAGATGGATGTGAAGACTTCCTTTTTCAACAGTGTTGTTGTAGAGGAAATTTACATAGAGAAACCAACAATATTTGAGACATATGATCGAGAGTCACATGTGTACAAATTCAAGAGAGCATTTTATGGTCTCAAACAGCCATCCCAAGCATGGTACACTCGGATCAACAATTATCTCAGTGGATTGGGATTCACAAAAATTGAAGTAGATTTGAACCTCTATCACATTGTGGTAGATGGTAAGTTGCTTATTCTTTGTATGTTTATGATTTAATATTAGTAGGTGATGAACAGTTGATCCGCTCTTACAAATAGGATCTTGCAAGAGAATTTGAGATTAAATACATGGGATTAATGCATTACCTCCTCAGGTTGGAATTATGGAAAAGTGATGGTGAATTGTTTGTCTCAGGGGAAGTATGCCTGTGAAATACTTCAAAGATTTCTCATGGAGAATTTTAAGCCCATGGACACACCTTTAGCTAAACACTAGAGGAAGGAGAATGCCACTTCTGGTGAAGAGGTTGATGTTACCATTTATAGGAAGCTTGTGGGGTCCTTGATGTATCTTGTAAACACAAGACCCGACATGTGTTATGTAGTAAACTAGCTGAGTCAAGCTATGGTGAGGCATACCATGTTGTATTGGAATTAAACAAATCATGTGTTACACTACCTCAGAGGCACTACCGAGTATGGATTATGGTACAAGAGGAAAAAGTGAGTGAAGCTTCAAGGGTTCGTTGATTCATATTGGGTAGGGATTCCATTAAAAAAAAAGTAATTCAGGTGTTATCTTAAGTGTTGGGTCCGCATCTATTTCCTAGTACAATAAGAAGCAAAGGTTTGTGGCGCTCAGCTCAGAAAACGTTGAATACATGGTTGCAAGTCAAGCAACATGTGAGGCTATATGAATGAGGAAAATACTTGTTGATATTTTCAGTCAGGAGATGGATCCGACAATGATATATTGTGATAATTAGAGTTTCATTAAGATCTCTAAGAATATGGTATTTCATGATAGGTCCAAGCACATTGATATATGATACCATCATTTGTGGGATGGTGTGCAGAGGAAAATTATTTTGCTACAGTAAATTCCAATTGAGGAGCAATATGTTGACATCTTGAAAAAGGCATTGTCAAGAGGTAAATTCTAATTCCATAGGTGCAAGATAGGGGTGGTGAAAAATCCCTTTCTTGATAAGAGGAAGTGTTGAAAAAATGTAGCAAGAAAGGCTTAATTTGACTTTAGTCTTAGTCAAACTGAGTAAATTAAATTTCCACATCAGCACGACAACTTGGAAGCAGTTAACTAGTGTAGCATGGATCTTGTCACTGAGTTAGATTAGTAAATTCGAGTTAGTGGGATTGGAGTTCAGTCATCCATGTGTGATTGCTAACTTTTATAAATATAGTTAAGTTATTTTCAGTTGTATTCCATCCTCTGGCCTTTAACTATTGATAGAGTCAGTCAAATGTCAGTTTTGCAATGGGACAACAATCTAAATCAGAAAATTTTCAATTAATTGATCAAACAACCCGAAATAGCTAATGCATGCATGGAATTCGAATTTCTCAGCTAAAGTGGAGATCAAAAGGTAGTGTAACATGAGTCGTATACTATTTTGAGTGTATAATTGTTGCATGAGGTTAGGAGATAAATCCTTGGGCATTACGCAAGAAAATAGGAGGAAATTTCTATCTTTTTAGGAGCTAATTTCCTCAGGAATTACACAAGGAAATAGGAAGCTAGATGAGCAAATAATTAGCTGTTTTTTTTCCAGAGTTTCTCATTTATTAGAGAGAATAATTATTCTTTTGCACGTTGGGCTTAGAGATGGAGCAAGTAATTGTAATAGTTTATATATTCAACCGATTGATGTGAAGAGGCTTGAGGGGATTTTCCCAATTGGGTTCTGCTAGAATCAATGTGTGCTTGTGGTTTTTCTTGTTACATGTCTATGCATGTTGTTCTAAATTGTGATTTCCATTCCGCAGATCAGCAGAGTAGAATTGTGTCTCTTGTTTTTTAGTTTGAAATCTTGAGGAGTTGTAATTTCTATCAAATTTATACACATTTTCAGAATTGACTCAATCAACCAAATCCCTTTCTACGATTTTAAATTTATATTTAAAAATAAAAACCCTAGAGAAGGGAAACCAACTTAAATCAATAATAGTCATTATGACCATGTCAAAGGTTGGTGACCGAAAGTTATGATTGCCTATTCCCTACCTAACCTTACCTAACCTTAATTGATTAATTAATACTTTATTTATCTTATTCGTATCAACACACCACAACTTACTTTGGTTTTCACATTGAATAATATCAACTTACTAAATTCCTATTCTTTGAAAAATCAAGACTTTATGCATTATCTACCAGTATACAAATTTTTGATGTAAACCATTAATAGTGAATATGACCACGTCAGATGGATGGTGAACAAGTAAATAAAGGTTATAATTATAAAGTATGTTTATTATGAGAGGAGAGGACCGGGGACAGAGGGAATATTAACAAATAGTTTATGTATAGGCGATGGGGGTTGATGTGAGGTCTAAGATACCTCTCTAATATAGAGAGGGAAAATAGGGTAAATTTTGGGGTGGGGGTGGTTGTGGGGGGGGGGGGGGCGGTCCTTGTTCATGGATGAATGGAGACTAAAGAAAACAAAGGTTATGGAGAATAAGTAATGGTATAAATTGAGGGAAGACCTTTGGGCTTTATTTTCAACTAGAAATTTGGAAACTTGAGAATTTTTCTTTGAGTTTTGGGCACAAGGGCTAGAGGAATTCGATCCCAAAGTCCCCTGGGTTTGGGAACTTGAGAGGTTGATCCTAAATAGGTAGGGAAGAATTAGTCAGTTTGATAATGAAAGTAGAGGACTCATAGCAATGTCAGCTAGGGATCGACATTAGATGGAAGAACCATGTACGTACTTGTATTTAATTTTATAGAGTTTACGTGAAACGTTGCTTCTCTAATTAAGGAAAACTAGGCCCTACATATGGTATCAAAGCCAGTTTTAAATTCGCGAACCTTGTAGGCTCTACATATGGTATCATGACTATAAAATATTATAGGTAACATCTATTGAATGAAAATTTCAAGCCATCCAACCCATCACATCATAATTTCCTAATTGCCTTTGGTCAGGAGTATAGTTTCCAGCAAGGGCAGACATGCATCTACTTAGTAAAATAAAAATAACCAAATGACATCTTTTAATTCACTGTTGTATCCCAAAATATGTAGGTTCACTGGAAATGATAATTGGTACTTTAAGCCTAAAAAAACACTTATTGTTTCTTAGAACAATTTTTTTTAATGTAAACTTAACTAAAACATATGATTCTAAACTCATACATATTTCAGAGAAAAACTAAACTATTTAGATGAGTTAGGATAAAAGGTTTTCTACAAGCGTCTGAGCATGTATGTTTCACATTTTCCAGAACCTAGTAGTGGTCATTTTCATATCAATGTTCCAAATTAGATATAAATTACAAAAGATAAACAAAATAGCTATATAGAATAAAGAAGAATCACTTTTACTGCATTTGGTGCTAGTCTTAACTAATCATATTATAGAAATGACTCAAGAGGGCTTGATCAATCTTAAATATAACTCCCGGAGTGTTTAATACTATATCCTAAACATTCTCACTTAAAAGTCTAGAAAATTATAGAAATATTGCCCCATGTTTGAGTAAACGAGAGGTAAGAAATCTAAAAGCAAAAGAGAATTGATAGAATTACTCAATATGTAGAGTCCGTTTGTAATGTGGTGATTGGACATGAGTGTTATAGTTCCCAGTAGAAGAGTGCCATGAGTTGTCAAATTTTTTTTGAGGAAACTAATAAAATGGATATTTTCCTTCCAATTCCGACAAATTTATATCCAATGACTTGTTTACATTCAAGTCTAGACAATACCGCCTTGGGAGTTATTATGACAATCATGTATCACCAAAAGAATTACTAGTTTTCCAAATTTAGTGTGTGAGAATGCCCTGGTATGAATTTTTTCTCATCGGATATAGTTTTGGACCATATTTATTGCCTTTATCGTACGTATTACTAATTTTACAAAAGTCAGTGATGAGCTGGCAAACTATCGAGACAACAATGTATGCCTTTCTCAATTATTCAATAGTTAATGACATTACTTAAGAAACAAATGAGCACAACTCATGAGCCACCATATGAATTGTAAAACCATGGTATAATAAACCAATCGCTAACTAAATAATTCATGACAACAGCCATAGATGATACGCATTATATAACCAACATCTAACCAGAAAATAACCAACAAAGGAACCATGGAAACTTAGCAATAATATCGCCAACATAATCACTACAAATTCACAAATATCACAATAGGAAAATGTCTCATATCAACATATGAAAATACCAACCAAGTCAGGGACCTCCACGTACCACCTGATCATAGATTGGGTTGAACCAAATCTCTCTTTCAACCAATCAACCCCACACCATATTCCATGCATGAATATGGGATCTCATGGAATAATCCAAAATAAAACCAAACTAGGGCTTCCAGAGGAAAAACCACCTCAACCCTCAACCACAGTGATTCCACCTCCACTGTCGGACATCACTAACACCAACCAGATCGATCTCTAGCCAAGTTTTCTAGGGCTCCAGGAACTAGTAACTCAACCCACAGACTTCTAGGCTTCCAGAGCATTTTTCCAACCGAGTTTTAGTGACTAGTAACTCAACCCACCAAAGGCTCCAAATCGTTTGTCCCAACCTAGGCTCTAGGACTAGTAACTTAAACCAAGTTCCAGGGATTCTAGAGCATTTGTTCCAGCCCACAACCATAAGGAACTTGAGCACCAATCAGAAGAAGAAAAAAATGAGTGGAAAAACCCCACAACACCATGGTTATCTAGGCAATGGAAAGGCAAGGCTAAAACCACTGTCAATCCAAGAAAATCTCCATGTCAATCACATCGCATAACTAGAAATCACATGCATGTTCTATGCATCCATAAATCAGCAAGGAAATCACACATGCAACCTCTTACCCACAAATAAATCCAGCTATAGTTGTTGATCCAATTGTTCCCTTTCGTTTTCCTGGTATCCCTTTCCTTCTTTCTCCAAATCCAATGTATGCCAAAGTGCTACAAGAATGCTCCAATATTTCTCTAAGTGTGCAAGGGTATGAGAGAATGATAGAGATAAAGAGAGCTCCAAAGCTAAACTGACAAAAAGGTTGTGAATTCATCCTCAGAAGTCTTTTTATCATTGAGGCCACTATTTTCTTAATTTTCCTTCAGTTTTCCTTCAATTTCCCTCTCATGCAAATATGTGTCTCCTCACCTTCCTTTTCTCCTATTTTCATTTATTGCATAAATCAAATGCCAATTATTGCCACTTTTCCAATGTCGTTGCCAATTTCCATAGCCATTAATTAATCACTAGTGATACCCATCACTTTGTTTTTCCCAACGTTCAACTTAGAATATATGTCCCATGGACTTGGTCTTATTTTATTTACATGGAAAATAAAGCAAGGGTTGTTACAGTTTACGTATCCATGTCCATGCAAAACTCTTTATATGTTTATGGTTTAAGTTTTCAGACCAACAGATTAGGAACAATGCGAGCAACTTAAAATTTTTATGTTTATATTACTGGTCTACTTTCCCTAACATAATACCAGTAGAGATCATCTAGGATCTAATTTTGTGTTTTCTACAGTGATATAACTCCTCTGATCTTGTGTGTGTGTGTGTGTGTCCAAAGAAAAAAAGCTTGCATTTCATTATATTCCAAATAAAATACAATACTGTATATGCATGAAACATTCTCGATTTCCTTTTGAGGGTAGGGAATATGTTTCTCAAGGATCATATAAATATCAAAAAAAATTATGAGGTGAGATTTTTCCTACTTTAATATCTAATAATTCTGACATATAATGAGTAGTTTCGGTCCACAAAAAGAGAGTTAACCATGGTCTTTTGTATCAATTTTCCATTTGTCCAAAAATCTTCAAAAATCCGATCCTGTAGGAAAAAAAAATTTCATGTGATGACCACGATAGTCGAATTCATTTGAGACCTATAGGAAAAAAGAAATTTGTGAAAGCATCCAAAAAGGCATTCCCCTGTGAGCATTTATTACACTGAGAGATAAGTATTGGGACTGGCTTTGAGTGTCTAGTGTGTATAAGCGAAGGAAAAAACATTGTATATATACTGCCATGAGAAGATATCATATAAACATGAGGTGACTAGCTATACCCAAGGGCACAAAAGGATGAGCATGCCTTCCTTGTCTTATATATATATATATATATATATATATATATATATATATAAACTAAATTAGCAAAGTAAAATGAATAATATTGAAATATTATTATATCTAAATTTAATAATAAAAGAAAATTAGCATATTATTAAAAACTAATTAACTTTAAATGCTACACTATTTCTTTATTTTGAGTATTATATTGTTAAAAAATAAAGATAAAAACTCACAAGCTTCATATTAAAATATAATGTTAAACATGTTTTAAAGATTTACATATATCCACATTAAATCACAATTTTGAAATATTTGTTATAATATCTATATTTCTAAAAAAACATGTTCATATCTTCTTTAAAAATAAAAATAGGGAGATGTTGCCTTATAATGTCACATTTAAAAACAATAAAATAATATTTGTATTAAAAAATGAAAAATGCCTACGGTGTGTAAAATAGCTAGTGACCAAGTAGTATGTTAAGGCACTCCATGGTGTAAAGGTCATCAGTTTGAAACTTTATGGACCAAAAATCAATCATGCTAAGGGCTAGTGTGGTCGAGACTGAGTGTGATTCCGGGTGGTTTTGATGGTTTAGATGCACCTAGGTCGCAGCTACTAAAGCCATAGATTAGGCATGTCAATCATCTCAAGACTGACATAACCTAGAAACAAAGAAAAAATAAAATAAAAATATTAATAACTAAAAATATTTCAAAATCAATTATAAATATTAAGAAAAAAAATATTTCAATGTTAGTCATAAATAAAATACTTCATTTTCCACCTTCATTTTATATCATCTTTATTTTAAATTTTAAAAGGACACATGTCAACTCCACATTGAGCATTGACGGGATCACACATCGTATCATGCAATGAAAGAATCACACATCACTCTCATATTGGGTTGTAGAATGTGCCTCGAGGCGCAATAACTATTAAATGGATGGTAAGGATTTAACCTCCACATAATATTTTAAAATATTCTTAGTAATCGTCACAAATTAAAGGTTAAAATTTGTCTCAAAAATAGTTTTACCCTTTTAAGTAAAAACAATGTCATATTAACAAGTGTCATATGAAATGATTTATGAGTTTTTGGGCATATTGTATTTATAAGTCATGGTATTGACCCATGGTGTTAAAGCCTATTTAGAAATTAATAATTTCCATGGTTAAAAGTCGTGTTACATGTTTTTTAAAAGTATATATGTTTATCTCATATATTAATTATTTTTAATAATAATAAATAGATTGTAAGGTTGGCAAGACCTTTTTCATTCATTTTCAACAAAAATAGGTAGGTTATATCCATATTCAAAGGGTTAGGTTGCCTCAACTCACCCATTGGGAAACCAGGTCTATTGGTCACTTTACCGCATTATAAGCCAACCAAAAACAAAAGAGTTTGAGATTGTCTATCATAGCTATATATGTATGACTATCCTTAATTCTCCTAGTGTTTAGATAACTAAGACAAAATATCAAAGTTCGCAAATCCTTCATCTATACAAAACAAACATAAAAATCCAAACTATGAAAAGCATGTTTCTATTCATCATAAGTGTCCATAGGTGTTGGGTCTTTCACACTAGAACCAGACAATTCTATTTGAGGGAGACATGGAATATGTTTCTCTATGTGGTTGAGATGAGAATTCTGCTATTGAATCTAGAATTGTATGAGCTGAAATTCCTTATGAATTTCCTGTAGTTTGAGATCAGTCTTGGAAGGGCCAGCTGAAGGCATCACCAAGGCTCTAGCCACAATATTCTTCATCACCCAGTAAAGATAAAAATTTGTTTATATTGAGAGGATCGACCTCTGGAGTGTCCAAGTTTCAACACCAAGTCTCGCCATTCCTCCACATCCAATTCCATGCTAGCTTCCTGTTGGTTTAAATCCGCTTCCTAGCCAGAGATTAACTGAAAAATATGAGGTTGTGTACTGGTCTGATAGGCTTGAACTGATTCACAGATAAGGCCATAGGAAGATTTACAACCCTGTCCCCTAATTGGTCGTGGATGGGGTTGGTTTCCATCTTGCCACTCGCCAACACTTCGGTTCCTCCCCCGGCCTCCCATTACCGAGGTGTCTTTGCCAGAGGAAGGGCATGCCATGTTGCAACTTTTCAACCATGAAGGTGATATGATAGCCTGAAATCAAGTGCCAAGACCTCCAACTCGAGGCAACTGACTAGCTTAAGGTCCTTGCGCACACACTGAGAATTTAAACCTGTAGATTTGCCACAACATAATTCGATATAAATGTAAGTGTTAAGGAGATAAACCAATTTTTTCCCACGTTTATGAGTTGGGTATGCCAGGACAAGTTGAGCACCTCAACCAATGGCTCCCCGAGCCTGCTTGAGACACAACACAGAATCTAGTCGGGTGTATCCTTACGCATGAGACCCCTTTTCTTAAAGGCCAACAGATACAAAAAAAAGACACAATAATAGAAAAAATCATCCATGTATGAAATGCAGACCGAATTCCAGTGCTCAGACCCCAAATGCATGCACATCCGAGAAAGTAAAATTCCATAACAAATAGAGGCAAATCTATTATATTTAGACAATCAATCAAGAAAAGCAATTCTTCCTCCCAAATTTCATAGAAGATTTCCCTTCTAACCCAAGACATATTCGCAAAGACTCTTCTCCAACGAAATATCAGATATTGTTGAATCACAAGGACAGGGGCATGAGAGAAACACACTGAATAAACATACCAATTGTTGTCATCCATAGGGAAGAGGGTGTGGTTGTCTTCACCTAAATGGAAGATCTCGTGAAGAACCTTCTCACGCCACCCTCAGCTTTCCAACAAACCTGTGACCATGCCAATAATAATACCTCCAAATTTGTTTGAATTCATAGCATAAAACCCCGACGAGAAGATGTCTCGTCTACCCCTCCAGTCACCATTAATATCATGCATGCACATTTCCACCTTGCGGTTGAAGGAGAGTGTGTGAGGGCCATAAAATGGGAGCCATCTGTCCTTCCTTAATGGAAATATGTCCATGACACGAATCCCGGTAGTGCTCATCTATCTTCTCGCACCCTAATCAAGGATCCGTAATTCATATCTTGGTTAGGTATGTTGTTACCTCAAGCATCGTTATCCAAGACATGCCTCAAACTATCCATCTTGTCTCTAAGGTCTTGTGAGGGCCATGGAGAATCAAGAGTCCTTCCAATATTTAGACATCCACATTTCGCTAAGAAATCAACTGCTTTGTTTCCTTCTCTCTTGACATGCGAAGGGATGATGTATTCGAACTAGAGTAGAAGATTTCCTATGTTCTGCACCAATTGGGCAGTTCGTTAGTTGTGACTACTCTTTCACTACTAGATTCGTGATTCAATCTTTTAAGAACCTCAATCACCAATTTGAAGTCTCCTTCTATCCCCATTTTCCTATAACCTTCTCTTTTGGCTATAAGGAGGCCTTGCATTAAAGAAATGAATTCTACCTTATTATTGCTAGCATAACCACAATTAGCTGCATAGATGAGTTGGATGTGATGTTGAAAATCTCTAAATAAACTCCCAAACCCAGCCCCTCCAGGGTTTCCTTTGGAGGCACCATCAAAATTTAGCATTAGAAATCCTTCCGAGGGAGTAGAGTATAGGTTTAGAGAGGGTCTTGGAGAGACCGTGAGTTTCCAGGAAGGAGTAATCATTTGAGGGGACAAATTCAGATGGCTAAGGATCAAAGCTTCATGAGGGGAAACTTGCCAATCGTTTGGATGTCGATGATTTGCTAGAATTGTTTCTCTTCTATTATGGACAATCACATTCCATATTGTTAATAATAATTTAAAATCAAGCACTAATTCAGTTCATTTTATGATTTTATTATGAAGTAGGTGTTTGGATGCTCATCATGCACTAATGTCTATTGGAACTTACCAACCATCTTATTTATATAGCTACGCTAATATAATCTTGAGCAAATACAAATACATAATGTAATATAATTCTACAGTGTGAAATAATTCAAAGGAAATTCATAAACTAAATGTGGTATTACAGTGTAAATTAACTCAAAGGAAGATGAAGGAGAAGAACTTTATGCTCACCCTTACATTCCATCACACCCCCATATCAAAATGCACACTTACACCCTGACCCTCATATATTATTAAAGTTTAATGCATAGTTTACTCTTCCATAGTGTCTTTGCAATATTATATTTTTTACCATGGTGAACTGGTAAATTGTTGGATTAATCTAAGGCGAGGCTTTTGTTACCACAACAACAGTAAGAGTATATCCAACAACATGTAAGCTAGATATACCGAGAATTTATGACTTAGCAAAAGTCGAGTCTCCACGAGGGCAGGGGAGCTTACTCCTTGAGCCTTATCAAAAGGGGCCAATGATGTCCCCCATAGGATTTGAAACCTGGTGGAGGGGATAACATCTCATTGGGCCAACCACTTGATCAGCCCACAAGGAGACCTATGTTTGTAATTTTTTTAAACTATGGTGAATCCGTAATTCATTGGAGTAATCCGGGTACTACCCAATATCAAACTTAGTGGCTACCACTAAGACACCAAGACTATATCCAACCACCCATTAACCAGGTCAAGAATTTATGACTTAGCAAGAGGCAAGAATCCATGAAGATGGGGATCCTATTCCTTGAGCATTATCACAATGGGCCAAAGATGACCCCCCATGGGATTTCAAACCAAGTGGAGGGGATAGTGTCCCATTGTGCCAACTACCCAGTCATCCTACGATTGGACTTTATTTGTAAAAAAAAAAAAAAAAATTAACCATGGTGAACTAGTAACTCGTTAGAGATTTTTGGCGAGAAACCCAACATATATACTAAGACTTTATAAATTAGCAAGAAGTAAGAGTCCATACAGATGGGAAAAGAATTTATAATTTAACAAGAATTGAGAGTCCATAGAGATGAAAAAGCCTACTCTTCAGCCTTATCACAATGAGCCAAAAATATACTCTGCTGAAATTTGAAACCATCCTTTTCACATGAATGACTTAACAAAAACACCCATCCTAATTCAACCATGTATTGACTGTATTTGTAATATTAATAGATGTACCCTTCGAAATTTAGGAAACGGCAAGCCTCTTTAATATGCCCCTTCACATCCAGGGGTATAAGACAAGGAGACCACCTGTCTCCTTTTCTCTTCATCATAATGGCAGAAGGGCTGGGTAGATCTTTAACCAAGGCAAAGCAGCAGAACCAACTCAAAGACATCAAACCAGTACACCAAGGACCCACTGTAACGCATCAACAATTTGTTGACGATACCATGCTCATCGACGCCCCCACAGTGCATGAAGCTCGAACCATTAGCAAGGTGTTAAAAACCTTCTCGGAAGCCTTAGGTATGGAAATTAATCTAACCAAATCCAAACTTTTTTTCTTCAACACATCCATTCTTGTGCAGAGAAATCTCAGCAGAATTCTGAATATTCAAAAGAACTCCCTTCCAACCAAATACCTTGGTATACCGCTTTCGGAACATGCCTACAGATCGAGCAGCTGGGAAGCCCTCCTCAACAAAATGAGAGCCAAGCTAAGCAGTTGGACCCACCGGGCATTAAACATGGCCAGCAGACTGATATTGATAAAGTCTGTCCTTCAAACCATGCCAACATGTTCTCAGCACTTGCAGCCCCTAAGGCGGCTTATAAGACCATCCGAAACATTCAGCGCTCCTTTCTCTGGAATGGACCCTCTAAGAAATCCAAATGGGCCCTCCTCAAATGGATAGACATCTGCAAACCAAAAATGGAGGGAGGTTTGGGCCTCAGAGACCCTGAGATATTAAGCAAGGCCGTAGCAGCGAAAATCTGGTGGAGATGGGTTGAAAATCCTAACTCCCTCTGGGGCGCCCTGTGGAAAGTGAAGTATACAACCCAAATCAGGGACAAAGACCTCATCCGGCTTACAGGCACCACTCAAGGATCCCCCATCTGGAACAAAGCCTGGGAAAATAGACATATTTTTCAGCAGCATAGCTTCTGGGAAGTGCACCAAGGCAACACAGCCCTATTCTGGGAAGATGCCTGGCAGCAGCTTCCACCCCTGGAACACCCAGACTGGAACACTCTTAAAAGAGCCATGCAGGAGGAAGGCAAGATTACGGTAGCAGACTACTGGCAATCGACAAGTGAAGCAACCATATGGCAAAAATGGATATCTAGAGAACAATGGCATACCCCAGCAGGCCCAAGGAATGTAGACCATTTTCTACAAGACTTGGACAAAAGAAGAATCCTAAGATCCAACAAAGAGGACATCCTAAGATGGGGAAGTAACCCCAAAGGCACGTTCAACCTCAAAGAAGCATATAAGCTCTTGGCGGCCTCCCCGGATCAGCAACCAGACCACAAATGGCAAACCCTATGGAACAGAGGAACATGGCCAAAAATCACACTTTTCTCCTGGCTGGTCCTGCATAACAGGGCACTCACATGGGACAATCTTCAGAAACAAGGTTTCGTAGGCCCTTCTCGATGTATGCTCTGCAAGAATGGTCCGGAAACGCTCAATCACTTGCTCAATACTTGTCCCACGGCTTGCTCTCTGTGGGATGACATGGCCATGGTCTTCAGACAATCAGATAGAGACAGAAACTCCATCCAACTCTCACTAAGCAAGTGGAGATCTTCCATATCCTCCAATCCCCTGGTCAACAGTGCCTAGAATCTACTTCCGGGCGCCATAGTTTGGATCCTATGGAAAGAGCGAAAGGCAAGAATATTCAAAAACACAGCAATGGCAGAAAACACGCTGACAGGGAAAGTTCGACTGCTCATCACAGAAACGGTCAATGCCATGGGTATACAGAAGATAGAGGGCAACGCATCTCCAAACGAGGCAAGAATTATACGGATCCGGAATCTTCAAACAAGGACCAACTCTGCTGGAAGAAACCAGGCCTCAACAGGAACAACATAGGACAAATGGACTCTGCCCCCTTTTAACACATACAAACTCAATTTCGACGGGGCTTCAAGACAAAACCCGGGCATGGCAGGCTATGGGGGAGCAGTAAGGGATCACACAGGAGCAATTCACCTTATCTATCATGGCAATCTCGGAGTGAACACCAATAACGATGCAGAACTAATCGCTCTCCTCCACGGCCTCACTCTGGTTGGTCGATACAGACTCCTACCTCTGATAGTGGAGGGAGATTTAGAGATCATAATAAGGCTGATCAGGAAACTCCAGATGGGCGCACAGGTGCATAAGGTAACCCCAAGCTGGAGGCTATCAGCAATACTGAAAGACCTCCAAGGCCAACTCTGCAACATGAAAGGGATCACCTTCCAAGTCGTTCGAAGGAAAGCAAACAAGCTGGCTGATGCACTGGCAAATGAAGGGATTGACTCCAATCTGGTAGAGTACCACAGCCTTTGGCATGATCAGGAGGAGGGAGAACTCAAAGCCAACTGCCACAAAATCCAACAATCGGATCTGCAAGCACAGGCCTAGGCCACAAGGCACCCGATGGTCTTCGTTACAGGAAATATATGGCAAACTTAATCAATGCCCAATCGAATATGAGCAAGTCACGCCCAAGGGAGAACATAGCCACCAGGCTCGGGCAAAATCAAGCAGCATCCCGTCACACCAGTCTCTGAAAACTCAAAACCACATTGAAGAATGCTCGCTCACAATCTTCAGACAGCGCAACTCCGTGTTGACCGGACTTTCTGGGCGCGCCAGAGCGTATCGAGCTCCAAGGACAGTTCTATTGGCCAGCGACATCCATCTTCAGCAAAATGTATCCATTGGAAGCAATGCGAAGGCATGATACAAAACCATCTCCGGGAGGTCACATTGACTCCCAGGAATCTCTGTATTTTTATACAACAAAACTAATATAATCTGCTTAACTTTACAAAAAAAAATATGCCCCTTCACATTTCGATTCATACAAAATATTATGTCTCTGTATTTTTATACAACAAAACTAATATAATCTGCTTAACTTTACAAAAAAAAATATGCCCCTTCACATTTCGATTCATACAAAATATTATGCCCCATACTGTGGACAAACTATGAAGTCATGGCTTTTAATGATGTGGGCATTTTGCGAAGGACGCCGATATGATCTTTTTTATCGTCAAGTAAACACATCAAGCAGTTAAAACAAACCATTACATCCAAACCACGTAATCCAAGTTAATTGGATTTCTTAAAATTTAAAATTTTATCATAATGAGTTTTATTGGATACCGGGAATGTCGAACGTCATCGCTCTCACTATCAACTTGCAAAGCGCGCCGGACATTGTTCTTCCCCATTATACTTGACGTGACCGTGAACTGCAAGCTGATTTCAGGGCTGGTTCCGTCTCCCTAGCACCTTTAATGGAAAAACTGTCACACGCGCTCGAAGTATAATCATCTGGGAATTATTTTGCTTTTAAGAGTGTAAGCAGAATATGGAATTGTGGTCGCTCTGATACTATGGATGTTTTAACATTGATGGATTGGATGCCAAAACTTCACGCAATGCAGTGCTGTGTACGAGAATACTTACTTGCGCTAAACGGGTTCTTCACCTTCACATTTTCTACAAATTGTATAAAGATGAAGGGTGCTATCACTGTTGTGTTGAGCAGAGTCGGCGTTTCCAGGGTGAATATTGCAGTAGCTACGGGATCAGCAGGTTGCAACATAAAATATTTTGGGAGAGTTACAGAGCATTGGAGAGGTTTTGGTGACAATGGGTCGGTTTGGTGTTTAATGTTAGTTGGAATTGGAATGGAGATATTGATTCTCCTTCTCCTTGTTGGTATGTCTCCTCAAAATGGTGTGGAAGCTTGGGGAAATGAAGGACATTATTCTATTTGTAAGATAGCTGAGGTAATTATTATTTTTTCTTTTTATTGTTGTTGTCATTGCAAGTAAGTTTGTATCTATATCTGTAGCTTAATGTGTTTTTATTGGGTTTTGTTATGTTATGTTTTTTAGTTTCTTTTTGGGCTGTTCATTTACACTTTATGTTGGTGTTTGGCTGTTCATGGACAAAAGTGCAGAATTTGATGTATATTTCTGAGTGTGTTGTTGCCATAAGTGGCATTTTCAAAAAATAGAAATCCATCACTTTTGTCTTCCTCTAGTTAAATTTAGAGATACAATTATCTAATTCAATTTATAGTCCACACAATCTAGAGAGATTTCCTTTCGAGGGAGAGCCAGGTGCCAGTTAGATGCCTGAATAGATCCCCATCTTCTATGAACTCAACCTCTCGACTTTGTCTATAGTCAACATAAAATCTCCTTTTATTATTAGTTACAGAATGGTTTAATCTTTCAGTAGAATCAAACCTTTGCTAACGGTTATTATTCCTACAAATTTGTTGTCAGTTTTTCCTATACTAGCCCTGTCAGAATTGCCTCTCGAGGCTCTATCAAAACTCATTCTGACTGATAATGATTTAATTATTAGTTGCAGAATGTCCAATCTTTCAGCAGAATCAAACATTTGCTAATGGTCGTTATTCCTACAAATTTGATTAATCAAGGGCTTTTATTACCAAGTGTCTTTTTTCATACTTTAGAGGTTACATACGCTTTTAGAGGAACTGCACTTTCATTCTCATTCTGGATATGTATTGTTTCTCATATACCTAATAGTCGTTTCGACCAGTTTGTGATTACTAGTTGGATGTTATTAAATTGTCGTATCTTATCTAATAACCCTTTAAATCTTCTTCTGGTAACCTTCTTTAACTTGTTTTCTGTCAACCTTCTTGATAATATACCCAAAAATATTCATAAAGATCTTATCTAGGATATACAATAATGATTTGCTTTCCCAAAATATTATACGATTTCTTTCTGATCATTTATTGCAGGCCACGATGTTTGGGATTCTTGCCCGCACTTTCTCCCTTACTTTCTACCTGAAGTTTCCTTTAGGCCACCTGCGAATATTATTGTTATATCATCTTGGGAGGAATGTTAAATCATTTCTTGATGAATTCATCCAACATTGACTATTTGAAGGGGCGATGGATAAATAACCTGAAGTTTCCTTTAGGCCACCTGCGAATATTATTGTTATATCATCTTGGGAGGAATGTTAAATCATTTCTTGATGAATTCATCCAACATTGACTGTTTGAAGGGGCGATGGCTAAATAATTGGTCTAGGGGTGTCGAGCTTCTCAAACACATTACACATTCCGATTGGTCTAAGAATTCTCCCCTGCATATGCTTTTGGATGCCAGGTTTCCTTTCAAGCTAGTTGCCATAGAAATGTTGAAATTCTGAACTAAGATTAGTGTTCTAGGCTTTGGTGCATGCTATGTCTTGTTTTCCAATGTGTTGATGTTCCATTAATAGAGCATATATGCTTATTTGATTTAGAATTCTCCTGATCCTTTTTTGCCAACCTCAATAAACCTAAGCTCTTTTTAACTAATACTTGTCGCTTTTTTGTTTCTTCCAAAAATTTTTGTTTTGTATTTCTCGGTATTTCTGCATACCATGAGTCTACGGATCTCTATTTACAGGGGTTTCCAAGATTTAAAGTTGCATGTTCTGGAGCTTCCCAATATTGATGCACATACCTCATACTTAGTTGGCCACAATGTTCTTACAATGCTTGAAGCTTATTGATTTGTTTTGGGGAGTGGGTAACTGATCCCAAGTCTCCCCAAAAGTGGGCTGATCTCTCATGTTGCTTTTCCTAGAAGCTGCCTTTGAGGATCGTTCTCATCTCCTTCATCACACTCTTCCAGAATTCAAATATGAGATCCATTAGGAAGTGTACTTATTCTGGGTATATCTTACCAAGGAGAGTTTGGTGTGTATTTTTCTTTCCGTATATGGGCCAAAAAAGCTGACCTCTCTTTATGTTGCCTCTAACTTAGTTTGCTTTGAAAGCAATATTTAAATTTATCATTTTTCTGAGTCCCAGGCCTGTATTATTCTTTAGGGTACATATATTTTCCCATGTGATCAGTGGCCATTCGTTTTCCAATTGGGGGCCCCTCTCCATAAGCAGTTTTTATATATTTCTCCATCTAATGAATTGTCTTCTGTGGCACTGCTATCATTGAAAAATAAGGATACTGATAATGCCTGCAAAATTCCTTTCTGTAGTACTAGGGACAAGAAGTGAAATGCCCAACCTTCAAGTTGTTTGTTTATCGTTACAGTGATTTCTTCCATTTTAACTCCCTTCCACTATTCACCACCATAGATATCCCTAGATATTTACTTGATAGTGAGGATCTTGGGGAAGAGGGTATCTTGTTGATATGCACCTGAATCATTAATGGGTTGTTAAGAAAGAATATTTGGGATTTTGCCTTCATTTGTCTTCCTTTTTGAAGCTTTAAGGAATTTATTCAGGGCTTTTAAAAATGTTTTTAACTAGAGACTATTGCAGTGAGACTTTCTTTTAAATTTTAAACTTGACCTAAAATCAGTTTCAAAGGTTCCTTCAATTTGGCCAAACGAAGCTAGATAACCATCCAACCTTTCCACAGCACTTCAGTTTGTGGTAATTCAAAGTCTGCTTGCATCCATTCAAAGTGAAACACCTTTGTCGTTGTTTTGAACCAGCTTACTTGAACTCCCTTTCATATTATTATCATCACTAATAGGTTACCTATTACTATTTATGTTAGTCGCTTCAGTTTCAAAACCTGTAGAGAGCTGGAAGCTTTGGATACTAGAACTATCTGCTTATTTCCATTGTTCCTTACTTGTCTTATTGCTATAACACATTTTTTTAACCAGCATCTAATCAGACAAATATATTCAACATGAATTCCCTTTTGAGGGTTGCAATACTTTCTACTACCGCATTGATCATGCTTGCTACTTGACCATGCTGGTAAGGATAAGATGCAATCGACTTATTTGTTTTAAAAGTGGTTGTTTAGTTGGGAGTCTACAGACTATTAGCTGGGTGAGGATATTTGTTTGAGTTATATATATACTTAGAAATTTTGATACTTACAACAGCTAGTGTGTCATGGGCAAGTGCAGCCACTCCTAAGTGAAGAAGCATCAATGGCAGTGAAGAAACTCCTTCCTGAGTATGCAGAGGGTGATCTGGCTTCTCTTTGTTCGTGGGCTGATCATATGCGATTCCACTATCCCTGGTCAAGTCCATTACACTTCATTGACACACAAGACAATAAGTGTTCTTATGTTTATTCCAGTAAGTTATTCTATCCAAGATAAACTTCATCCCATAATTATATTTTAATTTGGGTTTTTCGTTTCTGTTTTTAGTCAAATACTCTCAGATTTCCCATCAATACTTTTATGTATCTATGTGTTTACCATCATAAGATGGGTATAACATGAATTGCTCGAGAGAATTATCTGATTTTCATGATAAACTGAAGGATGTGGAACATATAAGATATATCTGAGTAACATCCTTATTAGAGATCTGAGAATTTTTCTGTTTGTTTGCAAACAGGGGACTGCCATAATGCCGAAGGAGAAATAGGCATGTGCCTTGAAGGTGCCATAAAAACTTATACTTCTCAGCTTGAAACTTATGGCAGCAGAGCTGACAGAGAAAAATGTATGTTTATCCTGTATTGCCATCATCTTACTATGAGTTCTCTATATGTGACGTGTTTTATATCTCAAAGTGCTTTCACAGTAAATTATATTTGAATGTGTTCTAATTCAAATACCAGTGGATGCTAATACCCATTTGTATAACTTGCAGATAATTTAACAGAAGCTTTACTATTTCTCTCTCATTTTATTGGAGATGTCCATCAGGTCATATCCTGTCTATTTATACATTTTCCATATGGATAATTTATTAGGAACTTATTCATTGATATTGATTAATGAAAAATATATTTGCAGCCTTTACATGTGGGATTCGTTACCGACGAAGGTGGAAATACAATCATATTACACTGGTACAGGCAAAAGAGCAATTTGCATCATGTAAGTCAATACAATTTCTTCTTCCCAGTAATTGGATTAAAAGTATGGCGTTCTTCTTTTTATCCTTTACCTTAAAGGCGCATTGGTTATTTCAATTCTATTCATTTTAGGAGGGGAATTAAGCAAGCAAGGTAAGAGGAGCGGGAAGTAAAATTGTAGACTTCAGAATGAAAAATAACTCAACAAAATTGCCTTTCCTTTGCCCTATTTTTGTGTCTTGCATCAATGTACAAGAAATATTCCTCACCCATGTTTTTGTCATATACTCAGAGTAGATTTTCCACCTGTTAGCTATTATTCACAGCTTTAAACATTGGTTGGGCCCTCAAATCTTATGAATTGACTTGACTGCATCCATTAGACTTAAAAATTAAAATGAGTTGACATTGGGTGATGTATCCATTTTAGCCCATATGAGAACTAGACAGAGTTTGCAACCACCCAAAGTGTGAATTGTCTTGTATGCATACCATTTTCCCGTGACTTGAACAAAAACCAGTAGCTGTACCATTGTACATTCACTCGTGTCAGAATGTTTCTTCTAGTTATTTTTAATATGTTTAATGTGTTTAGACCTTATTTCAAATTTCAGTTGGCCTTTTGATTGACATTTTGGTGTGCCTTTGTTTCTGTCACTGTCAACAGATATGGGATACACTGATGATCGAGACAGCAATGAAAGATTTTTATGATGATGACCTTGAGGTTATGATCTCATCAATTCAGAGAAATATTACTGTATGTGCCTTCCTCTCTCATTTAAAAAATGCAGTTGACTTGGTGGATTACTTATTTACTTTATCATAAGGTGCTTCTGGGATGTACCACAACGAGCTATCGGTTTTTTTTCTTGTACAAGAAAAAAGTTATAGTTTATGTCCGTATATTGTGAATTCCATCAATGATAAAATTTATATATTGTTTCAAAAACAGGATAGCTGGTCTGATGAAGTACCTACATGGGAGAAATGCAATGGGCATGATCTAGCCTGCCCCAAAGTGTGAGTCTTAAAATTCCAGAATTCTACCATCATCTTTGTTTTTATGATCTTTGTTAATATTTAAGCAACATAAGGTTCTTGATGTATTTGGTAAACCATTTTTTATTGCTGTCAATTTCTTTTGTAAAAGCAAAGTTAACAGTTCTGAAAAAACAAGAGAGTAATTATATTAAACTTTTGTAAGATGATGTGTAGTGCATATACGATCTTCCTCATAGTTTATGCCTGTTAAGAGTCAAGACACAGAACTAGACACTAAGTCGTGATTTAGAGTTGTTCTTTCTTATCACTTATGCCTTCTTTTCTGTAACAAAGGAAATGCCAATTTTCTTTTTGGGTGAACGGTCGAGAGCTGTATTCTAAGAAAAGTTTCAATATTTTGAGTGGGCAAAGCTCATGGCTCAAACACAATTGCATAAAGAGATGGAACTTGTGACAGGAATCTGTCACCATTGACGATTTTGGCATTTGCTAGGACGTATCGTTGTCCAGGGCACTGGTGATTTGACTCCAACTAATACCAACCGCTGTAATACATGTAGATTTCATCTTAAAAAGTGCACAAAAAACGTGACATTTAGCTATTGTTAATCACAGAGAAATAGAGAAGATATTATGGGAACACATAAATTAGCAGAACACGACAAACAGCAGCTGCAATCTCCTTCCAGGTAGCTACACCGTCAATGCATGCAGCGACCTTCTAAAACTAATATATAGGTTGATAGATTAACATATACTTAATTGTTTGTCTGACCAGATTTTTATCAAGTTTCCAATATAATTTTCTCTGAATTGTACAGTGCTGTCGGAGAAGAACATATCGATATCCATAATTTGTCTTGCAATTTATAGGTCACCCTTAAGGCTTTTTTAGGGAGGTAGTTCCATTTCAGAGTTAAATTGGGACCTTAATGGAATAGGCCTGAACTATGATTCTATTCTTTATATGATTCAACTCATTTGATATTTCTTTGGCGTAATCATTACTGATTTATTGGAATTTAAATTGCTGACAACAGGTATGCAGATGAAAGTATCATTCTTGCTTGCAAGTGGGCTTACAAAGACGCTGAAGCAAACAGTGTTCTAGAAGGTATGTTCATCAATTCACATCAAGGTGGCCTTTGTATTTCCAGCACTTTTTGGGGCGTGATTGCTGAAATGCCGTCCTTTGCAGATGACTACTTCCTCTCTCGCTTGCCGATTGTTGAGAAGCAACTTGCAAAAGCAGGTGTCAGGTTGGCTGCAACACTCAACCGGTTATTCAATTCAAAAGACGGCTACAATCGGAAATCAGAATTCTAGAAACAAAAGGGATGGATTGCTTGCAACAATAGTATTATAATCTATATTTAGATCAGAAACAGTGCTTGTGCCACTGAAAACCATCATGGCTGTCATAAATCTTGATTGCTTTTGAACCAATTGTAGCTTAACCAGAGAAACATTGGTATGAAGGATTCATGTATCATAAATATGTCGTGTAGCTCTGTTTACATAGCCATTTTAATGTTTTTTATTTTTTAATTTTCCTTGAATTTTAAGTTACTGCCTTCATATTTATTTTTTTTCAATAATTGCATCGCCCGTGAGACGCTAGAGCTCTTTGAATGATGGGACAGCAGAAAAGCCAAACAAAGGCAACATCCTCCTGGATCCTCATAGCTCCTTTTATTGTAGAAGAATCTATGTGAGAGCTTTATTGATTAACAAGAGGGGTTGTGGAGCAACAAGTACCTGCCCGAGTACATAGCTGGTTTTGTGTCTTGGCTTACAACTGAGTACATCGCTCATTGTTATCAAATTGTGATCAAACTGTGTAATATTGGAGGTGGAACGTAATACTATTAAAATTGTCAAGCTGAAGAATTGACCCAGCCACAAAATATTAAAAGTTGGATTACACTCAAAGTACATACAATGGAGCTCTATTCTGTTTCAACTTTCAACTTGATCACAAACCATTTTTCTTGACTGGAATAGGACCGTTTTATCAGATCTCTTGTGCTTCTAATGTATAACACAAAACAAGTCTGCATAACGTGGGTCTGGAAATAGTAGTTACAACAATAGCCCATTACCTTGTCTATCTTCAATTTAGTAAACACGTCTTGCAGAATTTAATAATTCTAGATCATGTCATACTCTGTTTTTGCATCGAAATTTGCCTGCAACATAGCAAATTCCGAAGGGTCATCAAAATATTCAATCAATGAATCATCAGGCTTGGAATTTAATAGTCAGATTATTCATCATCAAGTGTTCGATATCTTAACTACTCCAAGAGCAGGTTTATTCATCAAACTTGAAATGCATGCATTTTACAGCCTTGGTGAGGTGGGGTAGGGGTGATCCATAAACTCTTTGTATGTAAAGTGATGTGTTTAATTGTGCATCGAACCCAAACGGTGCATTGGGTGCCTTGAATATGAACACCATCACAGACCCTCTAAACTCCAGACTAATATGTACCTATAGGTTGAAAATTCTCAAGTACCAAGATCACTTATGTAAACTCGAGATATTTATCCTCACCTGAGCAACCTGTGCATTGGGTGCATTGAATATGAACACCATCACAGATTCTCTGAACTCTAGTCTAATATGTACCTCCAGGTTGAAAAATCTCAAGCACCAAGATCACTTGTGTAAACTCGAGATATTTATCCTCACCTGAGCAACCTGTGCATTGGGTGCATTGAATATGAACACCATCACAGATCCTCTAAACTCCAGTCTAATATGTACCTACAGGTTGAAAAATCTGAAGTACCAAGATCACTTGTGTAAACTGGAGATATTTATCCTCACCTGAGCAACCTCTAGGTGCATCTCAGGCCCCGGTTTATGAGGCTATGCGCTAGTAAATATAGTATAATGGATTCTCGCTAGATTTCAAATATTATAGGAAAAGTGAATCATCAAAAGACGAGCAGCGATTCAGACCAACAATCTGAGCATGGATTCAAATATAAATGCATGGCAATTGTGCTGTAAAACCATTGTGAGTTTTATTTAATTCAAACCTTGTGCATGGAGACCTAGCTTCTTTCTTTGCTACTAGATAGACTACTGTTGGATATGCTGAAACAAGGAACACTTAGGTTGCTTTACTTTTTGCTGCTCTAGCTGCCTATGAATCTATGCACATTCATAACAAGCTATGCCTCCTAGGAAAGTCATGTGCCCTTATGTCTATTGCACAGACTTCTCTCATCAAAACGATGGATCTGAATTATGAGGTTAGATGGTAAGAATACTTACAGCTTGGAGTAGTCAATTTTGAAGCTCTAAAACAGATGTCATAAAGGGCTTCATTGTCCAAAACCATACATTCATCTGCATTCTCCACAAACTGATGGAAAAACCGAAAATGTGAGCATCATCCTATCTGGGTATCCTTCTCTGATCTTGGAATTTAGCAGAGTTCCCATAGCTGATGCTGTGCCTCCTCCCAACGAGTGGGATACTTGGAATCCTGCAAAGAGTTCGATTAGAAAATCATCAGAAGAGTCTGTTTAAAAACATGAGAAACTCTCAAAATAAACCCTAATGCCCAAGTTCTGAAACTCAGTAGTATTCAACACATTTAAAATAAGAAACAGGAGCTGAGTTGCAAGAGTGATACATGCCCAAATTCTGTGCCTGAACTAAATAAGTATATGGCATGAATGTCAAAGTTGATTATATATATAAAACTTATTGGGTGGTTGATTGCTGGTCCACATAAGATTTGTAGCATATGGCAGAGAGGAATGGAGCAAGAAAATTCTTTGCTACTGTACATTCAATCCAACTTCTTACATATTATTAAATATTCATGACAATAACTGTAATATACCCTAGATATATTACATAGCTTGTTTTCACGCACTTATTTAAAAAGACTCTTGAAATGACAATTTTTAATTTACCGGCTAAACCCCGGCATAATTTTCATTAAACATGCATATGCACTTTAAGTTGAAAGAAGAAATTGCGCATAAAATAAAGATACCCATAAACAGAAGAGAGTTAAAACCCAAATCAAAATATGTTCTTATCCTGCTTTATAAACCAACTGAAATAAAGCACTACTGTGGTCCATGCAACATATCTGTCTTCTGTTTAGCTCAATCACTGTTGGAGAACCCATCTATAACTAGCAAAATTTTGCCACTAATGTCATTAGTGAAGAAAAATTATAAATACTAAAAAAATTATATATGTGAAGCATTTAAAAAAAACTTACTCTCTATGGTCAAAATGCAGTAACTGAGCAACCGAATCAGACCAGGCCACAAGTTCTGGCGTCTCAACTTGAACCGAAGGTGAAATTTTTGTATAGCAAACATGGCATTATAGAACTAAACCTCAAGTTTGAAGAAACCGGGTAACTTCTCAAGATAATGAACAACTTATGATCCTTAAAGTAAAATATTGCAAGGAAAAGCAGATTTGGTTTCAGATCCATGTAAAATGGTAGTTAAATTACTAAAGGCAGTTGAAGGGCCACAAGAAGAACTCTCACAATTTGCATTTTATATACCATCTATACAAATCTAAAACTAGTTTCCAAATAACACTGCTAATATCCTGCTACTTTAAATAAATACCAGACCTCAATTTTAATTTATACCTGCACAAATTTATTTCGTGTATAAAAAATAACTGCCAAAAGTCAGCACAGTACAGGTATACTATAACTACTTCAACAGCCAGTTAAGGGAATATACATTTTTAGTATTTACAGATAAACATCCCTGAAGCAATTCAGAAAATTTTACCAAGGAATAATTAATGCATACAAAATCCTGTATTAACCTTTTACTCAAAAATAATATGTAGATAGAAATTTTGTTATCTTAAAAATGATCGCTCAAAGTCAGTACAAAGAAGCGTTTTCTTAGAACACAACTAAGTCCAGCTAGAAAACATCAAGGGCAGGATCTTCACTTCAGAAAAACAAAGCCAAGTTGGTGCTTTGTAACAACTTAGAGTTTCTGAAGAATACAAATCTAAAGGGGCTAGCATTCATCACAGATTACCAGAGACAGAGTGCAATGATGGAACCACAATGCACTTCTGATATTTGAAGCAAAAACAACCTTTTCAATAGATTTCAGTCCTTAACAGTCAAAATGGAGTGGAAGCAAAAAGAGAAAATTTTCATCCCAACAAGTTGATACATGGAACCAAACATATTCATTCATAGTAAACATACCCAGCCAAAGATTGATTCCAGTGCCTAGAGGAACAGTTGCAATTGGAGGGCGTTGGGAAACTTCATATCACTGACTGTTCCTAGTAGCCACCCTACAGTGCCATCTCCCCCTGCAACTTGTTACAGTCACTCTCCATTACCTACAGCATTCAAATCATTGCTCTCATGGGTCAGCAAATATACAAAAGACACTGAATTAAATAGGATTCGCATTGATGAAGTAATCTCATTGTTTTTATTGTACTTCAAGATGATTGTGGTCCTTATTGTATTTCAAGATTATTGTGGTCCTTATTGTATGGACCACAACTAACAGTTCTCTCGAATAATTTATTACACTAAAAACCTTTATTTCCATAATAAATCATGAAGCATAATCAGACATTACGGTGTTGGAACACCAACTGTTATCCTCAAATTCATCCTAATCTCAGTTGCAACATTGTCACCATCAGCTTTCAGTCTTTCTACATGTCCCAAAAATTTATTTAACACCTGATCTGGTGCCTTATCATCCAAATCAAAGATCTGCAGCACAAATAAAGTTTCTCAGTCATTAAAGTGATGTCGGAGAAAGATTCATAATTATACTTTTATCCAAAGATGAAAAAATCGCGATTTTTTCAACTCAACGATTTTATCGGTGATTTTTTCCCGATTTTTTGAAAAAATCGCCGATCGCCAAAAAAAAAAATCGCTTTTTGAACTTATAGGGTTGCTGTTTGATGGCCCCACGATTTTTACCAAAAAAATCGCGATTTTTTTGGTAAAAATCGTGGGGCCATCAAACAGCAACCCTATAAGTTCAAAAAGCGATTTTTTTTTTTGTCATTTTTGCAGCCCTCTCATTTTCTTGACACACCCTGTTGGCAGTTAATGGTAATGTTAAATTCTTAAAGTAAAAGGATGAATCATCCTTTTACTTAAATTTTTAACATTACCATGAAATGACTCAGGATGTTTAAGAGTGGTTTCGACCTCATTGGATTTCATATGGAGAAACTAGAATTTTAGATTTCACTCAAAATTCAGTAGACTTAATGGTTTTTAGGGTTTCATGGTTTGGGGATTTGCATTGTTTCCATTTGATTCTATTATGTGTAAGGGTATGAAATTGGCATTTGATCAAGAGTATGAAGTCCTTTAAGAACCTTGATGTTGGTGGCATTGATTGTTGAACTTTGTTGATGTTGGTGGTATTGATTGTTGAACTCCCCTATTGTGGCCTTAACAAGAATGTACCCTTCACTCAAAGGAAAACAACTGGTTAGGCATGTTAATCTTTTTCTACCGCATTTTAAGGTTGAGGAGATGAACCCTTCACTCAAACCAAAATCATTGGTTAGGCATGTTAAACTTTTTCAATTTCTATCATCTTATAAGGTTGAGCAATCCAAGTCTGAAGACTTTGAGCTAGATGATGTTTATGTATCTCTTGTTGATGATCCCATTTCTAGTAGCGATGAATCAATGATGAGTTTCGTGAGGAGGAGGAGGAGGAGGAGCAACAGCAAGAGGAGGAGGTGACACCACCTACCCCTGCTATCGGTAGAGGGAAGCGTGGTTTACCTACTTTGGCTCCGTGCTTGGGATCCGGAGCTATGAGAGTCCATTACCGGCCCGCCGACACGCCGTCTAGAGGAAAAGCTGGCTGCATTTTCTCGCGAGAGCGGAGAAATCTTGCGTATGGGTTTATTTGGTGCATTCCCTTTGTATATAACATTGAAACAACGATATGAGAATACATTATTATATTTTTTGTTGATATTTTGAGGGTTGAGTTGAGACTAGACTTAGTATTACGGGACAAGATTAGTTTCATGTGTGATGTAGCACTAGACACGATATTAACGATAATACCACATCTTATATTAGTTTTTTCATATTTATGTATTAATGCATTTGTTTATCTTTTGTAGATGCTTTAGATATTAAAAAAATTGAAAAAAATTGAATATTTTTGTATGTGCCGATTTTTTTCCGATTTTTACGATTTTTTCCAGATTTTTACGATTTTTTCCGATTTTTTCCCCTCGGCGATTTTATCCCGATCGCGATTTTTTCATCTTTGCTTTTATCACATAAGTCAACTCTCTATAACCAAGCATTTTAATTTGACAGCAACATATAACCAATACCTAAAATAAAAATTATTGACACTAGAAAGTATCAGGAGAATAAATTAAATCTACAAAAAAACAAACTTGTTCAAGCATATTGCCAAATGACAAGTTTTCCATGCAGAAGGGGAATCCTAAGTGAATGGCACCCCAATGCAGGGGCACTGATATAACAAGAGAGCCATCGGCATAGGATTAACTTTCGTAAATCTTAGACAACCATTCAATACTTCCAATAGCAATAGTTCTAACATTAGCGATCAAGAAATCTCTTTTTCTCAAAATAGCATAATTACATCTCTTGTGATTAGTTACCCCTATCACCTTCCTCTTTGCTATCAGTCACCCCCACCAAGTCAATGCTAAAGAAAGGGCTTGCAGTGATCCTCCTCAAAAGCGGAGGCACTGATAGCTCAGAAGGTATGGAGTTTTTGTTTGTAAACTGTGAGTGAGCACTGTGAAGGAAAAGGCCATCAAGAACACGCTAATAATTCCAATGAAGCCCATTGTGCTTTCTTGAAACTCTGCAAAGGAGTCCCGACACTTCATTGGTGAGAATCATTATTAAAATTAACAATGGTTTGCAACTAACTATTATAAACCACGAATTCATAGTGAGGCACGTGTAAGCTATGTGGACATTGTAAGTGAAGAAAGTTATTTGAGAAATCAAAATTTTAAACTACGACCTTCATGCGCCATGTGGATCCGACATGAATCCCACATGCTTTACTGCGCCATTCTTTAAAACAACCATGCAAGACATGCAGGACGCCACGCGATGCTGTGGCATGCCAACATATTGGTGCTATTTTTTTTATTAGTGTTGCTACGAGGTCTTGATTTGCCCTTGGTTTTGGTGTTACTTTGGCTTCTGGTTTTATGTTGCTGGGCTTTAGTCATTTGCTTAATCTATTGAAAGAACTAAAAGTCCACTATTACTCTTGTCTTTGCTCTTGGTGCTTCAAGCTTGGGACTGGTTATCGACCTGGAATATCTGCAGAACCAACAATAAACTTAAGAAAGTGTGTACCACCAACACAACGATGAAATTAAAACATTGTTTTCATGTCAACTATTGCACGGGACTAGGGGCAAATCCATGGAGGAAAAGGAGTGAGTGGTTGGTAAGACTCGACAATCTAAGATTACCCTTTGCACTCCCCCACCTATCTATTACCTATATAGATAGGGGAAAATATTCAATCCGTAGCATAAGAAAAGTGTTGATGATAGGGCTCTGATCAGTAAAACCCTCGACTCCCAAGGATTCATTAGGGGGTTGACTTCTCTATGCCGTCATCCAACCAACCCAACACCAACAGGCAGTGAGTGAATGCGAGGCTAGCTATCAAGAGAGGGAGCCAAGTGTACCAGTCTCTAAGCAAGTGATCCGAGTCCAAGTAAGGGGGATTCATGTTTGCCTAGAGGGAGGGGAGCAGAGATCAAAGAACCTAACTTAAAGAATCAACTATGAATATGTATGTATGGAAGGTCTCACCCAAAGTTCTTTTCCCCCTGGTTGGAGATTTCTTACTGGAACTATAATTTTTCTTTCTTATACGTAATTACGCTCTGACCAAGCACCTCACCCATATTCATATCTTGTTCCAGATCCTTATAGTTACAGGGACAATTTCAGATCCTTCCATTATAGAGTCAGTAGCAACAGTTGATGTTGGTGCAGAAAAATAAATGGTTGTCGCTGGATCGAATTATATATAACCAACTGCTGAACCAAGAAATAGATAATCAAACAGATGATTCAGTTGATCCAGTAGCAACGGTATAAAATGCATAGGTTAGTCCAGCGGCTAAGAAAGCAAAACCATAAGCATCAGTAGCATAAGAACCACCAAGACCATCAGTGGTTTAATCAGTGGTTTTTTGTGTGAAAGATGCACGAGCAGTGGCATATGCATACCCAGGAACACAGGAAGAGTCTGTTGATTAATAACCAAGTACCACCAATGGTAGGGTCAGAAGCATAAGCAATTTTAGTTGAACCAGTTGATCCAGCTACAGAGCCATCTAAGCCAAGCCATCCAGCAGCAATAGAGGCATAAGTAGGATAAGCACCATAAGTATAGGTATATATAGAAGCAGTAGATTATATTTTTGAAGCACATGTAGGGAAATGGGCATATCCAGTTGCTTACCCAAAACAATATTACCTAGCAACATACCTTACAGAGCCAAAGTTGTGTCTTTCAAAAGCTAGATCCTGTAACAGTCCTGGTAAAAATTCGTGTAAAAATATATAAAACCACAGTGATGGGACACGTATTCCAAGCTGAATGGTGGACAAAACATTCTAGCGGGTGTTCATTTTAGATGGTATGGCTAAGGAAATTGGCCATACTAATCAATGGTTTTTTGTGTGAAAGATGCACGAGCAGTGGCATATGCATACCCAGGAACACAGGAGGAGTCTGTTGATTAATAACCAAGTACCACCAATGGTAGGGTCAGAAGCATAAGCAATTTTAGTTGAACCAGTTGATCCAGCTACAGAGCCATCTAAGCCAAGCCATCCAGCAGCAATAGAGGCATAAGTAGGATAAGCACCATAAGTATAGGTATATATAGAAGCAATAGATTATATTTTTGAAGCACATGTAGGGAAATGGGCATATCCAGTTGCTTACCCAAAACAATATTACCTAGCAACATACCTTACAGAGCCAAAGTTGTGTCTTTCAAAAGCTAGATCTTGTAACAGTCCTGGTAAAAATTCGTGTAAAAATATATAAAACCACAGTGATGGGACACATATTCCAAGCTGAATGGTGGACAAAACATTCTAGCGGGTGTTCATTTTAGTTAGTATGGCTAAGGAAATTGGAAAAGGCAAAGGAAAAAGCTTTGGAAAGACATGAGGCATTAATTTCCATTTTATTTATGAAAATAATGGAAATTAGGAGAAAATGAAGGTGAAATGTCAGAGGTTGCATGTGAGGATGAAAATGAAGGAAAATAATGGAAAATGAAGAAAATAGAAGCCTCATTGATAAAAAGGCTTCTGAGGATCGATTGGTAAGTTTTGGTGAGTGCATTTTTTGAACTCTCTCATTATTCTCTCTCTCTCTGTCTCTCTCTCTCATAATCTTGGATACTTAGAGTTTTCTTGGAGCACTCTTGCAGAGTGTGTATACTTGGTGATTTGGAGCAAGAAGGCAAAGGAAGAGTAGGAAAGTGCAAGCGAACATCGAGATCAATAGCTACAACGATTTTTGATTGCAAATACCGAGTTGCACGTATGCTTTCCTCACTAGTTTTGGCATGCATGGTGTATGCATGTGGATTTTCCTAGCCTTGCTATTTCCTGGATAGCCATGGTGTTGTGGTTTTATTTCCATTGATTGTTTTTTGGTTGGTTCTCAAGATTCCTCTAGTTGTTGGGTTGAGTTATTAGTTCCTGGAGCCTTGGTTGGACAAACACTCTGGAGCACGACGGACAATTGTTGGGTTGAGTTACTAGTCCTAGAGCCTCGGTTGGACAAACGATTTGGAGCCCTAGGTGGGTGAGTTACTAGTCTTGGAGCCTTGGTTGGACAAACGCTCTGGAGCCCTAGGTGGGTGAGTTACTAGTCCTGGAGCCTTGGTTGGACAAACACTCTAGAGCCCGAAAACAACTGGGGTTGAGTTACTAGTCTTGGAAGCCCTGGTTGGAAAACACACTTTGGAGCCCTGGAGCAGCTTGGATAGAGACCAATTTGTGATGGTTGTGATGTCCGACCGTGAGGTGGAATCACTGGTTGAGGGTTGAGGTGGTTTGGCCTCTGGAAGCCCTGGATTGGTTTTGATTGATATGTTTGATGAGATCCCATATTCATGCTTGGAATATGGCATGAGGGTGATTGGTTGAAGAAAGACTCGGTTCAACCAATCTATGGTCAGGTGGAACATGGAAGTACTATCTCCAGTTGGTTTCTACATTCATTAATGAGTAGTTCATTCCCTTGGTATTTGGTATGAAAATGTATTGATTTATATGTGGATTCTATTGTTGTTGTACCCATAGTGTTTTAGTTGTTATTATGCTGGTTATGAGCAAGCATTTTTACAATGATGATGTATGGCTCTCCCCATGTTTTTGCTTGTAAATGAATACACAATATATCTATGGTCAAATAGATTGTATTGCAGTTAATGATGTAGGGGAGAAATGCTTCTTAGCGATTCTTAGATAAGTCTGAGACCCCTATGATTTGTTATGTTGTTTATACTTGTATCTTTCATGTTTGTGACATGTTTGACAAAATGTTTGTCATGGCTAGGAGAGATCTAGATGCGTTCTTAATGATGTGATTGCTTCCGTATCATTGTCCTATTGTTATTTATCATCTCTGAACTTTTCATGAAGTTCTAGCCAGAGCATTGGGTTCTGGGCCTGAAAATGTGCCTCAAATCCCAGGGATGATGGCACATAACTGAGTATTTTGGGTCATGTCCACTGACATGCAGTGTTATTCTTGCGACTATAGCCTCCTGGATGCAGGAATGTAAGCATGTGCCTGCGACTATGGCTCAAAGAGGTTAAAATGTCAGTATTTTCCAGGGGTAAGAGGCTTGAAAGGTTGGGTTACCTCCTTGGGATGTTGTTGTTGGTGTACAAGGTATGTATGTTGTGTTTCTGTCAGTTCCACTTCCTTAAGGTCACCTAGGAATCTCATTATAGTAGCCTCTCGTCACATGTTTACCACGGTTGGCCAGTTACTTGGGTAGATGTGGGAAGAGGATGTTACAGATTCCGTATCTGAGTTTAAAGATCAATATTCTTCTGACCTTAGTGATCATGGTGAAGAGTTTGATGATCGTAATAGTTTTCTAGTTCTAGAACCTATAGATCCAGAGTAAGTAACAAAGGTAGTTGATTCATAAGTTCCAGGACTAGCAACCAAGCCATCATAAGCAACAAAAGTAGCATATCCAGTAGCAAAATTAGGTGTTTCAGGACCATAACTAGTGACAGATCGAGAACTTTGTGATAAAGATGAAGAGTTCGAGTCTCGAGACCTATATCCTGTTAGAGAATGAGATCCTTATCCATCACCAACAACATAGCCTATAGACCCATATCAAAATCCAGTTCACGACCAAGACCCAGCAACATCCTTTACTACTTATTGCCCAACATACCTTCCAGCTCTCAAAAAACATATTCTCGAGTGCCACTTCCTGTCCTAGCATCTCTTCTCTCAGTGGCCGAGTTCCCCTTCCTGTCCTAGCATCTCTTCACTTAGCTCAATTAGTAGTTATAGTCTATTGATCAGCGGTTGTCATTGATGTCAACCCAAGCAGCACCAGGGGCTAACCCAATATTGCATGGGAATTTTGACTTACCAAATTAACATATTCTGGGTCAATAATTCTTTTGATGGTTTCTACTTGTCGAGATGTTTCCATTGATATATGGCACGCCATGTAATTCTTCACAGTTTGAGAGATATTCATGTTTGAAGTTTGTACCCCCAGTTAGTGGGCTAAAACCCCATGGGGTTGGGGCATGGGTTATTTAAAAGTCATAATTAATATTTTTAATGCTCCTAAAATCCCTCCCATGTTCACTTGTTGAAACCCCTCTCAACTTAAGCATTCATATAAATTGTGATCTTCATTTCCTCCTTATGTAAGGGATTCGGCCATCTGAAACAGGTCATCTTGGAATTTTCGATCTAAATTTTTTTCTACGAAGGTTCAGAAGCTGAAATTTTGTATGAGGCGAGGCCGAAATCCTGAGGAAGCTGCAGTAAAAATTTCAGATCAAGGTGCGCAATATTTTTGGAGATATGATCTGTGTAAGTCGGGGTTTTTGCAGGGTCCTGAAATTCATCTCAATGAAGTTACCATGGTAAATTCGTCATAACTCTCTCTCTGAGTATCAGATTGGAATTCCGTAAAAAGTGACGGATAGTGCACAGTCTATACTTTTCTCTCTATCAATTTCAGAAAAAAATGAAGAAAAAGTGACACGTGGCACGCCGTACAAGTGCGCTCTGCTGAAATAGTCCATAATTAGGGCATTGTGAGAGATTGGGTATAACTCTCTCTTCAAGAACCCAAATTGGGTCAGACCTATGGCATTGGAAAGATGACTCAGAGGACTACTATAGGACCGAAAATCAAATATTGAGGATCTGAAATGACAAAGATACACCATATTCAATATCGAGCTCCTAGAAGGAAAGAAAGAGCTAGATCATGTGTTGTCAAGGGTTGCAAAGGACCAGACTTTCTACAGCAGAAAAGCAAAGTAAGGTGCAACAGATGGTAGCATGATAAGAGCAGCAACCAAGGTTCATAACAGCAACAAGAAGTTCATCATATGAAGTCTTCAAGTGAGTAGCACTGCATATAATCATTGTAAAGGTATCATCGTACTTAGTCATTGTAAATACATTATTGTACAAATTGTACTAGTGTCTATCTGCCAAGGGTTGAAGAGGCAGTGTTGGGAGGTCTAGGATCATCATTAGGTGGTTGTATCAAAGTTGGGGTTATGGTCTAGTATATATTCTTCTTCTACATCATTCTATATCATTGTAAAGTGGACCATTTTCCCTGGTACGGGAGTCCATTCTTCTTTTATTCTTCTATAGGGTGGTAGGGTGGTGCTAAGGTGAGTTGTAGCTCATTGGGTGTTGGGGCATCCGTTCAGTTGACTACTGAAGAATCTCAGGCGTTGTAGTGTCCATCCAGTGGGAGCTGGAGAAGATTTTTTTTCTAGATTCTAGGAAGTTAGAGATTTATTTTCAATTGGAGTTGAATATTAAAGAATTATTAGAAAAGCATTAGGTGGTTTTTGTCCCGGAGTGGGTTTCCACCTTAAAAACTGTGTGCATTTGTGTTCCTCTTGTTTGCTGCTATCATTGTACAAACATTGATAATAATTAAAGATTAACTAATGCTCTAATTGAAATAAATATTGATTCACCCCCCTCCCAGCCACGGTGTCCAACAATTGGTATTGAGCTTGGTTCCTTCAAAGAGTTTAACGAACTGAAAGAGAATGGAGCCTTCAGAATGGTGTACCTCTATTCAATGAAAATAATTATGCACTCTAGAAAGGAATAATGGAGGTCTATCTCTTGGTGCAAGGTTACAAAGTATGGGACACTGTTCAAAATGGATTTACATCAACCACGGATGAACAAGGTAAAAATAATTTGGTAAATGATGCGAAAGCAAAGAATATTATTATCGGTGGACTTATTGAATCTGCTTATCATAAGGTGTTGGGTTGTAAAACCACCAAAAATGTATGGGACAAGCTTGAGAATATGTATGCAGGTGACTCAAATGTCAAAGAAGCAAAGCTTCAAATATATAGAGCAAAATTTGAGCAACTCAGAATGAAAGAAGATTGCAACATTGTTGCATACTTCCAATACATTGATGAAATATATGCTACACGAAAGGATTGGGAGAGCTAGTTAATGAAAAACTAGTTGACGAGAAGATTCTTAGAACGTTAAGGGAAGTTCAAACTTTTAAAGGTATCCGGTCATGAGAATGAGATGCAAATCTAGACAAACAAATGAAGAATTTTTGAGTTCTCACAACACTGTGAAATGAGACTTGATGAAGAAAAGAATTTTTAAATCTAGAAAGCGCATTCATTGCATCTAAGCAAACCAATAGGAACCTTCTTCAATTGAAATAGCATTTTTGCAAGTGTGAAGAAAAGGGAGATGATGGAGAAGGTCTTTCAGATAGAGAATATGCTTACTTCCGAGAAAAACTAAAACACAGTGAGGAAGAAATTCAAAGGTAAACTTCCATTGATATGTTTCAGTTGTGGTGAGGTTGGGCATTTTGTAGCAAAATGTTCGAACAAAAGTGATGGCAACTCAAAAGGAAAGAAAGGCTTTAAGAAATTCAACAAGCAAGGCAAAAATAAAGGATCCAAAAGGAACTTTCTCTCTAAACAAGATAGCTCCTCATCCGATGAAGAAAGTGATAGCAAAGAAGAAGCCAATGAGAAAGTATTTTTTATGGCCAAGCACAATAAACAAGAAGTATCAAACAACGAAGAAGAAGGGTTGACCATAGAAGAATTTTATGAGGATGCAATCAAGCTTATAAAAGAGCTCAATGCTGAGAAGATCCGTTCCAACACTCTTTAAGAACAAGTTCAAGGTCTCAAAATTGAGGTTGAAGAACACTAATGTATTGAAGAGTCACTTCAAAAGAAGTTAGAAGAAAGCAACCAAGAAAGGGAAGCATTCGAAGCTGAAGTATTCTCGTTGCGTAAGGAAGTGAAGAAGGGAAAAACTATCCAAAACTATGCCAATAGCTCAAGGGCTTTGGAAGAACTCATCAACAATCAACAATCTTACAACGACATAATTGGCCTCGGTTACAAAGAAGTAGAAGCGGGACCTTCTATAACAAAATACAATGAACCTATGAGATCTGACATACATGTAGACTTCAGTGGACAAGATTCGCAAGCACATCCTTGGAAGACGATTCCTTGACGAAGATTTTCATCCAAGTACCAACATATTTTTCATGGCTATTGTTATTCATGTGGAAAATTTGGTCATAAAGTGGCAAGATCCCCTTTCGCACGTACCTTATGAACCAATACAATTCAAGAGATTCTTCAAATATGAACCTCGAGGCCTCAATGGAAACATCAGCTGTTTGAAAATTTAAGAAATAATATGGATACAAAGTATAAATTTTGGACACATAGCCGGAGGCTGAACCGAAAATCACTCGGAAGGTGCAGAAGCCACGGAATGAACGAACATGGAAGAAGAAGAAGACTGATAATTGTGCTCTCGCTCTCAAGGCTCAAAAAAGGAAAGATGTGTGGTATGTTGACAGCGGTTGCTCAACGCATATGATTGGAGATAGAAGGAAATTTGTATCTCTGAAAGAGAAGAAGGATGGAACCATATCCTTTGGAAATGATGGATCTTCAAATGTTATAGGATCAGGTACCATCACTCTCGGAAGAAAATATGTTATAGCCAAGAATGTTCTATTGGTCGAAAACATGAATCACAATCTGCTCAGTGTTGGACAAATGTGTGATCAAGGACACACAATGCTATTCAACTCCACAAAATGTGAAATCTGGAAAGACAGGTATGGTAAAATTGTGGCTACAGCGAGTCGAGCTCCAAATGACATATATGTTCTGGATGAAGCAACTAGTCATGTCTACTAGCTAAAGAAGATGAAAGTTGTTTATGGCACAAACGAATGGGTCACATAAACTTTGACAATATTGTCAGGATAAGAAAAAAGGAAGTAGTACGAGAAATGCCGAAAATCTCAAAACCTTCCAACACACTATGTGAGGCATGTCAGCATGGCAAGCAGACAAAAGTCCAATTTAAAACAAAAGAACACTTTTCATCACATCCATTGGAATTGATACATACTGATCTATGTGATCCTGTGAGAACAAAAGGCTTAGACGGAGAATTATATTTCATGTTAATGATAGATGACTATACTAGGATGACAACCGTCAGTTTCCTAAAGAAAAAATCTGATGCATTTGAGTGCTTTAAGATCTACAAGGAGTTGGTTGAAAATGAAACTGATTTGAAAATAAAGTGTTTAAGATCAGAGAATGGTGGAGAATTCACTTCCAAATTATTTCAGTAATACTGTGACGAAAATGGAATAAAAATGCAATTTTCAACAGCATGAACACCTCAACAAAATGGAGTTGCTGAAAGAAAGAATAGAACTATACAGGAAATGGGTAGAACAATGTTGAAGGACTCAAAATTGGATGAAAAATTCTGGGTTCAAGCAATTGATACGACAATCTTCATTATCAACCGAAGTCTTCTCAGAAATAATTGCAACAAGACTCCATATGAATTATGGAATGGAAAACCAGCTAATGTAAAATATTTCAGAATATTCGGAAGCAAATGTTATATCAAAAGAGAAGATCAAAATTTGGGTAAGTTTGAATCACATGTTGATGAAGGTATCTTTGTTGGTTACTCATGCAAAAGAAAGGCCTATAAATGCTATAATCTAAGACGAAAACAGATAGTGGAGAGCATAAATGTTACATTTGATGAAAATGGTGTTCTAGCGAGTAATTATGAGGATCTAGAATCTTTGAAACTTGAGACATAGGCTGAAAAAGACACAGATAAAATTTTAGAACAAGAAGCAACTATCAACGAGGAAGAAGTAAACAATGATCATCGAGATATATCAGAACAACAACAAGAAGCTCCTCCAAGGAGAACAAAAGAGTGGATTCAAAAGAACCATCCATCAAATCAAATCATCGGTGACATAAATGAAGGTCGACAGCTTCGTTCATCACAACAAGCTCACGTTGCTTTTCTAGCAAACTTTGAGCCTAGTAGTTTTGAGGAAGCCAGCCAAAATGAACATTGGGTAGCAGCTATGAATGAAGAATTGGATCAAATTGAGAAGAATAACACCTGGGAATTAGTTCCATGGCCAAAAGATAAAAATGTCATTGGGACTAAATGGGTGTTCAGGAACAAATTGAATGAAGATGGGCAGGTTACCAGAAACAAAGCAAGATTGGTTTGCAAAGGCTATGCACAAGTGGAAGGAATTGATTTCGACGAAACATTTGCACCAGTTGCCAGAATGGAAGCCATCTGAATGTTTCTCACCTATGCATGTTCAAGGAAAATAAAAGTCTACCAAATGGATGTTAAGTCAGCATTTCTGAATGGAGAATTAGAAGAAGAAGTTTACATCAAACAACCTGAAGGTTTTCTACTATCACAAAAATAAGACTATGTCTGTAGGTTAAAGAAGGCTCTATATGGCCTCAAGTAGGCTCCCAGAAAATGGTATGCTCATCTTGATGGATATCTACGTCAACAAGGGTTCAAGAAAGGTACTGTTGATAGCAATATTTATGTACAAATAGATAAAGATAATTTAACAATCGTTGAGGTATATGTTGATGATATAATATTTGGTAGCAATGATGATCGACTAAGTAAGAATTTTTCTACAAAGATGCAAAGTGAGTTTGAGATGTCTTTACTTGGTGAGCTGACATACTTCTTAGGGCTTCAAATATCTCAGCAAGAGAAAGGAATATTTATATGTCAAGCCAAGTACATCAAGGAAATGCTCGAGAAATTCAAAATGGAAGATTGCAAACCCATCCTTACTCCAATGGTAACAGGTTGCAAATTGAGCATAGACGACTCATCTAAGGATGTGGATCAGAAGTTGTACAGATCTATGATTGGTAGTCTTCTATATGTAACAGCCTCTCGGCCAGATGTTATGCAAGCAGTTGGACAAGTAGCAAGATTCCAAGCAGCACCAAAAGAATCACATATTATTGCCGTCAAAATAATTCTTCGATATCTAAAGGGCACAGAAGAATATGGCTTGTGGTATCCCAAGGGTAACAATCTCATTATTCAAGCCTTTACAGATGTAGATTGGGCAAGAAGCGTTGATGATCGTAAGAGTACTAGTGGAGCAGCATTCTATCTAGGTGGTTGTCTCGTATCATGGTTGAGCAAAAAGCAAACTTCAATCTCGTTATCTACAACGGAAGCAGAATACATTGCAGCAGCATCATGTTGTACTCAAGTCCTTTGGATGAAACAAACTTTGCAAGATCTTCAAGTACAATTCAGTGAGCCTATTCCCATATTTTGTGACAACACTAGTGCCATCAGCATCTCCAAGAATCCTGTCATGCATTCAAAAACAAAACACATTCCGATCAAATATCATTTTGTTAGAGAACAAGTCGTTGAAAAGAATATCAAACTTGAGTATGTTTGTACAAAAGAACAAATTGCTGATATCTTCACTAAACATTTACCTCGTGAAGCATTTGAATATCTTCATCAAAAGCTTGGGATTCTCCCAAGTTCTCATTAGATTTTCCTTTTTCAAGAATATAAAGCGGGAGTGGAAGTGTGTACAGGTCTGCAAGACGATTTTGTGTCAGCGGGAGTGGAAGTGTGTACAGGTCCGCAGGATGGTTGTGTTTAAGGGGGAGTTACCCTTTGCCATTGATGTCAATGGGGGAGAGAATGTTATAGGAAGAGGTGTCATGATCGAAGGGGGAGTACTTGTGTTGCCATCAATGCCAAAGGGGGAGATTGTTGATCAACGGTAGTCATTGATGTCAACCCAAGCAGCACCAGGGGCTAACCCAATATTGCATGGAAATTTTTACTTACCAAATTAATATATTCTGGGTCAATAATGCTTTTGATGGTTTCTACATGTCGAGATGTTTCCATTGATATATGGCACGCCATGTAATTCTTCACGGTTTGAGAGATATTCATGTTTGAAGTTGGTACCCCCAATTAGTGGGCTAAAACCCCATGGGATTGGGGCATGGGTCATTGAAAAGTCATAATTAATATTTTTTATGCTCCTAAAATCCCTCCCACGTTCACTTGTTGAAGCTCCTCTCAACTTAAGCATTCATATAAATTGTGATCTTCATTTCCCCCTTATGCAAGAGATTCGGCCATCTGAAACAGGTCATCTTGGAGTTTTCGCTCTAAATTTTTTTCTATGAAGGTTCAGAAGCTGAATTTTTTATGAGACGAGGCTGAAATCCTGAGGAAGCTGCAGTAAAAATTTCAGATCAAGGTGCGCAATATTTTTGGAGATATTATCTGTGTAAGTCAGGGTTTTTGCAGGCTCCTGAAATTCATCTCAAAGAAGTGACCTTGGTAAATTCGTCATAAATATCTCTCTGAGTATCGGATTGGAATTCCATAAAAAGTGACGGATAGTGCATAGTCTATACTTTTCAATCTATCAATTTAAAAAAAAAATGAAGAAATAGTGACACGTGGCACGCCGTACAAGTGCGCTCTACTGAAACAATCCATAGTTAGGGCATTGTGAGAGATTGGGTATAACTCTCTCTTCAAGAACCCAAATTGGGTCAGACCTATGGCATTGGAAAGATGACTCAGAGGACTACTACAGGACCAAAAATTAGATATTGAGGATCTGAAATGACAGAGATACACCAGATTCAATATCGAGCTCCTAGAAGGCAAGAAAGAGCTAGATCATGTGTTGTCAAGGGTTGCAAAGGACCAGACTTTCTACGGCAGAAAAGCAAAGAAAGGTGCAACAGATGGTAGCATGACAAGAGCATAAACCAAGGTGCATAACAGTAGCAAGAATTTCATCATATGAAGTCTTCAAGTGGGCAGCACTGCATATAATCATTGTAAAGGTATCATTGTACTTAGTCATTGTAAATACATTATTGTACAAATTGTACTAGTGTCTATCTGCAAAGGGTTGAAGAGGCAGTGTTGGGAGGTCTAGAATCGTCATTAGGTGGTTGTATCAAAGTTGGGGTTATGGTCTAGTATATATTCTTCTTCTACATCATTCTATATCATTGTAAAGTGGACCATTTTCCTTGGTACGAGATTCCATTCTTCTTTTATTCTTCTATAAGGTGGTATGGTGGTGCTAGGGTGAGTTGTAGCTCATTGGGTGTTGGGGCATCTGTTTAGTTGACTACTGAAGAATCTTGGGCGTTGGAGCGTTCATTCAGTGGGAGTTGGAGAAGAATGCTTTTCTAGATTCTAGGAAGTTGGAGCTTTATTTTCAATTGGAGTTGACTATTAAAGATTATTAGAAAAGCATTAGTGTTTTTGTCCTGCAGTGGGGTTTCCCCACCTGCAAACCTGTGCATTGTGTTCTCTTGTTTACCATTATCATTTATAAACAATGTAGATAATAATTAAATATCAACTCCATGTTCAATTAAAGAAATACCTTATTCACCCCCCTCTGTTTCCCCAACATAACTGTCCATTTCTGTTTAGGGTAAGTATAGTCCGTCCTATTTACCTCCGTAGATATGTGGATTTAAATATCCTGCCATGAGAGTTGATAATCATGTATCCAAATATTTTCCAGTTAAATTGAAAAATATACTGTTTGGGTTATGTATATAGTATTTGGAGGTATGTACAAATTGCCATGTGTACTAAACATGTACACAGATGTGTTGTAAACATGTGAAATTTTTTATACGACAATGAAGAAGTTGATTTACCTAGATGAATGCACACATTCGGTTATCACCTACCTTAGCATATAGACCCTCGTAAGCCAACATTTTCACTACAGTAGAACTTAGCCAATATTTATTTATCTTTTGTTATTAAGAAACTAATTTTAAATATAACTTTTTATAGCCTTTCCTTAACCTTTTATAGCTTTTCTTACCAAGAAGAGCGTCAAATAAGATGAAAAGGAATCTTATTCGCTATAAAAACCCAATGACTTTATTTGACAGGTTAACTCCAACCGTATTTCATGAGATGGGCAACAACAAATTTAGAATACTTGCAAATAGATTAATGCGAAGATTAAACTGACTTTTGAGAAAGGTCCCATGCCACAGCATATGACTAATAAGAGCCACAAAGAATTGTCAATCAAATTTCTCCACCAATGGCCAACACGTCCGTGTGCATTGATGTTGTACATCGTTAAAGATTACATCTTATTCTCGATTTCATAATTATCGAATGGGGTCATAGGACTAGAGAAGTCTATCCTCGTTATGTTTAGTTTTACAAAACATTTTCCAAGTTTTTGATGTAGTTCTCCCATGTTCACATCTTAATCAAAGAAAGGCTATTCCTCACCAACACCATTTGGAACGAGGAACACAAACTCATTTTTCTTATTCAGCTTGCAAGGACCACACCATGCAACTTACCATGAACTGATTTGTTTCATTCAATTAATAATATTTGATTATTTTTTTTAGATAGTCACCTCTTCCCAAAAATGAGTAATGTTGCTCTCTTATCATTGTTTTCTGACCTCATGCCTCTGAAACAGCATCTCTGCTTTTTCATCTCAAAAATTAAATGGGTTCAAGCTCTCTAATTAACTCTCCAAAACATTTTTGAAAATAAGAGCCTGAGAACACAAATGTTTTTTAAGCACCATCCACCTAAGGATTTTGGGGACAGCCTTTCTAGGATGTTAACAATTTATCCTTTTCTGCCTTCTTAATCAAACAATTCTAAAGCATATTGTCAAATTTTAATCAGCCTGCCTTTTTAGATTCACCAAATAAAATCTAGTATGAGGAAGTGTTCAAGAAACTTGAATCTCACAACAAGTCTACTAGCTCTAGATAATCTTTTATGGTACTAGGCAATACATGTTTCTCCCACAATGCTAAACTCAACTTTTCTTTATAAATACTTGCTCCTTATGAAAGCCTAGGTATTTAAAGTCAACATCTAGATCCCTACACAGTGTGGGAATGTATGAAAATTTGATTTTTTTCACCGAGAGACCTAAAATGTAGAATCAAAGATTTAATAATATTTATCACAAATGGCTTTGTAGAAGAGATCCATGCTTTCATAAAGTTTCTCAAACTGGCCCTTAGCTCCACAGAACATCAATATGCCATAAAAGAAGAATACAGCATCAAAGAGGGCCCATGCTTCAGCCTACTTCTCACAGACGTTTTTATGATTGACCAAGTCCTACCGTCATTTGAAAAGAAGGGTGGACAAGAGTGAAAACTTTATATGAACCTCCTTTTAAAGTTTGAAAATGGGGGAGGCAACTAAGATAATTGCAAATGAAGCTAAGTTGATGTAGTCATTAGCCAAGTGACAAAACTATGACACGAGTCTAAATGAATAAGAATAAGTTCATCATATAACCAACTCACTTAGTGAAATATTAGAGTATATTAAACTTTCAAATAAAACATTTATGTTCTTATTTTAACTTGTTAAAGCCTTTAAAGCTATTCAAACAACCTCATGAGTTTACTTTTCTTCTGAACCCAACCTATTTTATGAACATGGTGAAAGGCATTAACCCCAAAAATCTGCAGACTATTGATACAAAATATAGTAAACTCACTAAAAGAGAAAGAAGAGACAAACTCATAAAATATATTGTTCATAATAAAAGAGAGTTATGCCCATTCATACCTTTATAGCACCTAAAAGTATTGTTCAAATTAATTAATAAAATACACTATCACTCAAAAAATATATGTTGTCTCATTCGTCATTATTGCCTGTGGACAAGCTGGGACACTCACATGTGTTCGTGCTGTTCTGCTGTGCCCACGCAGCTCGGTTCCCTGACAGTCTGTAGTCACATATAAAAGGCAGGTTCCTCCCAGGTTTATTAAAAGTTTATGTGATTCCAACTTCCTGCATAGAACACAACGTCACAATGCTTTCCATTCTTCTGCACAAAAACATAGTTATCCCTAGATAATTTTAATCCACGTGAGTCCACTATAATGTATACACATTGTAACTAATTTGGGCCTTATTAACAAAGAATACTGATTTGTCACAAATTAATCGCCTATTAAAACTAATTCATCAAAAAAATTTTATGTTCAATGAAGCGCTTCTTACATTAATAAAGTATATAAATAAGTGGGGTCATAGTAGGTTGTTTTGGGACAAAAGCCTTTTTTGTTTTTGAATATTCATTGCCCTATGTGGCATCTACTAGCTATATTCTTCCATTGGGTCGTTATCAAGGTCGATGGTATTTCATTAATCATCACTCGATATCCAACACGCTGATTGTTTTAAATGGTACTCATCAAAGTCAAATGGAGACCCATCACAATTTGATCCTGCCAACTGTCTTCAAACAAGACAAGAAAAACATTAGCCTAGGTTTTGAGGCCAGGAGAGCCAACTTGCAAACAACTACAATGTCATGATTTTGAGGCGAACGACAAAAACTAGGAGCTAGTCAAGGTGGGAGTTTATCTTCGAGCAATGGCCTATGCTCTTATGCGGTTATGCCCGATCCTTCAAGCGTGTTGGAATATTTGTGACCAATGCCAATAAACTTCTTGTTTCTAACGCATCAAAGGCCAAGAACAAGTTTCTTTAAGACACAAATAATGGCTTTCCAGTGTGAACATTAAGATTACATCATATAGAGTCAAGATACATGTTTTTTTATCGAGCAACAACTTTTTATGGTGTATTTTTTATAATCCATGACAATATATTGAACCACTCATTTGGCAAGTGGGGAAAACCATTCAGAAGAAAAGCACTTTTGAAGTAAATCATCTCAAATAAAGTCCAAGCATTTGTTGACCACTCTGCAACCCACCATCAATCGGATTGATATGCGTTCTTATCGAATCAGTGCATACTAAATTTTGAACAGCCTCAGAAAAGTTGCCAAGAATGTGAGTCCCAATTTGAGACAGTCGGAAGTCACATACCATGTAGTTTAAAAGCTTTGATCCATGAATGCCGACAACTATGAAGAGCAAGATGAGCTGTGGTATTGAAAAAATTGGAAAATCCTTGAAACAAGTGGTCAAACACCACCATGATGACTTATTTTTTTCCTACTTTTGGGAGTCCCATTGTAGAAATTATAAACTATAATTACAGCCCCCCTCCATCCAACCCTATAAAGGCTCATATATATAACTTGGAAATGGTAAATTGAAATATAAACACTACATGACTAGCTCCATTTTGCTCACTTGTCCATGGATACATATGGAAATATTTAACAAGGTAAAGAAATCATTGATACTATTTTAATGTAAATAATTATCCTGAAAACCACGTGCTGAAAACCTACCTTGCTTATGATTTTGCTGAATAATTTTCTAAAGCAATTTTACAATAATACTGAATACACTATATACTTATCTCTCCTCAAGTATGTACCAACCTCTTAGGAAATTAATCTATGAAAAGACAAAAACGTGTTCATCAAACCTTTCTCCTTCCTCGATTGTGGGCTGATGTCTGTATTACTCACTTTTAATTGGCGGACCTCATTTCGCAGGGTTAATACCGTTTTTTTCACCTGAACTGCACTATCTCATGAACTGTGCTCATAAAGACTACTTAGACTTTAAAATTCATGCCACAGATATTTTCAATATTGCCACAAACTGCATGTATGTTTGATGCATTTAAATTTGTGAGAACCTTAAAACCTATGTAGACTTTCATTCCACTGGCCTCAAAATCACGTTGGAAGAAGGTATAAATCTCTCAAGTTTTGTATTAGCAATATCTACCTTGGGATTCGGAGTTACATCTTCTTCACCAAAGCCATCTCCTCAACTACCCATACCTTAGCTTGCTGCCTTCTTCCTCCTTGTCTTCTTCTCATCAATTCAATGAAGAATAATGAGCCTCTGTCTTTTCCTCCCTTTTTTGTCTCAATAGTTTATAGAGAACCCCTAACCCTTAGACTGAAGGGTTACAGATTAAATCCCAGCCTTCCAGATCAAGGTGGAGATATAATCTCCTATCAAATTTCCTTTTTATGCCCCCCATTAATAAGTTTCCGTAGGGTCTCTTTTTTATCGTTTTTTGTACTTTTTGCACATTTTCTGTACAAATCAACTGGCAAACATGTTGACTAATAATAGAAAAGCATATAGTGTCAGCAATTTTTATAATGATCTCAAGATTCAGAATTGTGAGGACGAAAGATTCAAAAATGAAATGCTAGGAAAAGATGAACACAATAGTAACAAACCCGTGAAGAACCTTTTTTAGATAAAGGAAAATAACTACAAAAGCTATTGTAATGACAATAATGTCACTACAAAATATGATCAATATTTATAACATTTTTTAGTTAAGCAACAACACAAATCATGGTCAAAAATACCAAGCGTAAGTAACCATCATTGCAGATGCTACTTACAATACTATGGGTGGATGCAAACAATGACATTTATGGGTGATGCTATTTACAATACCATGGGTAACCGTTGGTGATAAATAAAATGCAGTATTAATGAGTGATGCTGCTGGAACAATGCTGCATTATACTAATGATGGTATGTCACTTGAAACACCATGAGTAATTAAATGGGTGATCACCACAGGTGAATGTCACTCAAAATACCATGGTGATGAAATAAATACGGGTGATTAATGCCATGTGATGATGCCATTTATCTGACCATTCCTCTCCTTGCACAATGTTGCTTAAACCAACTCTCAAAATAGAAGAAAAAGAGATGTCGCTTAGAAATGAGCTACTTTAGATGAACTTATTACATTAATACAATGAACAATTTTGGATGACAATGAAAAACCTTCTACATACAGGAGTCCAAAATTAAATATAATTTAGTCAATTCAACAATAATACCAAGGCACAACAATAAATAATATGGCGACTACAAAGGGAAAATAACAACAACAAGGGGGCCACACCAACAACAATGTACTGATATTGACAAATATAGGCCCTAAATATGCCCTCTTCTCCTTCTATGCGCGTTGTCCTAACGTGAGTAGTTCTAGATGTTTTTTTATAAAATTATCATCCTTCTGCGGGAATCTGGGCATTTCTTCCACTTGATGAGACAATCCTAAACCCATCGATTTGTTAGTCATGGAGTTCTTGTTTCCATGACTGCCGCAAAGTTCCAGCCATTTTGTCATTTATGTTTGGCTATTGTGTGGACCTAAAGCACATTTATAATTTTCTTTGGTTAATAAACATAGAAAACTAGGTGCACCAAGGAAGATGGTATTCAATTAAAGTGCCATACTCAAACCTTTTTAACACCTTTTATGACCATAGTGCTTTGGCTACACCATCTTCTGTTTGTTTTATATATTTATTGGTATGCACAGTCAAAGAATACTCTAGTCAGCCACATCAAAACTTCTTCACCTTCGGGACAAGCGATATGTTCGTTGTTTTATTAGATTTTTTTAAAGCAATTTAGCGCTATCCTTTAAGAGTTGGAGAACTTATTTTTGATGCTGATGTATCCCGCCAACTGGAAAACCTTAGAATTTTTCTTAAGATGATGTGATGGACTATCATTATATCCATAAAAGGCCAGCAAATGGGCTCGTATTGTTATAACAGGTAGTTAGCAAGAACAATTATTCAACAGAGGTAACTAAATGGATCCATTGGTAAGCTACCTTATATGAAAGCAATGTAATATGTCCTCCAAAAATTTCCACCACCATCTCGCTTTTCTTCCCATCTGATGAGGATGATGAAGATGAGTCATGAGCTAGTTCGAAGACCCAAACAAATAAAAAATACTGAACTGGGGCTTCAACAAAATGGGATCTCTATGGCTTGTTATCAATTTTCAAGCCCAGTACCTTGAATTATTTCCAAATGCGTATAATCAGACGTGATTTAAATGATGAGATAATATGTGCTATGCATACTTGACAAGTTTATCAACTACTACCACGCATTTACACTCTTTCCTTCATACTTAGGCCAACTTGTGATAAAACTATTGAAACCTACCGCTATTGATTTGTTCATACATTCGTAGCTCACCTTATTCAATGTCTCTAACTTTATTTTATTAAACCAAAAATTTTTACGTACAAACTTTTTGAAATATTAGATTTAATATTCAAAAAAAATACTTCTAATGCTAGTAGTAATATTTAAAATCTAGTGTCCTCTGCAGAGGTAACAATCAAAGAATATTTCAACAGTTAAATTTTTAAAATATGCTTATCTTTAAAATTACAAGGAACCATTTTTCCAACCTAAATGTCGATACTGATCTTAATGAAATTTTGAACAGTGTCAATACTTTTTGTTACTTCAATCATTCTCCTTTGTTTGCTTCATATATTAATAATAGCAATGGCACAAAATAATGCTTCAACACCTATCTTTTCTTTATATGCATCTGCAACAACATTTAGCTTCTCGTAATGATTCACCTATAACTTAACATATTTAGGACCATTTTGCTCAAGTATTCTCACATATGTTTAACTTTAAAATTATTTACAATATCATGATCACTTTACCTTGATTGCTTCAACAGGGCGTCACTATTTATTTAACATGTAGTATTGCCAATGATTACTTCTACAATATTTTTTAAATACTTTCTTTACTGGGAAAGCCAAAAGAAGTGTTCTTCTCTACAAAAACAAACACCAATTTGATTTCTAGTACCATTCCACAACAAATGTTTTTTATGAAGTTTGTTAATAAGACCTTGTTACAACAATGCTTCTTTATGATGTTCAAAGCCATAGAAGAGTCATACAGAGTCTGTTGTAGGTGATTTTTATTCAATATTGTTGTTAGAGGTGTTACTATTTTTCCATAATTTCTGGTAGAAATTATACAAATATATGTATAATAATGAATTAATTCCATCAAGAAATGTACGTTATATATCGACCTGCAAATAAATTGTGTAACTAAACACAATCGCTAATCAAAAATAAGAAAGAAAGATTCAATCAAACTAATAAATATAGATAATTATCGAAAGCCTGTTTGCTTGAAACCCCTCTTCTATATTCTATTTGTATATTCACCATGGAATCGAACAATTACAATGCACTCTTCAAGAGTTCTGCCTCGTTAATCATTTCACATTAAAACCTTGGCTAAAATCAACGCAAGACTTTGTACACTTTTTTGCCTTTAAATGAATCCTTCGTTTGGTAGCACAAATTATGTGAAGGTAACTTTATTATTTAGGAATTTTAGATCTTCAAACAAAAAGGGATTATAAAATTCAATAGATGGCTCATGGTTCGCGTGTAACTTCATTTATCACACAAATCGGTTAAAGTAATATCCTTTAACTCTTGTCTTTACTTGTTTCATTGAACCTATATGCATATATTAATAGCAATTATTGCATGTAGATCACCAATTGTGAACTAAATATTTAATTAATGACCTCATCATAAATAATAGTTACAACTAGTTCAACTGATCAATTCACCAACTTGTTAATTAGATCATTTGCATTAAACTAATGCACCAACTATGATTCGAATCTATAACTATTGTATCAATCAGATACCACCAACCACCCTCAACTCAAAATACATGTATTAATTCAGCGATCACACCTTAGTTAATGACAAGGTGATCATGAGATAAGATTACATTTATTATCTGCACCAATTAAATTGATGATCAATTATATTTAATTAATTAAATCGTCTTCACACTAATGTATCGCTAGGACTGCTGGTCCCACACTAGTGTGTGCTGCAATTCTAATGTTGAACTTTAACATCAAATGCTAGGGTGATTATTCACCCCATTCCGCCTTCTACAGTATTCAAATTTTCTCTCCAAGCAGTGCCTTCGCTTAATATTTGGCGCTTTGATCCCCCGTAGGAATGCAATAAATTAACATAATGCGTTCGAACACAATATTTGGGAGATGGTGGAAATGTATGTTCATGTGCATGGACCCATTATGCATACTGTATTTAACCCCGAGAGTTTAATGCAAATCGTTGCTATCACATTGTATCGTCAGCGCTTATCCATCTGAACCAAATAAAACCATGTGGATTTTTCTGTCCAAATGGCCCCCACATGTACCTTGGGCTGCTATGTACTTGGGCCCCTTACCAAACCGAGTGCCGCGTATCAACGTTCGTTGCACCAAGAAATCGTTGTTTATCCTATGTTGAAGACCCTCCTGACGCGGTGCTCTTTCGTTCGATGGATTTCTCACTCACTTGCATCCGTGAAGCCTCCTCAAAGCTCAATCCTTGTCCATTTGTACCATAATCCATATCACAGAGGCTCTTAGATATTCAACACATGCTTCCGCCCTTCCGTGTGATCTTGGTCGGGTTCAACCACAGCTTGAATCACCAAGAATCGTACAGCAATGTTCGCCCAAAGGTTCACCAAGTGCGATGCTGTCCCACCAGCCTATATATTAGCATCCGACAGTTCTCCCAGTGGCATTTTCCTCCACCTCTTTCTAATATATGTCCACGTGCTTTACCTATGAAACTGCCCTGTCGATTCTTTCGTATACTTGCTCGAGAAACAAATAGTTCACCATCCCGTCGTCACATATTTCAAAACCATGAAATACAAGGAATCCTAGTCCTTCATTTTGAAATCCCTTTAAGATCCTCTCGAAAGACATACCGCTGCTCATCACTCCGTCAAAATTATATCATCAACATAAAGTACGAGAATTAAGAGCTACCATCAACCAAAATCTAGTATACGTCAGACCGCTCACTTTTATAAAGTTTCTCCCACCCAAAGAAATAGCTTTTCAACTGAGGCATAAGCACAAGGTGCTTGTCAGCCTCATATAGTTGTTTCTCATCAAAATATTATGCTACCTGTACCACAAATATCTTGAAACCTTCAAGCATTATATATGTACAGTACTCTTCCTTTCAACAACTCCATTTAGGAAGGTACTACATCCATCCGATGAAGGAAACAGCCCCATTTGTTGATGTACACGTATCTAATGGAATATTACCTCACAACTAGTATGAAAGTCTCCTCATACTAATCCTCAACTTGTGTAAGAGGACTCCCTAAAGCCACAACTGCCTTGTACCCTCCACACCTCCCATCCGTCGTCGTTTCACCTTATAGATCCATCCAGATCCAACCACCGATTTTCCGACTCGCTCGGGGACAACTTCTCATGCACAATTATTGATTTGCGAGTCATACCTATACCATAGAATTAACCCAAATTTTAAGCCATACACCGCTTCCTCAGTATGAAAATGGTTCGTCATTAACAAAATTGCTCATGAAGGAGCCACATTCAGTAACCTCCAGTCTGAGACTATCTTCATCCGTTGTTAAAGAAATTCTGGCATTCTCTCGTCGCATCAAATATTAATCTATCAAATTTCCTTCCGGGTTTAACTCTTTACTATTTCGTGGATGTCAACAGTGTTTTTCGCCACCTCATGATCTTCCATGGGAACATCCACATCTTCGAGGCTCATTCTTTGAACCGTCAAGACTTCTTCTCGACATGCAACCGCCTCTAAGGGACAACGTATTATCATCAATGCAGGTCACGATCGCTTATTAATCATCCCCATTTAAAAACAATAATCGACAGTTGTGGGAGTACTGCATCACCCAACAATATACCACAATCACATTTGTTGGTTCAAGATTCTTCTCGCTATTTGGCTCACGCACGTGCAAGCATAGCTAAAATCAGCCGCAAACATCGTTTACCAAAAGAAAATCCTCTCTGTGTACCTGCGCCATATCCGATGAGGACAATAGTTTTTTATTAAACACTGCGTAAAGTGTGCTTCCACCCATGCAAAGTAGGCCCCGATCATGCGAAACATCACTTACTACACCCATAATTGTTCTATTCTTTTTCTTGTTAATTCATTTTTTTTAAAGGCGGGAGGCCCAACCAACCATTCTCAATTGTTGTAGTTATTTTAAATTCGTCAAGATGTATCACCTTCAATTTTATTTTTTTACCAAGAGCCTTCACATGCTCACCATGTTCTTCTCCACCGTTTTTGAACTCAAGAAATTTTAGAATATCGTATCTTTCTTGCATAAATAGATCGCCAACATTTTCAGAAAATTACTCAACAAAGATCACATACATTATGTTTTTTCTCGTTAGTTAACAGAGAATGTCCGTCACACGTTCAGTGAACTATCTCAAAGACTTGGCAAGCTCTGCCTTCGTTAGTGCGTGTTTTATACATTTCTCATAGTACATCCCCGTGCTGTGTCCATCTACGCAAGAGTACTCCTTGTGAAAGGACTCGTAGAAATCTACCGTATGAACTTTCTAAGGTTTTGTGTGAGACAGGTCCAACCTCTGCCACATTCACCCTTATCCTGCTCACCACTTTTGTCCTGCCTACTCCATCACAATGATGCGCAACTATCTACATCAAGTTTATATATATTTTCCACATAATCCCAATCTTCTTGGTTTGTCTCATTGCTTTGTGTCACAACACTTTTTTTTCACCGAAATGAATATAAATTAGGCTCAAATACTTTGATTATACCCAAATTTTTTTTTGCCTTCGGTAAATGCATTAAACATTTTAATAAGAAGGGCTTACTTGACTATATTCGAAGGAAACTGTATCATCCCGTTACACTATACACTTCTCCACACATCATCCATTTCGACATGGCATCTATACTCTCCTCCAAGCCACCGAAAATCTCTTCATTTCAGCCAAGGTGAAAGGATACAATCTACTATCCAAGTAACACATCGATCCATCAGACTTGACACCATATGCAACATATGAAGTCAAGCTCAAATTGCAAGGCCAAAGCTCACCAACATAAATATCTTAAGCCTTCTTGTTCTTCTTCTTTTTTTGGAATAACAGTACACAACCATACTGACAAAGGGCACCACTCTAGACATGTCACACTTCTTGCTATATTTTTCCGAATTGAGATTTGGAATGGAATTTCTTTTCCTTTCCCCCTTCTTCGCCTTGCTACCTAAAGTGAAATATTCATCATCATCATTCTGGATGAAGATCTGTCCCCCATATTCGCTTTAATTATTCTGCACCAAATCCGACTAAATTGCTCAACGAGAAACTTTTCCTCTCCACCACATAGGTCTTGATAACTATGCCAACTTCAAGTCCTAAAGAACTAGGCTCACCAAGTCATCATCTCATGAACAATCTAATGCTCCATCTCATCCCAACATTGGACAAACTTTATTAAACATTTTGAATAAGGTTTCACCTTTCTCCAGCTTTATTTTCTTTACTTGTCTCAAACAGTAAATTTTCTATGATCATCGTTATTATAAATGATTCTGTCAACCTTTCCACACGTAATAAAAAATACTTTTCTCTCCATGGAGACTTTATATAATGTGGTCTTCGTACTCCTCTAGTAATATCCTCCTCTGCCTTTGGAACCTTCTTTGTCAAGACCAATGGTGCAGATTTATTAAGAATTGCGAAGTCAAATCATCATTGTCAAATGAATTATTTCAACCTATTGTCCTACATCACTTCTTCCACTTATGTATTTCCACACACATAGTTAGCCTCCTTCTCGAGGCAGAAGGCTCCAATTCTCGGTTACCATTGAAAGCCATTTCTATCCCCGATTCTCTGCTGCACCAAGAATACTTTTAAAATTCTATCTTCATTCCAAGTACCACAACCAACTTCTCCTCCACTATAGCATCATGGCAGCATGTACCATGCATGTCTATACAAACATATACATCAATGAATCTAATCCGACTTGCTAATGCACAATCAGATACCTAATCTCCTTCACAAATCAATTGCGAAATTAAGCACAATCGCTATAATCACAATAAGAAAAGAAAGAATCAAATCAAACGACAACACAAATAATTTCCCGGAAAGTTTCTGTTGCTCAAAACCCCTCATCTTCTATTGTATATTCACCATGTAATCACAAAGAACAGCAACGTACCCCTTTCACAAAAGAGTCTCCCTAATTTCTCAAAACATATCAGACCATTTCAGTGCACCATCACCTATGCAGCCAATTCTTTACCCAAAACAATCCTACCTTCTTTATGTAACGATGTGAATAAAATTCCTATTATTTAGGAAATTTCAGCCCAAAAATGTGGTATGACCCGTAATCCAATGGATGTCTCAAGTTACATGCAACCTACTAATCACACAACAAGAGTTAACATCCATTTAACCTTTGTCTCAATCGGATTTCCACTTCAAGAATTGACACGCATGCAACTATTAATAGTAAATCATCGCTTGTGTGGCAGATCATCGATTGTGAATTAAATAATATTTAATTCACTTCTGTTTCTCACTATGCAACAAACAATTACAACTAGTTCAACCGACTCTAACTCGTTACAATCGAGTTAATCGTATTACTTCATGCATTAGACTAATGCACCAACTATAATTCGAACTCCATAACTAATAGAATTACCGTATGCCTCACCAACCACACTAAACCTCGAAATACATGAGCTAATCGAGTTTATCACACTTAGTTAACTATTACAAGTGATCATGAGATAAGATTACATTTTTTATTGTCCAATCTAATTAAGGAAAATTAAATTTTACATTGCACCAATTTAATTAATTAAATTGGCCTTCACAATAATGTATTGCTAGACCTATTGGTCCCACACTAGTGTGTGTGCTGCAATTTTGCTGGACTTCAACAATTCTTAACAAAAATTACGATAATAAATCATAACTGAGAAATCTTCGCAATCGCTTTATGGTTGTGGGGACTTTTCCATTCCTTAATGGATTTCATTTTTATTAGGGTCTACCTTAACACCCTCCTAAGATACAATATGACCCTATATATTCCACCTCTCGTACTCCAAAGAAAACATTTTGGAGGTTTTTGCATATAATTTTTTCTCCTCCAATAGTTTGAGCACCCCGTCAACATGTTGAAATGATCCTTCCAAGACCCGTTGTAGATTAGTATATCATCAAAAAATACTAACAAAATTTTCTAAGGAAGGGTTTGAAAATGGAATTCATCAACCCTTGAAAATGTAGAAGGTGCATTAGTAATTCCAAAAAAGGCATGACCAAAAAAATTCATAATGACCCTCATGAGTTCAAAATGTTGTTTTCATAATTTCTTCGCTTTCATTCTAATTTGATGATATCCCTAACTGAAGACTCCAACTTTGTGAAATAAATTGTCATACTTTAATTCATCCAATAATTCATCAGATCATGTGACATGCTAGAAATTTATATTTAATGATGAGCTTATTGATTCTCCTATAATCTAGACACATGTACCATGATCCATCTCTTCTCTATGCACCAATACTTATTGGAGCAAAGAAAGTGGCTCCTTGACTAGGTTGAATTCTGCCATTTCTCACCCTTCTAAATGAGCCACGAACAATATGCTCAATTTCTCTCTCTTTGGACAGCAAGGATATTAGTAAGGCATGATGTTTGGGAGGAACAATTTCCTGAAATCAAATGAATAGCATGATCATGAGATCACGCAATAGGTGGGAGTCCTTTCGGGAGTTTCAAACACCTTGGAATGGTTGTCCAAGACTTTTTGGAGATCCGGATAAATATATGATTTTTATGTTGGAACTTCTAGTGAGCACAATTGTGCAATGACGACGTTTCTTACTCTGTTTCTTTCTTCTCGTAGCATTTTTATTACATTAGAGCTTATTATCTTTTCCTATCTTTTCCTTGTGGATACCCCGTAATTCAACTTCCTTTCCTTCCTAAAAAATTCAAGAAAAGTTCTTGAAAATTAAAAGCTATCGTCCCCAAAGATTGTAACCATCGTACTCCTAAGTAGTAACATCGCACCACCCATTGGAATGGAAAAGCATTGGACTATTCAATACATATTCCACCATGGTTAGATTGATATTATGGTACTTTCTAGAGAAATTTATAGTTCTTCCATTTTCTAACCATCACTTGATACTCTGGTGTTGGGTATAGGAAGCAATTCAATCTCCGTGTTACCATACAATGAATAAAATTATGGGTACGTCTCGAATCAATAAGAACTATTACATTTTTATTCTTGATATGTACTTCTATATTGAGAGTTTGAGGAGTGGTGTAATCCCTCGCCAATGCATTACGAGATATGGTCGTATTCATTTCTTCTTCCCCTTCTCTAGGGTTGGTTCTTGGTATATATCCTACTTCTTTTGAAGTTTCGTGTTCCTTTTCTTCCTCCTCTTCACAATATATGTAAAATAATTTCTTCTCAACACACTTATGACCTTTATTGTATTTTCTATCACAACTATAGCAAAGCCAAGTTTTTCTTTTGCTCTTTTTTCTTCCAATTGTTGTGGTGTCAACCTTTTGTAGGTTGTGGAAGTCTAGGAGTAGCAACACTTCCATATTTATAGTTGTGAGTGGTAGGCTTCCTTGTCTACATACTTTTTGTTTCAATTTTTTCTCGCCAACCCGAATGCCTTCTCCAATGTATCGCCTACCAAAGGCTGAACCTCATGTTGGATGTTATCCTTAGAGTGCCTATGAAGACATCAATCCTATGTTCCTCTCGAATATTATTTACCCTTGTATTCAGTTTTTTAGAAGTCCTCAATGTGCTCCATCATTGAACCCTTTGTGTCCCGTATTTATCAATTTGCTAAAGAAGACGCTTTCTCTTTTGTATCCTCATAATATGCTATCATTTCTCCATAAAAATTGACTAAGTGACCTAGTAGCTTATGAGAACAAAGCCATTGATACCATACAACTGATTTTGTTCTAAATATAAAGTTTTAATGCGTACATTTTGTGTGTCTTGCATATTATGGATCCTTCAAAATGTTGCTCCATTTGTAGTATCAAAGTTATCGCATCCTTGCCATCAAACTTCCTCTCTTATTTATATTTGGAATGTGGTGGGTCTTAAATGCAACATTAGAGTCTATGAAATCATGATTAACATTTCTTTTGTTCTCACTCATGAGTTTCCTATATTACCTTTTTGCCATTAGAAGTGCCTTTTCTTGTAGCTAGACAATTTTCCAAACCTTTCTTCAAACCTTCCATGTCTTTCTTCAAATATTACATGTTTCCTTCTATACCATCTATCTTAGCTTCCACGCCTTTCTTCAAACCATCCATCTTAGCTTCCATGCCTTTCTTCAAACCATCCATCTTAGTTTCCACGCCTTTCTTCAAACCATCCATGTTGCCTTCTATACCATCCATCTTAGTTTCCATGCCATTCTTCAAAACATCCATCTTAGCTTCCATGCCTTTCTTCAAACCATCCATCTTAGCTTCCATGCCTTTCTTCAAACCATCCATCTTAGCTTCCATTTCATTTTTTGTTACTCTTTGTGAGAGAGAAATTTGTTGCACTTGTTCTTGTAAGTTTGATATATCATGTTGCACTTTTTCCTCTTCATGAGTCATAGTAGAGCCTTCTGAGGGCTTAATGGGTGTTGAATTAATTTTAAGGGGAATTTGAAAACCCACATACCGATATTTATTCTTCAATATGCCCTTCTTGAATCACTTCAAACTAATTTTTCAAATAGAACTTATGTAATTAAAAAAAATACACACTTTTTCTTGATTTTGAGGAGCTCTAGATTGAAACTAATGTATCTCTATAATTTTAGATCTCCAAGATTTTATCTTCAGTACTTTAGTAGTCCTCTCAATCGTCTTTTCCAATGCCATGTCAAACTTGATTTGGATTCTTCAGGGCAGTTATTCTGCAATCTCCCATAATGACCTAAGTATGGACTAGTCTCAAGAGGAGAAAACTTGTATGGTGTGCCACGTGTCATTGTTTCCTCCTTCCACTCCGAAAATTGATACACGTGAAACTAAAGTTCGTGGTGATTTCAGCCAATTTTTGCGTGCACTCAATCTCGATGTGCTCAAAGAGAAATTTATGACGATTTTCCCAAGGTCATCTCTTTGAGATAGAAAAATTTGGGAGCCTCGCAAAACCCTAACTTCCACAAATCATATCTCCGAAAATATTAGGAACCAAGATTTGAAATTTTTACATGAATTTCCTCACAGATTTCTTCGCAAATGGTTTTTTAGAGAAAAAAAATTTATAGCAAAAATTCCACAATGACCTCGTTTATAAAGCAAAGCAAAACCCTAGAATCCAAAGCTCTGATACAAAATTTTATGAAACCAACTCCCAAAATAGAAGAAAAGAGAGATCAACGCCTTAGAAATCAACCATTTCGAGGGGGAAACCCCATTTGCATTACATAAATGAACAATTATTTGATGACACATATGATGAAAAACCTCCTTTCTATATATAGGAGTCCATGGGGTCACAATATAATCCTAGCCGACCTAACAATAACAATGTAAGGGCACAATAATAACAATATGGGGACTACAAGTGTATAAAAAAAATAACAATAAGGGACTACATTAGTACTTCGTGCCCTAACACAATGGACCCCATTGCATGAAGTTCCCTGAGAAACCTTTGTTGAATATGAAGAGCCGCTCGAAGAGAAGGGTTTTGTATGGTTAACTCATAACCGTGATGAACGAAGATCCTAGGATAGAGATACCCTCAGTAATGCTTGTGACCAAAATGTGTGATACTACACAAGCAGTATCCTAGTAAATGGACTTCTGATGAAGCGTGGGTTGTTTTTGGGATGACCCATAACCATGACAAATGAAGATTTGAGGATAGAGATACTATGTAATGCTTTATGACCAACTGTGATACTAATAATGTGCAGCCTAGAAAAATTGACTTCGATGACATAGGTTTTGTAAAGGGATTAACTCCTTAACGTTGGGTTTGTGGGTGACCCATAACCATGATACTTGTCAATATGTTTGGTAAAATTATGGTGGTTTGTCTCGGTAGATTCTCCCTATCCAATCAGTATGTTGTAAAGGACTTTTTTTCTACAATTTTTCTTTTTTCTAGAAATAGACCCCTTGCCAGCAACTTTGTTGATAACTTCTCGCTATACGTGATGAAATCAATTTCCGTTAAAGACCCATTTTAGGCATTGAAGATATATTTCATTGATATAAGACACTTGAGCTTGATGACATGTGGATTTGAAAAAATGATTCCCGTAACTCATGGTACATGCGGTTGTGCTTTACCCGTCTAGACATATGTAACTTCAATTTCTCATATATTTCAAACCGGAAATGAAATCAAATTCTCAGTAAAAAAAACTATTTGAGCTAATAGAAAATAATTTCAAATGGGATATTTTAAACCTTATGAGATTCTCTCGTGGAAGTCATGGCACTTCTGCATGAAGTTTGTTGAATATTGTTTCTCTCCGTGTTTCATCCATCATTGTGCTTCTCAAACCCTCATCCCCATGAAGTCATAATCGCTTTCTGATACCACTGATAGGCGTATATCAGGGGAGAGACCACAACAGATATGAAAAAACTAAAATTCCAGAAAATATGAGAACAAATGTAGAAACAAAATCACCAAGAAACTTTTTATTAAAATAGAGAATAATTGTAAAAGCTACATTGTGGTGGACAATTTGTCCTTTTACAAAATGTGTGACTTGTTACTTTTATAATTTTGTTTAGTTACACACCACAAAAAATTCCATGGATGGTTGGGCTACCATGGGTGAATGAATACTATGGGTGAATTCCACTTATAATACCATGGGTAAATTCCATGGGTGGAGGAATATCATTGGTTGATGCCATTTACAATTCCATGGGCGAATGAATACCATGGGTGGATGCCACTTACAATACCATGGGTGGATAAATACCATGGGTGGATGAATACCATGGGTGGATGCCACTTTCCATTCGAATTTCTTTAATAAATCATAAAGTCACTTACTAAAAAGGTCTCAACCTCCGACCAAATAAGCCACAAAACAATCTCGAAGCCAAACTAGCCTTGGCAATTGGCCTAATTTCTACAATGTACTTAGCCTTAGTGGAACTTAATGCCACTAACGTGTTTCTGTTTAACCATGAAATAATTGTCGAACACAACCCGAAGCCAAATATGGAAGTACTTTTTCGACCACTAGCACCGCCAACCCATTTGAGTTTGTATAATCTATCAACCTAACTCCACCCCATCGATATATTCCAATCCATAATCCACTATGCCTCGAAGGTACCATAACAAATGTTTCATAGCCACCCGGGCACCCTCCCGAAATCCATCATAAACTAACTCAATGTGTTGTACCACAAACATTATCCTCGCCTAGTGTTGACCGGATACATCAAAGAAATGATTAACCGGTGTACGTGAGTGAGAGTTCACCAACTTATAATATGAAGCATGTAGCTTCTTCTAGTCGCATGATCATAGGCATAGCCATAGGCTCATAATCCTCCATAGGAAATATCCCTCGCATGTCACCTACATACATGCCTTGGCCCAAGAAGATATTCCCATTATCCCGCCAAACGTCCAACCCCAAAAAATAATGCATCGGTCCCATATTAGTTATGTCGAACTTTGAAGCATGGTCCCTATTGCGTTGTTGAATGAATCTCTCCTCTCCCCGTAATAAACAAATCATCCACATAAATAACCATAATGAATGGATCTCACCAACTATAATTAAATATTGTTATGCACGTGACCCTGTGAGATGTGCCAAAATACAATAAATACGAAAAAAAAGTAGCCGAGACGGATAGATATCACAAGAAAATAGACAAGCAACAAAGATATTTCATTATGCGATAAACATAATACAATGCTCACTCTGCCTCTTCGAGGGGAAAACCCTCCAACAGCAGAAAAGCTCGATTACAATATGAAACGATGCTTATTCCTTTTCTATTCTAAGGCTATCTATAGCCTAATTACATCCAAAACTCTAACTACCGGTGGTACCTTACATAACATAGTAGGTTAACCACCTTATTATTAACTATTTGTGGTCCCTTTTCTAGAATGTGGGTCAACCACTTAGAATTATTATTAAGCGTAGATAATCGCTTACGAGATTTATTGACTCAAATAACTAACTATGACTCTGGACTAGGCCCTCATGGGCTTATTACATAAATAAAGGGGGTTAGGGTTGGACCCCTAACATGCCCTCCCACATTAAAATAATCCTTGTCCTCAAGGCTAAAGTTGCTGAAACTACTAAAGAATGGTGGTTGGTTCCCATGTCGCATATTTCAAAGAGGTGTCTTTCCACTTGATTAGTACTTCCTTGACCGTGCGGCCATGAAGATGACATTTGCGAGTATCCAGGACCCTGTTCTAGTTGGAGCCAAAGGGATCCTTCCTCATCTAGTTTTGGCATACGTGTTTGAAACCTCGCAATTGTTCCCCACAACTTTCTCAAGGCACGAGACATGAAATACGGGTAGGATTCGTGAAGTGGTTGGTAAAGCAAAGCTTGTAGGTTATGGCTCCTATAAGTTGAAGTACTCGATAAGGCCCATAGAATTTGGGTGCAATTTTTTGGATATCCATTTTCTTTTGAGAGATATCTTCTTATATGGTTGTAGTCATAGGAATACCCTGGTCACCTACTTGAAAGTAATCTTTTTAGATTGATGTTGATCGACATGCTACTTCATTCTGTTATGTGCCCGATGTAGATGATCTTTGAGATGAGTGATCATTGCGACAAGGTCGTAGGAGTTGATCAACCGCTCGCACTTTCGAACAACCGAGGATGTAAGATACCGTTGAAGGTGCAATTTGTCTCGTACACAATCTCATATGGTGTCATCTTGGTGGCTTCATGATAGTTAGTGTTATACCACCATTCGACTAGAGGTAGTCATTGGACCCATTGATGTTGCTTGTCGAAGTGAAACAACGTAGATAGGTCTCCCAAGAATTTGTTGATAGCCTCTATCCGACCATCAGCTTTGAGGATGATAAATAGTACTAGAAATTGGAGTTTCATGCCCTAAAGCTTGAAAGGTTCTCGCCAAAATTTTCTGGTGAATGTGGGGTCATGGTCGAGCATAATAGAAGTTGGCATGCCATGTAGTTTGAATATTTTGTCCATGAAAATTTGCGCCACCAATGTTAGGGTAAATGGGTGGGGTAGAGCACCAAAACAAGCATATTTTGAAAGCCTATCAACAACCACCCTGATAATTTATTTGTTTCCAAACTTTGGGAGACCAGTAATGAAATCCATGGAGATGTCTATCCATACTGAAGTAGGGAGTGGTAAATGTTGTAAGGTTCTCGTGTTGCTTTATTGTTTCCCCTTTTGTTGCATCGGCATAAATCACATTTAGAGACAAAAGTAAGAATGCCATTTTTCATGTCAGTCCAAAAGAAGGAGTGGCGAGCGCGTGCATAAGTCTTCTAAAATCTTGAATGTCTGAGATTCGGAGAGGAGTGCAATTCATCCAAGATCCGGGTTTAAGAGCCGAGGTTGGGGAGAGCACTATACGATTCTTGTAACATAGAACCTCATCCTTCCAAGAGTAGTCTATTGAGGCATTGGGATTGTCTCTCAAGTTATTAATGAGGATGGGACGAGGGAGGGTGAGAGAACCATTCCCGATGAGCATCTTCAATTCAATCCGATCGTGGTAGAGAGAGTGATAAAGGGTGCCCTTATCCTCAAATTGTCATTAGAAGGAATCAACTACTACATTGTCATGTCCATTTTTTGTAAATTATTTCATAATCATATCCTATCATTTTTTGCCAGCCATTTATTTTGTTGTGGTGAGCATAAAACGCTACTTTAGAAAATATTCCGTGACTCCGATGGTCAATATAGTTTTTGAATCATCTCCCAATAAGTATGGGTGCCAAGTGTTTCGACTACATGTAAAATGGACATAATTTCTTCTCTCATATGTGGATTGTCCCATATGTTTTTCCACTCATTTTTTTGACTAGTGAAGGAAAAATGGTCTACCTTCCACGTATTACCTCAGCACCAATGCAATAACGTAAGCATCACATTCAATCACAAAAGATTTGGTGAAGTCGGGTAAAGCCAAACCGAGTGGAGCACATGGCTTGTTTGAGAGAAAAAAAATCCCATTACGCGGTGTCAAATTATAAGAATGATTTTTTAATCAAAAGATTAACGAGGGAACGTGAAATGCGTCCATAGTTGCTGATGAATTTGCGATAGTAGCCTGTGAGACCCAAGAATCCCCTCAAATTCTTCAAGCTTTTGGGTTGGGGCTAATCCTACATTGCCTTAATATTCTTCGGATCAACCCTTAGTCCATGACGTCCCACAATGTGTCCCAAATACTCAAATTATTCCATTCCAAAGGATCACTTAGATAGTTTGACAAATAATTTATGTTCTTGGAGCAATTGTAGTATTTGGTCAACATGATGAAGGTGAGTATCCCAGTGAGATCGTAGATGAGAATATCGTCGAAAAAATAACAGGACAAATTTTCTTAGATAAGGTTTCATAAGGTGGTTCATGAGGCTCGAAAAAAGTGGAGGGAGCATTAAAAATACCAAATGGCATGACCAAGAATTCATGGTGGCCTTCATGAGTTCGGAAAGTTGTTTTGAGGACGTCAAGTTCCTTCATGCGTATTTGATGATAGTCAGAGTGTAAGTTGAGCTTGGTAAAGAATTTAGCACCATGGAGTTCATCAAGAAAATCATCCACCACCGGAATAGGGAATTTGTCCTTGCAAGCTGAGCTTTTTAAGGGCCCCAAATTCAGGACACATGTGCCATTATCCGTCCTTCTTTAAAACCATGACAACAGGGAGATGAATAGGGGTTCGTGTTGGGATGAATAACTCTTGCTTCTAGAAGCTCCTTGATGATTTTTTTTCAATCTTATTCTTTAGGAGAAGGGATAGCGATATGGATGACATACATTTGGAAGTCGAGCTCTCGGGATCGAGGTATAATATGATCATGCATCACCCCAAGAAGGGGGGAAGTTCTTGTGGGCTAAAATACCCGTTAGATGATGATCTAAGACCTATTGCATATCCGGGATGAATTTGGGGAGGAGTGGATTCAATGGCTTGGATGGAATTAAATTAAGCTACTACCCCATGATGGCCCTTTTTTAGAAGCTTCTCCATTCTATGTGAGTCGATGATAGTAGGAGCACCCGCCCGGAATCCCCCGTGTATGAGTGTGACCTTCCCCGTTTAAAGCTCATATATAGCTCTTGGAAATCCATTGTAATAGGGCCTAGTGTGAGAAGCCATTATGCACCTAGGACAATGTTGCAACCACCCATTTCAATGGAAAACATGTGGGATTTAAGGTGATAATCCCCCACTTGAAGCTAAATATTTTCAAAGCCGGCCCTTACATTTCATGGTCCCTAGCCAACGATCAATACTTGGAAATTAGAGACGACCCCTATAAAAAAATGTGTGGCTTCAACTACACGCTGCTTATGGATAAATTTGTGAGTACTTACATTATCAATCAAACACAACTACCGGCCTATGTTTAATGAAGCCATGGAGTTTTAAGAGTTTGGGGTGAAGAAATTCCGTGCAAGGCATTTAGTGATATAATTGGCTCATTTGGAAAACATGTAAGATCATGGTCTTTGTTTCTACTTGAGTGTCACCCACTTCTTCCTCATCCATGTCGTGTTGGGAGCTTCCTCTGTTGTATTGTTTTTTAGTGCCATAAATTTGGAAGAATTTTTGTTCCTTGAATTTATGTCCAGTGGAGTACCTCCTATCACGCGTAGTAGTAGAGTCCTTGTTTCCACTCGTTCGCCATTTCGCCGAAGACACCTTCCGAACCTTCAAGAGCTTGGGTGGGGCCCATGGCCTAGGTGGGGCTTGCCTTAGAAACAAAAATTCGGGTGATTGGAATGGGCTTGTAAGGCAAACTCTCCACTTCTAAGGATTTTTGGCATGTGTCCAATCCAAGTAGCGGGGTGGTTCAGTCGAACATGGGCTTGGATTGCTTCCTTCAGACACCGATAAAAACATTCCGAATAAAAGGCATCTCTCTAAGTCATCAATTATGATGGCCAAATTTTTCAAAAGCAACAATGTAGTCCATGACAGTACTGCTTTTTTAGAGCTTAGTGAATCGCCCCAAGAAATTAGAATCCCGATAAAAGTGGTCACAAACAGATTTTGAGAAGACGTTTGAAGTTATATTCAATGGGGAACATTTCTGATGCCAGTTGTTGAGCCCTAAAGATGTCCTTTCCTTTCACCAAATTTCACTTCATTCCATTTGTCCTTTATCGGATATAGGCTTAAAAGATCCATAGGAATGATTAAAATCACTTTAAGAATGCATGTAATGATCGACTTATTATACTTTTTCGTGGTTTTGTTGTCATAGTGATTTTTGATCGTACTTACCTACGTAATGCAAATCATTCGTGAGCTAGTCGCATATTCTCACGCCCATATTTATGTTCACACGTGTTACATGTGTCATTTGAGGGAAAGACGCATATGGTTAAATTCCATAACTCTTACATCATTCCTTGTCCACTATGAAGGTTGAGAAAAAATCAAAAGTGGTTATGCACGTGGATAAAGCCAAAACTAAGAAGCATACTTCTACAAGGATAAGGACTCGCGAGTGTCTTCAAAGAAAGTATGAGTCCTTAACAGGATTTCTAGTTCGATTTTGATTATAAAATACATCTATGCCTATTTCTACTCAATGATAGTTATGTATTTGCTTATAAGAATAACTTGGTGAATCGAGAGACAGTTAGTTGATGTTTTGTTGTTAGTTCTCAAAAATTGTGATACTCTATTTTTGAGAGTTTTTCCTTTAATGAAAGAAGTATAACTTTGATGCATGATCTAAGCAACTTTAAGGAGTTAAGAAAATTCGTGATGCCAATCTGATGGTAGAGGGCCCCTCATCGTCCCGAAAGTGCTTTGTGCATATTTTCTAGATAAGTGACCTTTAACTCTATTTTGTTCTTAACTTAGGTAGTTTTTCGAGCATCATGTTTTTTATGTTTACTTCCATCGAATATTGCAGATCAATATTGTTCTCATGAGTCGTTCTAACATATCACTAAAACGTGAATGAGATAGAGATGTAGTACTTTGGGAGTTAATTGCATTTTAGTTCGCCTCCGTTCATTGTATTTCGTTCTATTAGTTAATTGTATTTCCAAAATCCGTTAATTAAACTTAAAAGACCCTCATTATTTTATAAGCTGCTCTTGTTCTTAACTTCTTCTAACACATCATTATCATATGAACAAGAATTAGTTATATCATTTTGAGTTCTTGAATGTTCTGCAATTTCTTATAATTTTACAAACAACCTTTTTCCCAAGTTATTCCAGGAGATCTCTAACCCTTGAATGAGGCTTAATAGTAACATTTGAGTTGCAGAATGAGTTAATTTTAGTGTCATATGTTATTTTAGCATAGGGTTCCTTACTATGTTGCGGATAATATTTTCTCAAAATGTTCCAGTACAAATTTCTAACAACGGATGAGATTTTCTCTGTGATATTTTAAGTTGTTGTTTGCTTCATTACATTAAACTAATCTGTTTCTCAGATTTTCCAACATACCTCTAATGAAATGAATTGGAATGAGTTTAATGTTATGAGTTACTTTTCTTATCGACTTTGCTAAAATCTGTGGATTAGAATTTTTCTCGTTCTTAGTGCCATTCATAGTTTAGAGTAGATTTTATTCTCGTTTTAGTGTGATCGATAACTTCTCTTTGCCAACAATTTAGTTCTTCTCCTCTTAACATAAAAAAACAAAACCAAAAAACACTAGAAAAACACTAAGCACAACGAAGTAGGAAGAAGATACCTAGGCACATATAGTGCACTTCACTTCAACAGATTTACTAGCCCCGGTTGACAATTTATGACATCAATTTAGGAACACTAAGTTGAGCGTACATTTTGGCGCCATTAGTCGGGGAAGTGTAATTAGGTAGCCTTGTTTCTTACTCTCTCAAAAACAATGATATGCGTAGAGAAAGAGACTCAAGGGGTAGATTTATAAGAAGTAGAAGCTTGATTCCTAGAACACCACTTGTTCCACCAAGACCAAGAGGCAAGACACCTCCAACTCAAACCCACATCCCACACTTTACCGATCATAGAATTTCAGAAGACTTAAGATCAGATATTCCATTAGAAAGACCTTTCACTTCATCCACTAAACCTGCCCTAGAAGAAGATTTAAGGACCCCCGCTAGAGACATAAACTTTTCCACTTCCACAGAGAATCAACCATGGCGAGGAAGGGGGGAGGAGGAGTCTTTAATGGAGAACATACACTATTTGGAGGAGGTAGAGGGTAGAGGTAGAGGAGAAGGAGGTAGGAGGTGTAGAAGGAGAAGGAGGTAGGAGGTGAAGAAGGAGGCAGAGGAATGAAGATGGAAAGTTCTCTTTGGGTTTCCTATAGTAGATGAAGAAACCAATGCAACTATGAAAAACATTTCGACCTCGTCCTTCCAAACTTTTATGGACTCGAAAAGTGAAGATCCCGAAAACTTCCTATTTGAATTTGAAGTCCTATGTAGAACCTATGATTACTTACAAGATTCCCAAAAACTTAAAACTATTCCCTTCAACATTAGGAGCAAACATTAAAATGGTTTATGAGTTTGATCAACGCTTCATTAGGACATGGGAAGACATGAAGCATGCATTTCTAGAGAGGTATTTGGATTCTCAGTATGCCAATCAACCATATGGAGAAGTGTTTAAAATGCTACAAAAGAGATGAAAAATATGGAAGATTTGTTGGAGAGGTTTAACTATAACATCAAAAGAGAAAAAATGGAAAACTTAGACCAAGATACTTTGAAAGCTCTCTTATTGAAGACAAATTAGGGATGAATGGCTAGATATACTTAATATGATGGGGAAAAGGAGATATATCTCACCACATTACTTGAAATAGCTCAATTATGTATCAACCTTTCAAGAGGGAAATCTAACCGTAAAAGGACCAAGAGACCTCGCTCTTGCAAGGGCAAGTAAGTCTGTCACGGGGACAAGAAGTAGGGCGAGAAATAGGACATATGCTTGATGAATTCAAATATGATATTTTAGGAGTCTTAGTGAACAAAATAGACACCCTTAAGTTACAAAAAAAGCAAAAATCCGAATCCGATGCCTTAGCAATATTTTGTCCCAAAATGTAGAAAGAAGCATGCCTTGAGAGAGTGCCCTTTGGATGCAAAAAATAGTAGATACTTGTGTAATTTGTTCGTGAAAAACATGAGACCAATAGTTGTCCTTCACTTCCGGTCTTAAAGTCAGTTTTTCAAGAAGAAAAACCTACAAATTCCACATAATCTCTCAATTTTGTCTCTAGGGAGGCCTTGGCAAGGACCTCAAACACAAGGATTCCATGATCGACTCAGTATAATCAACCCCCACCAAATTGAAATTCTTGGCAAAGCAACCTTGGCCCCAATTCCAAAATCAATCTCAAAACTTGGGCACAAGGAGCACAAAATACCTATGGAAGATACTCTCAGCACTATCAATATCCACCATATCCAAATTTCCCTCCTCAAAAAAAATCCTCAAAATCCACAACATCAAAATCCACCACTTCCATTACCATTTCCTTAGAAAACAAATTAGTTACCTCGCCCAACCCATACTAAACCCCCAACAATAAAAAATCATCGTAACACATACATGATAGAAGGCCAACGAGCTCCCAAGCTATTTGACTACTTCTTTAGACCTTAATGATGTTCAACTTAGGTCTGGAAGAATACTTGAAAAGAAAGAAAACCTTCGTAATCATACAAGAGAAACAACTCGAGGAAGATTCTCTATGGGTAAATAAAAAGTCTTGAAGAGAACACATCTTTTCAAGACCCAAAATATTGAAAAATCAAAACAAAAAGAACCAATAATTTCAACTCCTATATTAGAGCAAACCCATCAACATCCACCTCTACACCTCCCTTTTCTAGAAAGATTACAAATTGATAGGGGTTTAGAAAAACAAATTATGGTGCTTAATTATGATTTCCTAGATGAGCTAAGGAATGTTTGTATTAAGATCCCATTATTACAAGCTATCAAGGAAATTCCAATCTTAGCAAAGACAATAAAGGAGTTGAGCATGAAAAAAAAGGAAAAAGAATAAAAGAGACAAAGAAAAATTCAATCAGGGCAGTGAAAAATAGCAGACATTATGATGGGTAAAATTGCTATTCCAAAGTATCTAGACCCGGAAACCAGTTGTTAAAATACACATCAATGGAATCGAGATCCAAAACACACTTATTGATTTAGGAGCAGTAAAATCAATATCATGAGTAGACAAATCATGGAAAAAACTAAAAACTTCTATAATCTTATTTTTACACCCAATATTATTACAATTGAGCGACAGTGCATCTATGATTAAATATGATGGGGGTAATAGAAGACATTTCAGTTGTCCTTATATTCTTGGGGAGTATCCTCTGTGGATTTTATGATCCTAACTCCCTAAAAATAATCTAGGAGGACATCCTATTATATTAGGAAGACCTTGGTTAGCTACAAATCATGCTTTCATTAGTATGTAGATCCAGTGATATGTACATCTCCGATGGTAGTTCAACCAAGAAATTTACCTTGTATCCTCCAAAGAAACAATTATAGAGTTAGATGATACTCAATGGATTGAGGATGAAGAAGACATACAATCTCTCTTTACAATTTCAGAAGTTAGTGAAGATAGCCGGATTCTAAATACCTTAGAAAATTTTTTAATCCTCTTCTGAATCACAAACATGAACAATTTCAAGAAGAATCCAACATTGAATTTTTATCATCAAGACAAATGTCTCTTTACTCCATGGATAAATTTGGCAGCTCTATAATTGATATATTTCCAAGTAAAACTTTAAACATAAACAAGAACCTAGAGAAATCTCAACAAGAAAGGCTAGTCACGATATTACAGAGACATTCTTCCGCATATGCATGGGATTACATCGATATGAAAGGGACAAGCCCTAAGACTTACACTCATCACATCTACATAGAGGAAAATTGTAAACCAATCGGCGGACAACCTTAGAGACGGATAGAATCCAAACCTTAGGGAGATTGTTAAAGAAGAATTGCAAAAATTGTTAAATGTCAACTTTATCTATCCCATTTTCGGGATAGTCGGTGGGTTTCTCCTTTGGTAATCGTGCCAAAGAAAAATGGTAAATGGAGGGTATGTATTGACTACCTAGGAATTAAACAAAAGCTACTCTTAAAGATCATTTTCCCCTACCTTTCATAGATCAGGGTTAGATACATTATCTGGGCAAAAAGTACTTTTCATTTTTAGATGGGTTTAGTGGTTATAATCAAATTCAAGTAGCACTTGAAGATCAAGACAAAAACCACATTTACCCTCGTCCTTGGGGTACCTATGCTTACCGAGTATTGCTATTTGGACTATGCAATGCACCCGCAACATTTCAAAGGGTAGTATTAGGAATATTTTCAGATCTAATACATGATTGTGTAGAGGTATATATGGATGATTTCACAAAGATATGGAAACACATTTGAAGAAGCCTTAGAAAACTTGGAAAAGTTTTAAAGAGATGTAAAAGAAGAAAATCTTTCACTAAGTCATGAGAAGTGTTTTATGATGTTTATCGAAGGAATTGTTTTGGGGTATCACATTTTAGGGGGATGTGGGATTAGAGTTGAGGGAGTCAAAAGTTGAAGTCAGTCTCTAACTTATCTGTTCCAAGTTTTCAAAAATATGTTAGGAGTTTTCTAGGATTTATAGGATATTATCGAAGGTTTATAGAAAACTTCAAGAAGATAAAGCATCTCCACTTTTCAAATTACTCACCAAGGACTTTGAATTCAAGTGGAATCTTGATTTCCGGTTAGCCTTTGAGACCCCTAAAAACAAAATCACCAAGCACCTATTTTAAGGGGGACCCTAACTGGGAAATTACCTTTTCATATTTCAACATATGCCTCGTATACAACTTTAGAGTCCGTATTGGGACAAAAAGACCCGATTCCTTATGCCATCTACTATACAAGTAAAAAATTTTTACTCCTTTCAGTAGTTAAATTATACCGTAATCGAAAAAAGTAGTTCTTAAGTCAAGTAATTATGCCATAAATAAATTCGCACACTATATAACAGAGCTATGAAAACTTTTGTTCACACAGATCACTTTGCAATTAAATATCTAATGAACAAATCAATTACTAATGGCGCAGTCATAAGATGGTTATTGCTTTTATAGGAATTCAACATCACCATTCTAGATAGGCCCTGGAAACAAAATATAGTAGTTGATTTCATATCGTAGACTCCAAAACATTAAAGACAATACTCTAGTTGAAGATCAATTCCCTCGATGAATATCTTTTTGCAATTTCTACTCAAACTCCTTGGTTTGCCGACATTGCTAATTATCTAGTTTCGGTGAAATTTCCTTCAATAATGAATGCAAGAGACAAAATAAAGATCATTTATGATAGTGAAAAATATTCATGGGTTGCCGATGAGTTATACAAAACGAGGTCCGAGACTTTATCATTAGGAGATGTGTTCGAGAAGATGAGATGCCCGAGATCCTCAAGGCATGTCATGATGAACCTTGTGGTGGACACTTAGTCGATAAAAGGACAACTTATAAGATCCTTCATTTAGGATACTATTGGCCATCCCTTTTCAAATATTCTAAAGAGTATGTCAAAAGGTACGACATACCCAAAGGGGTAAGGAAACCTTCTCCTTCAAGTGAGATGCCATTGCAGCCTACGTGTACATATTGAACCTTTGAGAAATGAGCTTTAGATTTTGTAGGACCTATTAGTCCTCCATAGAGACAAAATAAATATATATTAGTTTGCAATGATTATGTTACCAAATGGGTAGAGGCCAAGCCATTACTATTTCTCATCAAGCATTCGTAGTTAATTTTGTTTTTTTGAGGATAATTTTACTCGTTTTGGTGTCCCAAGAGAAATTGTTACAGATCAAGGAGACTGCAATTCACATCATAGGCTAGTGGAACAAATGGTGGAGAGGTACAAAATCGACAAAGAAAATCTACTCCCTACCATCCACAAGCAAATGGCCAAGTGGAATCTACTAATAAGGTCATTGAAGAGATCCTAAGCAAAAGACTGTCTCATTTACATAGAAGAGATTGGGCGAGCAAGGGCTCCCTCGAAGCCTTGTGGGCCTATAGAACTACATGGAGAAGCACAACAGGTCATACCCCTTATGAACTTTGTTTTATGGAAAAACAAGTCTTGTTTCCCATAGAGTTTCATATTCAAACTTTTTAAAATGGAAGTCCCAGCTTAGGACTTGATCTACAGAAGCATAAAGCACATATTGGAGCAAATTAATGAATTGATGAGATCGGACATGATGCAATCTCGTAGAACAAATATAGTCCAACAACAAAGGACTAGATGGATGTTATAGCATCATTTTTCACCCTCATGTGATTCGTGATTGTCTCTTTGGCCTTGGGCACCCGTTCCCCATGGAGTCGCAAGTTCGTTTCGGGAAATAACTCCCTAGAGGTTTATTTGAGGTCAAAACCTCCACGGATCGGGGCATACAAGTGTGGTTGTGTGAGTCCTTCTTGAATAGCATGATAAGTACATTAAGGAAAAATAAATTCAAAGAAGGTACTGGGCCCTCTTGTTTGATTCAAAGTTCAAAGCATTTTCAAGGTAAATTCCAAACACATTGGCTTGGGCCATATGAAATTGTGAATTTTTTTGACAATGGAGCAATAAAAATCAGGGACAATAGATGAAGATAAGGTCACTTTTCTTGTAAATGGTCAAAGATTGAAACCGTATCATAAGCCACTTTCAAGAGAAGAATTTGTCAAGAGATTCCAAGAGAACAATGATGTAGAAGTTAATGAAGAAGAATCCTTCTTCTTCATCAACTTAATTGTATTTTCTCGAAATCGTATGCGAAAAAAAAGTATAAACATGAAAAATAATCATTGATTAGCACGTTTATACGTAAAAAAGATAAAGTGAAAATTGAATCCTTCCTCGACACTTTAGCTTTTCAAAAATTGTTCTTTTCCTACAAGCAAGTATCATAAAAATCATAAGTGTAAGCCCACTTTACATATCACATTCCACTTATGATTCATTTCATTCCATCATATCTCACTTCATCCATATTTCATTCACTCCATTCATCCATACTTCCTTCACTCCATTTCATGATCCATCTCATTTTTCATTTCGCATTTTTCAAAATTGATCTTTTTTTCGCATTGAGTATTACAAATCATTAGTTTCGAGCCACTTTTCATATTTCTATTCCACTCCACATTTATGATCCATTTCATTCCATCATATTTCTACTTTCATTCATGCGTTCATTCCACTATATTTCATGATCCATTTTTTATTTCATTTCATACTTCATTCCATCCATATTTCAAATCATTTTCATTCCATGTCTCAAAAGCTTTAATAGGTACATTTTGCGAAAATTTTTGATATTCTCAGCAGATCTGTACATTCTCGTTAAAGATTTCGCATATTTTCGTTGTACCCAACTATTCAACAACCACTTGTTCAATAGCAAATTGATCCCGCACACCTACTTCAACAAGAAAAATCAAAAGGATTATGAAGACCGAAAGATCAATAATTTTTCAAAGGAAAGACAAAGCATATTGAAAACAACAAAAAATCAAAAGAAGGGCTAAGGTAAAATTGTGTGAAATTATTATGATAAATGCATTATGAAAGATATAGTATGGTTAAGTCATATGTATGTTTCATAAAGTTATTTTGATTATTCGTATTGATCAAGCCTATCATAAAATCCTTGGACAAATCCCTTCCATTCCGCCCCATATCAAATCATCATTTATTAAAAGTTAACGATTAGTACTTGAAGTGACCTATTAGGTCACGTCACTAACTCCGAGATATTCATTGATAATTTTGAAATCCTACATGAGATTTCTCTCGCGGTCTTTACTCCATGACAACTCTCAAACTCATTTATTCGTATGATTTACCCTCACCAGTATTTCACTCATTCCATATCCACTTCATGTCATTTTTTTCGTAGCCAATTCCTCGTCTCGTAGAAACAAAGAAGTCATCTTTAGGGTGAAAACAACCCTCTACACACATTTTTACCTCGAATAGGAGAGCAAGAATGTAGCAGTAAATTGAAGTTGAAGAAAAGAAGCCATGGGACTTATTGTAAGGTCCTAACCGTCTGGAACCAAATATCTAGAAGGTTACCCACAAATTAAAGAGATGTTACAGCAGGTTGGATAGCTACAGCCTTTTTGGAGAAGTTCAATGGATTTCATAAGGAGGTCACTCAAGTCATTTGCCTGGGTCATTCAATGGGTCGAAGTTGAAATAGGTGATGTCAAGTTCATTATCACATAATCCTTCATATTAGGGTGCTACATCGAGTTGCTATGCAAGGTGAACTGATGGTTCAAAAACAAAGAATTTCACAGTAATGAAGCATGGAGACGGATGCTAAAAACACCAGTATGGATATTTCAGCTTTTTAAGAAAGGCATTCCTAGTTCAGCATTGAAGAATAAATGGCAAAAATATGTTGCTAATTCCGCAAAAAGTTTATAAATTGTGAGAGAAGGTTTGGCACCCTATATGTTTATCACATTCGACTTATGATGAATTTCCTAGATGAAGAGATAAATTTACCATTTTTCTTACTCCATGGCCTAAAGAGGATGGCTTCTAATGTCCAAAAAAGGGTTAAGTTCTTAGAAACCACCCTATATCATCATGGCCTAGTTAAAATCCCAATTGAGAATCATTTGAAAAAGTTAGGAGACAGTTGGGATGAGTTCCTCTTGAGGAATCATTTTGAGAAAACCTAAAGAAACTCTATCTCGAAGGAAAACTTGTAAGAAGAAGCAGGAGAGGTAAAAATTGCCAAATCTCGTTGAAATTAAAACTGATAAATCCATACAAGAAGACAGTGAGGAGATTATCTCTAAAAAAATTGGCTAAGATCAAGAAACAACTTAAAAAGGAAAAGATAATAAGAAAGTATGCTAAGGAGAGAGGTGAGGGACCATCTAACCGAGAAGAAGTCATAGGCTTAGAGGCATATTGAAGAAGACAAGGAGTTAAACACACAAGAATGATAGATATTGAAGATGAAGAGACACCAACCGACAGATCTCTCGAGTACTGCGTACGAAGAATATCTTGATAGAGGAACTCCGGGAGGTAGACCCAGCCAACAACAGTCTATCTATAATTATGTTGAATCATTAGAAAAAAAGAGCCTCGAAAAAACGAGAAAGAACTCTTAGCCCACAAAAATATTCAATTGAAGTGTCGAGAAGAAACAAAATATGAATTGGGAAGTACTCAATAGGCATATAAAAAAATGAAAATGAAATTTTAAGGGAACAAGTCAAACCGAAAGTGACATGAACACAACTATCTCCTGCAAATGGAAAAATTGTACAAGGCTAGTGAGAAGTTGAAGAAGAAAAACAAGAAATTGGAGCGAGGCACTTATAAATCCGAGGTTCAAATTGGTCATAAGGAAGCCTATGATGCCATTAAACACCAAGAAAAGCAGAAAAAGGAAGTTAGATGTCTTGGCATAAGTTTCGGAATACATGGATTGATTGCATGAGGACATGCAAAAATTTTTGTAAAGTGGGGGGGTATGTTGAGCCCTAAAGATGTCCTTTCCTTTCACCAAATTTCACTTCATTCCATTTGTCCTTTATCAGCCTATAGGCTTAAAAGATCAATAGGAATTATTAAAAATCACTTTAAGAATGCATGCAATGACTGACTTATTATACTTTTTGTGGTTTTGTTGTCATAGTGATTTTTTGATCGTACTTAGCTATAAAATGCGACCATTCCCAGTGGCTAGTCGCATATTCCGCAACCATATTTATGTTCACACGTGTTACAAAAGTGTCATTTGAGGGAAATGCATAGGGTTAAATTCTAGAACCTCTACATCATTCCTTGTCCACTACGAAGGCCGAGCAAAAATCAAAGTGGTTATGCACGTGGATAAAGCCAAAACTAAGAAGCTGCACTTCTACAAGGATAAGGACTCAGCAGTGTCTTCAAAGAAATACAAGTCCTCAACCGGAGTTCTAGTTTGATTTTGATTATAAAATACATCTATGCCTATTTATACTCAATGACAGCTAGTGTATTTTGCTTATAAGAATAACTCTGTGAACCGAGAGACAGTAGTTGATGTTTTGTTGTTAGTTCTCAAAAACCGTGATACTGCTTTCCGAGCGTTTTTTCCTTTAATGAAAGAAGTATAACTTTGATGCATGATCTGAAGCAACTTTAAGGAGTTAAGAATTCGTGTGCCAATCTAATGGTAGAGGGCCCCCTACCGTCTGAAAGGCTTTGTGCATATTTTCTAGATAAGTGACCTTTAACTCCGTTTTTGTTCTTAACTTAGGTAGTTTTTCTCGAGCATCATATTTTTATGTTTACTTCCATCGAATATTACAAATCTAATCTTGTTCTCATGAGTCGACACAATATATCACTAACACGTGAATGAGATAGAGTCGTAGTACTTTGGAGTTAATTGCATTTTTAGTTCGGGTCTCCGTTCTCATTGTATTTCAATTCTATTAGTTAATTGTATTTCAATCCCTTAATTAGACTTAAAAAGACCCTCATTATTTTATAAGCCGCTTTTTTTCATTAACTTCTTCTAACACATCATTATCATATGAACAAGAATTAGTTATATCATTTTGAGTTCTTGATTCAGTCTCCGCAATTTCTCATAATTTTATAAACAACCTTTTTTCCCAAGTTATTCCAAGAGATCTCTAACCCTTGAATGAGGCTTAATAGTAACATTTTGAGTTGTGAATGAGTTAATTTTAGTGTCATACTTTATTTTTAGCATAGGGTTCCTTACTATGTTGCGTATAATATTTTTTCTCAAAATGTTCCAACAAATTTCTAACAACGGATGAGATTTTCTCTCGTGATATTTTAAGCTTGTTGTTTGCTTCATTACATTAAACTAATTATTTTCTCAAATTGTTCCAACATACCTCTAATGAAATGAATTGATCGAGTTTAATGTTATGAGTTACTTTTCTTATCACTTTACAATCGAGGATTAGCATTTTTCTCGTTCTTAGGTGCCATTCATAGTTTAGAGTAGATTTTATTCTCGTTTTCAGTGTGATCGGTAACTTCTCTTTGCCAACAATTTAGTTCTTTTCTCTTAACATAAAAACACAAAACCAAAAAACACTAGAAAAACACTAAGCACAATGAAGTAGGAAGAAGATACCTATGCATATATAGTGCACTTCACTTCAACAGTTACTAGCCCCGGTTGACAATTTATGACATCAATTTAGGAACACTAAGTTGAGCGTACAATGCCACCATTTCCATATTTCTTGGTCCAAGTATAGTTCGCCCCACTCTTATTTTAGTGTCATATTCATGGATATTATTAAGGAGGAAGTATTGTTCCATTTGAGCCAACCCATACTCTTGGGTCCGAGCCATCAAATTTGTACATGTCTAGCTTGGGCACCCTTTGGCCCAAAAGTGGGACCCTCCATGGAAGTGAAGGTGATGGATGGATTCACCTTCTTTGTATGCATCCACTACATGTGTCTTCCTTGCTAAGTGGCTCTAATTGAGACAAATACTCTAGGATTTGGGTAATTTTGGTCTCCGAGCTATTGATTCTTTCTTGTTCACCTTTTTTTGCAACCATGACTTGAGGGCAGTGTTCCATACATGCACTAGCCCATATTTGGGATTGCTCAGAAAAAAGTGGGCTTATAAGTGAATTATACCACTGCATGATCAACTCACCGAACTCGAATCTTATGGTCTAGGTCTCTAGAAGGTGTCTTGAAATGGCTCCAGATCTTCTTCTTTTTTTTATTCTGGAAAGGAGTTTTACTCCCCCGCCGATTAATACTATAGTGGCCAAAAACCCGAAAGCCTGGATATTTCCAAATCTCCCGTGAAAATCGGGTCCCGAACTAAAGTAGTTGGATCCGAATGTTTTGGTATTGTTTGATGTGCGGCGAGAATTAGATATGAGCTATGGGCGGAAAAACCCTTATTGTACGTTTAGCCGATTCCGTGTTGTGAATACCCCAAACCATTGAAGCAAAGATGAACGACGTCGGGTAGATCTCGAGAAATATAGAAGATAGGAGCAAGCTTCAAGTATTCAAGGAAGTATGGTCACAAGGAGTATCAAGTGCTCGCATCGCAATATATGCGTGGGTCCAACAATAGTACTCGACCCAATCTTTCGAGGGCACCAACTAAGGAGGATAGACCATACCCTTAGTAGTACTACCCGACTACCCCTGTTGTACGTGCAAGTCAAATCTCCCTAAATGTTGTTCTCAGTGTGTTGTAGCAACAATATGGCTAATGGCTGAACTATGGGTTTAGGTTTCGTGTTTCTTGGGGGCTTCCCTATATACCCGAGGGTACATGGAAGTGCACTGCGAGGCAGTATCTGTCTAATGCACTAAACTCAAAGGGTGTTGGGAATTTGTTTTTGAAAAAGAAAAAGTTTTGAGTTGCAAATAACAAAAGTGCAAGAGAAAAATCAAGGTAGACAGGAGTTTTCATGGTCGTAAATTGTTGGAAGATAAGTGGTGCGGAATTTTTCTAAGAACAACGTAGATGGAAAATATGGGAGAAGAGGATAATCAACGGAACTCCCAGCAATCAAGAAAAAGCGGCAAGTAGTGGAGCGGGAAAAGAGGAAAGCCTCGATAGCTCACGTTGGTGGAAGAAAAATAGGCAATCACGCAGCGTAGATGAGTTAGTTAGTTAGTGTGCGTAGGCCGAGAGAGAGAGAGAGCTGTAGGAGAGCTCTGTGAGATCTCTGTTGTACCGAATCACATTGTAATAGATTATGTGGAGTGATGTATGCCATTTGATATTGGTTAATGAAATACGATTTATTGCGTCGTGTTTAATGTTCGATTTGAGTGTTAATTAGTTGCTTACCGTGAATGTATGCGCCCATTTTAAATTTCAATTCAAAGATCCCAAACATGCTTGAAGAGTAATATCATATACATGGTAGTGAGATATGTTTGTTGTTTCAAGTTCCTTTAGTTGTTCTTCATGGTTGTAATCATCTAGTACATGATTTGTCTCCCCGATCTTACTAAGGTCATGACACGCCGTGTGAGACGCTTTGCTCCTTGGAGTAGGGTGAAAATGTCGACGTTGTGCTAGACTACCGGGAAAACCTTGTTGGCCTCTATCCCGAACTCCGGGTCTTGCTCGGGGAGACCTCCTTTTTCAACAATAAATGGTTCCGTTTCCGGGACCCGAAAATTCATTTAGGAGTTAGATCATGTTATCATGGATCTATGAGAGAGAACTATGAAGCTAGTGGGATAACCACTTAGACCAATTCATATCGCAACAAGCTGAGCTACGACAACAGAGGGAAAATAATCGATCAAGGATCGGGTCTTGTTTTCCGAATCCGCAAGTGACCTATATGAAATTTTCTCGGGGAAAGTTTCCCGAAGAAATTTATAATTGGTTGCGAAGACTACAAGTCAAGTCACTTCTAGGAGGGTCGCGTAGAGTTTGTTGCAAGTGGACGCACACGGATCTAGTAACACTCCATCGGTTAGATACAAATTTGACCCGAGCTATAGATTTATGGGTGCAATCTACCTTGGAAGGATACACTGTGGAATTCAAAGTCGAGTGTTACCAATCATTTTCAAAAAGTCAGAGGACATATTCAGATCCGGATTACGGGAGAACTATTGAAGGAAATCCTGTTGTGGATCAAAAACTTTAATGGTGGATGAGGGTTTGATGGCATTCCAAAAGTCCGAGATGGAGACTTAAACCTCCATGCATCGGGGGAAGGAGCCGAGGGAAATATGCTACAAGTAAGAAGGGGGAATAGAGATATGGATGTCGAACCTCCAGTAGACTAAGAGAGTGACGAGCACATTGGACGGTGTAGATTGCTAATAAGTGGTGGGAAAAGGTGATGAAGGAGTTTGAGAAGCAGGAAAGTAGTCGACAGGACAAGGAGAAGGAACTACAAATGACAAAGGAAACATAAGGTTAGATGGGATCCTAAGGAATAGGAGGGACCATCAAAGAAGTTAGGCAAGTGTATAGGAGCCCAGCCCAAAGAGAAAAGGGATAAAAGTCCAATGTGGAGGATGTGCGCCCAAAGGAGATATCTGATGTGGAGCTTCATGTTGCAGTATGGAGAAACTATTTCGAGAGAGGTAGACACCGATAATTCAAGGTAATCCTATTCCCCAAGGTTCAAGTAGCTCTAGTCCCAACCTTCCCTTGGTACTCTATCAGCCACCAGATAAAATCTTTGTTAAGTTGCGAGAGTTTAACAAGTTGAATAGTGTTAATTCTACAGTACAAATATCTACTAACTACAGTGCTAGCAATACAATGTCACATCCAAGAAGTAGAGGTTTTATTTTAGTACCACCCATACAAAGAAATATGGCGGGATCGTTTACCTAATACCTAGAATTCTCTGGGAGGGCAACGACGATGTGGAGCAACACTCGTATCTCTGCGAAGCGATATGGAGGGCTCGATAGACACCAGAGGTGGTTACGTTGATTGAGTTCTAGACTACTTTAAGAGAGAGAGCTCTTTTCTAGTTCATTAAATGGTTTGAAGCTCATCAAAACCTAGCGATAGACGATGTAAAAGGAGAATTTATCAAAGAATTTAAATTACCTCAGAAAGATCAACAAGGATTATCTGAGTTGTGGGAAACAATGAGAAGGTGAAATAGTGTGGGACCTAATGAGAAGGTTCAAGGATGATATTGGGAAACTGAGTTACCCAATCGATCCAAATCATCAACGAGATTGGTTTATTAAAGCACTTCTTCCGTTGAAAAGAATTCCACTGACACAACAGAAGATTGATACCTTACAAGATTCCCAGAGCATGCCATGAAGATAGAAGCTTTTCATGACTGGGGTATCCGCAAGAGTTTAGAGGAGGAGAAACAACTCAAGACCCTTCCATATTGGGGCTACAACATCAAATAGCCGCTTAATGGAGAATTTGAAGGACATTCAACTAGATACGACTCGCAAGGCCCAATGGGTACACTTAGTGTACCCATTGTTTGATGGAGGGACATGTCACCACGAGGACGTCGAAGGTTGCGGGGGCGTAATGTAGGAGCTTCAGCACAGGGGACACAGAGTTCCACCAGATTGGGGAGTTGCGTGCATAAACACTCAAGGATTGTACACAACAACAACCCCACTTTCCGGGGTTCTTCACTCAATAGAATCAAACCATAACCGAATACCGTGAAATATGCAAAGGCATTGGTCATCCTTCGCAACTATGCCCATTTTTGCGCAAATATTCCAACATTCCAAACAATACATATTGTGGATTTTGCGCTTCTACAATGTATAATACAAAGCATTTAGAGGCCTCAATGCACTCGGCGACCGATTGGCGGACCATCTTATAGAGTGAATGAAGCTCCAAGGGGCCGAGGAGGAGGAATGAGAGCAGGTAGAACTCGGAGGAAGAGGACCAATAAGGTGCTACACATGTGATCAAGAAGGGAACGTAGCAAGGAATGCCCACTACGAAGACCATGGTGATATCGGTGTGGTCAATACACACACAACCGAAGACTCGTCTAGAATTAATTAAGAGGTGGGAGGAAAGAGCGTACGCAGAGGAGCGAATCCGTGAATGCGGATCAAGAATAGTAGAATCTCAAACTTCATGCAAAGTGTAGCCATAGTAGCTCATGGAGGAAAGAAAAAAGGGGGAGGATGGACATAATATGGACCCGATAAAGCCGATCAATCCAAAGATCTCCAAAAACCACTTTCGACCGTATAGACAAGCAATATTTTTAAGGAGGTAGTGGAAACATTTTCCCAAATAGGGGGGGGAGTAAAGGTATTGAGCTTTCCACGCCGATCCGACGAAAAAAGATAAGAAGTCCCATACAAGTACAATGATTGAGGAATGGTTCCGATTATTTTTGAAAAATTGTAAACAATGCACTAATGCTGGAAAAAACTAAAGAAAAATATAGAATTTGTAGTGGTAGAAAACACGGAACCGGGAGAGTTAAGAGATTCACTTAAAAAATACATAAGAAGGATAAAAATAAATAAGAGAAGAATAGGAAAGGAATTCCCGTGTGAATACTCAAGTCGCTGGGATTTCAAAATCAAAGAAACCATGCTTGATCTAGGGATTAGATGTCAACATTCTACCAAGAAAGACATGGGAAGCACCGGGGAGGCCAAAGTTGACATACTCACTGTCTGACTCGCATGGAAAATCGATACTATATTGTGCCCATAGGAAGGCTAGAAGAGGTCGAGGTTGATGTCGCGGGAGTGAAAACATATAGATATTTTGAGGTGATAGACATCATGGGAGACAAGGATCCCTAGCCTGCTTTGTTGGGGATAGATTGGGCCTTTGAGAACTATGTAGTGATCAAATTGAATAAATAATTGATGATATTTGAAGATGGGGAAGTCAGAGGGTCACTCAACCACTTGACCCATATCAAAGACCCCGACATATACGTAAACCGTTGACAACCGTAGAGGATACTCAACTTCGATCACCTCTGCTTCAGATGACGATAGGGAGGAGAGAAGACTATATCAATCCAACATCGGGAGGGACCGTAAGCTAGAGAAGTGTTCAAAGTTCAGACTTGGGCTCAGAAATAGCTTGGGATGATTGGAAATAGGGAGGATACGAGACTAATACTAGAAGACGTGCTAATATCCGAGGAGTCAATTGGATTGGAACTGAGGTAAGAGGATATCTGACTCTATCAAATATGAATGATGTAAATACATTTATTGCAAAAGTAGAGGAAAAGTTACAAATGGAACATAGAGTCCCTCTTATGGATGTAGCACTACAATCCATGTCAACAAGGTGGTGGGTCAACCATCGCAACTCATTTCCGAAGTGGGAAGGTGTTGCAATAACACTAAAGAGCTAGATTCAAGGAAGGTGAAGGACCACAATTAATTGAGAAGTACCAAGGGATCCTAACCCCACAAAGAATTTAGAAAAATTGTGAGTACAAATGGAAGAAAGCAGTGGGTATCCATAATCTCTATGGCCGCACAATTTTATACATTCGTCGGACACAATTCCACATAGGCTCCGGTACTTAATCGAAGAAAAGAAGATACTGGAACCGGCACGTGGCAAGTAGTTGCGGAAAAATTTTACGCAATGTTTTTTCTTTTAAAGGAAAAACAAACCGGTTACAAAAGCACTACAAGCCACCAAAAGAGTACTATTTTTTTTCAAAGATTCAAGAAGACGAAGAGAAACCGCTCTCGTGAGCGCATTATCAAACAATTAGTAGCATGCAAACGAATAAATAGTGAGATGTATGACGATGATTTAGAGAATCTCCAACACTTATAATTTGAAGAGAGAAGGAGGGAGTGGGATATACAAGAAGAACCCACAATAGAAGGAATGCATCTCGTTACCCTTGAATACTAAGAAGTTGAACATTGGAACCATGGAGACTATTGGGATATAGAAACGACCAAGGAAATCTTTGACCCTTTACAGAATATGAAGACTTATTCCCATCCTTAGTAGCAAAGAGCTAAAGGGGATAAAAGGGGAAATGGGGGAAATGCGCATAGTATTGAAGCCCGACGCAAGACCCCGATGAAGAATAGGCCTTATGTCCGAATCCAAGGGTAAAGGAGAAAGTCAAAGTAGAAATAGATAAAATGTTGAAAACAGTAGCTGATTTTTTCCAAAGGGAGGAAGCAGAGTGGGTGGCACCCCATTGTGATACAAAGAAAAAAGGAGAAATGCGAGATTAGAGTATGTGTGGATTACATAAGCCTCAACAATGCATGCATACATGATCCATTTCCCACTCCGTTTAGTGTTGAGGTTCTCGAAAATGTGGTAGGAAATGAAGCCTATTCATTCACGAGATGGTTTCTCAGGGGTATCATCAAGTGAGAATAGCGAGAAGAAGACAAGAAGAAGACCACTTTCACAACCGAATGGAGATCGTTTGCATACCATGTCATGCCATTTGGGACCGAAGAATGTGCCAGTCGGTGTTTTCACGAATAGTGATAACATAATTTCAGGAATATATCCATAAGTTCCTTGAGGTATACATGGATGATTGGATAGTTTGAAGTTTACCGAAAATTCATGCAACTTACTAAGAATAATGTTTGACGGATGCGTGACAACTCCAAATTTCCCCTCAACCTCAAGAAATGCATCTGTGGTACCTTTCGAGACGCTCGCTAGGGAATGTTGTTTGTAAATAGGGTGTTTGTGTGGATCCAAGAAAAAGTAGCAGTCATTTTTAACATAGAAGCACTAGAGACAAGAAATAGTTAAGATCAATACTAAGACATACCGGGTACTACAAAAGATTCATCCACAACTATGCAAAGATAATAACACCATTGGAAAAGATGTTGCGGAAGTCGTAGAAATTCACGTGGAGTGACGAATGCATTAGTGCCCTCAATACATTGAAAGAAAAGTTAGCAAGTGCACCCATCTTGGTTCATCCTAATCGGGACAAAAAATTCCATGCCCATATTGATAGTCCTTCGCATTGCATTAGGAGCGGTGTTAGCTCGGCCTAGGAGAAACTTCGTTGATCATCCAGCCTATTTTGTAAGTGATGAAGTTGTCTACTCACCGAAAGGAACTACACAACAACGTAACCGAGAAGCTCTTGCGATGGTGTATTCTCTTTAGAAGTTTTTTCATTACCTACTAGGAGGTATGTTCAAATCTATTTACGTGACCAATCAGCATTGAAGTACTCTAGTTAACAAGCCTCGTGCTTGAAGGAAGGATATGTAGATGGTTCCTACTATTCCAGAGTTCACCTTCGAAGTGATAGTGAAACCGAGAAGGTTAGACGTGGGTCCCGACCATTTATCGAGGTTGGAAAAATGGAGAGAATGGGGGTATCCCCGGGATGATCGCTGCCCGATGCTGATCTCTTCGAGTAGAAGCCATCCCGTATTATCCGGGAGCGGATAGAAGTATATCTCGCAACATGATAGTGCCCAACTGAATACATTCACAAGAAAGGTACATAATAACCAAAACAGTTATCTCATAAGATGGGCGAGGTAAAGCACCAATGAAATATTGCACAATAGACACAACAACTAGGTTCATTTTTTGAAAATATCATTAGTAGATTTGGATGCCCTAGAAGCCCAACTGATCAAGGTACACAATTCATCAATACAACAATCAAGTCTATGTTAGATAATTTTATGGTGCAACATCATAAGAGCGACTGTCATCACCCTCAAGCAAATGGAACCGTTGAAGCATTTAATAAGATCTTAGAAAAAGGACTAAACAAGATATGAAATGCCAATCTAGATGACTGGGATGAGCAGTATACCCAAGCAACATTATGGGCATACAGACAACCGTAAAAAGGTTGCACAATCGACTCCTTTCTAGCTGGTGTACGAGAGAGAGGTGGTGGTACCTTCGAATTTATCATACCGATTTTATTAATCACTTCAAAAAATACATCTAACAGAGGAAGAATTAATCACTCGAATGCCTCCATGAGCTACAAGAGCTTGAAGAAGATAGATTCCAAAGCGGAAATTCCACTCGAAAGTTCACAAGGAAAGACATAAGGCTCGGCATGACTCATCACATCAAGCATGAAGATGTTCACTATCTGAGGGAAAGTTCGTTGTACGATAGCAAAATTTCAAAAGTTTCTAGGAAAACTCATAATGCACTCGGATGGGACCATACCATGTCATTGAAATTAAATATTTAAGCGACGATTCTATTGGCGCAACTAGATGGCCAAATATTTCAAGGATGGGTGAATGGCGCACTCCCGAAGCCTTATCATGAGTAAGTTTCATCATTTATTTTTCAAATAAATCTCACAACCTGAGAGGGAGCCAGTAGGGTAGAATAAAAATAGATCGAGTCAATAATTCTCTTGCACCCGAGAGGAGAAAACTATGATAGGAATCCCAATAAAAATAAATCACAATAACGCAAAGAAAAAATTACACCTCATTGCGTATACGAGATCCACATCGCAAATCGATTGTGGTAAGGGGGTGGCATCTAACGTGTCATTCGTGCTCGGTAAAGCCAAGCATGTCAAATATCATTCCATCATAATAACCCATCATATTGTTGCCAATGCCGATAGGATCACCCGGATTCGAGAACTTATTGCCATAATTAGTAACAACCATATTGTAATAAATTTTCCATATTAAGCCAAAATCATTACCCATCACATCTACCCAAATCCTGAAGACACAATCATCAATGTCATAATACACCACATCTCGGTAACTAATCGCATGATTATAACTACGAGAGAGACATAAAAAAATTAATTAGTAATGGGGTCTTATCAACCTCATTCATGCTGGGTTACATTACTTAACTCGTATGAATGAAGAAAAGCACGAGAATCTCTAGAAAAAATCCGAGTTAGAACAAGAAACAATTGCAGCAAAATAAGTGAAATTTCATTAGAGGAAGTTCAAAGAGATCATCCATTAGCAGGGAATTCATAGAAATAGATCGGAAACAACACTCTGAGATATACAAAAGAAGAATGAAGATGACAAAAAGTAGCATCTGAGAGTCGTCGAGCCTAAGCTCGATGAGAGAGTTCAGAGGATAGAATCGCTAGTTGGCAGAGTATGACAATGCATCACTAATTGATACAGCATTTCATGGATTCCCTATCAATTTCCAGCGATGAAGAGACATGTATACATAGATAATTATGCTACGTAGAGGGAGGAGGGGAATTGATTAGAAGCTCAAGTCCAAGCCATGGAAAAAGGCTTAAAAAATGAAAGTGTTCAAAATTGGTTGAAACCAATATGGTTGCATAGGTCTCATCTTCCTGATTCTGGTGCCACAAACGGTTCGAAAAATGGACACCGTATGAAGAATTTATTGCACTTTTAGTGGAGTGGGTTCAACGGAGCACGGAGGGGCCAACTCTCCTCCCATGGAAACTCATTATATGACCAGTGTGGGAGCTTAATGTTAAGAGCGCTTAAAGAGCCTAATATCAAGTTTAATATTTAATCAAGATTCAGTTAAGTGGAGTTTAATATGGTAGAGATTTCGATGCGCTCCCAAATTTAGGCGGACTTCCACTTTAGTGGAGTTACCGTGCGTTGCCCCACATTTTAGTGGAGGAAAATGGGAGCAAAGTTGTTTTGGTCATAACTTTCTCATTACTCAACCTTTTGGAACGATGATTTCATATGTTCTCATCCTTTTTGGACTCAATGGCGTAGGTTTCAAGAGCCATTGGAGCTCAGTTTCTAGCCTATTTAGCTTCAGAGAAGCTTTTTGAGCCACTAGGGCCATTTTGGGTTTTGAGTTTGGTTGAGTTGTGGTTATCAGTTTGAGGTGAAAAAAAGCTCTATTTCAGATAATTTTGACCTTATAAATCCATTTGAGGAGGTTTTAGAGGCATTTGAGGAGTTCTACAGCCTCGAAAAGTTGCAGTAGAAGTTCAAAAGCACCACGAGGATATCAGATGAGGAAATCACCGTTGATGGTAATCTTTCACCGTTTAGTGAATTTGAAAAGGAATTCTTAGATTTTTTCCTGCCTTCTGAATCAGTTTATATATTCATATTTGTCTATTGAGACACTTATAATCTTGTATTGCATTTGAGAGCTTTTAATACAAGAGGACAAGCCCATTTTGGGAGGCTTGATCCAGGAGATGTAGCCCAAGAGTTGGGGTGAACTCCTATATCATATTGCTGTTGTGTTTTGATATTATATTGCTGAATATTGTTTCTGATACTCCATGTTAAGTTTCAGAAAAAATAAATAAACTTAAAACACATAAACAGTGAAAAGACATAATACACCATTTGCAAGTTAAATTTCCGCATAACACTCAAGTTTAAAGCAAGATCATTTTAATTAAATCTGAGTGTTTACTTCTATTATTTCTTTAGGCAGAGTCTGTAAGAGGGCCAGGGTAGCCTCCGGATTCATCCTTTATTTTGAAAGGTGAAATATCCCGTGAATGCCCCTACAAGTCTATCTCTCGTATTAGAAATATGAAGTTCTCACATTTTCAGATTTAAAAATTAGAGTATTTTTGCACTCATTTACATAAATGAAAATGGATACCTTGCACCCTTTTCAAGTACCTTCCTATTTTCGGATCAGATGGTATCGTAGGCTCAGTTGATCATTCCTTATGGTGCAAAGGTTTTAAAACAAGCAGTAAGAGATTTACCTGCTTTATTGGTTGCAAAATGGCCGCTTGATTAAGAAGGGGTCTTTACTTGACATTTGGCTAAAAGCTTGTCGTCTTTGTTTGAAAGCTTTGAGGACTTTTCTTTGGAAGTTCCTTTTGGTTGTTTTGACCATTTACATAATGTCAAATTCTTCAACAAGTGAAGTTTCCTCCTTCACGAGATTCTTCAATGATGACATGAAGAATGAGTTATTTAAGGTGAAGGACATGGTGCAGATTCTCATTGATGATCAAAGGGAAAGTGTTCAACTTCGTGCACAATTGCTAGCTATGCAGGAAGAGAAAGAAGCCATTATTCAAAGACTCGCATGATATGGAGTTGCAGCTTATTCAAGCTCAAGAAGCTTTGTCCAAGAAAATACCCTCATCTTCAAGATGTAAATCATGAGGTAAATCATTCTGATTTGTCTTCAGCTTCCTCTATTGAAAAGTGTGTTGTTTCTTTTCGAACGACATACAAGAGGTATTGGGTCCAAATTGATGTTGAAAAATGGCCATCAAGAAGGCAAAGGTTTGGGAAAGCATGCACAAGGCATTGTTGAGCCTATTTGTGTTGTGGAGCGTCCCAAGAATATTGGTCTTGGCTATGAGCAACTTTAATGGTGAAAGCTTTGAGCACATGCATTCAAGAATGTGATGCAAATTTGAAGAGAACATTTCTCCCAAGTTCTCAATTACATCAATGTCATGATGGCAATCTTCCTTACCATTGTTTGAAGCCTTTGTTGCAAAGCAAGAAGATGTTAGACATGTCAGCTTATGGCAAGCATGCAAAGCAACATAAGAGGATTTCTCTGTACATTTTGTGGTGGAGTTAACCATGTTGCTTCGAGATGTCAGGTTGAAAAAGAAAGCACACAGCAAGCGGGGCAAGAGACAAAGAGAACTTTCTCGCGAAAGTTCTTAAGAGTTGCACAAAGCTTTGTCAAAGGAAGGACATGATGTCTCTCATTGTTGGACTTTGCATCCAACACATTGTCCAAAGCATATGCAACTAAGGGACAAACATTTTGGCACAAGTGGATCTATGGAGTCCATTATTGATGTGGAAATGGAAGATTCACATGAAGAATTGCATGCAGAGAAAAAGACGCCATGGAGTTGGCTTGGTAGGAAGTGGATTAACTTCTGATTGCAAGTAAGTCATTACTCATTTTGTACATGCAAATTTCAGATTGGTATGCATGTATTTCGCTGAAAAATTGATGCCGAATTGCATGTATAAGAAGTTTCGGTTTGAAGGAATTTTCTTTTGTTGTTGCAAAATTTCGCCATGGAGGTGTAAAAGATGAGTATGATACTCACTTATGTTGCAGCAATGTCTTTTGGTTCAGCTCTTGATCACCCACATGTTTTTGGGATGATGTACTTGTTGGTATTTGAAAAATAAGAGTTGAATTTGCACATGTACATAGAGGTTGTATGTGTAATTAGCGAATCGTATATAGTTCATCGTACATGATACATACACATGTGTTTGTCAAGATGTATCTTGTTGTTTATCGACTTGTGTTGATTGTGTCATACATGTTTATCGACTTGTGCTTTCCGTTTGTGTGAACACTTGTTATAGATTTGTGTGTCAATTGTATAGCACATTTCATTGTCAACTTGTTGTTGATGTCGTATGTTGCACAAGATGCTTTTGTGTCGTTTGGTGCAAAGAACGAAGTGTCGGTGCAAAGCAGTGTAAGATTCCATGAGTTGGAAAGGCATGCAAGAAAAGAGGGCACAAATTTCAGCAAGTGTCATTGTTGGTTTCATTCTGCGTGATTGCATGGTGAAAACTTGGTCAAGATTTGGCACAAGTACATGGCTCATTCAACAAAATTTGCCATATGAACAAGCTAACAATTCAGAAAATTTTTGAAGGTCTGAAGAGAAGAGGATGTTTTTATTCTCTCATTTTTCCGATGCAGTTCAGTTTCAGAATTTTAGTGAGCTTTTGGGGTCCAAAAGCCTCTCATTTGGGAGGTGTGATCAGAGCTCGAAGTCCAAGCCATGGAAAAAGGCTAAAAAATGAAAGTGTTCAAAATTGGTTGAAACCAATATGGTTGCATAGGTCTCATCTTCCCTGATTCTGGTGCCGCAAACGGTTCAAAAAAACTGGACACCGTATGAAGAAGTTATTGCACTTTTAGTGGAGTGGGTCGAAATGAGCACACTGGGAGGGGCCAACTCTCCTCCCATGGAACCTCATCATATGACCAAAGGTGGGAGCTTAATGTTAAGAGCGATTAAAGAGCCTAATATCAAGTTTAATATTTAATTAAGCTTCAGTTAAGTGGAGTTTAATATGGTGGAGATTTCCCGAGGGACTCCCCCAAATTTAGGCGGACTTCCACTTTTAGTGGAGTTAATCAGCGCTTTCCCCACATTTAGTGGAGGAAATTGGGGCAAAGTTGTTTTTGGTCATAAATTTCTATTACTCAACCTTTTTGGAACGAAATTTTTTTTTGATTTCATATGTTTTCTCAGCCTTTTGGACTCAATGGCGTAGGTTTTAGAGCCATTGGAGCTAGGTTTCAGCCTCGTTTAGTTTCGAAGAAGCTTTTTTGAGCCACTAGGGCCATTTTTGGGTTTTGAGTTTGGTTGAGTTGTAGTTATCAGTTTGAGGTGAACCAAAGCTCTATTTAAAATAATTTCGACCTTATGAAGCCATTGGAGGAGGTTTTAGAGGCATTTTAGGACTTATACAACCCGAAAAGTTGCAGACAAGTTCAAAGCACTAGTAGGGACATCGATTAAGAAATCACTCCCGGTGATGGTAATATTTCACCATTTAGTGAATTTGAAAAGGAATTATTAGCTTTTTCCCTGCCTTCGAATCAGTTTATATATTCATATTTTTTCTATTGATACATTTATAATCTTTTATTGCATTTGAGAGCTTTTAATACAAGAGGACAAGCCCATTTTTGGGAGGCTTGATCCCAGGAGATGTAGCCTCAAGAGTTGGGGTGAACTCCTATATCATATTGCTGTTGTGTTTTGATATTATATTGCTGAATATTTTTGCTGATATCCATGTTAAGTTTCAGCAAAAAACAAATAAACTTAAAACACATAAACAGTGAAAAGACATACACCATTCTGCATGTTAAATTTCCGCACAACATCAAGTTTAAAGCAAGATCATTTTAATTAAATCGGAGTGTTTAATTATATTATTTATTTAGGCGAGAAATCTATAAGAGGGCCGAGTAGCCTTCCGGATTCATCCTTTCTTTGAAAGGTGAAATATCCCGTTGAATTCCCACGTCTATCTTTCGTATTAGAAATATGAAGTTCTCACATTTTCAGATTTAAACTTAGAGTATTTTTGCACTCATTTACATAAATGAAAATGGATACCTTGCACCCTTTTCAAGTACCTTCCATTTTCAGATCAGGGAAGCAACAATAATGAATCTGGAGTTCAAATCTATCTAAAAATCGACATTACTGAACCTCAGAAACCTCCCAGTGTTTAGAACAATGGGTGCGGCAATGCAGTGTATGAAATTCCTACTGAGCGGAGTCCAGAATGGATCATTGTGGCTGGTGCGAGAAATATATATACATGTAGAGGATATCACTAGGCTTACGGGATTATCAACAGAAGGGAATGATGTCTCAACGTCATTCCAGAACATGTCCAAGAGAGCCAAGAAGGCAGGAGACTGTGATTGTTATAAGAAATATGAGACCAGAAGAGGAGGGAAGGGGGCGAATATAGACCTCATCAACAATCCAGCAGTGGAATTTTCTTGCTATCTAATAGCTGGTAAGATGATAAGTCATTACACCAAAGGCGAATGCACCCTCGACACCATTTCAGTTGCAGAACACTGCCTCTAGGGAACCCAGCTAAACTGGTGTACATTCCTACTGAATGAACTGTTTGAGTCATACGAGGATAATTACAAATGATCCATAGGGTTCATTTATGGCTACCTCATAATGGAATTTGAAATGTGGAAATGGAATCTCTCGGGGGTAAGACATCTCGTGGAAATCACAAATGACCATCCAGTGGCATTGAAGTTTATGCCCTGGAGAATCTTGGGAGATCTCAACACAAAGGGGGGAAATGAAGATGCTTTCTCATTTTGGTACAGGCAGATGGTGGATGTGGTGGTGAGACAGCAAAGGGTTCCAAGGAACCTGTTGGACAGATATTCTTTGCAGATATGGTTTGGGGTCACCCACAAGCAGCAGTACATATATCAGACCTAGTTGCATGGATGAAACCACATTCAAAATGAGATCGTTAAATTTTCAAGTTGAAGAAAAAGCATTTCACACCGAAGTCTATTCATGGCCAGGAGTTGGGATGGAGGTCAGAAGCGGGATACCTCACTATTCGTTTGAGGGAATGATGCCGAAAGCAGTCCCAGGGGAGACACCAGAGGAAACAACAAGTAGAATTTCTCGACTGCAGCTAAAACATTTACTGGACCAGCTAGACACGAAGGTGAAGGAATTCAATCTGGTAATAAAAAACCTCACAAGTGTTTCTACTGTGTTTCCTTCTTTTTATGATTTTTAGTGTTCAAATTTGCATCACCATCCACATTAACACCTATCGTCACTGCCCTACCTTCCACCATGTTCAATTCAACACCAACAACCACGTATCACCTCAATCCATAAGGGAAAGGCACCTAAACCCCTGGTAGCTACACTTAAGTCCAAGAAAGCAAGAATTATGGTGCCTAGGAATATAGTTGACCTCACCGAGGAAGATCAGACCCAACCCATGGATACAGGAGTACCAGTTCAATAAAAGCGAGAGGTTACCACCCAGGTCAACTCTACGCTACCTATGTTTGATCCTTTCTCGGTTTTGAATATTCAGACATCATCTCCACCCCACAATCACACCTCTTCACCTCATAATCACTATTCATCACTCCATACTTCATTTACTTCCAAAGACCAATCCACCCACACTCCATCCACCTCAAGGACTATCTCAGACCCATATTTGCTATGAAACAAGAAAAACGGGGACACCGAGGCAGAATTTAACTTGAGTACGGCTAGGGTACCTGAGGTTAACCAACCTCTGGAGGGGTAGGGAACTTCCTAGAACTATTAGTTCAAGGAGGATCTTTTACTATAGATACAACACCCTCACCAAAAGAGTTGAACACATTTTAGCAAGCCAACCTGATACTCTATTATATTCAACTAACCACTAGCATGAATAACCCAAAACCTCAGCTACCTCAACAGAACCAACCCGCATCACCGCATGAGCACTCAGAGAAATCAATCGTCAGCGAGAAACCCCTAAGAGAGAGACCGCCAGCCCAGGACATGTCAGGCATTGAGAGCATCCAGAACTGGGGGACTGGACAACTATACAACTTCATTCAATGAGCAACACAACAGGTAGAAGGTCTGCACAACGATGTCCAACAGAGGTTCGAGCAATAACAACAGTAGGTCATTGCGCTTACTGAATAGTGCAATCAGCTAAAAGGGAGAAGGAAAAATCTACAGAGAAAGCGCTTGGAAAAAGGTAACGGATATCTTCAAGGACCTGCGCGCCGTAATTGCCCTGATAGATAACAAGACGCCGGGAGGACATATTCGGGCCTATTCCATGGTTGAAAGGTCTATCCGAGTGAAAAATGAGATGTGAAAATCTCAACAAAGAAAAACCAAGAACTCAAACAAATGCTAGTCGCGGCACCAAACGATACTGCGACTCCCGCCATGATATATGCCGAGAAGGTTACCGAGAAATGTATGATGTAAAAACGAAATATGAAGGAAACCCAAGGGTGATGACGATCAAAGAGGCCTACAACCCTCATTTGAAACATTTACATGAATGATCTAACTCGTTAACCATGAAACCCCAACCTATCTCAAGTTATAGTTTCATCAAATTTCACAAGAGTTCAAAGAAGCCTCGATCCCGTCAGCATAACCTAGCTCTACAAACCTAGCCGGAGGTACCGGAAAACCAAATACAGTAAGATAGAGGAGAACTCTCGTCGCTACAAAGTAGGTAATCGAAAGATCTAAGGCAAACAGATCAAGTAGAAAGTAGAATAAATACAACGTGATGGCAACCGAAGTAGCCAAAGATTCAAGAGGTATTCATGACAGGGAGTTGCGCTAGTAGCAAATGAAACCGAGGTCTGAAAGAGTCATCACCGAATCCAAACAACTAATTAGAGAATGGCAATAGGCAATCACCGAGTTCATAGAATTCAAGTCTTCGGCATTGAGCAAGGTTCCGAGTTGCGGCCTTTTGTTTGGACAGAAGTGAATAAATGTAGAAGACAAAGTCGACCTCGTAAGTCGACAGACCGATGGAAGCCACAACAACGAAAATATTTACTCGAGATGAGTCAATAGAATGTGGTTGGGGCCTATTGGGGCCTTTGTTTTGAGAAAGAAACAATTTTGAGTTGTGGAGAATAGGTGGCAGAGCGAAATCAAGGTAGAGAGGGAGCTGTCATGGTTTCATATATCTAGAAGATAGGTGGCGTGATAGTTGCGGAGAACAACGCATATGGCAGATATGGGAGACAAGGACAATCAATAGGACTCCTAGTAATCAAGAAGAAGGAGCAAGCAGCGGAGTGGGAAAAGTGGAAATACTGATAGTCACGTTGGTGGAAGAACAAATAGGCAATCAACCAGTGTATATGAGGTAGTTAGTTAGTGCGGCGAGAGGGAAGAGAGAGAGAGAAGAGCCGTAGGAGAGCTCGTGGAGATCTCCGTTGTACCGAATCACATTGTAATAGACTGCGAGAGTGATGTATGTCGTTTGATATTGATAATGAAATATGGTTATTGTTGTGTTTAATGTTTCCGAGTTGAGTGTTAATCAATTGCTTATTGTGAATGTGTGCCCCGTTTTAAATTTTAATTCAAAGATCTTGAACATGCGATCGATGAGTAATAGCATATACATAGTAGCGATATATGTTTTCTGTTTCAAGTTCCTTTAGTTGTTCTTCATGGTTTTAATCTGTCCGGGTACATGATCTGTCTCTAGTCTTACTAAGGTCATGTCACACCTCCGTGAGATGCTTTGCTCCTTGGAGTAGGATGCAAATGTTGGCGTTGTGCAAGACTACCGCGGAAAACTTGTTGGCCTCTATCCCGAACCCGGGTCTTGCTCGTAGACCTCTTTTTTTCACCAACAAAGGGGTACCCACAAGGGTTACAAGGGAGTCCAAAAAATGTGACCACCTCTTGTAGTTCCAGCGTGCATGCCTCCCCAAATCCATAAGTTTATGCGCTCAATGATAGATCCCGTGGTTTAAAGATGTTGGAACATGTCTCTAGCATAAAAACAATTATGTGAAAACCGGAGGCCCCGCTAGCCCCTAGTAGCTACTGCGATACCACTTGTTATGCACTTGACTTGTTATATGAGCTAGAATACAAGAAATACGAAACAAAAATAAAGCCGATACGAGATAGATATCACAAGAAAATAGACAAAGCGACAAAGATATTTCATTATGTAGAAACATAATAGAATGTTCACTTGTCTCTTCGAGGGGAAAAACCTCCAACGGAGCAGCTCAATTATAATATGAAACAATGCTTCCTCCTTCTACCTAAGGCTATTTATAGGCTAATGACATCCAAAACTCTAACTATTAGTGGTCCCTTACATAACATGGGTTAACCACCTTATTTATTAAGTAAGGCCCGTTTATAACTAATTGTGGTCCCTTTTCTAGAATGTGGGTCAACCACTTACACTATTATTAATGTGGATAACTCGCTTATGGGAGTTATTGACTCAACTAACTAACTATGACTCAGACTAGCCCTAATGGGCTTATTACATAAAAAAAAGGGGTTATGGTTGGACCCTAAAAAATATAGGTTCGTATTTGTATCGCTCTTCTCCGGGAAACCCATTTTCTACAAGTAAGCATCAATGCTCTCGTACCATGCTCTCGATGTCCGCTTTCGGTCCATATAAGGCTTTCTTAATCCTACACACATGAGAATCTCTCCCATGCACCTCAAATCCTTATGTATTCTCAATATAAACCTCCTCCTATATGACCCCATTGAGAAATGTGTTCTTCATACATCTAGTGAATCATCCAACCCATCTCTCTTGTTATGGATATCATTTCTCTAATAGGGGTATAACGAGAAAATGGTGTGAATGTCTCCTCATATTTAACTCCCTCTACCCGTGAGAACCTCCTTCCCACAAATCCCACTTTGAATATCTCCATGTTGTCACCCGCAACATTTTTTGATCTTGCGAGCCACCCGAAAGTCACCACCGACTTTCCCTCGCTTATCGACACTATCTCCCACACATCATTCTTCATGACGGAGGCATACTCCTCCATCATGACATCCATCTAGATTTGTTGACTCGCAGCCTCATAAAATCTATTTGGCTTAGTCTCCACAACATCCGCCATATATTCACCCAACTCTCTTTAGCATTTTTTCTCTCGATGATTGACTACTTGTGTTCCCCCACCGACATGTGTGCTTCTCGCGAGGGTCTCATGAAGCCATATTGGTTTTCTCTTCCCCTGAATTAGCCTCCATATCGGGTATGTGAAAATCCTACTCTAGAGCCTCTCCTCCTAATGAGGATTTCCTCCCTGGCTTTTGGTGAACCTGTACTCCAGGAACCTGTACTCGGTGATCCTGAACTCTATGATCCAGTCATCCCAAAAGTAGATAATCCTCCTGACCCTAGTGTACCACTTGAAGATCCTCGCACATGTGGTGTGCTCCTATGCTCAAGGACTTGATTCTCTAGCCGATCATCCTTTTGAGACCTCCTCAAGGTGCTCTCCTCCTCAAATATCACATCCATCCTTAGGAATACTTTCCTCTGCGCATGAATGTATATGCAGTAGGCCTTGGAAGTCTCATTGTAACCCACAAGAATACCCTTCTCTCGCAATGGGTTCCAAATTTTTCCTCTTCTCCTCGTGTGACGTGTGAATAAGTAAGGCACTCAAAAAATCCCGATGTGCCTAATATGAGGCTTCTTCCTAGAAAGCCTCCATAGGAGTCTTACTCCCTAAGACTGCGTGTGGACTCATGTTCTGCAATAAAATTCCCGTGTTACACACCCCAACCCATAAAAAAAGAGAGGTATCCTTTGATCATGCAAGTTATCTCTCACTACACCCACTATGGCCTTGTTCTAAGACTCGCCACCCCATTCTATTGTGGGATATAAGGGACTATTTTCTCCCTCCTCATGCCCGCCTCCCCTACAAAACTCATTCATCTCATTAGAGGGATACTCACACCCATTTTTTTATCCTCAAGACCTTGATCTTCTTCCATGCTTGGTTCTCCACAAGAACCTTAAAATTTTGGAACATTTTAAAGACCTGATCCTTGGTATTCATAAATAAAATCTAGGTCTTCCTCGAGTAGTCTCCAGTAAAGGTAACACACTACTAAGATCCTCTCAATAATGCATGAGATATAGGATCACACACATAAGAGTGTATCAAATCCAGAATACCTCCTACCTAGCTATCATTTATTTTGAAATGTATCTTGGTGTAATTTCCCAAAGCACACCCTTGGACACATCACGATGCTCAGTGTTGAACTTAGGTAAACTTGTAACCATCTCTCTTAGCATCATGAATGCTCCATGGTGTAAGTGGGCCATCCTCCTATTCCATATCTCTCACAAATCATTGCTATTGGTTTGTGCCACTAAATCTCTAGTAGGTTGAAGCATGAACTTGTAAAGTCTCCCTACTCGGACTCCAATCACTCTAACACAAGTGATGTAGGATCCCTTGGGATACATAAGCACATGTCCATCTCAGAATACCACTAAATATCCCATGTGCTCAATAATTGAGACTAAAATTAGGTTTTTTTTCATCCTTGGAACATATAAGACATCTATCACCTTTAAGGGAGGCGATGACTCCCTCTAAAAGGAGATATTTCCCATCCTGGTTCTATGACCTTATATTTATCTCCTAGCACCACCTCCAAGTATACATCATCCTTAGTATGAGTTGTAAATTTCTCCCTAACTCTAGTCATGTTGCAGGAAGCTCCACTATCTACAAACCAAACACTAGAATATGTGACACTAGTGGTTGGACTCGCCACTAAAAGAAAATTTGTGCCAAACCTAGTGCAAAAATCATCCACCACTATTGAAGCTACTACTCCCTTTTACTTCCCCTTCTTATTGTGACATTGAAAGGCATAGTGACCCATCTTCTTATAAAAAAAATATTATCACTTTGCTCATGTCCTTTTCTTTGGCCTTCATCGTATCCAATTCTCTTGCATGGCCCCCATTAGAAGACTCCCTTCTTGGCATTATTCTTGCCCTTAGTTTCAAGGGAAACATTCTCCTCCTCATCTACGCCACCACTCTATCTAACACTCTTGGAACCCTCCTAGTCTCCTCCTAGAAGAAATCATCCCACATCACATTGGGCAATTGAAAAAGGTATGAAATTACTATGTATCTTCTCATTCTTTTACCATAGACATACTCCTTTTTGCCTTGGAAAGGTAATTTATCGTAAGAATTATAATAGAATTGGAAAGGTTTATGTTTATTGTAAAAATATGACTAAAGGTTACTTTTTGTTGACAAAATAGGAATTCAACGAGGTGAACAGCTGTACCAAAGGCGGGGCTGAAGGAAATGTAACTACTGCTCAATCAGCGTTGAACAATATCCAGCCAAAGGCTAGGAGATCCGAACGAATTTCCAAGAAAAGGTAGGGGACAGCTCGGCCTCGGTCAGAGTAAACAGGATGATAACTAAACAAAGAGGAGCGAATCCCTCAGGATCCTTCGATCCTGAGGGATCGCTGTTCAAACTCATATTATTCCTTGAATTGTCCGTCGAGATTTGATATAAAAATAAATTTCCTTTAGTGAAATTCAATCAGTGAGTTGGTCAAAAGGCTTTACATTTAAACAATTCCTCTGTAATTTAACGTTTTATTGACTCTCGGCTTTGAGAGAACCTCCTCTCTAATGATTTATGTTGGTTTAATATAAGACACGTGTTTCGTTTCATCTTCTAAGTTCTGAATTAGCCCAGCAGTATTTCACTGGTGCTAAGGGCCCGGCTCTGGTGGAATAACTTCGCTGTTTGTATTTTTAATCCTTGTTTACTGTTGTGTGAAGTGTGTTTAATGTTTATTTCAATTACAGAATTGATGTATCGTTTTTAGATCAAATACAGAGTCATTAATATTTCATCCTTTACAAGAAGAACATTTGTTGTTCGGTTATCTTGTTATCATTATAAAGCTTTGTTGTTCTGTATCTGATTCGAGTTGTTGTTCCATTAATTTATTTGTTATAATTGATTGTTGCATGGTAAGTGGCTGTCGACAAGATTGAAGTGTGGAAATCTAGTTGCTTGATTGCGTTAGAGTTGTAATTGCTGTTCATTTCATATTGTTGTTCCATTTCTGTTCATTGTTTATTCATAGCCTTCGATTAGCAAATAGATGAGTTATAGTTACATGTTGTTGTTCCTTTCCAGATTTTGTTCCTTTTAGTTATTTTCATTAGCGCACAACTTGAGTTTGCCTTTATTTCTATTTCTTTAAAGATCTCCAACTGTAGAGGACAGTGGTTATTGCTTCCAAGTCCCCAGATTGGTTATCTTGCATCGATTTCTAAGGGAAGGAGTTATTGCTACTGTATCCCTGATTGATGTTTTGCAAGATTGATGTAGTTTAATTTTCAGACCATTTCCATTCATGTCACTGTAATTAGATTTCTTTACAAGAATTTGTTACTTTTTCATTTCACATTCTGTACTACATCTTCATAGCATTGCTCTTAGATAATTGCAGCCTCAGACAGAGTACACTCCTGAAATAAAAAGTCGTTCCTGGATTGATGATTAATGTAGGCTAATTAGGTGTTCAAAATATACCTTTTTACGACCCAACATTTTGGCGCCGTTGCCGGGGAGAGTGTATGCCATTTCAAAAGAGTGATGCACAACTGATTTTCTTCTGCTTGGGAAGAATTGGGTATTAAAGACGGAAGGTAAGAACTTGCACACTGGGCAAGAAACACACTTGCCCGCAGCCTGCTTCACAGCAGAAGCAGGTAAGCTTCTTTCTTTAGGTAGGAATGAAGATTTTTTTTCTTGAATGAATAGACCAACTAAGCAAAAAAAAATTCCTCCTAAACCTAAAAAACCTAAGGGACAGGTGACCCTTGGGCGAATAACTTTTATTGATGAAATCCTTAAGAAAACTGAATCTCAGCCATCAGTAGGATTTAGAAAAGCTATCTCTAGACAGCCTACTAGTTCCCTTCAGGCTACAGAATCACCATCTGAAGCCTTTGCTAAGATACACAGTCAAAGAGAGGGAATTGAGCAAGATTCCCAAGAAATTGAGAATCCTTGCATAAGTTCCCCTCAAGAAGGGAACTCTAGCAATCTCCAAGAAGGAGAAGGGGAAACGGGAGAAACCAGAGACTCAAAATCTCCTATTAAAGTCGCCCAAAAAATAAGCAGCCCAGATAAGGGAAGTGTTGTTCAACTTATTCAGAACCAGGGTCCTCAATCACCTCAAACAGTAAGTCAACAGGGAATACTTATTATTCCAGACAAAGGGAGTGTTTTCAAAGCCATTCCTGCCCCTGCTCGTCAACCTAGAAACTCCTTGGAAATCCTAGAGGGATATTGGCATATCTTTGATCAAATGGTCCAGAACCAAAATCAGAACTAGCAGACACCCTAGCAGACCTCTACATTGCAATATCCTATAGTAGATACTGCAATCAATGCACCTATGAAATTTATTCCCCTTCAACATATTCCCACATTTCATGGCTTAACATCAGAGGATCTAGACACGTTTTTATTCGAATTTGATGTGTTGTGCAGGGGATATGATTATACCACCGATCCCAAAAAATTAAAACTATTTCCTTCAACATTAAAAGGGGTAGCCTTATGATGGTTTATGGGATTAGGTGGAGGTGTCATAACTGATTGGGATCAGATGAAAGCTGCATTTTTAAAGAAATATCAAGATTATTGTAGATCTCGGGAATTAAAAGATGAAATATTCCAAATGACAGCAAAACCAAATGAAACCTTGGAAGAATATGTGGAACGGTTTCAATACAATCTTCAGAGATCCCCTTATGCATTTTTACCCTTACCTGATAATGTTTTGAAAACCACATTAATTAGGGGAATGAAAGATGAATGGGTTGAAACATTGAATATTATGGGAAAAGGTGATATATATCAGGAAAGTTATCCTAACATCATATATTTGTGTATCAGGAGTTCGAGGGGCAATACAAGGTTAAAATCAGAAGAACGTGATATAATTACAAGGGAAAATAAGACCTATAATGAAGGTGTGACTCGTGTAGAGATTGGAAATCTGCTAGAAGACTTTAAGACAGACATACTTGGGACTCTAACAACACAGTTTGATATTATGCAAGCCAAACAGAAACAAGCGGAAGTAGAGCAAAATTTGGCAATATTCTGTCCCAGATGTAGAAAGAAACACAACCACAAAGAATGCCCGTTGGATGTGATTAAAGTCTGTGCCATTTGCACGAAAGATCACCCTACAGAGGGATGTCCTTCGCTCCCTGGCCTAAAAGCAGTTTATAAGGAGGAAGAAGAATAATTAGAAGTGGTATGTCTGCTTAATCAGCGCCGACAATGGTAGCCGCGACAATCAGGTATGCCAAATGATCCATTTTCTTTTCAGCCTCCTCAATATAATGCTCAACAATATAGTGGGATGTGGCAAAATCAACCATCTTTCCCCAATTGGTCACAACAACCATTTCCCCCCACATCTTGGCCAAATCAAACAAACCAAAATAATTGGCCTAGATTTCCTTTCTACCCACCATTTTGGCAAAATAACTATCCTACACAATGGTCCCCCTCTACTTCCCAGAGTCAGGCTTGGCAGTCAAACTGGAAAAAACCTACAAATCAGCAAGCTGGATCAATTCCTCTCTCTCAACCTACACTGCCAGCTCCCTCTACAAACCCCCAGACCAACTTAAGACCACAACTCCCAGCCTAACCCAACCCAAACCCAAACAATAGGCTAGTTTAGTCTGTCCAAATAATAGAACCCCCAGAATTAGAAACTAAACTGAAGGAGTGCAATGATCTTCAATTAAGGTCTAGGTGCATAGTAGAAACAGAGAGAAACAATGATGCTCATATTGAAGATCCGTTACCTGAAGAATGAACATTACAAAATGAGAAGGAAGTTCAACAACAAAATCAACAACAAAGTCAACAACAAGTAACAACTTCCTCTCCACTATTCCCAGAACAATTAATTATACCTCGTCCATTAGAACAACCTAATTTTGATCTTCTGGGAGAATTAAAAAATTTGTGTATAAAACTCCCTCTCCTCCAAGCTATCCAAGACATTCCTATATATGCAAAAACCATTAAGGAATTATGCATAAAGAAGCCAAAGAGGAGAACAACCACCAATCCTACTGTCCAAATAGTCGGTACCTTATCTGACTTATTATCAGGAATGGAAGCACCTGTAAAATATGGAGACCCATGAAATCCTATAGTGACAGTCCAAATCCATGGGCAATTGTTTCCAAATGCCTTAGTTGATTTGGGAGCAGCAATCAATATTTTAACAACCACCACCTGCCAAAAACTTGGCATTACATCACTAGAACCAACAATAACCTTATTGGAATTGGCTGACCGATCGGTAGTCAAACCAGAAGGTACATTACAAGATGTAATGATATCTGTAGATTCCTGGAAATACCCTGCTGATTTCCTGGTTATTAATCCAAAGAATGAGCTAGAAGGACATCTGTTGATTTTAGGTAGACCTTGGTTGGAAACTTCTGATGCTTATATTGGATGTCGACAAGGCAATATGCCAATAACAAGGGGAAACTATGTCAAGAATTTAGCCCTATATCACCCAGCCCAGCCAAGTCTATCAATAATCAAAACAAAAAAACAACCTGCATCATATCTAATGGAAAATATGAGATCACCTCTAACTATAGAAAATGCTCTTGATTTTAAAGATCAAACAGAGGATGATATCATTAATATTTTTATTAATAAACCACAAACCAGATCTCATCTACAATGTCACATGGTCAAGGCAACATTCGATAATAAAGAAGAAGAAGACCCTTTCAAAGATATTCCTGATCAAGCAATACCTACTACTTCTGTGTACAATAGCAAGATTGTAGAAATTGAGCCAGGAAAAACTCTAAACATTAACAAAAATCTCACTGCTGAACAAGAAGAGAAATTGCTCCAATTATTATGAAAATACAAATCAGCCTTTGCATGGGATTACCCCGATATGAAAGGAATTGACCCTCAATTGTGTACACACCACATCTATATCGAAAAAGATGCAAGACCCATTCGCCAACTGCAAAGAATACTAAATCCTCACCTCAAAGATATTGTGAAAGCCGAATTACAAAAACTATTGGATGTTAATTTCATCTACCCAATATCTGATAGCAAGTGGGTCTCTCCATTAGTAGTGGTACCAAAAAAGAACGGAAAGTGGAGAATATGTGTAGATTACCGTGAACTTAATAAGGCAACACAGAAAGAACACTTTCCCCTTCCTTTCATTGACCAAGTATTAGACACATTGGCAGGAAAGAAATTCTTTTCTTTCCTTGATGGCTTCAGTGGGTACAATCAAATCCAGATTGCCCCTGAAGACCAGGACAAAACTACTTTTACCTGTCCATGGGGGACATTTGCCTACCGAGTCCTACCTTTTGGCCTATGCAATGCCCCTGCTACATTTCAAAGGGAAATTCTCAGCATCTTTGCAGACTTAATAAATGAAGGCCTCGAAGTATATATGGATGATTTCACACCTTATGGGGATGATTTTGAGCCTGCATTGGAAAACCTAGAAAAGGTATTGCAAAGATGTATTGACACTAGGCTTTGTTTAAGCCATGAAAAGTGTCTTATGATGATGACCGAAGGAGTTATCTTAGGGCATTATATTTCAGCAGCTGGAATTCAAGTGGACCCAGCTAAAATTCAAATAATCTTGTTAATTCCCACACCCACCACACAAACAGAGGTACGTAGCTTTCTTGGATTTTCTAGTTACTATAGAATATTTATAGAACATTATTCTCGAATAGCTGCACCTTTATATGCACTGACTGGAAATGCTGATTTCATTTGGACAGATAAATGTGACAATGCCTTTAATGATCTGAAAAAGCTTGTTTCAACAGCCCCAGTGCTGAGGGGCCCAAATTGGAATTTGCCATTCCAAATTTCATCTGATGCCTTAGACACAGCAATTGGAGCAGTACTTGGGCAGGAGGAAGACAAGAAGCTATATGCAATCTATTATCTTAGCAAAAATCTATCCCCTACTGAATTAAATTATACTGTGACTAAGAAAGAATTTTTAGCTATAGTTCATGCTATAAATAAGTTTAGACATTATATAACTGGGTATCCTGTAGTACTATATACTGATCACTCTACCATTAAATTTTTAGCAAATAAACCTATTACAAATGAAAGAGTGACGAGATGGTTGATTTTACTGCAGGAATTCAACATCACAATCAAAGATTGACCTGGGAAAGAGAACCATCTAGCTGACTTTCTGTCAAGAATGCCAAAGCCAACAGATACAAAAGCAGTTGAAGACCACTTTCCAGATGAACATCTCTTCGATGTTACTGTCAGAACACCGTGGTATGCTGATATAGCAAACTATTTGGCAATAGGTAAATTACCTAAACATCTATCCCTTAATGAACGAAAACAGATAATACAGTGTAGTACCCGATTCTCTTGGATTGGGGGCTATCTATTTCACACAGGGGGAGATATGCAAATAAGAAGATGTGTCCGGGAGGACGAAGTATTTGATATTTTGAAAGCATGCCATGATGGCCAATGTGGCAGACATTTTGCAGATCATAGAACTGCCCATAAGGTTTTACGAGCAGGATATTACTGGCCTACCATCTTTAAGGATGCCAAAAAATTCTTGCAGGCCTGTGATAGCTGTCAAAGGGCAGGTCGCCCTGGGTAGTCTGATGAAATGCCTTTGAACCCTCAATTAGTGATTGAACCATTTGAACGCTGGGCACTTGATTTTTTTGGCCCTATTAGTCCTCCCTCAAACCAAAAAACATACATCCTAGTTGCAACCGAATATGTCACTAAGTGGGTCGAAGCAGAGGCACTTTCAAAAGCTACAGAAGACTCTGTTGTACAGTTTATTTTCCAAATATTTGTGCACTATGGTCTCCCAAGGGACATAATCACAGATGGAGGACCACAATTTGTAGGTAATAAATTAGCTGAAACACTGCAAAAATACCACATTCAGCACAAGATTACAACTCCATATCACCCACAGGCCAATGGCCAAGTAGAGAGCATGAACAAAGTAACTGAATCTATATTAGCAAAAACCGTTTCCTCACACAGACGAGATTGGGCCTACATATTTCCAGAAGCATTGTGGGCATATCGAACAATGTGGAGACCTACTACAGGATATTCACCATATCAATTGGTATTTGGAAAAGAACCCATCTTTCCTATAGAATTTGAAATTAAAACATTAAGAATAGCTCAAAAGGTGGGTCTAAATTTGAATGAAGCCCAGGCTAACAGACTGCAGCAAATTAATGAGTTAGATGAAATTAGGATCTTTTCTCTTCAGCACACAACATTAATTCAGCAACAGAGAGCCAAATGGCATGACGCCCATATCAAAGAAAATATCTTCCACGAAGGAGACTGGGCACTCCTATATGATTCTAGGTTTCAGGATTTCCCAGGGAAACTCCAGACACGATGGCTAGGACCTTATGAAATACAAAAAGTGCATGATAATGGCACTATTACATTAGCCACGATTGACAGATCTGGACATTCCTTTAAGGTAAATGGTCATCGAGTACGATTGTATCATAAACCGCTTACCTGGAATCCTTTTACCAACAGTTACGGGAATATTATACCATTGAAATTCTCGCTGAAGGGGAGAAATCCTCCTCGGCACCAGTTTGTTAATTCATTTTTTTTTTTTTTTAAATTTTGTACATAAAGAATTTTTCATTTTCTTAATTGTTGTTTTACGAAAGTCATTTCTTAAATTGCTTATTCTTTCATCGTTTGCATTATGAAATTCTGTTTCTTTAAAGAAAAAGAAAAAAGAGAAAAAATTATGTTTATTTTGTTTGTTTTTAGTTTTGTTGTTCCTTTCTAAAGGAACAACACTTCTATTGTTCCTTTCGAAAGGAACAACAGTTCCGCAGAGCACTTTTGCTGTTCCTTTCTAAAGGAACAACACTTTCGCAGAGTGTTTTTGCTGTTCTTTTTGAAAGGAACAACAGTTCCGCAGATTGTTTTTTGCTGTTCCAGCACCTTTTTGAGTGGATTGATTTTTTTTGTTTCAAGCTAGCATTTTGAGAATTTTTGATCACTTCTCCAAAGGAAAAAATATCATTTATATACAATCATACAAATTAAAGCTTACTGTAATCAACAAATCAAAAGAAATCATCATTTTTAAGGAAATTGTCTAGTAATGATAAGAAAAAAGGGAAAAGGGGCATGATCAATAACATAATTTTGCTATTTCTTTACCATTGCATTAATCTGATCGATTATCTTTATCATGAATGGTTCTTTCCCATATGCTATAACTTTCTTTGATTTTTATTTATGGAATAGGAATAAGGGCATATTCTTTTCTATTGAGATGTTCAGACTTCTTCCACCATCCCTACTCTTAAGGAGTGTTGAGCCATCCTTTATGTATAACTAAGGAAAAGTGCTATATGAAAAAGAAAAATATTTACTAATAATTTTATGATTTTGCAGATGGAGGATAGGGGGTCTCATTAAGATCCAACCTACCATGATCATAAGGAAGGCAGTGAAGTGGCATTCCCATCATGGCCACCAAGCCAGGGATATGGCCCAATAGACAATTGAAAAATCAAGAAGTCTTTGGAACAGGAGGTCTCATCATGAGTCGGCCTGCCCACTTTTCACTTCTTCCCGGTGAATGGCATTGTGGTTTATCTGGTCACCAAGCCAGCACAATGGCCTCCGTCATAATATTCAACGAAAAGCACTTCCTCAGCATAAATAAAGGACAATGGTTCCGTGGGTAAGAAATCAAATCTGTCAAAGTTATGGACACCTGTGGGCAACAGAGCTCTGCTGATGGTATTGGAGTCATATTTATACACATAAATAGTTATATCTAACCCTTTTCCTATATCTCTATTTAAAAATCAAACGAAAGTATGAATCCTTTACCTTTACTTTTGAACCTATGATACATGAAAATCATTACAGATCGATCATATTAGTTTAAAATGGTAAATAATGCAATTGTACTTATGTTCATCTTATGTTGTCCCTTCCCCTCCTATTTGAATCATTACAAACGATTTTCTATCCATTACCGATTCATCACACGCATTGATTTCAGTAATTGCTATAATTTGATTGAATGTATCATCATTACACCTGCTTTTTACTGCTGTGCCACACTTGCCTCTCTCAATTTACGGTCGAGGATGACCTATCATTCATTTGGGGGGCGCAGATGTCTGCATGCAGATCAAATCCTGGTATTTCTTTATCTGTATGTGAACCAAATCCCTGCATTTTAGGAAAAAACAAATTTTCAACGACATTATTCCAATTTACCGAGTTGTGCTGTTCCATTGCGATTGCTGTGTGTTGAGAAGAACTAACAGAGCACAGAGACGATGGGAGGACGACCGATTCACAGTGAACCACAGGTGCTCATCGTTTTTGATGCGGCACGAGCAATTTTAGAAAGAATGGGGTGGATTACATATTTTATGAGAATGTAGCAACCCCACGAAGCAGTGGCCATCGAATTTTTGCAGAACCTACAGGAAGGATCTTTCATGGTCAGAGGTAGAAAAATAGCTATATCTGATGAAATAATCGTAGAGGTGTCTGGCATCCCAGCGCAAGGGACTATTTGGAATCAAAAAAAGATTAGGATTCGAGAAGCCATGAAGATTTTTCAAGACGAAGGACAAACATTGTTTATTAAAGGCAAAGGAGTTCAACCAGCATCATTAGGAGAACCATGGACAGAGTTGGCCAAGATTGTGCAGGCTTACATAACATGCGACGGAAGAAAAGATGTGGTAAGACCTCGCCACCTTAAGCTACTGGCTGTATTAAAACATAAATGCACCATTAATTTTCCTGCATTTTTAAATTCTTTGTTGCATGATACTGCTCGTGGTATAAGAAAAGCTCAACATGCAGATATGGTGGTCAGCCACCATTGTTTAATTTGATTAATAGTGAGTCGTAGTCTCGCCCAACAACAGACCAGCTGGGAAGAGTTGATGTTCTCCATTGATGGAGGGTTAGCTTTACCTGCTCCGAAACGGAAGAGGATGGACGGCTCAATAGCTAAGCCATCTACTCACAGACAGTCCCTCGATTAAAACAAAGTAGGAGGATGGTGGAAGGACTTCCGGGCAGCAACAGCCAGCCCCTGGAATTTCACAAATCCGAAGATTAACAGCCTCCACAATTGGAGGGAGCAAGTCCCCATACTGATGAAGAATAGGAATTGGAAGGAGAAATTCGCTACTTAGACGAAGAAGAAATAAGTTGCCACACCGGTAGTGAAAAACAATCTAGTGTAGAGGAAGCAAATAATGAGGAAGAAGAAATCGAAGGAAATACTGAGGAAGAAGAAATTGAAGGAGAAATTTGGTATTCAGATGAGGAGGAAGGAAGTTATCATACCTGTGAGGAGGATGAAGACAATCATAGCAGCGATAAGGAAGGAACAGAGCCTCCCGAAAATTCTATCGTAAGCCCGTTATAGGAAGACCAATTAGCCCATATTTTGGCCAATATGAGTGATTATGCATGGCCTCATAGCCCTTTGGACCTTAATATTGATATTAATCAACTACCAGAGTACTCTTCTATCGATAAAGAAACAACTGGAGAAATGCTGAATGAAACAACAAACCCTAGCGATGCTAGGGTTGCTTCTCCTGAGAGGCATGAACAGGAGAAAGAGAACACCGAACCAATATCTCAACCTGGAAGCCCCCAGGAGATTGCAGAGTCAACTGAGAATATGATTCCCAAGGAATCTAGCCAAGGGAATATGAATGTGGAAGAAGAACCCCAAGAAGAAGGTCAAGAGGAAAATTTAACTAAAGGCACGACTGATATAGATCAAAACCCTGTTGAGAAAACGGGTTCAGATAAAGGAGCCGTTGTTCCATTAAGAAAGAGGAGGAAAACAACTGAGATTGAGAAGCTTCGCAGGGAACGAATAAAGCTTCATAAACTAGTAGAACAACTCAGGCAAACCATTACGGTTCTGAGAATGAAACAGATGCCTAAGCGAGCCCCTAAGAGAAGAAGCATTGCTATCAAAAGAATTTCGAAAAAGAGAAAGGTGACTGCTAATAGGAACCCCCAAGTTACAGAAGAAACCATACCTGAGCCTAATTATGAGGATGTGGAGCAGCAAACGGCTGTTCCAACACAAGTTGTTCCAGAGGAACCTGTCTCAAGTGAAAATATGCAATCTAGCAGTTAGCACACTTTTAGTGATCCGACATTGGCCAGACTCCAAGAAGAATTGGCACAGGCCAGAATAGAAAGGCAGAAATTGGAGGAAGACACTGTCCCAAGAAAGAGATATCAGGAATTGCAACAAAAAATAAGAATTATTCATGAGGCAGAAGCTGAAGCTCTTGAAAAATGTCAGAAAGCAAAGAAAAAGGCTGATAAGGTAATGAACCAACTAAAACTAGCCTACAATCAAATGGACACTCTCTGCTCCTTGTATACTGATGTCTTAGCCTGTAGATACCCTGCCAAAAACTATGCTTTGTTTTTACTAGAAAGATATTTACAACTAAACACCAAGGCAGTTAGGGTAGGGAAATCCATAGAGCTAAAAACTATAGACAACTTTGTTTCATGCTGCAAACTTTATGGCATCAAAGTACAGCGCCTTTTGTGTGAATTTTACTTGCATAATCTAATACTTGAAAATGACTGTGAATCAAACCCTAGCCCTTTTGTTGGAGATGTTCAATTTCAGGCATTCATTTCCTTTGTTGTAAATCAATTAAAATGGCTTAAAGCCTATAACGCCTTTCAAAGGCAGGAAAATGAATTAGATCTGTGGGTCAGAAGTGAACCTCAAAACCCACTTCAATTTTGGGCTAGGCAGAAAAGATTGATGACTAAGGAAGGCATTACCCAAGCTTTGGGTCCTGTCCACAAATCAATTATTTTGAATGGAACAAATTATTTCTCATCTATTAGAAACCAAGCTTATATAGCGGCTAAGGTCCGGTGGAGAACCTCCAATCAGAATGTGCAAAATAGGGAACCATTTAATTATAGAAACTTTGGGCTAGCTACAGACCGCTTGATTTCCTATAGTCATCTCATTTTAAAATAAGGACCATTCTGGTTAGGATGTAGATTTCGCAGCCCTATTGCATGGTACCCTGCTTCGGACTACAAAGCTATTTATGAACTCCCTGAAGGACAGACAGAACATGTTTTTGAGGAATTAGCTGCACTACATGGTTTTAGGCCTGTCGATGACAAACCTTATCTGGCTTATTCTTTGACTGCTCTCCATGTGAAGTATAGTTTTCATGAGGACATGAAAAAGATTAAGTAGGGGGGTATGTTGAGCAGTGAAAAAGGTATGAAATTACTATGTATTTTCTCATTCTTTTACCATAGACATACTCCTTTTTGCCTTGGAAAGGTAATTTATTGTAAGAATTATAATAGAAATGGAAAGGTTTATGTTTATTGTAAAAAGATGGCTAAAGGTTACTTTTTGTTGACAAAACATGAATTCGACGAGGTGAACAACTGTACCAAAGGCGGGGTTGAAATGAATATAACTGCTGCTCCATCAACGTTGAACCATATCCAGCCAAAGGTAAGGAGATCCGAACGAATTGCCAAGAAAAGGCAGGGGAGAGCTTGGCCTCGGTCAGAGTAAACAGGATGATGACTAAACAAAGAGGAGCAAATCCCTCAAGATCCTTCGATCCTGAGGGATTGTTGTTCAAACTCATCTTATTCCTTGATTTGTCTGTCGAGATTTGATATATAAAGCAATGTCCTTTAGTGACAAAGGGATGGTGTTGTTGAGAGAGTGAATTGGTCGAAAGGCTTTACATTTAAACATTTCCTCTATAATATAATTTTCTATTGACTCTCGGCCTTGAGAGAACCTCCTCTGTAATGATTTATGTTTATTTAATATAAGACATGCATTTCGTTTCATATTCCAAGTTCTGAATTAGCCCAACAATATTTCACTGGCGCTAAGGGCCCGGCTCTGGTGGAATCACTTTGCTGTTTGTATTTTTAATCCTTTCTTACTGTTTTGTGAAGTGTGTTTAATGTTTATTTCAATTACAGAATTGATTTATCATTGTTAGATAAAATATAGAGTCATTGCTATTTCATCCTTTACAAGAAGCACATTCGTTGTTCAGTTATGTTGTTATCTTTATAAAGCTTTGCTATTTTGTATCTGATTCGAGTTACTGTTCCATTAATTTATGATGCTTGATTGTTGCATAGTGATTGGCTGTTGACAGGATTGAAGCATGGAAATCTAGTTGTTTGATCGCGTTAGAATTGTAATTGCTGTTCATTTTATATTGTTGTTCTATTTCTGTTCGTTTTTTCTTCATAGCTTTTGATTAGAAAATAGATGAGTTATAGTTATATGCTACTGTTCCTTTTCATATTTTGTTCCTTTTAGTTATTTCCATTAGCACAAAGATTGAGTTTGATTTTATTGCTTTAAAGATCACCAACTGTAGAGGACACTGGTTATTGCTTCCAAGTCCCTAGATTGGTTATCTTGCATCGATTTCTAAGGGAAGGAGTTATTGCTACTGTATCCCTGATCGATGTTTTGCAGATTGATGTAGTTTAATTTTCAAAGCATTTCTATTCATGTCTGTAATTAGATTTCTTTACAAGCATTTGTTGCTATTGCATTTAACATTCTGTACCACATCTTCATAGCATTGCTCTTAGATAATTGCAGCCTTAGACAGAGTACGCTCTTGAAATAAAAATTCGCTCTCGGATTGATGATTAATGTAGGCTAATTAGGTGTTCAAAAGATACCTTTTTACGACCCAACAATCACATCACATACTTGTAGTACTGATCATTTGTCGTCAATGCATTAGGTTTCGCTATCGTAGTGAGTAATCATTGTCATGGTCACCTAACTATGGCCCTTGGGCTTGGAAAGCCGATTCTCGAGAATCGGGCGGAATGGGCCCTCCGCCTCACTCGCTTGTAGGTTGGGAAATCAGGCAATGACATCGCTATCACAACTTTTCACGTTTCCTTGCTTCCCTGGGCGGTCATAATAGGTTCTTCAAGCCATTCAGGGGAAAGTACTTATAAACCCTAGCTCGTGAGGGTTTTTTAAGACATGGAAGGTCATTCTGGGTGGAAGGACAACTAGACAGAGAAGTTTTTCAGCCATTGCGGTGTGGTAAAGCACAATGGATAAAATCACGGGGGATATGACCAACATTCCAGAGGAGGACCAGCGAAGAATGACCAAGATGATCAAGAAATTTCAGATAAGAGACAGTCTGAGGATGTATAATTCATTAGTGGAAAGGTGCTTTGACCATTGTGTCGATATTTTTCACCGCAAGTCTCTGGACAAGCAGGAAGAGACGTGTGTTCAACGCTGTGCAGAGAAATGTTTAAAGCATTCTATGCATGCAAGTATGAGGTTTGTTGAGCTAAAGCAAGGAAGCGCGACTCCTGACTAGTTGTTCCTTGAAGGATACCAAAAATTTGTGGAGATCAAGAATAAGGCATATTATTTTTTAGCGGAAAACAGAAGATGATTATCTGTTTCTTCTATTTAAATGTTTTGGTTCATGCCAATTATTTTAGTTTTCAAGTGTTAATTGTTGGCTAATTGTTGTACATTTTTGCTCAAGTTCATCACAAGTTTGATGGCTGCATTTTTACTTCGTTTATCCATCCATAAATGTTTACCACATAGCCCTAAATGTTTGCGACACAATGTCCGAAGCTTTCTCTTCCATGACAACAGAACATTTTTTGTGTCAGCCAACCCGAGTTCCCTATCTCAGTAGGTTAAAGTTTCTCAAATTGAGAGGCTTTCCCTCAAATTAGTTTTCTCTCATATTGGGAGGAATACAAAACCAAGATTCTGGTGGTTTAAACCTATTCTTATTAAGATTATAGGATATTATATATTATTTAAAAAAATGTAGGGGAGCTAATCTATTATTGAAAAAATTGAACGAAGATGCGAGCTATTAAGAAAAGGACGGTAGTGATTTGTTGTATTTGATCAATACAAATAGAGTGGTATGGTTGTTATGTTGTGTGAGTGTTAAGTAACTATTTTCAAAATAAACTTTAGCGTTTATATTCACATCATTGGAAGGGTATTAGGAATTGTACATAATGTGAAAAGTGTCCATATGAGGAAAACTCAATATTAGGTTTATGAATCTATGGGGGAATTTTGACTTTATAGTTTATAATTAATATGCTATTGGATAATATATCCATTTTTCTAATGGAGTTATGAACATTGTTTAAGAAATAGTTTTAGTTTTTACATAATCATAATGAAATTCATATGGCATATGTAGGTTAAGAAATATATGCACAAGTTAAGTGTGGAATTTTTAGAAGTTTTGAATGGTTGATGAGTTATAAAAGCATAATTAATTTAGTAAGTGTAAGTTGTCTTTTTTTTCTTCTTGGAATCATTACTATGGTATTAATAACCATCTATAGTCTGTAATAATTCATAATGATTGTAATATGTAACATGTTTATAGAATTCTGGCTTCTGTGAACCATCGTAAAATTATATAGAATTCTTTCGATAATAATCACATTCAAATGAACATTGTTGATGCATTTCGAACCAATCAGTGTGGTTCATCATTTGAATGTGATTATTACCGAAAGAATTCTATATAATGCAACATGTTATCAAATATTCCCTTTACATGGAAAGCTTGTTATTTTTGTGCCTTCTGCATGCCCCGTAATAGTAGGGGAGGAACAAATATATGTGCGAGCAATTTTTTTCATTGAAGGAGTTCATGGATATGTTGCAAATGATTAATTCAAAGGAAAGAAAGAAGACATGACTTGACATATATCATCGATTACTAATTTTTCTAAATAATACCCACTGCCATAGCCTCCCAGCCTAGCGGCCGAGCAGCGCTTGGCTGGGCGACCGTGGCAGCTGGTGCCATTGTCAAGGTGTTAAGTTATTATGCAAGGTGTAGAGGATGCATGGAATTTATTTTTATAAACCATGGAGTTTATAGTAATGTATTCTTTTATAAAAATGGAATTTCATTTTGAGTGGACTTTGCTACTCCACCCAATAAATGTTTCACACCTCACTCTCACCTCAGTTTGTACTGTCTTTGACACCACGAGTTCCTCTCTTTGAATATGATGTGTTTGGTAGATGGATCATTTTATTCTTTGTTCTACTATTCATAATATTTCCACAAAATTTTTCAATAGTTTTTATTACATTATAGGTTACAAAATGGAATAATTTCCCTCGTAATTTTCCAATAAAAACATACCTTTTTATTAATAAAAAATATAATATCTAGTTGTACCATATTCTCTAACATATATGGAAACCCATATTTTTCTCTCTATATAAATTTTTCCCATAAGCATGATCTATCATATTCAATTCACAAAACTAGATTAATCATTCAACCATGGTTATGTAATCGTCTTATGGATCAATCATATCCACCCTCCTTCCATTGGTTAAAACCTTTAAACACACACTAAGAATTATTTAAATAAGATCCATGTATTCTCAAGATTATTCAACCTTTTGGATTTATGTAAATGAAGTTTACACTTTTACGATACCTTTATTAAAAACCATAGATTTGAGATGCTATTGAATTGAATTTACATTTAAATTTACAAATTTTTAAATATTCATTCTAAGTAAAAGAATAAAAAAATGTATTTTTAAGTTAAACATTCAACCAACTAGAACTTCTCATTAACAACAAGTATAACGTAAGTTTTAAGAATGAGTTGACAGAGGATGTGTACTAATCAACTGAGGAGGATAAAAATCTTTAAACAATTAATCAATAACAAAGGAAAAAATGAAAAAATGAAATGTTGTTTTATTAAAATCTTAATGTATATAAATATGATAAAAATAAAAGGAGTAATAACTTGACACCTTAATAATGACAACGACGTCGGCTGCCACGACCTCCTAGCCTAGTGGCCGAGAAGCCTTGGGCTTGGAAAGCTGATTTTGGGAATTTGCTTGCCAAGCCCAGGGCCACTTGGCCACTGGGTTGGGCGGCCATGGAAGCGGTGCAGGCTGCCACGACCGCCCAACCCAGCGGGCGAGGGGCCCTGGGCTTGGCAAGACGATTCCCAGAATTGGCTTGCCAAGCCCAAGGCCCCTTTCCCACTGCGTTGGGCGGTCGTGGCAGTCATCGTATCCCTTGTTTATAGGATGAAAACATTTTCCAATCAGATAAATAATTAATTCATGTGCTACAGTCTGAAAAGAAGCCTGAATGACATTCACAGTCAAGGGATTTAGGTTAATAGAAATGACTCAACATCAAAGTCTTGAAAGAAACTGAAATTTTCATAACGCAAGAAACACATCTCTAACCACACGAGACCTCCTATGTTATTTTGGCAAAGCTGTTGAAGAGTGAGGTTCACTTCCTGTGAACAACTAGAGCATTCATGTGGCGATGCGTCTCTTCTGCATTGGACAAGGCCATACACCATCTCTTTTGCATTCTTCCCATGCAAAGTGGTGTTAAACCTTGTCTTTGATAAATTCACAAAAATATCATACATAAAAATATTCAAATTTCTCTCGTAGTTACTTCCTTCGGTGTAATTAGTATCGTTCTTAGGTTGAGAATTTTTGTATTCGACAAATTATATTTAAATGAGACTCTGGAAAATATATGAATATCGATTTATTTTGAGACATTGTTTATTAGTTCTTTAAGTGGGATTGATTATCAGAAGTAGAACTATGCATATGTAAACTTACAAATTATTAAATTTAAAAACAATAAATATGTATGTGTTATATAAACATATCATTTTGATTTTTATTAATATTTTAATAATCAATTAAATGTTAAGTAATATATATAAGTTAAACATATCATTTTCACTTTTATTATTGTTTCAATGAACAATGAGAGGCTTAGCAAGTGTAAATAGAAACCATTTTCCTCATTATAGAGTTAAATCCAAAGTTCCTAAATTACTATTGTTAGGGTCCCGTGATTTAGCAGATTGGTAGACCAAATGCACAGGGTAACATCAGACTAGTCTTTGGAGTCCTAGGACCTAGCCTTCCTGGACTCAGAGAGGGCTCTCTCTATTATGTGTGAAGGATGTGAACTTGTTCACTTTAGATGGTTGATTTTAGGCTAGTTGTTAAGTGTAGGGTTTGTTTGTTTGGTTGGTTGGGTAAGATGATCGAGTAGGATAGGTGGAATGAGAGGTTATCAAACATTGGGCTATGGAGTCTATGAAGTCATTGATATCTCAATAGTGAATTAGGGTACATCACAGGGAAAATATAGTGTAGTCAATGGATCTTTAAAGTTTATGTGTGAGGTGAGATGGATATTAAGTTTGGGAAACAAGGTAGGTCAAAGGGCAGTTAAGAATCCTTTGTCAAATACCTATGAACAAGAAGGTCTTAAATACTGATAAGAAAAAGATAATAATAATGAGATAGGGCACACCATTTACTCAATGACAATACTTTTAAACAAATAAACATTCAAGATAAAAAATCCAGTGGGACAAAGGAAGCAAGAAAACTTATCTAACTCCAATGATCCTACTTTCAAGATTTGAAAACATATAAGAGACAAATAGAATCAATAAATGAAGAGGGAACTCCTAAAAATCATTCATTAAACTATAAAGAACTTTGAGGCAAACTGATAAGCATATACAAAGGGCAAGATCGAAACAAGACCTCTTTGGCTTAACCTAACAATCAATACATCAAAGAGAGATTTCAATACAGAGTTTAGATAGCATCAAACACTCAGGGCTTACCATGAATCATATTTGTAAACTAGCATATAAATCCAATGATGAAATAAACAAGCTTAGGTGGGCCTAAGGAGCAACTAATAATTCCTTAAGCTAACCCAGCAGGGGAAAACATAAAGACAATATCAAACAGGAGGATTGAGGTGCCTCAAAAAACATTTCTCAACCTATACTTTTCTGATTTATTGCAATATAGAAATATGTACATATTATCAACAAGAAAAAATGAACAAATAAGAGATGCATCACCATTACCTAAACTCAGGGATCCTGCAAGCAAGCCTTCATCATCATCAATCAAGGAAAATCATCCACAAGCTCCATAACACCAAATTGCTCTTCAACCTCTAAAAACCATGTATTGCTGTCAAACTCATGAAAAGACCACACTTAAAATGAATCCTCATTCTCTATATAACAATAAAGGAGGAGGAAAACCTAAAAGAGTATCTAGAATTCTATTGGCTAATCATAAGTATCTCTATTGTCCTTGAGGCCTTGCAAGGCCTAAGGCACAAAATATCTAAAATAAATATCTTTTCGACCACTTGTAGCAAAGAAATTGACCTTTAGGCCCTGACATGCCTCCTAAAACTTTCTAAATGCACATTTTGAATTTTCAACCACAGGAGCGTTGCACTATGTTTTGAAATGAAATTTCATGCCAGGAGGGTAGCACAGGAACAAGAAAAATGGGTCTTCTTACAGCAGTGTTTTGAAGGCCTTCCCAATGTCGGAAAAGGCTCCGAGATGGCTCATTGGAAATCCCTTGAAGTCTACTTTCCAGATATACCCTTGGTTCTCCAATATGACCTCTACAACCTATCCAAAAAGTGAAAATTACAAGACTGGTAGGAGCGCAACACATGTCCTGAAAAGTAGGAAGAATGATGAAAAAGTGAGTGTTTTTTACTCTTTTAGGGGACCAAAACAACTCCAATTTATTTGAAGCTTTTTGCGCATGTCATATGAGTGATGAGGAACCCAAAAATACAAGCCTTTCCTCCTGAAGATGCTCTGAAAAAGAGCGTAGCACCAGGTGTGTTGCGCTCCTAGCCTCAAAATTTGCAAAATACAAAAACTTGTCAAAATTCTCCCAAATTTGGTGGAAGTATGCCTCATGGGTCTTGGGAGACCTGTAGAGAATATTGAGCCAAAATACTAAGGCTAGCTTTTCTCTTTTCCTTTTTTAGTGCTTGGATCTCAATTTGGGCCTTTTTGAGTTTTGCCCTTGCAAATTGGTTTCTTTGGGCATAATGCTTGGTCATTCTTCTTTGTAAATCCAAGTCTTTAATTGCCTTCTCTATCTTGGCCTCAAGGTGTATGTTAGCCCTCTCAAGCCATGATTCCCTATCATGTTCAATTTCCATTGCAAGGAGTTCATGGAGAGAATGTTGTTCTTCTTGGGCTAATTCTTATTTCCTTTGCTTTGCCAATGCTTTCCTTAGACCCATAGTTCTAGGTCTCCTTATAGTTTGACCTTCCTCATCACTACTATTCTCATAAGTGCCCATGAACTCTTCCAACTTCACCTGTGCCCTTTGAGCCTCCTTCCGGTACCTGAGTGTTCTTGTTTCATGGATGGCCTATTGGGCACTCATTTGCTTGTTTTACATCTGATAGAAGTGAATGACATATTTTTCTCTTTCTAATTCAACTTCCAAGTCCTTGATTTGTGCATTCCTATCTTGGAGGAGGGAGTTTGAAATTCTTATTTCATTCTCATCATCACTATTTATGTGAATAAGTTCAAACTCTCTTTCTTCTTCATGATCTTCCTCTTCTTCTTCCACTTTTTTCTTACCTTTATCTATCTTCTGAGTTGAGGAGGATGGCATGGCCCCTTGCCCTTTGGAGGCAGCAAAAAGAGGTGTTAGCCACCTATAACATTTTGTTATACCAAAAGGTATAAAAATTTTTGAGCTTCCAAGGAACAAATTTCATCACTCAAAAATTGTTGGCTCTTGAAGTCTCTCTAAGGCCTCATGCCTCTGTCCATATCCATTATTGCTGTTTACATCCTAAAAGCCTCTGAAATCCTTCAAAAATCCCAAGTTAAATACTGCTGCAGAACCCCTTGGTCCCCTTCCTTTTCTTCCTCACTAACCTCATTTTCTATTCTCCATTTCCCATGAAAAACCCACAATTTCATGTTTCTCCCTTTCCATTTCATTAAAATCCCTTTTATAAGGTTAAAAACCCACTTTTTAACCTTACCGAAACCTTCATTTCCTTCAAAAAACCCTTAAAAAACCATGAAAATACATGTTTTTATGTATAGGACTTAAGCCCCTCAAAGCTTAAGCCCTTAGCCCCTTTCTTCCATACGCCCGCACCCTGGAACCAAGTTTTAACCCCTTGGCGCTTATCGCAAAGCGCAGATCGCAAAATTTCCAAATTGTTATTTTTTAAACTAATGCATCGCAAATATTTGCGCTGTGATTCATCGCACATCGCACATCGCAATTTTCACTTTTCCTCCAAAAAAGCCATCGCAAATATTTCCGCTGCGATCCATCGTAGATCGCAGATCGAAATTTTCACTTTTCCTCCAAAAAAGCCATCGCAAATATTTGCGTTGCGATCCATCGTAGATCGCAGATCGCAATTTTCAGTCTTCCTCCAAAGAGCCATCACAAATATTTGTGATGCGATCCATCGCAGTTTTCGCCCATCGCATAATCGCAATATTGCATTTTCTCTCCGTCGCATAATCCGCCATCGCGTTTTCCACTTTTGCGATTTGCGATCGATTACGCTGGGCCCACCATATGATACCCCCACCTTTCATATAAAATCACTTTTTTCCTTTGTAAAGTCGAAAATGATATATTTTGTGGTTTACAAAGGTTTTGCCCATTACATCCCGCCGCTGCATCTCCGCCGTCGATCTGCACCCCCGCTCCATGATCCAACGACCCTGCTTCCTTCGCACAACCTCCAATGCAGTTTAACCTATAAACGCTGGATTTCATAACCTTCGTTTGTATTTTGCAGGGTTTAACGTTTTCCGCTATATTCAGAAGGAAATTCGAAAGATGAGGGTGACGACCCTGCCTCTTTTGATTTGTCAAAGGAAATCGGCCACAGGGTGCAAATTCACGTTTTCATCAGTGTTTCATAAGGCATTGATGCCATATAACCCTACGCAGCCCTGTGTAACAGCGAAGCACCAAGAATCCGACACAGTCAAAGAGTATCAGCTGTAGAAGACCAAAAATGTGCCAGCACAAAGAATTGAAGACAGTTTTATGGGGATTACGGCTAAGACTGTTATCAAAAGCCTAATCCCCCAATCTAAAACACAGTCTGGAGAATACCTAAAGTGTTTTAGTGACAGCAAACCCTCCACCGCCACAAAAAGGAGGCGAATTGATTCCTCCCAGCGAATAAACGCCTCCTTTTGCCTCAAACCTTTCAAACCAGGGCCGAAGTTATTGCAAAGGAAGATGTTTTGCCTCAACGCAGCCGAGAAGTTACTTCTGCAAGGAACTTAATGCGAGAAATATCTGCAGAGTTATTTCAACCTCACGCCAAACCTCAAAGGTCAAAAAATTCTTTCCAGCAGACCTGATAGTTAATGTAAAATAGTTAATACATAGAACCACCTGTAAACTTCTTCATCGAGCCCCTCAAAGGGCCAAGAAGTCTTGAATCTGTATTAATTACTTTAGCAGATCTTTTATCAGATCTCACCTCCTCATTCTTCTATAAATACTTCTGTAGAAGATGAGAAGTTGTTGGTTGTTGGTTGCTGTTTGATCACAAGTTGTAACATTGAAACTCTCTGAAATAAATATACAAGTCTGTTGAAGTTGAAAAACAAATTGAAGTCTTGGATGTCTTGATGATGTTGTTGCATCCCTGTTCCTGAGAAGGCTCTATCACTGGATTCATGAGCTTGGTTGTTGGTGAAGTATTCTAACTGTTTAATGTTTTCTCCTATTTTCATTATGTTCCATAATCTCTTACTACAGTAGGCTGAAAGTTTTAGGCTAAGAAATGACTCCTGGAAGCACCTTAGACCTGTTCACCCTTCACTGTTTTATGTTTTCTTCTGCTGAAGTATTTTAGAGGCTTTAAACCTTCTCTTTAGTCTTCATGATCGTTTATTTCCTTGATAGCTCAAATAGTTGGTTTCAGCATGTTATGGTTCTCCCTGCTTGTCTGCCATCACTTGAAAGCCGTTATTGAAGTCTCCCTTTGAAGTACCATTGTCTTAAGTTAACCAAAGAGGTTGGTTTTGATCTTACCCTTTGCCCCTACTTAAACAGTTGTTTTGAAGGTCTTTATAGTTGCAAACACATATGTTATTTAGGTGTTCCCTCTTCTATGAATGAAATTATCAGTGAATCTTTTATGTTTTCTAAATCCTTTAAAATAAGATCTTTGAGGAAATAGGGTGTTCCCCGAATCTTAGATTTCATTTTAGAAGTTGTCTTGAAATCATTATTTGATTAAAGAATGTTTGTAGAATTTATGGTTAGCCCTATCTATCAAATATCTCTTTATTGTTAAGTTATGTTTCTCAAGTTCCCTTTGTTGAGAATTAAATTTCTCTTTCCAAATCATTAATGTCCATCTCATTCCAAAACAAAGGATCCTGTGGCCAAGTTAGATTTTCCCTTTGATATCCCATATCCCTTGAAGAGTTTGTCATGATCTTATTTTGACTCCATTTCCCAATGAACCAGATATTTCCTCTTTCTGTCTATCTTTCCTAGACCTTTCACATTCTGCTGTATCAACTCAACCCAACCAAACAAACATTTGCACTTAATAACTAGTCTAAAATCCATAACTAAAGCAAACAAGATAAAACTTTGCAAACAAATAT